>BSBN01000064.1:649000-1298000 GCA_027924645.1 Cunninghamia lanceolata
GCCTGATTCATTCTCCTTCTGCACTGAGTTGCTTTATGACTAAAATTGTTGTAATTGAAGCAATATCCATTGAAGGATGGATATCTTTGAGCATTTGGTTGCCTTACTGGAGGTCTTCTAGGCCTATTTCTTTGATTTCTTGATCCAAAGTTCTTCTGACCAGATCCGGAGCTTTCACCTTTCTCATATCCTAAGCCATGCTTATCATTTACCCTCTTTTGGCTTTCAAGAAGAACTTCAAGTTGGGCTGAGCTTATCTTGAATTTCTCTTTGTATTCATTTGTTGTTTGAAGACTTTGTTTAAGAGTGTCTGTCTGATTCTCAAGTTGTTCTTCATTATCTCTAGCTTCTTCAAGATCAGATTTAAGATGCCTGATTATTCTATCCATTTTGTGGTAGTCCTCTATCTTCTCCTTGAGGGATTGTTTTAGATTATCTTCAATTTCTTGGGTAAATCTCATAACCCCTGATTCCATCTCATGCCTTACCATAATGACCTCTTTTGACAACTTCTCACATAGCTTGTTTTTCTCATCCAGATCTTCATTAGTATCATTAGATTCACTTTGACTTGCTAATTTTTGAAGTAGTTCCTTTCTCTTTTTCATAGAGATACTTAGTTTTTCTTTTAGCTCATTTATGAAATCATCAGCCTGTTTGAGTCTTTCTCTCAAGTTATTGACTTCAGAGTGGGATTACTCAAGATCATCTAGGGTAGACTAAAGTTGTTCCTTCATACCATACATATCCATTGAGATTCATAGATCTTCCTCAAGCGGTTAGGCTTTGTTTGGAGGAACTTAGCTCTGATACCAATTGTTGGAAATAAGGTAGATAACTGAGAGGGGGGTGAATCAGTTACCTCAAATTTTTTTAACTTTTTCTTTTGTTATCTTCATAAATAGTGCAGCATCAAATCATATAAGCATATAAGAACAAAAATGAAATCAACACACATAACACAAGGATTTTTACGTGGAAAACCCTGTTAAGGGAAAAACCACAGGGTGACTAACCCATGATTGTATTCTTTGTTAAAAGAATAAGAAGTACAAAATGGCACTTGCCAATTAGGGCTCACTGCCTGAGCACACTACCTACAAGAACTTACAGAAGGTAATTAGGTGTTTGAACTGATGAGAGGCATCTACCAATGCTAGAGTTCAGCTCCAGTTAGGCACAATATACTGATTTGATGCACTTCTTTCTTCCTCTGCTTTAGTGTTGTTGCTCTGTCACATACCTGACTTGTATTGTTGCTTCCACACTTATCTCTTCTTTTCTTCACACTTTATTTCATCCTACTACACATCATACACCAACATACTGGAATCCATCTAGTATTTATATCCGCATTAAGGATTTCATCAACTTCCTAGTTGGCAGCAAGAATACTTAAGATATTTCCAAGTTACTGATCTGTCAGCTAAATACATGCTTGATTTGTGACGCATATCAAAAACCTAGACATAAAAGTCATCAATCATGTTGGCCAACAATGTATAATCCCACAGATTGCTTGATCAACATCATTTACTCATCTGGATTAAAGTTTGATGCTCTGCCGGTCAATTCTTTCTCTGTATGCCCTACCTGTCTGGAACCCAACACTCAGATGCTCATATATTTTTCATACTTTATCACTGGAGGCTAAATCTCTGGAATATAGTAGTCATGATACCCCTCTTGACTTATCCAAGTCTACAACTTTCTGAGTTACACTATCTGGGAGATCTGAACCTGATTGTCGGACCTTGTTGCATACTCTATTCTTGTTCACCGGACCAAAATAATCTTCAATCTGACTTCCGGTATAGGCATATTATGTACTGCGGATGTGTGGGATAGACTTTGTTGCCATCAATGACAACACTCATGAAGCCACGCAGTGTCTCTTGCCAACAAATGTGACATCTCTAAAAATTTGTCTACCACTACAAATATAGAATCATATCCCCTCTGTGTTTTTGGTAAACCTAATATGAAATCCATGATTATATCTTCCCAAGGTCTCTTCGGTACTGTTAAAGATTTGTACAAACCAGTATTCTGACTACTTCCTTTTGTAACTTGACAAACTCTACAACTCTGAACAAACATCCTTACATCCTTATATATCTAAGGCTAAAAATAATGTTCACTTACCATATCTATTGTCTTATCAAATTCCAAAATGTCCTGCTAGTCCACCACTATGCTTCTCCTTTATCAAATTATCTCTCATTGAACTCCTAGGTATACACAATTTATTTCCTTTGAACAACATATCTTCCTGAATGAAATAGTCTAGCCACTTACTTTTGTTTGTCACAAGAGGTTCCTTACATGCTTCCGCAAAATCAAGATCCTCTTCATACATATGCTTCAATTTGTCAAAACCTAATACTTCTACGCTCATCTATGTTAGCAAATTCCTTCTTCTGCTCAATGCATTTGCAACTTTGTTTGACTTCCCACTCCTATGCTTCAATACAAATGTGTAACTCTGCATGAACTCTACCCATCTCATATGTCTCTGATTCAACTTCTCTTGACTATTCAAATACTACAAGGCCTGATGATCAATGTACAATACAAATTCCTTAGGAAATAAGTAATGTCTCCACTTCTTCAAAGCTTGAATTATGGCATAGAACTCTTGATCATAAACTAAATATCTTCTCCTTGCATCATTCAACTTCTCACTGTAATATGCTATTGGTCTCCCTTCTTGACTTAATACTGCTCCTACTGTATTTCCACTAGCATCACAATCAACTTGAAATACTTTGTTAAAATATGGTAATGCTAACACTGGTTGCTCTGTCACTTTCTGCTTCAACAATTCAAAACTCCTATTTTCTCCTGATGTCCACTTAAAATCCTTTCTGTCACCCCTCATTATCTCTGTCATAGGTGTGCATACTGAACTAAAAATTTTTATGAACTTCCGGTAGAAACTTGCTAATCAATGAAACGATATTGACTCTCCAATGCTCTCCGGTGTTGGCCACTCAACAATTTCTCTAACCTTCTCAAGGTCCATCTTCAATCCTTCCGTAGAAATCACAAACCCCAAATATACCAATTCTTCCTTCATGAAACTACATTTCTTGATATTTATCAACAATTTCTCTTCTCTCAACCTCTACAATACTTGTCTAATATGCCACAAATATTCTTCTCTGGTCCTACTAAAAATTGGAATATCATCCAAGTATACAATAACAAAATTCCCCAAGAATTTAATCAAAACCTCATTCATCAACCTTATGAAAGTACTCGGTGCATTAGTCAATCCAAAATGCATCACTAACCATTCATACAATCCCTCATTTGTCTTGAATGCAGTCTTCCATTCATCTCCTTCTCTAATCCTGATCTGATGGTATCCACTCTTCAAGTCTATCTTTGTGATATACTTTTCTCCACTCAAACAGTCCATGATGTCATCCATCCTTGGAAATGGAAATCTATACTTAACTATGATCTTATTGATTGCTCTAGAGTTTATACACATCCTCCATTCTCCATCTTTCTTTGGTGCTAGCACTGCAGGTACTGCACATGGGTTTAAACTTTCTCTGATCAATCCTTTTCTCAACAGTTCTTGTATTTGTCTATTCAGCTCTAAATTCTCTACTAGTGTCATCTGGTGTGTTGTCTTGTTAGGCAAACTAGCTCCAAGTATAAGGTCTGTTAGGGTTAGCCGGCAGAAGATATAAATTAAATCCAAATAAAGATTAAACAGAGGAATGGAAATACATAGAAATAATAACAGCGAGAGACAAGTTTTAACATGGTTCACCCAAACTTGGGCTACATCCATCAAACAGAGAGTCCAATATTATTATCTAGTAAATCAAACTGATTACAACCAGCAATCCTTGCAACTCAATATCGCTGTAAAATGCTACAATACATCAATCGAAACCCTAACCCTTAGCCGCTTTTTATCAAGCTTTTTGTCAGTTACAAAAATATGGTTTTCTTATGTCAGCCAATGAAAAATAACTCCTAGTGCCTTTATAAAAATACTTAAGAAATTTACAAGTCTAGTTAGGCACAATATACTGATCCTTGACCCCGTCATGGGGGTGCTGCCCCTTGACCCCGTAGGAATTTGGGGGGAAACCGCGCAGATAAAAGTGGGGTAAATTTAACCTCTGAGTTTGATTAGGCTCCATATAACAACAATCTCCCACTTGGAGACTGATCATAACACCACTGACCCTGTAGCTCCCACTAGAAATAAGCACCATGGACTCTGCTATTATGTTTTTGTTGTTTTTCAGTCTTGAAGACCAACCAAAGATGCAGAGGAGCTCAGCTTCTCCCTTGTCACTACCTTTGTAAACATATCCACTAGATTTTCATCTGTATGTATCTTTTCCAGCCTTAACTATCCATCATCCAACACTGACCGAATGAAGTGATACCTCAACTGTATGTGTTTGGTCTTTGAATGCAAGGCAAAATTCTTTGCAAGATGTATGGCACTCTGATTGTCCGTAAACAAATAACTGTTAGCCTATTGGTTACCCAATTCTACCATGAAAGAGTTTAGCCATATCATCTCCTTGCTTGCCTCTATTGCAGCTACATATTCTACCTCTGTGGTGGATAAAGCAACCACCTTTTGCAACCGTGAGATCCAACTCACCGCTGTCCCACCAACAGTAAAGACATAACCTATAGTACTCCACCTGGTATCAATATCCCCTGCCAAATTTGAGTCTACATAACCTGCTAAATTAGTATTAGATCCTCCAAAACATAAGTGTTTATTGGATGTACCTCTCAAATATTTGAGAATCTATTTTACTACATTCCAATGCTCCAATCTGGGATGACTCATATACCTACTTACGACGCCTACAACATGTGCAATATCCAATCTCATGCATACCATGGCATACATTAAACTTCCTATAGCTGAAGCATATGGTACCTTGGACATTTTCTCTCCCTCCTCTTGTGTCTTAGGACATATCTCCTTAGTCAATTTTAAATGACTAGGCAAAGGTGTGTTGACAGCTTTTACATTCTCCATATGGAATCTCTGCAACACCTTTTCAACATAATCAACCTGAGATAGAGTTAATTTTCTGTTCTTGCTATCTTTGCAAATTTTCATACCAAGGATTTGTTTTGCTGCCCCCAAATCCTTCATAGCAAATGACTGTGCTAACTGTTGTTTTAACTCTCTTATGTCATACATGTTAGATGCAACTACAAGCATGTCATCAACATATAAACATAAAATAATGTAGCTGTCATTATCCAACCTCTTAAAGTAAACACAATGGTCAGAATTACACTGACTGTAGCCTTGCTCAGCCATAAAACTATCAAATTTCAAATACCATTACCGAGGTGCTTGTTTCAGGCCATACAAACTCCTCTTCAATCTACACACCAATTTCTCCTTACCTTTAAAGTCAAATCCATGTGGTTGTTCCATATATATCTCTTCCTCCAAGTCACCATGGAGAAAGGTAGTTTTTACATCCAGTTGTTCCAAATACAAATCTTCAGTAGCCACAATACTTAAAACAATACGAATAGAAGTCATCTTGACAACTGGAGAAAATATCTCATCAAAATCAATGCCCTTTTTCTGTGCAAATCTTTTTACAACTAACCTGGATTTAAATCTTTTCTTACCTCCATCTTCCTCTTTTAGCCAATAAACCCATTTGTTTGGTAAAGCCTTGGTACCTGCAGGCAACTTACATAATTCCCGAGTCTGATTTTTAGCAAGGAGTCTATTTCATCTTTCATTGCAAGCTCCCACTGAACCTGTGTATCCACCTACATAGCTTCATCATACCCTTCTGGTTCACCAGCATCTGTTAATAAAATAGAATACAAAGAGGGAGAAAACATTTCAGGAGGTCTACTTAGCCTTGTTGACCGTCTAACATTCACTGGAGTTTGTGGTATTTCTGGTTGCTATTGTGGAGCATGAGGAACCACTGGAACATCACTATTTGGAGTATCATCCAACACCACATAATCCTTTTCTTTCTTCTCATGCTGCTGCAACTGATCTTTGTACAACACCTTCTTGTTGAATATAACATCCCTGCTTCTCACAATTTTTTGATTTTCAAAATCCCAAAGCCTATAATCAAATTCATCAATGCCATATCCAACAAAGGTACACTTTTTTGATTTTGTATCCATCTTGGTTCTATTTTCAGAATCTACATGTGCAAATGCTTCACATCCGAAGGTTTTGAGAAAAGAATAACTCACCTTCTTACATGTCCATGCTTCCTTTGGAATACCATAGCCCAAAGGAACTGAAGGACCTCTATTAATTAAATATACAGCAGTGTTGACAGCCTCTTCCCACATGTTTAAAGGCAGCCCAACATGCAATCTCATGGTCCTTGCACGCTCCATTATTGTCTTATTCATGCGATCAGCCACTCCATTCTCCTATGGAGTCCTTGGAATCATTTTTTGCCTACGAATTCCATGAAAGGAACAATAATCCTCAAATTCTTTGCTGCATTACTCACCACCATTATCAGATCTGAGACATTTTAATCTTTTACCTGTCTCATTCTCAACCAAGCTTCTCCATTTCTTAAATGTTTCAAATACATCAGATTTCTGCCTAAGGAAATATATCCATACCTTTCTAGTTGCATCATCTATGAATGTAACATAATACTGAGAGCCACCAAGAGAAGATACCTGAGCCAGTCCCCATACATTTGTATGCACAAGTTTCAACTTTTCATCTTTCTTTTGCTTCCCATCATTTAGAAAACTGACTCTCTTTTGTTTACCATACACACAACTTTCATAGAAATCCATATTAATACATTTCAGACTTGGTAAAACTTTCTTAGAATGAAGTACCTTCATACCTTTTTCACTCATATGCCCAAGTCTGTTATGCCACAGTGTTGTCTCAAAACTTGCAGCAACTGTTTCAGTCTCTTCCTGCGAACTTGCAGCAACTATTCCTAAACCTATTTGTTTTTTCTCTACAACAGCTAAAGTAGAAGGAATAGTACGACCTATACAAAGATATAAGGTGCCTACTTTCACACCTTTTGCTACTATTAAGGAACTTTTTGAAACCTTCCAATTTTTATTAGTAAATGTAACAATGCAACCTTCTTCAGCTAGTTGCCCTGCTGAAATTAAATTCCTACTGAGCCTTGGAACATGCCTTACCTCTTGTAGTAGCCAATGATTCCCATTCTGCAACTTAATCTTAATTCTTCCCTTTCCAACAATTTGACAGGGTTCGTTATCTCCCAAATAAACTAGCCCAAAATCCCCTTGGACATAATCAAGAAAATAACTTCTATGGGGCATAGCATGAAATGAGGCCTCTAAATCTAAAACCCATGAATCATCAACATTATCTAGGGAAAGAATCAAAGCATCATCTTCAGACTTATTACTTACCACATTTGCCTCCTTATTGCCTTCTTGTTTGTCGCCTTTATTTTTCTGAGGCTAGCAATCTTTCTTCAGATGACCTAGTTTCCCACAATACCAGCAATCCTTTTGTCCTCTGGTTTGGGATCTTTTATCCTTTGATTTTCCTCATGACTTCCCATGACCTCTAGAACCTTTTCCTCTCTCCTTTGATCTGCCCCTTCTTTCTGCATTCAAAACACTGCCTGATGTGGATCCACCTGAGCTTTTCCTACAAATTTCCTCACTCAGAATAACACCAACAACATCATCAAATTTTAGGGTATTTGAACCAGAAACAAAGTTACTAACCACCATTACCAAACTATTCCAACTTTTAGGCAATGAACATAATATCAAGAGAGCTCTAACTTCATCAATACAAAAGTCAATTGACTGACAATCGTATTAAATTCATTTAAATGATCTATCACAGATTTACCTTCAACCATTTTTAGATTAAACAAATGCTTCATGAGAAATACCTTATTTGAGGCTAAGGGTTTTTCATACAATTTAGCCAAAGCTTTCATTAGACCATTTGTTGTCTTTGCTTCCATTATATTGAATGCCACTGATGGTGCTAGGCACAACCGAATGGTTCCCAGTGCCTTTCTGTCAAGAAGATTCCAATCCTCATCAGTCATTGTTGTTGGTTTCTTGGCTACTCCTTCCAACGACATCCATAAATCCTTTTGATAGAGGTAATCCTCCATCTGCAACTTCCATAACTAATAGTTCTATCCATTGAATTTATCGACCTTCAATTTACCCTCGTACGCCATTGCTCCCACTCAACCATGAGACCTTCCTGCAGACAATAATCGAACACAACCCGCTCTGATACCACTTGTTAGGGTTAGCCAGTAGAAGATATCAATTAAATGCAAATAAAGATTAAATAGAGGAATGAAAATACATAGAAATAATAACAGCGAGAGACAAGTTTTAATGTGGTTCACCCAAACTTGGGCTACATCCACCAAACAAAGAGTCCAATACTAGTATCCAGTAAATCAAACTGATTACAACCAGCAATCCCTACAACTCAATACTGCTGCAAAATGCTACAATACATCAATCAAAACCCTAACCCTTAGCTGCTTTTTATCAAGCTTTTTGTCAGTTACAAAAATAGGGTTTTCTTATGTCAGCTAATGAAAAATAACTCCCGGTGCCTTTATAAAATAATAAAAAACCGTGTGACCCCTTGACCCTGTCTTGGGGGTGCTACCCCCAAACCCCTACAAGGGGCGCTGTCCCTTGACCCCATAGGAATTTGGGGGGAAACTGCATAGATGAAAGTGGGGTAAATTTAACCTCCAAGTCTAATTAGGCTCCATATAACAACAATCTCTCACTTGGAGACTAATTAGACTCCACACCATATCAAGGTCCATATGATGACTGATACTCTGGATTGGTGGCAATCCTTTACGTACATTATCTGATATGATGTCTTCATACTCTATCAACAATTTAGTTATCTCCTTTGGTGGTGGTTCTTCTTCTTTTCCAATAACAGTCTCTACACTTAAGGTTCCACACTTCTTAGGAATCAAGGAAAAACATATATTCTCATGTCTCAATCCATCCAAGAATTTCCTTCCATCAACTAAACAAATTCTAGCATTCCCACATACTTCACTTTTAGGCTTATCTTCCAAAGGTATCAAGATATGTTTCTTTCCATTTGATGTTATAGTATAAGTATTCTTTCTCCCATCATGTATAGTCTTTCTATCATATTGCCATGGTCTACCCAACAATATATGGCATACATCCATCGGCATAATATCACACGATACTTCATCATTATAAGATCCTATATGAAATTTCATCAAACATTGTTCACTCACTAGTACCTTGTGTTCATCTTGAATCCATGTTGTCTTGTAGGTCTTAGGGTGTTTCAATCTCTCTAGATTCATCTTAGTCACCATCTCCTCTGAAACTAGATTATCAGTACTACCACTATCAATGATCACTTTGCAACATTTACCTCCTGATTTGCATCTAGTTCAGAACAAGTTTTTTCTCTGTGATGGTTCCTTAGTTGTCTTTGCTTAAAATAGTTCTCTTCTCATGACTAATGATTCTCCTTTTTCTAGTTTTCCCATTGAACTAGGTGATCCAACAGGTTCTTCCTCTGCATAAGCTACTCTTGCACTATTCTCTGTCCTCTTTCTTGTACTTCCTTGATGACATTCAAATGCTCTATGTCCTTCACTTCCACACTTAAAATAGGTTCCTCTAAATGATCTCTTGTCAAACCCTCTTCCATTTCTCCTATACCCTTCATTACGGTAAGAATTATGGTTCCCTCTGCTATTGTGGTAGAAACTCCTATCATCTCTCCCTTTGTAGTATGAATTATTGTCCTTTTCTTCCTTTTGGTATGGGCTAATTTCTTTGTTTTTCTCCGCATATGATCTTTCTCCTCCAGAATATGTTCTACCTCTTTGAAATTTGCCTCCTCTACCTCTCTGTCTTTACTCATGCTTCTTATTCAACTGGTCTTCAACTTTCAATGCAAACTGGTATGCTTCTTCTATTGTTGCCATCCTTACCAGACTTAGTTCTTCTTAAATGTTCATCCTCAATCCATTTATGTATCTTGCCACTTTCTCCTTGCTTGCTTCACTATGTCCATGTTGGAGTACATGACCACTGAGAGGGGGGTGAATTAGTGGTCTATAAACTTTTAAAACCTTTTGCACCTTTTAACTCACAAGATAGAGAATGAGAGAGACTTCAAAGATTTATCAAATACATATGCACAAGTATGATTAAAAACATTATGATCAAGACCTCAAAGACAAAACATTAAGGCACACACATAAAGATAAACAACATGAACCATAACACAAGTTTTTCATGAGTAGAAAACCGTCATAGGGATGAAAAACCACTCAGAAAATGCCTCACTAGATTAATTAAAATCATGCTTCATTAGCTACACAAAATGCCTCACTGGCAAGAGAACCTCACTGGTTACAGCCTCACTGACAAATACAACTGCCTCACTGGTAATCAGATGCCTCACTGGCTATCAGGTGCCTCACTGATAAACAAAAACATAGGATGGAAAACTTGATTCAAGGGATTACCCTAATTCTCTACAATGCAACATCATTCATAACCTCCCCAATGCTCATACAAACCCTTATCTCTCCTTGTATACAAGTTTGACAATCTTTCTACAAACAAACTCTATCACATATCTTAATTCAATCACCTCTTATGTAAACTTATAATCAGAAACATTCACACTACTGCTTCAACACTATAATCAGACTATTCTTTTACATATTGGAATAGCTCCTTAAGTTTAAACCCTATTACCTTGAGATCCTTTCTATCTCAGAGCCCTGTATAATCCTTCATACAATTATGTTATCAAGACTTCAAAAACAAAAACAAAATTGTGATCATGTCTTGCAAACATTATTACATAGCATACATCCCCTATAAGTCTCTTCATCTGCAAAAGAATTATTTATATATCTTTACAAGATTCATTCTTCAATGCCCTGCAATCAAAGGTCAAATCATCTTTCAAAGAGAAACATTAGATTTCCAATACACATTGTCAATTTTCTTTATTCATTACATATATCAAAACCCTCTCTGATTCATTGGAAAACCTTCTTGAACTTCATGTCTATCAAAAACACAATTTTCCTCACCAAGGATGAACAATCTTCACATAGCCGTGTAGGTATACCTCTGCTTAACACACACAACCAAGCCACACATTCCCACATGTCAAATAATTCAAGTTATAAAATTTGTTAGCCCTTCAAGTTCAGTGACAATTCAATTATAGGCAGTTGAACTACCTTTAAGAATCTACACATCAAAGTTTACATCAAAGAAGAGCCATTATAATTTGAAATATCTTTAAATCATAGTCTTTGATTTCAAATTCGCACCTTGGATAGTATTAAACCTTAGCCTTTGATTATAATTTGAGTGCCCTTATAACTTGCTATGTCGGTAACCAAAAGGATGGGGCCATTGAAGGGAATGACTAACAACCCTTAAGAAGGTCACTCTTAATTGGTATTACCTGTGATACTAAGTCAACAAGAAAAAAAGAGATAAAGTAATGATATTTAACCAAGGGTCTTACATAGTGACTTAGGTATTGTTTTAGGGTTATATTTAGGACTTCTGTAAGTATATTCTTTTAGGGTTTAAGTCTCTAAGTGCAAAACCCTAACCAAAAATAAGAAAGACTTTCATTAGGAGATATTTCAGAGACCTCAGGGACATCAGAAGAAAGATATTAGAATATGAACTTAACATAGGCTTAGGGTTTTAAGACTCCAACCTTGAAAGCATATACTTGACAACATATTTTACCAAGACAAAGATTGCTAAGATATCAACTGAACCAAGACCAAACTCTGTTGCTGAGAGCAATGCCTGAAGCATGAAGAATGAGAACTGCTGAACCAAAATGATGAGTAATAACCATGACATACATTCTCAGGAGCATCATCATAACCCTAAGAACATCATCAACTAAGAACACAATCACCACTTGTGAAATCTCCTGATCAAAACTCCTGATGTGATGTGAATCACACAATCATGAACCTCTACCATCTCTGCCACATGAAGCATATCAAACTGATACAACATCAAACTTTCCTTTCCTTTGATCCTGTGATGATCTGACAACATCAAACTTACCTTTCCTTTGATACCTTCTTATGTCCAACATCAAACTTACCTTTCACATGACCTTTGACATCAATGACAAATAATACTAATGCCAACAAACTCTCCCTTTAGCATTGATGTCAACTTCCCTGTATGTCAATTTCCCTATGACAAGCAATTTCTCCCCCTTTGACAACAATGACAAAGGGTACCTCCAAATTGAGATTGAAAGATGTGAAATACATTCACTATCATTGCAACACATTATTCAAAGCAAATCATCACCAAACTATAACACATAATAACTCTCCCCTATCTCCAAGACATCAATAAACAACTATAATAGCAAACTATATCAAACCAAGATCAAAACACCACTTGAGACTGCCCTCTAACTTGGATGAAAGTTACAATCTTATTCTTGTCTGTAATGAAATAACTTACACAATGGAAGAAGATGATATGAAATATTCTACAAATACTTGATAATAACTAAGAATAACAGGCCACTTCGAGGGGGCAACCTCCAAATATCTCCAATGAGAACACACTTCACCATATGATTATGAAATAGGACTCACATCCTCCTATATATACCTAATTATGCTTGGGCTAAATAGACACACCCCTATATAAGACCTAGTCTGACCTATCTAACTAAATAATAATATAATAATGATAACATGACTTAATTAGGAGTTAAGATAGCCACAAGATGACTATTCATAACCCAATGTACACCAATATTAAGGGCGTAGCATGCCCCCCCTTCAAAGAAGCATTGTCCTCAATGCTAACCAAGTGTGGATTCTTTT
Source organism: Cunninghamia lanceolata (assembly GCA_027924645.1). Classification (NCBI taxonomy): domain Eukaryota; kingdom Viridiplantae; phylum Streptophyta; class Pinopsida; order Cupressales; family Cupressaceae; genus Cunninghamia; species Cunninghamia lanceolata. The sequence goes on from BSBN01000064.1 coordinate 661,912, forward strand.
GAATGAACTCCTCATCCTCCCATGTGGCCTCTTCAACTGGTAAATTCTTCCATTGGATGAGATACTCAATGAGGTTTCTATTCCTCAGCTTCTTCATGCGTGTTTGAATAATGCACTTTGGTTCCAAAATGATTCTTCCTTCTTCATCAAGCTTTGGTAGTACTGTTTGAGTAGGAATATTATGCCCAATTACCTTCTTCAAACAAGAAGCATGAAAAACTGGATGTATCTTTGTTGTTGGTGGCAACTCTAGCTTGTAGGCAACACTACCAATCTTTTGCATGATTTGGTATGGTCCATAATATCTTGGAGACAACTTATTATTCTTTTGTTGTTGCTTCAGTGAGATTTTCTTATAAGGCTACAATCTCAAGAAGACCCAATCCCCAACTTCAAAATTTCTTTCACTACGATGTTGGTCTGCCTATTGTTTCATTCGATTTTGTGCCATGGCTAAATTCTCCTTGAGTCCTAAAAGTACCCATTGTTGATGAAGCAAGTGGTCCTCTACTGCTTGAACTCTTGGTGACACCTTTAATGATGATGTGATGGAAGGAGAATGATATCCACAAAGTGCCAAAAATGGAGACATTTTTGATGAGCTATGAAAAGAAGTGTTATACCACCATTCTGCAAGTGGTAGCCAATCTACCCATTAAGACTGTTTCTCTAAAGTGAAACAACATAGATTTCCTTCCAACCACTTATTAACAACCTCAATTTACCTATCTGATTAAGGGTGGTATGAAGAACTATGAGCCAATTGTGTACCCAAACATGAGAATAAATCTTTCCAAAAGTGACTAGTAAAGATAGGATCCCGATCACTGACAATAACCTTAGGTGTACCATGTAGCTTTTGGATATTCTCCAAAAAAACTTTTGCCACTACACTTGTTGTAAAAGGATGTGATAATGCAATGAAATGTGCATATTTAGTGAGGCGATCAACTACTACATGATGACATTATGACCTTTAGCTTTGGGAAGCCTTGTGATGAAGTCCATGGATACCTCTTCCCAACGTTGGCCAGGAATAGATAAAGGTTGCAAGAGACCTAGTGTCTTAATTGTCTCCCCCTTATTTCTTTGAAAAACTAAACATTCAGCCACAAATTATTGAACATCACCTTTTAGCCCTTCCCAAAAAAATCTTGCTTGACCCAATGATATGTCTTCAAAAATCCTGAATGACCACCAACTGGGGACTCATGTAGCTCTATGAGAATCTTGTTTTTAAGAGTGGAATTCTTGCAAAGATACAAGTGTTCTTTATACCAAAGAGTATCCCCCTCCAAACAAAACTTATCTGAACTACTAGGTTCACTTTTTAATTGTTGGATGAGATTACTTGTCGCAACATCATTTTGCTACTCTTCTTTGGCTTCTTCCACCCAATTTGCTTATAATATTGAAAGGGCACACAATAAGGCTTCATCTTTCTTATCCTTCCCAGAAAGTGCATCTGCCACAATATTTTCCTTCCCTTTTTTTATATACAATCTCAAAGTCATATCCCAACATCTTAGTGACCCATTTTTCTTGCTCTTCAAAGGATAATCTTTGTTCCAAAAAATATTTTAGGCTATCATGATTTGTCTTAACCTTGAAGTGTCGACCCATTAGATAAGGCCTCCATTGTTCAACTGCGTGAAGGATCGCTAGCATTTCCTTCTCATAAATAGGTTTGAGCTGATTCTTACCCTTTAATTGACAACTCTAAAAAGAAATTGGTCGACCTTCTTGCATGATAAATACTCCTATCCCATTTCCAAAAGCATCACATTCCACAATGAATTCCTTGGTGAAGTCTGGAGTGGCAAGCAGTGGAGTTGTACACATAGCCTCCTTCAATTTCTCAAATGCTACATTAGCGGACTCATTTCAATGAAAAGAATCCTTCTTCAATAGAGTGGTGAGGGGTACTTCTATACGACCATAATTCTTCACAAATCTTCTATAGTACCCTATCAATCCCAAGAAACCCCTCAGTTTCTTAATGGTTTTTAGAATAGGTCATTCCATGATAGCCTTAATTTTGTTAGGCTCCACCTTTACTCCTTCATGTGAAACTATGTGTCCCAAATACTCCACCTCCTTAGGGCCAAAAGCACACTTGGATGGCTTAGCATAGAGTTGATGATCTTTGAGTAATTGTAATGCTTGATCTACAAGCTGTAAATGTTCTTCCCAAGTCTTGCTATAAATCAATATATCATCAAAGAACACTAACACAAACTTTCTCAATAACTTCTTAAAAATGGAATTCATCAAACTTTGGAATGTAGATGGTGCATTGGTAAGACCTAATGGCATCACCAAAAATTCATAATGACCCTCATGAGTTCAAAATGCTGTCTTACAAATATCTTCCTCCTTAATCCAAATTTGGTGATAACCAGATCTAAGATCTAACTTGGTAAAATACATAGCTCCATTCAATTCATCTAGCAAATAATCAATGACTAGAATAGGAAACTTATCTTTAATGGTGTACATGTTGAGCACTCTATAATCCAGACACATGCACCAAGTTTCATCCTTCTTATGCACCATCACCACAGGTGAGAAGTAAGCACTTTGGTTATGCCTAATAATTCCTACCTCTAGCATCTCCTCAACAATTTTTTCTATCTCACTTTTTTGTGTGTGGGTACCTATAAGGCTTGATGTTCGGTGGTTGGCTCCCTGGAACTAGTTGTATGGCATGATCATGATCCCTCTTAGAAGTAAGTCCTTTAGGCATATCTCCAAGAACCACTGAGTGACGGTCAATTATTGCTTGTAAATCTAGACAAGTAGGAGCATTAGATTGAGAGACTTCTAATGAACATAGTTGGGCCATAAATCCATCTGCTCCTTTCTTAAGCAACTTTTGCATTTGATGAGAGCTTACCATCTATGGGGATTTTGCCTTTAACCCCCTTAGCTCTACTACCTTTCCTTCTAATTGAAATCTCATGAATAGTTCTTGGAAGTTCATCTCAACTGTTCCCTTAATGTAGTAAGCTATTGTACTCCCAAAACAATATCTGTTGCCCCCATGGATATCGCATACATTAGGGTATCAAGTTGATAATCTCCCATGGATAATTTAATGCTATGACACTTCCCCAAATAACTAACTATACCACCATCTACAATCAAAACCTAAAACTCTGGGACTGGATATATAAAACAATTTAGACGAGTTGCCAACTTTTTGTTGATGAAATTATGAGTACTACCTGAGTCTATCAACATTGTTACTTTTTGCCTCTCTAAGAAACCCACTACCTTGAGAGTTTTTGGCACACTGAAACCTGAGAGTTTATGACAAGAAATGATTGGTTGAGAATCATGTGATTCCTCACTTGATTCCCTATCCTCCTCTAATAAGGGTTCCTCCTCTTCTTCCTCACTTGGACCTTTAATATAGAACAATTTCTTTTCACTATATTTATGTCCTCGACTGTATTTGCTATCACAATTGAAACACAACCCTTTTGCTCCTTTCTCCTCAATTTGTTGTGGAGTCAACCTAGTAGGTTGAGGAAGAGAAAGTGTTGAATATCCTTTATCTCTTGTCACATAAGCCCCTTGCTTCTTAGGAATCAAATCCTTCTCCTCTACCATGCATGCCAAGATAAAAGACTCATTTACTAAGCTAGGACTAAACATGTGTACCTCATGTTGAATGTGATCCTTGAGACCACCCAAGAATAAATCATTCAAGTTCTCATCTATAATTGTATCCACTCTTAAGGATAGATTTTGGAATTTTTGAATGTAATCCTTAACTGATCCTATTTGTTGAAGTTTAGCAAGCTGGCTAAAGAAGTTGTCTGTCACACTATTGCTATATTGTGCTTGGAGTTCCTCTATAAAAATTGACCATGAGACGGTGAGACCCTTTTTCCTCCGATGAGTACAAAGCCAAACATACCAAATGAATTGATTTGGTTCTAGATATAGGGAAGCCATTGTGACCTTTTGTCCATATGGGATTTGATGTACTTCAAAAAAATTCTCCATTTGGTTTATCCATGTTAGAGGATCCTTGCCATCGAACTTGCGCATATCCACCTTTAGAAACAAATTCCTAGATCCCATAGGAGTATTAAAATTTGTGTCAGTATTAGCCAACTTCAAGGTTTCACCTTGGTTGCTTGAGAACTCCTTTCTTGGTTCATTCATAAAGGCACTTAACATGCTTCGTATATCTGATATATCTCCTCTTAGGTCACACATATCCACCTTAATTGAGGAAATGTCTTCCTTGACCTTAATGATTTCCTCATTAGGATTAGTATCCTCTATTGTTACCCCATCCTTATGATGTAGAGCATATGGAGAATGTCAACACAAGCACAATGAACCAACTTTGCAAGTTTCAAATCCTAACTTTGATGGTTTCTCACACAAACCTTCATTATGTCTTGTAGCCCTCAAAACCTGGTTTTTCATCATATCTTTTGGAGAAGGTCATGAACCCAGAAACTATTCACCATTACAAATACCCTTTTGGTTGTTTGACAACATATTTCAATTTGGGATAGGGTTACTTTGGAACAAAGACCTCTAAAATTGACTGCTACAGCTCTATTAGGCCTAATTAGCCCTATTTTACAAAACAAGTGCATGAAATTCAAAACCCACAATACAAAACCCTACTTCAAGACACTCTACACATTACATGGGGTCCAAATCCACCAATTTTGTCAATTGGGACTGATGAGACCATAAAGTGTCTCATCTTTACTCAAATAAAAGCATATATTTTATCTTCATTAAATCAGTTTTTGAAGTGAACTTGAGTATGGGTCTGAAGATTTTTAGCTAAATATCAAATAAACTTGTCTAAATGCAATAATCAATGCCATGCATGAGTTTATCTTGATATTACATGTTCACCTCGAGATCAGTAATTATTTTATCAATAAAGTGAAGAGAAAGTCTATTTTATGTCAACTTGCAGAGTTTTAGAGTTGCAGAGCGTCAGAGATACACAGAGCGTCAGAGATGCACAGAGTGCCAGAGATGCACAGAGCTTTGGAGATGCACAGAGCGTCGGAGATGCAAAAGTCAAAAATGTAGTTTCAGTAAAACTGCAATATCTCACTCATTTCTTAATGAAAATTAGAATTTCAAAATGATCCAGAATGATTAAAGAGAGAGGAACAAATCCATGAAGGCATTTTGAAGAGATTCATTAAAATTAATAAATGGTTAATGACAAAAGTTGACTATTATAGAGCGCGGAGTTGCAGAATAGAAAAAGTCAAGAAAACCAGTTTCAATAAAACTATGATATCTCTCTCATTCTTAATGAAATTTAGAAATTCAAAATGATCTCAAAATCTAAAAGTTAGAGGAACAAAACCCAGAAAGTAATTGAGGAGATCTAGTAAAACAAATGAGCAGTTTATGAAAGAAGTTGACTATTCTGTAAGCTCCGGAGATGTTCCAAAAATACTTCATCAAATTGTTACGGATTCTTCCAATCTACCAACACACACTCTGAGATTTTCTAAAGGATAGATTGACTATAATTACTCCTAAATTAATCGATCTAACTAAAGAGTAATTATTCCATTCAAAGAATACACATTTAGTGTTGCATGTCTTTCTAAAAGATATTGCATGTCTTCCTTGTAATCAGCAACTGTATAATCAGTTAACTAAATGAATAAGTTTAGTTAACTAGATAAAAAAGTTTAGTTAGCTGCATGAATAAGTTATCTACTCTAGATAGACTCTCAATTATAATTTAATAACCATAGTTATACATAGAGAACTATGGCGTAGAATAGAAGAAGGAAGTTGTAAAAGAATTATTTGAAGAAAAAGAACTCTTTTATTTTCCAGCAGAATGTAATTTGGATCTTGAAGGTTTTTGAATAAAGAAGTTGTTCTACCTATTTTCTGATTGTTGGAATTGATTAGTCTCTCTTTGGAGGAAGGATCAAGGGCCCACTCCAACCGAAGGGCAAAGACTACATTTCTTAGTTGTTTTGTTGTTTTGCAATTTCTTTATTCAGAATTACTTTTGTTGTTCCTGCTTATTCCAAAATTTAGAATTACTTTTGTTGTTCCTTTATTCTAGAATTAGATCAGCTGCTCAAGTTATTACTTTCCTTAGATTAAATTGTGTTTTTCAGTAGAGTTAAACCCTAGTATGTTTCATGTAATTGTTATCAATTTCCTTTTGTAGAAAGGATTGCCATGCAAGTTATTCCTTCTCCCTTTTGCATATAGCCATGGACACCACCTTGGATTGATATTTATTAAAATTAAATGATGAGGACTGCAATAACCCTTGTCAGGGACAATACCCAGATCACCCTTCTTTAAAACCTTATCTCAACCTACTCAAACAAGCCTAATACAAGGAGATATTAGGCTAGGGTTGCTTGAAAACCTGCCTTATCACCATCCCCTGCTCCTACAAACACTAGAAACACAAAAAATAGCTTAAATACTTCCATCCCACCAATTTTCATAATTTTCCACTGGTGGAATGGCTCACAATCTCATTTTTTCTCTCAAAACCCTAGCTACCTAAGTTTTATAGACAGTTTTTACAAAACTAAGCTCTAATTTTCTCCAATCCTAATGAAAATTGACCAAACCAGGCTCAAATGAAAACTAGGTCACAGCTCTACAACATGCACATGGTTTTAGATCATGATTGCACTGTACTGGGCCATACCACATCCTGAAACAACAGAAAACAATGAAACAATGTAGAAACAACAGTATATCTTTATTTGTTTTCCTCCAAAACATCTCCAGAACATAGCTTTAAACTTTTTTAGGCATATTTACATGCTTTGTTTCAGAAACCAATAGTTTCCATCGACCCTTAAAGTCTTTGACTCTTCAACTTCCCTAAAACACACCAAAAAATGCCATTTTTGTAGCTTTTTAACTTTCCTAAACTGACCCCATGACAAAAAAAACATTACACATAGTCTTATTCGACCTTATTACAATAAAAAATGACTCCAAACGCAAAAACTTAACATTTGACCGTATTTACAACATGTAAACTAGGTGCCTCTGCACCATACACCCGGGGAGAATAGAATCTCAAGTTCCACTTGAGATCATCTCTTGAACTGTTGTGCCATGATTTTTTATGTCTTCCTCTATCATCCATATTGCATCTTCATTAGGAATGCCTTGCCATTTCACTAGGTATTCATTATACACCTTATGTCTTTTTCTTTTTGCTTCCTTTGTGTCGAAAATGCTTTCAAGCTTCAATGGCTGACTTCATGATAAGTCCTTGACCCAATCTTCATCTTGAACTCCTGATGTATCTACTTCTTTACTTGCAATCACAGATCCCTTGAAAGGATAAAGTTCAGAAACATTGAAAATTGGAGAGATAGTCACTCTAGGAGGGAGTTCTATCTCATAGGCATTGGCTCCAAATTTTTGGACCACCCTACATGGCCCAATTTTCTTCATCTACAGCTTTGTATATTTCCCCTTTGGTAGCCTTTCTTTCCTGAAATGTGCTAGGACTAAGTCTACCACCTTGAATTGAACATCCCTCTTCTTCAAATCTGCATGTTTCTTATACTTCTCCACACTCTTTTCAAGATTTTCTTTCACTTGCTGATGTATGTCCTTCATTTCAATAGCAAATTCCTCTCCTTCAGTACTCCTTTTCTCCATTCCACTTAGATCCTTGAGCTCAAACACACCTCTAGGTTTTAGTCCATAGACCACTTCAAATGGGCTTTTCCCAATGCTTCTATTAACAGAGTCATTACAGACATATTAAGCCTGTGGAAGGATTAGATCCCATTGTTGTCCATGCTCCTTTGTGAGGCATCTCAGAAGGTTTCCAAGTGATCTATTAACCACTTCAGTCTGCCCATCTGTTTGTGGCTGATAGGCAGAGCTAAATGTCAAATTGGTTCCCAATTTCTTCCAAAGAGTCGTCCAAAAGTGACCTCCAAACTTGCTATCCATGTCAGACACAATGGTCAATGGTAATCCATGAATTCTCACTACTTCCTTCAAAAATAACCTAGCAATGTATGAAGCATCATTTGTAGATTTGCATGGTATGAAATGAACCATTTTGCTCAATCCATCAACAACAACAAACACACTGTCAATTCCCCTTTGAGTTTTAGGCAAACCCAAGACAAAATCCATGTTGATGGATTCCCTTGCCCTGTTAGGAATTGGCAAAGGATGATAGAGGCCTGCATTAGTGCTTGAACCCTTTTCTTTTTGGAAAACTACACAACTTTCCACAAATTTTCTGATGTCACTTTGCATTTTTGGCCAAAAGTAATATCTCCTTACCTACTCCAATATTTTATCTACCCCAAAATGACCTCCTAAGCTGCAACAATGTTTCTCTTTTATGAGGTTAGTTCTCATGGAACACTTGGGAATACATAACTGAGCACCTTTGAACAATAATCCATCTTGCAATAGAAAATTAGAATATTCATCATGAAAATCACCCTTAAACTGATCACAAACAACATATAACTCTTTGAAGTCATCATCTTCTTCATACATACCTTTCAAGGCATCTATTCCCACACTTTGGAGTTGAATTTCTTGCACCAACATTGACCTTCTGCTTAAGGCATCTGCTACCTTGTTTGACTGCCTCTTTTTGTGTTTGATTGTGAAGGTATAACTTTGTAGGCACTCCACCCATTTCATATTTCTATGTCTCAGGTTGTCTTGACTATTAAGGAACTGCAAAGCATGGTTGTCAGTGAAAACAATGAACTCCTTGGGTAAAAGATAGTGTCTCCACTTCTTTAGGGACTGCACCATTGCATATAGCTTCAAGTCATAAGAAGAATATTTTCTTTTTGCTTCATTAAGCTTCTCACTAAAGAAAGCCATAGGTCTACCTTCTTGGCTCAAAACAGCCCCAATTGCATACCTGATTGCATCACATTCTATAGCGAAGATCTTGTTGAAATCAGGCAATGCTAGGATGGGTTGTTGTGCCACTCTATTTTTCAGATATTGGAAGCTTCTCTATGCCTCATCAATCCATTGAAACCTCTTCCTTTTATCGCCTTTGATGTTGTTAATAATTGGAGAGTAGATATGACTGAAATTTTATAAATTTTCTATAAAAAGTAGCTAAGCCATGAAAACTTTTTACCTCACTTGCTAACGTAGGAGTTGGCCAACTGAGAATTGTTCCTACTTTGGTGGGATCCATCTTCAATGAACCTTTAGAAATCATAAAACCAAGGTAAACTAACTACTCCTTCATGAATTCACATTTCTTTAGATTTATCATCAACTTCTCTTCATTCAGCCTCTTCAACACCATGTCCAAATGCTGCAAGTGCTCCTCTTTAGTCTTGTTGAAAACAAGGATGTCATCCAAGTAGACAACTACAAACTTGCCTATGAAGCGTTTCAAGACTTTATTCATGAGTCTCATAAAGGTACTTGGGGCATTTGAAAGCCCAAAAGGCATGACAAGCCACTCATATAACCCCTCATTGGTTTTAAAGGTAGTTTTCCACTCATCCTCTTGTCTTATGCTAATCAAATGATAGCCACTTTTAAGGTCAATCTTTGAAAAAAAACAAGCTCCTCCTAAGCAGTCCATCAAATCCTCCATTCTAGGTATTGAAAACCTATACCTTATAGTTATTTTGTTGATTGCCCTTGAATCAGTGCACATTCTCCAATCTCCACCTTTTTTAGGTGCCGAAATAGTAGGGACAACACATGGATTTAAACTTTCTCTTATGAGACCCTTATCTAGCAATTATTGTATATGTTTCCTTATCTCATCATTTTGTTGAGGAGTCATCTTGTATGCAGCCTTATTGAGTAAGTTCGCACCTGGTATAAAGTCTATGTGGTGGCTCACATCCCTTATAGGTGGCAAAGAACTAGGAAGCTCATCAACAACTATGTCTTGATACTTGTTCAACAAAGTTTGCACTTCTTTGGGCACATCCTCAAATTTTGTTGTTGCTGCTATCATGACAGGTTTAGGTTGGATTACTATTGCATATCCTTCACCTCCCTCTTCTTTCATGGTTTTCAAAAACTCTTTTTCCCCAACCAGCATTACACTAGACCCAACTTGTTCATCTACCCCTTCATCTTGCAATGGAATAAGGGTGAATGATACCCCATCCTTGTCAATCACATAAATGTTTTTTGCCCATCATATTGAACTTTTTTGTCATACTACCAGGGCCTTCCTAGCAGCAAGTGACAAACATCTATTAGGATGATGTCACACAAGATCTTGTCTTTGTAGCCCCCAATATTAAACTCAACCCATGTTTGTTCGTTGACCAAGACTTGTTGACCTTTATTCAACCAGGATACTTTGTAGGGAGTGGGGTGTGGGATTCTTTTCATGTTCAACTTTTCTACCATCTCCAAAGAAACTAAATTATCAGTTGAACCAAAATCAACAATAACCTTACATACCTTGCCTTGAGATTTGCAAGTGGTTCTAAACAAGGATTTCCTTTGTGGAGGCTCCTTAACTGTTGGCACCTTAATGAGTGTCCTTCTCATCATTAGAGTTTCCCCAATTTCTGGAACAACAAGCTGAGATGGAGGTTTGACATTCTTACTATCTTCCTCTTACACCAACTGTGTTCTCCTTTCACCTCCATGTGATGTTGAGGGTTGTTTCTCCAGGCATTTCCAAGCTTGATGGCCAAACTAATTGCATTGATAGCATCTACCTGAGAAGGTGATTGAACTTCTACCTTGTCCTTCAAATCTACCTCTACCATTAGGTCTTGTACCTCTAAAATTGCCTCTTGATTGTGAGCTTTGTTCTTGCTGCCCTCTTGACTCTCCTTGTGCTTTTTAGGACTATCCTCTCCCTCCAAAGTTGCCTCTACCTCTGAAGTTCTTTCCTCTACCTCTACTTTTTTTTCTTTCCTTTTATTCAATCTTTCTTCTGCCCTGATTGCCATTTGAAAACATTCTTCCACTGTCCTTGGAGGATTAAGACTTAACTCACCTTGTATGGAGAACCTCAGCCCATTTATATACCTGGCTACTTTTTCCACCTCATCCTTAATATGACCTATCCTTATACTTAACTTGTGAAACTCCTCAATATAAGCCATGACATCCATTTCTTTTTGCTTGAGGTTTTGTAGCTTCCTAAATGTTTGTATTGCATAATCACCCAGTAGAAATTGGCTCTTGATTTTAGCCACCATTCTGTCCCATGAATGGATTTTTGTCTTTCCCTTCTTCAACCTATCTTCCTGCACATAATTCCACCAATTTAAGGCAGGACCTTTCAATTTGGTTTTAGCAAATTTTACCTTTTGATCATTTGCTACCTCCTCATACTTGAAATAGTTGTCAAGTGCATCAATCCAACCTAGCACTTCTTCACCATCCAACTTCCCACCATACATGGGCAATTCTATCCTCACCTTAGGAGTATCTCCCTTCATAGCCTTCAACATCTTCGTCATTCTTACTTCATCAGGTTCCTCTACCTCTTGGACTCCTTCTTGAGGGCTCTCATTCTCACCCTCTTCCTCTTCCTCTTGGTCACTTTGGTCTCTAGTGACCACACCTCTCCTTTAGTTTGATTCCAATGCTGCAAATCTGGATAAGACAGCTTCCTGAGACTCCTTTACTTGTCTCAACTCCCTGGCATGTTTTTCCTTCATGTCTCTCACTTCTTTGGCCGTTACATTGCTTTTAGGAGCATATTTGCTTTTGCAAACTTCAACTTTTTTGACCTATAGATCAAAACCTATAGCTCTAATATGATACAGGACCATCCAGGGTGTAAGAGCAATCTTGCATCAACCAAAAAAAAAATGTTGTTTCTTTTCAATAAGGGCTAAATTTGGAAGGGTTATTATTTTTAGTAAGTTTGCATTTGTGCAAGGTTGGATACAAAATCTTACATGGGCCTCCAGAATGGTGAATTGAAGCTAATGGTGAAGAAATCACTTTAATATTATTTGTCATTTGTGAGATATTAAATTTCAAATTCCAAAAATCCTATTGAAATATTCAAAGTCAAATGTGAGGCATTTAGATGCTCTAAATGGGCCCAAAATTTGTGGGAAACCCAAGCAGTCTACTTTTAGGTATTGCTTGTGCACAACCATCTTTTTGAGAGCTTTCCGAAAAGGTATTATAATTGAAAATCCAACGGTCGGATCAAAAGTTATGGCCCCGCGAAGTTGACCTATTTTTGGAGGGAGATGCAAATTTTAAAATTAAGCTGGTGGCCACCAAAAAGGGCTATATATGACCATTTTTGGGAACCCTTGGGGTAGTGAAGTTAAGGGGGAAAGTGTAGAGTCAAGAATAGGCAGGAAAACATAAACCCTAGCTAATTTGGGGTTACAGAAGGCTGAAGATTCCAGAGTCTTGAGAGAGGGAGCTATAATGTGTTGCAGCCTATAGGGGATTCATCCTCTGATTGTATTTGAAATTCTGTAATGTAATGTTTTGCCCATATTAATAAAATATCATTCTATTTTCTGTGTGCAATTTCTGTTATTGTGTGTTTTATGATTTACCCCCTTCATCATAATACCACTATGATGCAGAGCAAGTGGAGAATGTCAACACAAGCACAATGAACCAACTTTGCAAGTTTCAAACCCTAACTTTGATGGTTTCACACACAAACCTTCATTATGCCTTGTAGCCCTCAAAAAACCTAGTTTTTTCATCATATCTTTTAGAAAATGTCGTGAACCCAGAAACTATTCACCATTACAAATACCCTTTTGGTTGTTTGACAACATATTTCAATTTGGGATAGGGTTACTTTGCAAGAAAGACCTCTAAAATTGACTTCTACAGCTCTACTAGGCCTAATTAGCCCTGTTTTACAAAGCAAGTCCATGAAATTCAAAACCCACAATACAAAACCCTACTTCAAGACACTCTACACATTGCATGGGGTCCAAATCCACCAATTTTATCAATTGGGACAATACCTAGATCACCCTTCTTTAAAACCTTATCTCAACCTACTCAAAGAAGCCTAATACAAGGAGATATTAGGCTAGGGCTACTTGAAAACTTGCCTTATCACCATTCCCTACTCCTGCAAACACTAGAAACACAAAAAACAACATAAATACTTCCATCCCACCAATTTTCATAATTTTCCACCGGTGGAATGGCTCACAATCTCATTTTTTCTCTAAAAACCCTAGCTACCTAAGTTTTACAGGCAGTTTTTACAAACTAAGCTCTAACTTTCTCCAATCCTAATGAAAATCAACCAAACTAGGCTCAAATGAAAGCTAGGTCATAGCTCTACAACATGCACATGGTTTTAGATCATGAACATACTGTACTGGGTCGTACCACGTCTTGAAACAACAAAAAATAATGAAAAAATGCAAAAACAATAGTATATCTTTATTGGTTTTCCTCCAAAATGTCTCCAGAACATAGCTTCAAACTTTTTCAAGCATATTTACATGCTTTGTTTCAGAAACCAATAGTTTCCATCAACCCTTCAAGTCTTTGACTCTTCAACTTCCCTAAAATACACCAAAAATGCCACTTTTGTAGCTTTTTAACTTTCCTAAACTAACCCTGTGACAAAAAAAAACATTACACATGGTCTTATTTGACCTTATTACAATAAAAAATGACTCCAAACACAAAAACTTAATATTTGACCTTATTTACAACATGTAAACTAGTTGCCCCTGCACCACCTTATCAGGTGTCTTCCCCGATGTGACAATATTCATTTTGCCCCTTGTTGCAGGCCCCGTCATGATCGGAACCAATAATTTTGAAATAAATAACATAAATGAAGCCTAAATTATCTAAAATTTTTACTGTAACTTACTAGGGTCAAAATACCTCTCACCTAGAAAAATATCCAAGAAATAAGTAGATTTGCAGCCTTGAGAGTGAATTTTGTGGAAACACTAATTTTGCAATAACTTGCTTATTTCTACTCTAATTTATCTAGATTTTGGACTATAGTCTCCTCTGGTATGTCTTCAAAGACCCAATAAAAATTAGGCTCTAATTCAACAGGATATGAGAGACATGTAGATTCCAAATAAATTGTGTAGAAATCGTAATTCTGCAATAATTTGCTCAATTCTACTCCAATTCCTCTGAAATCTGGATTTTAGCTTCTTTAATATGGTCTTAAAAAACCCTTTAAAAATTAGAAAAAAAAAATTGCTAAAATCTGAAAGATATGCTCTTCCCAAAATCACCTCCAATATTGAGAAAAAACCTTGCCTCTATAGTGCCAAGATCATGCTTTGATACCACTTGTAATGAAATAACTTGCAAAATGGAAGAAGATGATATGAAATATTCTTCAAATACTTGATAATAACTAAGAATAACAGGCCACTTCAAGGGGGCAACCTCCAAATATCTCCAATGAGAACACACTTCACCATATAATGATGAAATAAGACTCACATCCTCCTATATATACCTAATTATGGTTAGGCTAAATAGACACACCCCTATATAAGACCTAGTCTGACCTACCTAACTAAATAATAATACAATAATGATAACATGACTTAATTAGGATTTAAGATAGCCACAAGCTGACTATTCATAACCCATTGTACACCAATATTAAGGGTGTAGCATTGTCTCAATTTCTTTATTGCAAACATGTTTATCAGAGCAATTGCAACTGCAATAGCAAAACAAAACCTTCTTAATATACTGATGGATGCCAAACATTGTTCCAAAGCTTATATTACACTATCAACAATGCAGATTATCATAGTCACTATAACTTCTTATAGTCTTCTGTACCACAACACTTTCTCTACTGCCCTACAAAAAGACAACATTCCCTGCACTTGTATCTATTGTCAAACTGTTCCAATATATCCATAAAATCATTGTTTAAACACATGACATTGTCATAAACTCAAATACATCATGCAAACATCTACAATATCATAAAAATATTTGCTCAAACTATTCCAAAAGAAGGTAGCAAGAAAAGATCTTCAAAACACATCACTGTTCCACTTTGTTTATCTCTATCTCAGTTGTCTAATTATTAAACAACAATTTTAAAAGCTGATATCAAATACAAGAATAAAGACTATATCACCCATAGCACCTCTAATCCTTAACATTTCATACCTCATCTGACAGTCTTAATACTGCCATAACATAACTTAGGTCAATACAGTCACATAAAATGTAGTTTTGCATCAATATCAACAAAGTCCATCATGCATCATCAACCTACTCCATCAATCTCTACCTCTGTGAATCCACACCATTCCTTTGATGATCCAACTCCTTTGATGACAACAACTATGAGATCATAGTAAGTCTTTATTTGACCTTTGCATCAACTGATATATAAATGAACAGCAATCAATATCACTTCATATTTTAAAGGATATCTTGAAAATAATATAGCATCATGAGAAAAGATGAACATGACTCAAGGTCCTGATGAACTTCAAATCACTTTTTGACATCACTGTCTTGTTCAGTGATATATAATAAGCCTAATGTAGCCCTGATATAATGTCTTTAGAGAGGTCATGGTCATGATTGAGACAAAATAAATCTGTGACAACATTCACTATTCTAACAAATATACCATCAACCCACTGCAGAGTATTTTAATCTACATTTGCACTTGTTCAAAGATTGTATCACTTGTCTTAGCAACAACCATAGTCATATACTAATGTCATCAACTTCAACTCAACATGAAGAGATTAAAATATGTGTGAAATAAAAACCAACATAGAACATCATGACATAAAGGTATCCTGACTCCTAATGATCATGAAGTATGAGTCCTTAAAACATGAGCATCTAAATACCATACTTAATGACAAAATCCTTTGATAAGCTTGAATCAGAACTTTTGGTCATTCAACCATTATGAGAATCATTGAGGCCTCTTGATCCTAATATGAGTAAACCAACAACTCCTGCATCATAATTGTATGTCAAGACAATATGATTGTCTTTGGCTGCTAACACTCCCATCACTGAACTAAACATTGTAATCAAGATTACCACAGATACTACGTGAAAACCACTGTCACCAAATCATTACAAAACACATCATTGTGGTAGAAACTTATATCTTGCATTCATGTCTATTAGGGAACTTGCAACATTGGATAGTAACTTGAATTGGATGTCATAGAAATACTACTTAAGCCAAGGAACAATCTAGTCAACAAAGACACTACACTCTACCATACCAATGAACTCCTCTTGTGTTGTTGTATATCACATGAAGATACTGGATTGTTACTTGCAAATGAATGTTTCCTTTAGAAGCAATGATCATATCAAAATAAAACTTTTTACATGCACTTCAATACTATATATTATCCATGCAACAACACATTTCATAATCTGATAAATTATGCACCATGCCACTTTGCAACTTGCACCAACAGGGGTTAACAAATGTCTGCAACATGAGGTCTGTCTGCAACAAAAGGTCTGCTAGAAATTTACCAAGAGGTCATCTTGCAAGACTCCTCTTCATGTATCCATGATTGACTCTGTCTATGAATCCCTTGTTGTCTCTTAAGAATATATGCCTCTATTTTGGGCTTGGTAAACTTCAAGGAAAACTATCAAGCTGTCCTTAGAACATCTAAAATTCAAATGACTTTCTCATTGTCCTTTGGTTGCTTTGTGTCCACACCTTTCTATGTCAGAGACCAATGAGGACTCCAATGAAGACTCTTTGTATCTCTATATCTACAATATAAGTTATCCTTATTGAACACATAGTCTTGCCTTATTTGACATTGTCAACAGATCCAAAACAGATCTAATACTGACTCAATAAACTGTGCACTGACAAGACTATACAAGCACTTGAATGACCTATACCTTGCTAACACTTGATGATGATGATGTGTCCAAGGTGGCATAGCTAACTAATCTCATAATTTGCTACATATCATTGACATTCTTTGCTCATTATGTTGACATATCTTCCTAATTTTCTCCATGGAGTTTAATTAATATAACATAGACTAACTCCCCCTCAATTTAAGTTGTACCTTATGCAATTAATGATATCTCTTCTGTAGTATGCACAAGACTAGGTTTCTCTTCTTCTTGACCTTGTTTTCTCGTCCAAACTAGTATAGTGTCTGATTTCTTGTGATGACTGAATGATTCTTTTGAATTACTCCTACAATACAGTGATTTATGTCCAAGCCTATGACATCTATAACATTTGATCTTATGATCAACGGAAGGAACAAAATCATATTCTCTTGACAACCAAGAAGAGCTTCTATGGCCATATCCTCCATGCATCGAACAATCCCTTTCTATGCGACCAGCTTGATTGCATTTGTAACACGCAATCTTGTAATTCTAATTTTTAGACTTCATAGGACCTTTATTCTTATTCCACTTTAAACAATAAATTGCTTGAGTTTTATAATTTCTAGCTCTATGACCATAAGCATGATAACAATAGAAATAACCATGAAATTGTGAATAGTTATACCTCATTGAATGGTGTTGCTTGATGTCTCCTCTTCTTCTCCTTGTATCAACGACCAGATCTTTTGTCTTCTTCTTGTCTTCAGGAGCAGTAGCATGAAAACTCAAGTCTATCTTCTTTTTAGGTGTCTTTCTTGCCTTAGAGGTCTGTCCTTCCTCATATCCTAAGCCTGTGGTGTCCTTATAGTGTTTTTGTTTGCCCAATATTTCATGCAACTTACTTGTGCTCTCTTCAA
Organism: Cunninghamia lanceolata; assembly: GCA_027924645.1. Lineage (NCBI taxonomy): Eukaryota > Viridiplantae > Streptophyta > Pinopsida > Cupressales > Cupressaceae > Cunninghamia > Cunninghamia lanceolata. The sequence continues at coordinate 679,617 of BSBN01000064.1, forward strand.
ACTCCTGATATTTCTTGGACAGAACCTTGAGACCTTCATAATCTTTTCTCAGATTGACAATTTTTGCCTCTAATTTCAAACATTCAATTCTTTTCACCTCAAGGTCATATTTTGTTACATCTATTATTCTTTTGGCTTCCTCAATTTAAGTCTTTAGACAAATAATCCATTTTTCAGATTCATCAACTTGACTCTTTAAGTTAACAACCTGATTTCTTGCCTCTTCAAACTCTAAAGGAACTTTTGCAAAATATGAAGATACCTTGTCTTTGGAATCTTTTTCTTGTTGAAGCTGGTCTTCTAATCTTCGATTCTCCTTTCTAAGTTGCTTGATCTGATCTAAGACATACAAGAGTTCACCTTCTAAATCAACTTCACAATCATTTTCATCAAACTCCTGTCCATCTTCATCCATAAAGAGGTCTCCTTCTGTGTCATCAATCTCAACAGAAAAATCATTCTTTTTATCACACTTTGTATCAATATTTAGGGATGACTCATGCAAAAACTCACTACATGACTTCACTAAGGTTTGTTGTACAACCTTTTGCTTGATAGCTTTCTTTTCTCTATTTCTTTTACACTTTCCCATGGTACTCCACTATCAAGACATACCCAAGCCTGTTAGACTTCTATAGGGAACCTATGCTCTAATACCACTTATTGGAGTACAAGATCACTGAGAGGGGGGGCGAATCAGTGGTCTATAAAATTTTAAAACCTTTTGCACCTTTTAACTCACAAGATAGAGAATGAGAGAGACTTCAAAGATTTATCAAATACATATGCACAAGTATGATTATAAACATTATGATCAAGACCTCAAAGACAAAACATTAAGGCACACACATAAAGATAAACATGAACCATAACACAAGTTTGTCATGAGTGGAAAACCCTCATAGGGATGAAAAACCACTTGGAAAACACCTCACTAGCTTAATCAAAATCATGCCTCACTGGCAAGAGAACCTCACTAACAAATACAACTGCCTCACTAGCAAAATGTGCCTCACTGGCAATCAGGTGCCTCATTGGCTATCAGGTACCTCACTGGTAAACAAAAACATAGGAAGAAAAACTTGATTCAAGGGGTTACCCTGATTCTCTACAATACAACATCATTCATAACCTCCCCAATGCTCATACAAACTTGTATCTCTCCTTGTATACAAGTTTAACAATCTTTCTACAAACAAACTCTATCACATATCTTAATTCAATCACTTCTTATGTAAACTTATAATCAGAAACATTCACACTACTATTTCAACACTATAATTAGACTATTCTTTTATATATTGGAATATCTCCTTAAGTTTAAACCCTATTACCTTGAGATCCTTTTTGTCTCAGAGCCCTGCATAATCCTTCATACAATTATGCCATCAAGACTTCAAAAACAAAAACAAAATTGTGATCATGTCCTGCAAACATTATTACATAGCATACATCCCCTATAAGTCTCTTCATCTACAAAATAATTGTTTATCTATCTTTACAAGATTCATTCTTCAATGCCCTGCAATCAAAGGTCAAATCATCTTTCAAAGAGAAACATCAAATTTCCAATACACATTGTCAATTTTTTTTATTCGTTACATATATCAAAACCCTCTCTGATTCATTGGGAAACCTTCTTGAACTTCATGTCTATCAAAAACACAATTTTCTTCACCAAGGATGAACAATCTTCACATAGCTATGTAGGTATACCTCTGCTTAACACACACAACCAAGCCACACATTCCCACATGTCAAATAATGCAAGTTATCAAATTCACTGGCCCTTCAAAATCGGTGATTGTTCAGTTATAGGCAGTTGAACTACCTTTAAGAATCTGTATGTCAAAGTTTACATCAAAGAAGAGTTGTTATAATTTGAAATATCTTTAAATCATAGCCTTTGATTTCAATTTTGTGCCTTGGATAGTATTAAACCTCAGCCTTTGATTATAATTTGAGTGCCCTTATAACCTGCTAAGCCGGTAACCAAAAGGATGGGGCCAGTCAAGGGAATGACTAACAACCCTTAAGAAGGTCACTCTTAAGTGATATTACCTGTGATACTGAGTCAACAAGTAAAAAGAGATAAAGTAATGACGTTTAACCAAGGGTTTTACATAGCGACTTAGTTATTGTTTTAGGGTTATATTTAGGACTTGTGTAAGTAGATTCTTTTAGGGTTTAGGTCTCTAAGTGCAAAACCCTAACTAACAATGAGAAAGACTTTCATCCGGAGATATTTCAGAGACCTCAGGGACATCAGAAGAAAGATATTAGAATATGAACTTAACATAGGCTTAGGGTTTTAAGACTCCAACCTTAAAAGCATATAATTGACAAAATATTTTACCAAGACAAAGATTGCTAAGATATCAACTAAACCAAGACCAAACTTTGTTGGTGAGAGCAATGCCCGAAGTATGAAGAATTAGAATTGTTGAACCAAAATGATGAGTAATAACCATGACATACATTCTCAAGAGCATCATCATAAACCTAAGAACATCATCAACTGAGAACACAATCACCACCTATGAAATCTCATCATCAAAACTCCTGATGTGATGTGAATCACACAATCATGAACCTTTGCCATCTCTGCCACATGAAGCATATCAAACTTATACAATATCAAACTTTCCTTTCCTTTGATCCTGTGATGACCTGACAACATCAAACTTACCTTTCCTTTGATACCTTCTTGTGTCCAACATCAAACTTACCTTTCACATGACCTTTGACATCAATGATAAATAATACCAATGCCAACAGTCTAGTCCTTATGATCATCTTATGAAATTCTTTAGTGTACTTCACAAATTTCTCCTTTTGCCTTAGGTTTTGCAATCTCTTCAACAGTTCCAACTCATAGTCAACAGGTATGAACTGATTCTTCAAATTTGTCACCATCCTATCCCATTTTATGATCTTCTATTTTCCTCTCCTATTCCGATCCAATTGAACTTCTTTCCACCAAATAGTAGCATGCCCCTTCAACTTAGTCTTTGCAAGTCTCACTCTCTCCGGATCTTCAATTTCTTCATATTCAAAGTATTCCTCCAAATCATTTATCCAATCAATCAATTCCTCTAGATTCAAATTTCTAGTGTAGTTTGATACATCTAATCTAGGTCTCTTACCAATCTTTGAAATAGCTTTCAACATCTTCACCTAATCTGATTCTTCTTCTTCTAGGTCTTCTTCATTTTGTTCAGTAGATTGAAATTCTTCATCATCACTTTCAGTATCATATCTAGGGTTTAGTCCTCTTCTTCTATCTTCTTCTATAGCATCCAATCAAACTTTCATTGTCCTCATCATCTCAATCATTTCTTCCATTCTTCTAGCAACATTGGCCATAGCAAGCATCCTCCTCAGCGTCATCTCTTCCTAGGATCTGGTGCAATTGCCTGAATTCGACGATCTGACTATAGGGTAGCAATTGCCTCACAATCGGTACTCTTTGACAAACACAAGTAGATTACCTCAAGTCAGTGATCTGTTCATGACAAGATCTTACAGAATGCCTTCACTTCCCAAAGGATTCAAAACTTCGCTCTGATACCACTTGGTACAATCATGGCTGGAGGGTTCACAAAATGAACTGGCCAAACCATGCAACTAGAGTAAACACAACGGAAACAACACAATCATAGAATGCAATGGAAGATTCATGTATTCATAATATCAAATAATTACAATGCTCATATGTAGGCAACATGTAGGATGTAATCAAAGGGCTCATAGGCCAGCCTTCTAGGCTACAACAGATATGCAAGATTTGACATTGAAGTGCCTTCCCCAAAAGAATCTAACTATCTATCTTATGAAATCCACTAACTAACTTCCTAATGCATCTAAGAGATTTATTTATATCATCTTCAATCTCATAGAATTCTCTACATCAGCCACAAGAAGTTACAAACTCCAATGAAGGATGTAACGTGTAGAAACAACATCTGGTATTGCTTCACAAATGTATGAAACTTGGTGCAAACCTCAAGGAAGGTCTATCTGATCTATATGTGCCATGTATGATGTTTCATTAGGCTCCGCAAGTCATGAAAGTGCTCTGTAAACCTTCTTCAACTAATTGTCTGGATGCTCTATTTTGTGAGAACTGGTGATCTTATGATAGTGATAACTTCTAGGAAACAAATCCAAATCACTTGAGATCTGAATATGATGTAGATGACACTGTGTAGATGCTAATTCATGCTCTGTGTGCTCTAATATGAAGATGCAGCAAAATGCAATAGAAAATGCTAAAACTGCAAATGACTGAATTAAACTGAAAATGAGAGAAAACAAAAGAATGAAAATATTTTTGGTTGATGCAAGATTGCTTTGAAACCTGGGATGCTCTTGCATCACATCCATATGATTTCCATTATCAAAGCTTTTAATTTGTGTCACCTCCTTTACACACAATGTATTTCTCCAACCCCTCAGTCAATTCGACTAGTATAGCTTCTTGCCACTTTTCATATCTCTCCCAGCACTCTATGTGCTTAGTTTAATGTTGGTCTCCATGCTATCTTGTGCACTACTTCATGAACCATTTGTGCCCTTGATCACACACCCTTTAGTGTGGTAAAGGATTCCTCCATTAGAAGAGCCTTCATATGCTTCTCTACTAGCAACATCTTCACCCACAAAGAAATATACTTAAGCAATTTATGATGGATAAGATTTAGAAACTTACTCAATGCCTCTTCCATAGACGTATAAGTCATCACAAAAAATTAGAGAATGTATGAATCAATGGAATCTTTCACAAATACATCAACAACATGAGTCCACACTAGGTTTGCATGTTTTACCAAGGCAATCAATTCATCAGTCCAAGCAACAAATTGCTAGTACTTGCTTCAATACTAGTGTAGCCATGCATATGGCCAATCAAATATATGATCAATTAAATCAACCCATAACTCCTAAACATCATTGAACAATTATTCATGCCATAGCCTGATATTTGCTCTAGCAACGATCTCCACTTTGATGAAACTCTCAACTTTATGTGAAAACCATTTATGGATCTTATCATGCATCAATTGCCAAGGCATATCTCTACAACAACACACTGCTTCATAGAGGGTCCCAGCAATGGATCCAAAATGCTAATAATTCTTCACGTTGCTTACATGACCATGGCTAACTCCTTATTGTAGTTTCCTTCATATGTTGGCATACAAACATTGTTCTCATGTGAAGCATGCTTAGGCTTTGGTACCCTCACTAGAAATGTATGTGTTTCTTTAGTACATAAAGGAAAAACTAAAGAAAATGTTAATACATACAAATAAAGATTTCAAGAGAGGTAAAAATATGTATAAACAAGTGTGAACTTCAAGATTTCATACATTCATCTCAATCTTTCATTACGATCTTTTGCAATCATTTACATTCTCTAAGAATTTCTATCATAGCTTCTCAAAATCAAAACTTCATAACTAAGAACTACTTTAATCATTACAATTGTGGGATTTTATAGGCATTTTACCCAAATGTAAATGTTGCACAATGTAACTTTGTGAGCATGATTTGATTATCACTTGAACAATTAAATTTGTGTGTGATCTAGTTATCACTTACACAACTAAATTTGTGTGTGATCCAATTATCAATTACACGACTAATTTTGTGTGCATGATTCAATTATCTCTTAGTCAATTGTACACTAACTACATTAGTTGACTACCTGTATTGTGCAAATCACAGGAAGGAGGCATCTTTGATGCCAACAATGTAACATACACCCTACTGTATGTATCTTCCCCTGACTGAGTTTTTTGGTATTTTTTGTGTTTTCTACTTTTTAGGGTTTATGGGTTGTTTTGCATGTTCGTTTTTTGCATTGTATGTGCATAATATGAAGTAGATAAATAAACCCAGAAAATATACAATGAATTTGCATAAACAAAAAGTAACCTAGATCACAAAATGCACTATAACTAATTACTATGACATACCCAGATGGAAAACTTGAATTTCACTTTATTGCTGAAACTGGACCAGCAATACAAAGCTATGGTAATGTGTCAATCTCCTCACACAACTCTGAAAATCATCAACAATACAAGTTTGAGTTGATAACTGGATCCAAATTGCTTAAAATGCAAATTTTTGAAGCTTCAAAAGGTACAAAGAACAACCACTCAAAGACCCATGTATTGTCCTTGGTAGTACGGCCCCTTGGGAAGGAAAAATCAGTAGAAATGGACTAGAATTTGTCCCAAACTCACCCAGATTTGTCTATATCTCTATAATCACCTCCAACGACTAGGATAAATGTCATAAATCTACCCAAAACCTCTAAAATTAATTACTAACAGCAGTACGGCCCTACAGCAAGGGTACGGCCTGCACAAAAGACCTCTGCAGCAATAAATAACTAGACCACAATGTTTGTTTATGCCTTCCAATACACTCCTCAATCCTACAAATCAACCTCCAAGAAGATGTGAACATTTAGCTCCAAATCTCTACCAGAATTTGTCAATGAATCACATAATGGAACCTCTGTGTGAAGCTCCTCCTACCCCTTCCTGATGCACTCTTTCATACATGAGGAAAGCTGAAATGCAAAGGTTTCCATCTCTGCAATTCAAAGATCAAAACCAAAGAGCCAAGTTCTAAACCCCAATGCTGGAGCAAAATCAATGTGAGAGCAAATATCATAAGCAAGCATAAAGAAAATGAACTCCCATTTTGCCCTTATAACTCCCTCAAGCCCAACGCCCAAGAAAGAGAGGGAAATATAATTTATTTTCATTTTAAAACATCCCCTTTATTCACCATGAGGTGGGCACTCCTCCCTAGGCACATCACTTTTAAAACTTTAAGTTATAACTTAATGTTATAACGTTAAATTATATCATAACTTAAAGTGACCACCAATATAATAAGTTAAATCTTTAATTTAACTTGTAAAATTGACATAGCTTTAGAAGATTTGACTCCCGAATTTCATGCCCTGGCTCCTGCACTGCCTTGACAAATATGGAAACTGGCTCTATCATGACTTACTATAAATAGTAAGTCCTCAAACTGACTCCCTGAACATTGTTGTTAGCCTATGGGAATCCTATGATAGGTTAACCCTGATCTCCTGAGGTGGTGAGCTAAATGGGGGACATTATAGTCTATGCTCCCCAAGATTGCTTGTCCTCAAGCAACCTCAACTCTGGAAGATGCAATATCTACTCACCCTTCCATGTGGCATCCTCAACTGGCAGATTCTTCTACTTAACAAAGTACTCTCTGATAACCCATTTCCTCAAGTCTCTCCCGGGTGTCAATAATAGCCTCAAGTACTAGGATCAACTTACCCTCCTCGTCTAAAGGTGGAAGCTCTGTAGAAGGAACTAGATTGTGGCCAAGGGCTTTCTTAAGTCTAGAAACATGGAACACATTATGCACTTTGTTGTCTGATGGAAGCTCAAGCTCATAATCCAACTCACCCACTCATCTAACAATCTTGAAAGGACCATAAAACCTGGCTTTTAATTTCTCTACTCCACTTTTCTTGAGAGTGGACTGCCTGTAGGGTTGGAGTCTCAAATACACCATGTCCCCAACCTCGAAACTCCTCTCCACTTGGTGCTGATCAGTGTACAACTCTTGTTGATTCTATACCTGCTGTATATTCTCCTTAAGCTCTCTGAGAATGTCCTACCTATCCTGCAAAAGATCCTTAGCCTTAAGCACACAATTGTCACCCAATAAGAGATCTATGAAACAAGGGGCATCATAACCGTAGAGTGCCCTAAAAGGAGTCATCTGAATGGACATGTGATGTGTAGTATTATAACAATACTCCCCCAGGTGCAACCATTTGATCCATACGTTTTGCTGCCCTGAAACATAATTATGCAGATACCCCTCCACCCATTTATTTACCACCTTTGTTTGCCCATCCATCTACGGGTGGTAGCTAGTACTAGGAGTCAACTCTGTACCACACAATTTGAACAACTCCTACTGGAATATACTTAGGAACTTGTTGTCCCTGTCACTGACTATACTCCTGGGTACCCCATGTAATCTGAATATCTCCTTGAAAAATAATTTAGCCACCTGAGCAGCTGTATAGGTTGTTGAAATAGCAAACAAATGTGTGAATTTGGTGAGTCTATCGACCACCACATATATGCAGTCCTTACCCTATACCTTCAACAACCCTGTAATGAAATCCATGGAGATACATTCCCACTTTTGATTGGGAATGGGTAATGGCTGTAGTAACCTTGTAGGAAAGGTATGTTCATGCTTATTCTGTTGGCAAATTGGACATTCATGAACATACTTCTGCACTTCATCTTTTAGTCCTTTCCATGTGAACCTCTCCCGAATCTGTTTATATATCTTGAAGAATCCAAGATGGCCAGCCATTGGTGTGTCATGGAAAGTTTTGATAATCTTATGCTTGAACTATGAGTTGGGCACCAAAAATATCCTATCCTTGTACATGATTAAATCACTCACTACAGAATATCTCTCATCTCTGATTATGCCCTTAATGACTCCTGTAGCCCAAGAGTCTCTGACATACTCTGCTATGATCTCCTCTCTCCAATCAACGAAGATCTCGCCAACTAAACATAAGTGTGGTTGACGTGACAAAGCATCTGCAACTACATTCTTCTTCCCTTTGACATACTCGATGTCAAAATCATATGCCTGTAGTCTACTGACCCACTTTTGCTATCTGTCATTTAGGTCTTTCTAGTTCATAAAATATTTGACGTTGTTATGATCTATCCTGATTATGAATCTACCCCCAACCAGATACTGCCTGAATTTGGCCAATGCATGCATAATGGCCAACATCTATCGGTCATATACCGAGTAGCTCCTCTCCACACTACAAAGTTTTCTACTCTCAAAAGCTATCAGGTGCTTCTCCTGCATAAGCACAGCCCCGATCCCCTCTCCATAAGCATCACACTGTAACTCAAATGACTTAGCAAAGTCAGGGATCGCTAGTACCGGTCATGTAGACATCAAGTGCTTGAACTTGTCGAAGCACTACTGGGCTGTGTCATTCCATTCAAAGGCTCCCTTCTTCATCAGGTTAGTCAAAAGTGCTGCTATCTGTGAGAACCCCTTAACAAAACATCTATAAAACCCACAAAGCCCAAAAAACCCCTTAAGCTATGTAAGGTTTGTGGGTGGAAGCCAATCAAGTATCGCCTTAATTTTCTCTGGATCCACTCTGACTCCATCTGCACTGATAATGTGGCCAAGGTAAAGCAATTCTGTCATACCAAAATCACACTTAGATTCCTTGGCATAGAGTGAATTACTCTCCAAGATGCTCAAAACCTCTTCTAGATGTCTCAAGTGGTCCTCCCAAGTCCTGCTGAATATTAGAATATCATCAAAGAAGATCAACACAAATTTCCTGAGCTACTGCCTGAAAATTTGATTCATACAACTCTGAAAAGTAGCAGGGGCATTATTCAAACTGAAAGGCATGACTAAAACTCAAAATGACCATAGTGGCATCTAAAAGCAGTCTTCTCAATGTCCTAAGCCCGCATCCTGATCTGATGGTATCCGGATCTCAAATTAATCTTAGAAAAATAACAGGCACCATGTAGCTCATCTATAAATTCATCTATCCTGGGAATTGGATACCTATTTGTTATAGTTTTCTTGTTCAAGGCCCTTTAGTTTATATACATTATGATTGTCCCATCCTTCTTTTTGACCAACACAATTGTACAAGTGAATGGGCTTTTGCTAGGCCTAATGTATCCCATCTCTAGAAGTTTCTTAATGGTTTTCTCAATCTCATCTTTTAGCCTCTTCAGATGGTGGTATGGCGCGATCATGATGGGCTTAGCCCCATCCTCCAACTCAATGATGTGCTCTATGCCTCTATCAGGAGGCACTCCAGGTGGTATATCCCCAAACACCTTACTATGTTTGGTCAACAGCTTCTGGATATCTGGATGATAGCTATCCTTCTGTCATGGTGGGGAATCTAGCATAATGAGGCACTCTGCTACCCACTCAACCTGGTCATGTCTCAAGAGCCTCTCCATTCTCCTTAGTGATACAACTAGGGGTCCACCATCTAAAATTCCCTTAAGGCATATTTTCCTCCCATTACATTCAAATCTCATCTCCATTTTCTTAAGATTTATGTTGAACTCCAACTGGCTCATCCAATACATGCCAAGCACTACATTTGTTTCCCATATACCAACCACATAGAAGTCATCAACTAGCTTGTAATCACCTGTGATGATTTTCAGCCCTGATATCTTCCTAGTGCAATGCATTTTGAATCCTTCAGCCACCATAACCTTAAAGCCTTTGAATTCTTTAGTTTTCAGCCCCCTGCGAGCAACTAACCCCTCATAAATAAAATTGTGAGTGGCTCCTGTATCGATAAGGGTGATAATATGTTGCCCACCTAGTACACCACGCACCCTAAAAGGGCCAACCTTCTAAAAACTTGACAACTGGGCAATAACACCTTCACTGTCAGCACTGTGATGTGAAGCTCTCTCGTCCCCACTGTCACTATGCCCTGAATGATGATCTGACTCTATGTCTAATGCCTTTGATTGTGACTCCTCAGCTGAATAGTACTTGATTAGTTTTTCCTTAGCCTTATGTGAACACTTATGCGAAGGATCCCATGGTTTTTTGCAATGAAATCATAATTTTTTTCTTCTGTACTCATTCAACTGATCATTTGTTAACCTGTTGGATCTATCCTTGTGTTGATCAACATCTCTATGGAATGGTTTCTTCTCCTTCTCCTTGTCCCTCCTGTGAGAAAATCCCGTAGACTGGAATTTAATCCTCCATACTGATGACTCCATGTCTCGGGCCTGCTTCATGGCCTCCTAGAATGTAGCAGGGTCAAAACCCTTAACCCATCCATGAAGTGGGTCTGATAACCCATCAATGAATAGAATCACTAACCTACACTCAAATAAATTTGGTACCATAACAGATAGGTCTTAGAACTCAGAGATGTAGGAATCTAACGATCCACTATGCCTTAGTTGTGCTAACTCTTTAAACTGAAGTTCTAGATCCTTCTTATCAAATCTGTCAATCAGACGAGCTATAAACTCAACATACGAAGTAATCTGATCATACCCCAGTGTGACCTTCCCCTTACTCCACTACTTGTGTGCCACTCCCTCCAGATGTAATGTGACATAAGTAATGGCATCCTCCTCTAGCATATGACTAATCTGCAAGTAGCTATCCAACTTCTGCACCCAAGCCCTAGCTGTGGTCTTTCCTGATCCATCAAAATATAGAAGTGTCATCTTACTCACCTTCTTCTGTAATTCCTAGTTCTGAAGTCTACCTCCTCTACGAGGTCTATTCTTCATCCTAATATCAGAGTATTCTATAAAAGTCATCTCTGCCCTGAACTCTACGCTAGATGCTTTCCAATCCCTCAGAATCTCCTCCTGAAACTCAACATGTGTGGGATCATGTTCAGGAACTTGGTTCCTGGGAGCAAATGTAGGGATGTCAGGTCTGTCACCTACTGTAAACTGAGAAGCCCTCCTATGAGTCACTGAGGCTTCATCCTCTTCATCTCTACCCCTGTGTCTATCACCCTGGTTCATGTCCCCATTATTCCTGTCCCCCTGGTTCATGTCTCCATTGTGCCTATCACCCACATTATCCCTGTTCCTATCTCTGTCATTAATCATGTTCCTGTGACCATCATTATTTCTATGTCTATCACCGTCATTATTTCTGTTTCTGTCACCATTGTACCTATTCCTTTCATGGTAATTATCTCTGTTATTCATTCCATCTCTCAACTGCATGAGGACATGTGCTATATCTGTATGTGAGTCCCTCAACTCCCGTCAGGGATCCCTCAACTCTCTCTCTAGGGCTACTGAGCTCCTAGTGAGCGTATTCAAAATCTCTCGTAGGCTCGGCTCCTCAATTTCCCTGTCACCCATCTCCTCTGAAGACTTTGATGATGTGGCAAATCTCCTAAAAATGGGTCTATGTGTGAAACTAAGGAATCTTCATTAGTAGATGTAACCACTATCTCATCCTTAAATGGATCTATCTATGGTACAGGTTTCTCTAGTTCTATCAGCTGTAGAAGCTATGTTTCTTGTCTTGCCCTGGTATTTCGAAAGGGATATCTATCTGTAGGTTACATTTCTCATTTTTATAATCTGCATGTCATACGAACCCCACGGGATGGCAAGATTTTCAGCTCTGATACCACTATAACATACACCCTACAATATGTATCTTACCTTGACTAATTTTTTGGTATTTTTGTGTTTTCTACTTTTTAGGGTTTATGGGTTATTTTGCATGTTGGTTTTTTGCATTGCATGTGCATAATATGAAGTAGATAAACAAACCCAGAAAATATACAATGAATTTGCATAAACAAAAAGCAACCTAGATCACAAAATGCACTATAACTAATTACTATGACATACCCAGATGGAAAACTTGAATTTCACTTTATTGCCGAAACTAGACCAATAATACAAAGCTATGGTAATGCATCAATCTCCTCACACAAATTTGAAACTCATCAACAATACAAGTCTGAGTTGATAACTGGACCCAAATCACCTAAAATGCAAAGTTTTGAAGCTTCAAAAGGTACAAAGAACAGCCACTCAAAGACCCATGTATTGTCCTTGGTAGTGTAGCCCCTTGGGAAGGAAAAATCAGTAGAAAATGGACTAAAATTTGTCCCAAACTCGCCCAGATTTGTCTATATCTCTATAATCACCTCCAATGACTAGGATAAATGTCATAAATCTACCCAAAACCCCTGAAATTAATTACTAACAGCAATACAACCCTGCAACAAGGGTACGACCTGCACAAAAGACCTCTATAGCAATAAATAACTGCACCACAATGTTTGTTTATACCTTCCAATACACTCCTCAATCCTGCAAATCGACCTCCAAGAAGATGTGAACATTCAGCTCCAAATCTCTACCAGAATCTATCAATGAAGCACATAATGGAACCTCTGTGTGAAGCTCCTCCAACCCCTTCCTGATGCACTCTTTCATACACAAGGAAAGCTGAAATGCAAAGGTTTCCATCTATGCAATTCAAAGATCAAAACCAAAGAGCCAAGCTAGAAACCCCAATGCTAGAGCAAACTCAATGTGAGAGAAAATATCATAAGCAAGCATAAAGAAAATGAACTCCCATTTTTCCCTTATATCTCCCTCAAGCCCAATGCCCAAGAAAGAGAGGGAAATATAATTTATTTTTATTCTAAAACATCCCCTTTATTCACCATGAGGTGGGCGCTCCTCCCTAGGCACATCACTTTTAAAACTTTAAGTTATAACTTAATGTTATAACGTTAAATTATATCATAACTTAAAGTGACCACCAATATAATAAGTTAAATCTTTAATTTAACTTATAAAATTGACATAGCTTTAGAAGCTTCAACTCCTGAATTTCATGCCCTGGCCCCTGCACTGCCCTGCCAAATATGGAAACTGGCTCTATCATGACTTACTATAAATAGTAAGTCCTCAAACTGACTCCCTGAACATTGTCGTTAGCCTATGGGAATCCTGTGATAGGTTAACCCTGATCTCCTGAGGTGGTGAGCTAAATGGGGGACATTATAATCTACCCTCCCCAAGATTGTTTGTCCTCAAGCAACCTCAACTCTGGAAGATGCAATATCTACTCACCCTCTCATGTGGCATCCTCAACTGGCAGATTCTTCCACTTAACCAAGTACTCTCTGATAACCCATTTCCTCAAGTCTCTCCTGGGTGTCAATAATAGCCTTAGGTACTAAGATCAACTTACCCTCCTCATCTAAAGGTGGAAGCTCTGCAGAAGGAACTAGATTGTGGCCAAGGGCTTTCTTCAGTCTGGAAACATGGAACACATTATTCACTCTATTGTCTGATGGAAGCTCAAGCTCATAATCCACCTCACCTACTCATCTGACAATCTTGAAAGGACCATAAAACCTGGGTTTTATTTTCTCTGCTCCACTTTTCTTGAGAGTGGACTTCCTATAGGGTTGTAGCCTCAAATACACCATGTCCCCAACCTCGAAACTCCTCTCCACTCAGTGCTGATCAGCGTACAACTTTTGCTGATTCTGTGCCTGTTGTATATTCTCCTTAAGCTCTCTGAGAATGTCCTGGCTATCTTGTAAATGATCCTTAGCCTTAGGCACACGATTGTCACCCAACAAGAGATATGTGAAACAAGGGGCATCATAACCGTAGAGTGCCCTAAAAGGAGTCATCTGAATGGACGTGTGATGCGTAGTATTATAACAATACTCCCCCAGGTGCAACCATCTGATCCATACCTTTTGCTACCCTGAAACATAATTACGCAGATACCCCTCCACCCATTTATTTACCACCTCTATTTGCCCATCCGTCTACGAGTGGTAGCTAGTACTAGGAGTCAACTCTGTACCACATAATTTGAACAACTCCTACCAGAATATACTCAGGAACTTGTTGTCCCTATCACTGACTATACTCATGGGTACCCCATGTAATCTGAATATCTCCTTGAAAAATAATTTAGCCACCTGAGCAGCTGTATAGATTGTTGAAATAGCAAAGAAATGTGCGAATTTGGTGAGTCTATTGACCACCACATATATGCAGTCCTTACCCTGTACCTTTAGCAACCCTGTAATGAAATCCATGGAGATACTTTCCCACTTTTGATTGGGAATGGGTAATGGTTGTAGTAACCCTGCAGGAAAGGTATGTTCATGCTTATTCTGTTGGTAAATTGGACATTCATGAACATACTTCTGCACTTCATCTTTCAGTCCATTCCATGTGAACCTCTCCCGAATCTATTTGTATATCTTGAAGAATCTAGGATGGCCAGCCATTGGTGTGTCATGGAAAGTTTTGATAATCTTATGCTTGAACTGTCAGTTGGGCACCAAAAATATCATATCCTTGTACATGATTAAATCACTCACTACAGAATATCTCTCATCTCTAATTATGCCCTCAATGACTCCCATAACCCAAGAGTCTCTGACATACTCTTCTATGATCTCCTCTCTCCAATTAGCGGAGATCTCACCAACTAAACATAAGTGTGGTTGACTTGACAAAGCATCTGCAGCTACATTCTTCTTCCCTTTGACATACTCGATGTCAAAATCATATGCCTGTAGTCTGCTGACCCACTTTTGCTATCTGTCATTCAGGCCTTTCTAGTTCATAAAATATTTGACGTTGTTATGATCTTTCCTGATTATGAATCTACCCCCAACCAAATACTTCCTGAATTTGGCCAATGCATGCATAATGGCCAACATCTATCGGTCATATACCGAGTAGCTCCTCTCCACACCCCAAAGTTTTCTACTCTCAAAAGCTATCGGGTGCTTCTCCTACATAAGCACAGCCCCGATCCCCTCTCCATAAGCATCACACTATAACTCATACGACTTAGCAAAGTCAGGGATCGCTAGTACTGGACATGTAGACATCAAGTGCTTGAACTTGTCGAAGCACTACTGGGCTGTGTCATTCCATTCAAAGGCTCCCTTCTTCGTCAGCTTAGTCAATGGTGCTGCTATCTATGAGAACCCCTTAACAAACCATCTATAAAACCAACAAATGCCAAAAAACCCCTTAAGTTGTGTAAGGTTTGTGGGTGGAAGCCAATCACGTATCACCTTAATTTTCTCTTGATCCACTCTGACTCCATCTGCACTGATAATGTGGCCAAGGTAAAGCAATTCTGTCATACCAAAATCACACTTAGATTCCTTGGCATAGAGTGAATTACTCTCCAAGATGCTCAGAACCTCTTCTAGAGGTCTCCAGTGGTCCTCCCAAGTCCTATTGAATATTAGAATATCATCAAAGAAGATCAACACAAATTTCCTGAGTTGCTACCTGAAAATTTGATTCATACAACTCTGAAAAGTAGCAGGGGCATTAGTCAAACTGAAAGGCATGACTAAAAACTCAAAATGACCGTAGTGGCATCTAAAAGCAGTCTTCTCAATGTCCTCTGCCCGCATCCTGATCTGATGGTATCCAGATCTCAAATCAATCTTAGAAAAATAATAGGCACCATGTAGCTCATCTATCAATTCATCCATCCTGGGAATTGGATACATATTTTTTATAGTTTTCTTGTTCAAGGCCCTATAGTTTATACACATTATGATTGTCCCATCCTTCTATTTGACCAACACAACTGCAGAAGCAAACAAGATTTTGCTAGGCCTAATGTATCCCATCTCTAGAAGTTTCTTAATGGTTTTCTCAATCTCATCTTTTAGCCTCTTTAGATGGTGGTATGGTGTGATCATGATGGCCTTAGCCCCATTCTCCAACTCAATGATGTGCTCTATGCCTCTATCAGGAGGCACTCCAGGTGGTATATCCCCAAACACCTTACTATGTTTGGTCAATAGCTTCTGGATATCTAGATGATAGCTATCCTTCTGTCATGGTGGGGAATCTGGCATAATGAGGCACTCTGCTGCCCACTCAACTTGGTCCTGTCTCAAGAGCCTCTGCACTCTCTTTAGCGATACAACTAGGGGTCCACCATCTAAAATTCTACTAAGGCATATTTTCCTCCCATTACACTCAAATCGCATCTCCATTTTCTTAAGATTTATGGTGAACTCCAACTGGCTCATCCAATACATGTCAAGCACTACATTTGTTTCCCCTATACCAACCACATAGAAGTCATCAACTAGCTTGTAATAACCCATGATGATTTTCAGCCCTGATATCTTCCTAGTGTAATGCATTTTGAATCCTTCAGCCACCATCACCTTAAAGCCTTCGAATTCTTTAGTTTTCAGCCCCCTGCAAGCAACTAACCCCTCATAAATAAAATTTTGAGTGGCTCCTATATCGATAAGGGTGATAATACATTGCCCACCTAGTACACTACGCACCCTGAAAGGGCTAACCTTCTGAAAACTTGACAACTGGGCAATAACACCTTCACTATCAGCACTGTGCTGTGAAGCTCTCTCGTCCCCACTGTCACTATGCCTTGAATGATGATCTGACTCTGTGTCTGATGCCTCTGATTGTGACTCCTCAGCTAAATAGTACTTGATTAGTTTGGCCTTAGCCTTATGTGAACACTTATGTGAAGGATCCCATGGTTTTTTGCAATGAAATCATAATTTCTTCCTTCTGTACTCATTCAACTGATCATTTGTTAACTTGTTGGATCTATCCTTGTGTTGATCAACATCTTTGTGGAATAGTTTCTTCTCCTTCTCCTTGTCCCTCCTGTGAGAAAATCCCTTAGACTAGAATTTACTCCTCCATACTGATGACTCCATGTCTCAGGCTTGCTTCATGTCTCTTGGAGTGTAGCAGGGTCAAAACCCTTAACCCATCCATGAAGTGGGTCTGATAACCCATCAATGAATAGAATCACTAACCTACGCTCAAATAAATCTGGGACCATAACAGATAGGTCTTAGAACTCAGAGATGTAGGAATCTAATGATCCACTATGCCTTAGTTGTGCTAACTCCTTAAACTAAAGTTTTGGATCCTTCTTATCAAATCTGTCGATCAAACGAGCTGTAAACTCAACATATGAAGTAATCTGATCATGCCCCAGTGTGACCTTCCCATTACTCCACTAATTGTGTGCCACTCCCTCCAGATGTAATGCGGCATAAGTAATGGCATCCTCGTCTAGCATAGGACTAATCTGCAAGTAGCTATCCAACTTCTGCACCCAAGCCCTAGTTGTGGTCTTTCCTGATCCATCAAAATATGGAAGTGTCATCTTACTCACCTCCTTCTGTAATTCCTAGTTCTGAAGTCTACCTCCTCTACGAGGTCTATTCTTCATCCTAATATCAGAGTATTCTGCAAAAGTCATCTCTGCCCTGAACTCTACGCTAGATGCTTTCCAATCCCTCAGAATCTCCTCCTGAAACTCGACATGTGTGGGATCATGTTCAGGAACTTGGTTCCTGGGAGCAAATGTAGGGATGTCAAGTCTGTCACCTACTATAAACTGAGAAGCCCTCCTAGGAGTCACTGAGGCCTCATCCTCTTCATCTCTACCCCTGTGTCTATCACCCTGGTTCATGTCCCCATTATTCATGTCCCCCTGGTTCCTATCTCCATTGTGCCTATCACCCACATTATCCCTGTTCCTATCTCCGTCATTAATCCTGTTCCTGTCACCATCATTATTTCTATGTCTATCACCGTCATTGTTTTTGTTTCTATCACCATTGTACCTATTCCTTTCATGGTAATTATCTCTGTTATTTATTCCATCTCTCAACTGCATGAGGACATGTGCTATATCTGTATGTGAGTCCCTCAACTCCTGTCGGGAATCCCTCAACTCTCTCTCTAGGGCTACTGAGCTCCTAGTGAGCATATTTAGAATCTCTCGTAGGCTCGGCTCCTCAATTTCCCTGTCACCCATCTCCTCTGAAGACTTTGATGATGTGGTAAATCTCCTGAAAATGGGTCTGTGTGTGAAACTAAGGAATCTTCATTAGTAGCTGCAACCACTATCTCGTCCTTAAATGGATCTATCTATGGTACAGGTTTCTCTAGTTCTATCTGTTGTGGAAGCTATGTTTCTTGTCTTGCCTTGGTATTTTGAAAGGGATATCTATCTGTAGGTTGCATGTCTCATTTTTATCATCTGCATGTCATACTAACCCCACAGGATGGCAAGATTTTCAGCTCTGATACCACTGTAACATACACCCTACTGTATGTATCTTCCCTTGACTAATTTTTTTGGTATTTTTGTGTTTTCTACTTTTTAGGGTTTATGGGTTATTTTGCATGTTGGTTTTTTGCATTACATGTGCATAATATGAAGTAGATAAACAAACCCAGAAAATATACAATGAATTTGCATAAACAAAAAGCAACCTAGATCACAAAATGCACTATAACTAATTACTATGACATACCCATATGGAAAACTTGAACTTCACTTTATTGCTGAAACTGGACCAGTAATACAAAGCTATGGTAATGCATCAATCTCCTCAAACAAAACTGAAAATCATCAACAATACAAGTCTGAGTTGATAATTGGACCCAAATCGCCTAAAATGCAAAGTTTTACAGCTTCAAAAGGTACAAAGAATAGCCACTCAAAGACCCACGTACTGTCCTTGGTAGTATGACCCCTTGGAAAGGAAAAATCAGTAGCAAATGGACTGGAATCTATCCCAAACTCGCCCAGATTTGTCTGCAGCTCTATAATCACCTCCAATGACTAGGATAAATGTCATAAATCTGCCCAAAACCCCTTAAATTAATTACTAACAGTAGTACGGCCTCCTAGGAGCAGTACGGCCCTACAACAAGGGTAGGGCCTGCACAAAAGACCTCTGCAACAATAAATAACTGGACCACAATGTTTGTTTATGTGTTCCAATACACTCAATCCTACAAATCGACCTCCAAGAAGATGTGAACATTCAGCTCCAAATCTCTACTAGAATCTGTCAATGAAGTACATAATGGAACCTCTGTGTGAAGCTCCTCCAACCCCTTCCTGATGCACTCTTTCATACACAAGGAAAGGTGAAATGTAAAGGTTTCCGTCTCTGCAATTCGAAGATCAAAACCAAATAGCCAAGCTCAAAACCCCAATGCTGGAGCAAACTCAATGTGAGAGCAAATAGCATAAGCAAGCATAAAGAAAATGAACTCCCATTTTGCCCTTATAACTCCCTCAAGCCCAACGCCCAAGAAAGAGAGGGAAATATAATTTATTTTCATTTTAAAACATCCCCTTTATTCACCATGAGGTGGGTGCTCCTCCCTAGGCACATCACTTTTAAAACTTTAAGTCATAACTTAATGTTATAATGTTAAATTATATCATAACTTAAAATGACCACCAATATAATAAGTTAAATCTTTAATTTAACTTATAAAATCAACATAGCTTTAGAAGATTTGACTTCCGAATCTCATGCCCTGGCTCGTACACTGCCCTGCCAAATATGGAAACTGGCTCTATAATGACTTACTATAAATAGTAAGTCCTCAAACTGACTTGTTGAACACTGTCGTTAGCCTACAGGAATCCTGTGATAGGCTAACCATGATCTCCTGAGGTGATGAGCTAAATGGGGGACATTACAAACAATATGTCATGTATTTATTTCCATTTTTATTATGAAACTTAGATTTGTAAAAAAAATTTGAAAGGTTGTAAAAAAATATTTTTACTTATTTCAATGAATTTTTAAATCTCTCTATGTGGTACATAGGGATAGGGTATTTTTGGGGGTTTCTTGGAATGTTTTACAATGGAATTAATACACTTGGAAACCTTGGGAAGTGCATGGGTTGAGTCAGCTTGGGAGGCTTGGGTGTGAGTGCTCCAAGTCAACCCATGCATTTAAAATTTGTAAGAGGTGGAGTGCACTTCACTCCACCTTGTGTTGGGAAGGTGAACCCATGTGGCTTCACATGGGTTGTGTAAGGGTTCTTAATGTTTGTAAGATGCTTGAGTGTGTGAAGCTTTGGGATGCCATTTGACTCCAACCCATTGGTTGGGAAGGAGTGACAATACACTTCTTTTTATAGCCTTTCATTTGTCTTTAGAAGGGATTTTTCTTTTCATTTTTGCATTTTTTGGTGGAGTTTTGAAGATCTCTCTTATGGGTTAGAGTCATAAGTATTGGAGAATGAAAGTCTTCCCTTCATCATTTTGGAATTCTTAAAGTGGAGATGGGATCCTTTGCTTCCTTGTTTGTTTTCATGTTTTTCATGTTTTGGGAAGAAAAGAAAACAACAATTTCTTCCATATGTTGTGTGGTGTTTATGTTGTAGAGAAGTAGTCCCTTCCTCTATTTGTCACATTTTATGGAGAAATAAGTTGATTGTGTTACTTTGAGGAGGAATAACTATGGTTGTGTTCTTGTGTGGAAAAATAGTTGATTTTAAGATATGGTTATATGATTTTGATAGGTGTTCACGAAGAGATGAGTAGTGGCAAAAATATGGGTGGATATGGTGTGGTTTCATGTGATCCTTTGTCAATTGCCCTCCCTATGTGTAGGGGAATGATATTTGACATTGGCCATGACCTTGTATATTGAGATCCTTGGCTCTAGAGGTCTCTATGATTAAGATTAAGTACTTATCCCTCCTTCCCCTTTTGAAGAATCATGAGATGGTTGGTAATGTTTTTCCCCAAACTTTTGTACTGTGATTGAATGTTTATGTTCTTCGCCTCGTGTGTCATTTTTTGGTGTTGCCTTTGTATACTGGGCTCTTTGGCAATTCTCTAAGCTCCAATAAGATCATTTCCAATGAGAGAGACACCTCCCTTGCCATATATGGTAAGCATAAGGAATTACCAATGTTACTCTTGGCAACTAATTAAGTTTTCATTTATGAAAAAAAGGAAAATATGTGTTTTTGTATCAATCTTGTGTTCTCATTTGAAAAGAAAAGAAATTGGTATTATGTTGTTCCCTCATTTTCTTATTGAGAAGAGACCTTGAGATTTGTCTCCTTGTTGTATTTTAAAATGTGGAAATTTTGAGAAGCATATGCAAATTTGGTGGGGGATTCAACTTGGAATAGGACACCCAGTTGCTATGCGGAAGCTCTCATGGCATCACCTAAGAATGGTCTTGGCATTGGACACACACTCAAAAGAATCCCTTTTCATCCAAGCCAAACCCTAGTACAAGGATCCCTTGGGAGCCTCCATCTAGCACTTGGGTTGTTTGGGACAGTCTTACAAGCGAATGATGGTTGGCAATGCCAATTTTGACCCCCGCATGTACCTCCCTCAATGGAGGCATATGCGAATTCAGCAAGGGATTCAACTTGGACTAGGATACCCAATTGCTATGTGGATGCTCTCGTGGCATCACGTAGGAACAATATTGACATTAGACGCACACTCAAAATAGTCTATGATGATTCAATGTATTGTAATCAAAGTTATTATTGTTATACTTCAATTTTATGTAATAAGGATTGTAAAGTGAAATATGAACAGAGGAAAGGAATCTTAAGTATTGGAAATCCACTCTCTTAAGCTCTCTGTTTATTTTATTTTTAAATGGAAAGAAAATGTATAAGTTATAGATCAAATTTGAACAATAAATTTAATTTTGGATTTGATTATTTTAGTATGTTTCTTTTCATGTGTATTAAAACACACATGAATTCCCAATTTACAACCTCTAGTTCATCTTTGTGATGTTTTGAGTTAAGTGTCAAAATCTGCAAAGAAAATAAATTAAGTTCATTTTGATAACTTGCAATCTACACACGCAAAAATGAATTGACCACTTTAGCATGTGGCTAATGCATTTCCATCACGACAATCAATTATTCACCATAGTGAATGATTTCTTTTTTGCTACAACATATACTTTTTGTACCGCAATAATTTTTTGTTTGTCATGGTGAATGTTTTCTACATAGTGGTGATTTCTTATTTGTCGCATGAGTATTGTTTGTAGCATTGTGATCACATATTTGTCACAATGATTTCTTGTTCATCACAATGAGTTTTGTTTGTAGCATTGTGATCACTTGATTGTATTATCTAAGTTAAAAGAGAGGGTAGAATGGAAATCTATATGTTCTTAACTATTGAAATGTTCATTTATTTAGATTTAATAAGTACATAGCATTGGTAAAGATCCCCCCCCACTCTCTCCCCCCTTGTTTGCATTGTGAAAATGAGAATATAGTTTCCATTTATTGAATCTCATGTTGATGTATGGAATGAAAAGTAGTTCGTGATAAAGGCTTTAATATTTTATACATTGTAATTTCTTTCTCTTACCTTACACTCTCTTGAGAGGTTAACTTAGGATAAATGATCATGTCTTATTGTGTTGATTATTGCGGTCAAACATAATGAACTTAATATGTATGATTAATTTTTTGGTTATACTTATGCTTACAATAGTTTGTCTCATTTTGGACTTGCCCTTTGCCATCCATCTAATCTCTTTAGTGGATCTTGGTTACCATAGGGCTAACACTTTTTAGGGTGCCACACTCATTGTCACCTTCTTTCCTAGCCTTCTCTTTTTGTAACAACATGTGTGTCACATGGGGATGTGTGTTTCTATTCTTTCCTTCTTGTTCATCCTACCTCTCTTCCTTCATGATTGTTCATCAACATGTAATCTTCCATGTGTTGTAGGTATCAGGTGGCATCACACATGGCAACGACATTTGTTGTAAGTGGTGAATTTTCATATTGTAACTTGCTTGGGCTAACAAAAAAAATGTTTGTCAAGTTTTGTTGAGTTTTGTCCATAATATTTTGGGCATTACACTCTTTCTCAGGATATAATTCACTTTGTGAACTTAGCACTATATTTAGTATAGCAATTAACCTAAATAATTATATAGAGGTGTCTTGGAGGATTTGGAAGGTCCATAATAAGAACTCAAGAAAGGGTTCCCATGGCATCATCCTCAAACAACCTAGAGATAAATAATGAAATTTCAAGTCAACTTAACAAGACCACTGAAATGCTATGAAATTTGTATTGTGTTTAAATCCTTTGCAGTAATTTTACTAAAAATCTAGGTGAGATTTGACCTATGTTTTTTAAGTCATCACAAGATGACCTCCATGAATAGGTATTCCTAGCCTTCTCTTTTTGTAACAACATGTGTGTCACATGGGGATGTGTGTTTCTATTCTTTCCTTCGTGTTCATCCTACCTCTCTTCCTTCATGATTGTTCATCAACATGTAATCTTCCATGTGTTGTAGGTATCAGGTGGCATCACACATGGCGACGACATTTGTTGTAAGTGGTGAATTTTCATATTGTAACTTGCTTGGGCTAACAAAAAAAATGTTTGTCAAGTTTTGTTGAGTTTTGTCCATAATATTTTGTGGGCATTACACTCTTTCTCAGGATATAATTCACTTCGTGAACTTAGCACTATATTTAGTATAGCAATTAACCTAAATAATTATATAGAGGTGTCTTGGAGGATTTGGAAGGTCCATAATAAGAACTCAAGAAAGGGTTCCCATGGCATCATCCTCAAACAACCTAGAGATAAATAATGAAATTTCAAGTCAACTTAACAAGGCCACTGAAATGCTATGAAATTTGTATTGTGTTTAAATCCTTTGCAGTAATTTTACTAAAAATCTGGGTGAGATTTGACCTATGTTTTTTAAGTCATCACAAGATGACCTCCATGAATAGGTATTTGTTAGTAGTGGGGAGGAATGTTGGATATAATTCAATGCTTTAGCCTTTTCACCATCTAGCCTCTTCCCCATTGGCAAATTTTTTGAAGCATGGAAAGATGTCATTAGAGCAAATAACTATTCATGGAGGGTGTCTTGTGATAACTTAAAAAGTACGTAGGTCATATCACACAAAATTTATAATTTTAATTAAATGTGCATAAAAGACAAATACATGATAAGTTTCTACTTAGATTAATCACACAATGGTTGAAGATTTGAAGACAATGGGGACTTATAAGGTATTACATATTCCAAAAGCTTTAGCAATAGAGAAAGGAAAAAGGTTGAGGGGAAATGTGCAAAGCATTGGCTTATATTTGATGGTCCTTCCCATACTAACAGATGTTTAGAAGTGCATGTTTGTTAAATGTGTCTCCCTTCTAATTATTACCATCTCCTTTCTCTTATTTTTACCAACATACATGAGGAAACATCCAACTAACAAATAATAAATAGTGATTGTGTATGAGTCCCTTGCCAAATGTATTAGGAACATAAATCGGGAAAAATGTCATTAGACTAAATGACTACTCATGGATTCTATCTTGTGAGATTAAATTCAATGTTTCTCCCATACTAATAAATGTTGAGAGGTTCTTGTGTGCTAAGTGGATCCCTTTGTCTTGTAATTGCTACCAACATACGTTGGAAAAATGTCATTAGAGCAAATGACTACTCATGGAGGTCATTATGATGACATAAAAAGAACACACATGAAATACCACAAAAATTAAAAAATCAGAGCTTAAACATTTGTCTAACAAGGTGATTAAACTTGAAAATAATAACCAAATCCTCCCACAGCCATGTACTACACATTGAATCTGATCCTAAATTGTTACTTGGGAGAAAGCTTTTGTTCCAAATTAAAGATGAGAAGTCAAAGAGTAAGGACCCTCCTAATCCAATTAATTTAGAAGGATTGACTAAAATATCCTGTAGAGCATGTAGCACCCCACTTACAAGATCACTATCAACTAAATATTGTGTAGAGCATGCTTCACCTCTCACTTACAAGATCACTATCAACTAAATATTGTGTAGAGCATGCTTCACCTCTCACTTACAAGATCACTATCAATTAATATGGTGTAGAGCATGTGGTACCCCTTCCTTACACAAACACTATCGACAAGATAGTGTAGAGCATGCAGTGGCCCTGACTTACAAGATCACTATCAACATGATATCGTCTATATCATGCAATTCCCCTCAAAAGATTGTTGTCGGGTATATAATCATGTGGCAGGTATGTTTGTGGATGATACTAAAACAAGAAAGAACATTCTAATAGTTCTGCTCAAATTAGCATGTGCTAGCTTGGGGGGTTTGTATTTCAAGAAATGAAAGAGAACATCATCCTACCTATCAATGGACCTTCAAAGGCCTAGTTATCATATAAGTTAAGCAGTGGCTTCACAAAATAAAATCTTAGAAATCCAAGCTACCATGGCAAGATTGTGAATTACTTATAATTTGAGAAACAAAACAATTCCATCTAAGGACATAAAAGGAAACCAATCAATCTAGGCATGCCAAGATTCCTCCCAAAAAAGTCTTTAAACCTGGTAATACAACTAAAGTCTGGGAGGAGAAACAAGGTGATGCATCTAAGGAAGTTATGGCATTTTGTACTGATAATTAAATCAATCATGAAAATATCCATCCTAACTTTGATTTTGAACAAGACTTCAACAAATTGAAGCTTACCATCCCTCTGGTTGAAATCTTTAAATGTCCCTACTCTAAAAGAAGGTTACTGAATATAATTGACAAGTACTCCTCAAAACCTAACTATAAACAAGATTTCGGATAAGTCACTAGCCCCATTCCTATGGGTATAGAAAAAATTGGTGACAAGTACTCTCCAAGGTTTCAATGTTTCTAAAAAATTATAAGTTGCATCCTACATAGACAAGTGCATGTGAATCTTACCAATAGTTCTCAAAAATTCAAGAAAGTCAAAAACCACTTCTTGGACAAGAAGGCTAAATCCGAACTCAAAAAAGCTAATTCAGAAGGGGAGTTGATGATGTTAGAGTAGGCCTAAGTTTACTTAGGCTACCCAACAGTTACATTATTAGATTAATAATGTTTAGATGCATTTATTTCTTTTGTCGTTGAGGTAGTTGGAGGTCGATATTCCCATACCTCATTTTACCCGGCTATTTATTTTTGAGTTGTACATTGTAACATATCTCATCTCAATGTATTTTATTCACCTCTAGTGTTGCTTCTCAGTGTTTGGTGAAGGTTGTTTTGGTTTGCAGTATAGGCTCCTCGGTGCATCAACATGGTATCAGAGCGACTGTGCTTGCAACCCCTTCCTCATTGAGTTTTCACCAAGTTTGAGATCGGTTTGAATTTTGGATTTCTGGTTTCTTTCTGTGTGGAGGAGGTTGAATTTATTTGTGCAAAGACATTGGAGAACTCGTGTATTTGCACCAGCACAGCAATATGGGACGAAGTGGAGTGGCAAGTTTGTGCATTGAGTGTGAATTCTGTGAAAGGCACAGACACATATGGCGTGACCACGGGCTTCGTGACCACTTTCCACAGACGCACCGACCGTGGCGCTGACCTTCACAAGGAGCTCATCCATTTTCTTAACGGGGGTGTTTTCTGTAAGGAGGAGAAAGTTCTTCCCACAGATATGACCCACACAGCTATGCTTGTCCGTACCAACACTTTGTTGTAGGCATTTATTTTTCTCTTTATTGTTGGCTGCTCGATGAAACGGATAGGCCGAGAGGAGTTCTGGAAGTAGTTTTGAACACAAGAATGTTTTCATTGCTGGCGTAGGCATTTTCTTCTGTATTTGTTTCCTTTTGGTCGGCATCATTCCTCCTCTTATTGTTGGTGCAGACATTTTCTTCTATGGATCGCCTTTTTTTTGGGGGGGGGGGCCGATATATATTTGCAACAGACTATATACATTATAAAGTCTTGCAGAGAAATTATCTGTTTAGGGTTTTGATCAAGCGCAGCTATTGGAATTGAGGCCCACGGTTCAGATTTGTTTGTATTTCAACAGGGAGCTTAATCCCACATTTCTAGTGCAGTGCGCTTTGTGGCTATTAATATAGCTCGACACTCCTTTCTCAACAAAGTTTTCGGAGGTCGTGGATAGCCTCTCTCTCGCGTGGAAGCTTGTGATTTGGGCGCTTGGTGATTGCTATGCTCATGGTAATTTGTGTGTCATTGTTTAACCTATATCTTGCGGAAAGCTACCAACAAACTTCACTGTGGACGAGTTATTTTCCAAAAAAATTGCCACTTTTTGAAGCTACAAGTTGTTTTAGTTACTTCTATTAGAATTACTTGGCAAATTTGGTGTTTCCAAAAAAATTGCCACTTTTTGAAGCTACAAGTTGTTTTAGTTACTTCTATTAGAATTACTTGGCAAATTTGGTGTTGGAAGTTGCAAATTCAGTTTTCATTCATTCTAGGAGGTGTATATTGCATTTTGGTCCCTTTGTGTTCCTTTGTTTATCATGTCAGACCCAAGGATTGAATTGCTCACTCCACACAACTATCACACATGGAAGCTCAAGATGTCACAGTTGTTGCAACCTAGGGGTCTTTGGCAAATGTTAGATGTCGATCAACCTAAGTTCACTAAACCATTTGAGCAATTTATTCATAGAAACAAAATGGATGAGACTAGAGGACTCATAGGTCTCCATGTGTCCAATAATTTGTTGTTTCACATTGTGGAGTGTAGGACACCTAAAGAGGTGTGGGATAAGCTTGCCAAGTTGTATGGTAAGATCAATCAGTTCAAGATCTTGCAACTTGAAGCCGATCTCACCTCTCTCTCTCCAAATGCCTTCCCCACTATTCAGGATTTCCTTGCACGGTTCAAGTTGATTTTGTCACAATTGAAAGGATGTGGTCATGCCAAAAATGATAAGGAGTGTATTTTCTTGATCTTGTCTAAGCTGAGAGGTCATTTTCAAGTCTTTGCCTCTACCTTCTATTCTACTATGGATGCTATGGGAGAAGATCATAAGATGCCTTCATTTGAGGAATTTTGTGATCGATTGACTAGGGAGCAGGTCAAGTTGATTCATATGGATGCTCTTCCTAAGAGTCATGCTTTAATGGCTCAATCTTCCAAGGGCAAGGGTAAGAACAATAAGAAGCCCAAGAGAGATTCGTCTATAGGTGGTGAGCCTCCCTCCAAGCCTAAGGTGAAGAATGATCAGAAGACTAATCCTCCACCTCCTCCTCCTAACTCCAAGGAGTCATCCTCTAAGTCTAAGAAGGAAAATTGTTCCTTTTGTGGAAAGTCAAGGCATAATGATGCACATTGATTTGAGAGGTTAGCAGCATTGGAGGAAGCTATGAAGAAGCACAATATTGTCATGCCTAAGTCTTCTTCCTTGGGAAAAGGGCAAGCTCTCACAGCAAGGGCTTCGTCCTCTACCAATAACAGTTGGATTATTGATTCCGGTGCATCACATCATATGACTCATGCTGAGGATCTTCTTGATTCTATTTCCTCTTGTAGTACTTCTCATATTACAGTTGGGAACTCTTCACATATTCCGGTTGTAGAAACAGGCTCAGTTAAGATGCAAGATGGTTGCATTGATGATGTTATTTTTGTTCCTAATATTTGACAGAATCTACTTTCCATGTATCAGATTTGTCATCATGGTGATGGGAAGGTAGTTGAGTTTTCTCCCACTGATGTGACTATTCGAGAGTTGCAGGACCTTGAGAAGGTTGTTGCTATAGGGACAAATGATGATGTGGCCCGTTTGTATAGGTTTGATGGATTTGAGTCTTCATCAGGATCATCCCTTATTGCTCATGCAGATTCTCTAAGCAAGCTTTGGCATGAACGGTTTGGGCACCTGAATTACAAATATCTTCAACAAATGAGCACACAGAATTTGGTGATTGGTCTACCTAAGATCTCTTGTTCTGATGGAGTTTGTCAAGGTTGTGTTCTTGGCAAACATCATAGGGATCCTTTTCTGAAGGGTATGGCCACACGTGCTTCGGCACTCCTTGAGTTGGTGCATAGTGACCTTATATCATTCCCAACTCCTTCATTTTCAGGGGCTAAGTATATGCTCGCCTTTATTGACGACTTCTATCGGCACACATGGGTGTACTTTTTGAAGTACAAGGATGAGGTTCTTCGATTTTTCATGACCTTCCTTGCATTTGTGGAGAAGTAGTCAGGGCATTCCCTTCAGAAGATTCGTACAGATAATGCGAGAGAATATGTCAATCAGGCATTTCAGGATTTTTGCCATGCTCGAGGTATTCTTCATCAGCACACAGTGCCATACACTCCTCCGCAGAATGGTGTGGTCGAGCAGAAGAATAGAACCTTATGGGAGATGGCCAATTGTATGCTTCAGTTTCAATCCATGGCTCCAGCATTTTGGGCAGAGGCTATCAATTGTGCCAACTACATTCAAAATTGTATGCCTCACAAGGCAGTGTGGAATATGACTCCCGAGGAGGCTTGGTCTCATGTCAAGCCCAAGGTGTCCTTCTTCAGAGTATTTGTTAGTGATGCATGGACATCCATTCCAGATGGGAGGCGCAAAGCAATGGAGAAGAAAAGTCAGTCGTTCATTTTTGTTGGCTATTGTGAGGATGTGAAGGGTTATCGTTTATTTGATCCTATCACTTGATAGGTACATTTTCGTCGTGATGTTCATTTTGATGAGTCTTTCACTCTGAAAGATTCTCCATCACAGGCCCCTTCCTCTCTTCTTCCCAGTTCTTCTTCAGATGATGTTTTGCTTCTTGTAGATGATGATGATGATGTTCCTGATGATGGTATTGATCTTGTTGTTGACATTTCTCCATCTCCTTCACCTACACCCACAAGACCGTTATGGGCACGTACACTTCTTGAGTTGGTGCATAGTGACCTTATGTCATTCCCAACTCCTTCATTTTCAGGGGCTAAGTATGTGCTCGCCTTTATTGATGACTTCTCTTGGCGCACATGGGTGTACTTTTTGAAGTACAAGGATGAGGCTCTTCGATTTTTCATGACCTTCCTTGCATTTGTGGAGAAGCAGTCAAGGCATTCCCTTCAGAAGATTCGTATAGATAATGGGAGAGAATATGTCAATCAAGCATTTCAGGATTTTTGCCATGCTCGAGGTATTCTTCATCAGCACACAGTACCATACACTCCTCCACAGAATGGTGTGGCCGAGCGGAAGAATAGAACCTTATGGGAGATGGCCAATTGTATGTGTAAATTCAAATCGAACTTATAATCTTTGACTTGGATATTTTCTGAAAGTTGGATATTTATATAGCAGACTTAACTTATTACTTTCTTTTGTATTTCAGATGCAATTCCCACTTCTCATACACTTCTGATTTTTGTGTCGATCCATGGTATTGCAGG
Source organism: Cunninghamia lanceolata (assembly GCA_027924645.1). Classification (NCBI taxonomy): domain Eukaryota; kingdom Viridiplantae; phylum Streptophyta; class Pinopsida; order Cupressales; family Cupressaceae; genus Cunninghamia; species Cunninghamia lanceolata. The sequence goes on from BSBN01000064.1 coordinate 710,268, forward strand.
GCAAAGACATTGATATAAATATGTGAGTGACGGTAGGAGTCACATCCTCAAGGAGTCACACCTATCACAGGTGTGACTTTGTCACCGTTTGTATTGTAATCGGTTTCACCGATTTTAACAGTTACTAATCACCGTTTAGAATGCAGAAGATGTTTATGCTTTGGTAATATATCATTCGATCATGCTATATTGATATTTATCTTAACATACCTTATATATTAAGTATGAATATATAAGTAATATTTAATATTACTTATATATTCATATTTATTATTATGTTATCTGATCGAAGCTACAAACAACTCAACACTCCCTCTTAGCTCGGGAAGATAACAATATCACAATAATCTCTGTGAATATCAATTATCTGATCTATAATGAATTACTCAAAGTAATTTAATATCACATAACTCATGATATATAGTATCACCTATCTCGTGATACGTAGCATCACCTACCTCGTGATACTAAAGGATATACTATACTCGAGAACATTACATTCTCCTTATATATATCCTAGTTATGGTATGTGCACTGACATTAAGTCACATAATGTCTACCATAACTTAATCATGATAACTCCATGATTCATACCAATATCAAGTCACATGATATCAGTCTAATGAACATTATAAGATCGTCACTTTATAATGTTAGGTACAAGTGTAGATTTTTTAAAAAATCGTCACCTTTTGGAAATAAACACAGAATGGTAGGCCCATAATGTCATAGAGTCACACATATGACACAAGATGTTTACACATTAAACATCTTTAATATATTAGTACAAATCAATTAGAATTTTACATTTCAATCATACCAAGATTTTTTCTGAAGTATTCAACTTTCACCTTAAGGAGTGGTTTAGTAAGAATATCTGCAGTTTCATCTCCTGTATTGATATACTCCAACTGAATCACATTCCTTTCCACCATATCACGCACATAGTGATGAGGAATCTCGATATGTTTAGATCTATCATGGAATACTGGATTCGCGGATAGCTTAATACAGCTTTGATTGTCGCAGTGGATGATAGTTGGTTTCAGAGGTTTGCCAAATAATCCCACAAGCAGTTTTCTAAGCCATACTACCTCTCTAGCAGCCATAGAAGCTCAATATATTCGGCTTCTGTAGAACTCTGAGCAACTGAAGACTGTTTTCTACTGATCCACGATATCATTGCTAACCCTAAACTGAAACAACATCCGGAGGTGCTCTTCCGGTCAGTTACACTTCCAGCCCAATCTGAATCTATGAATCCATGTAGATCTAAGTCAACCTTTTCATATTTTAAGCCATAATTTAGAGTACCTTGAAGGTATCTCATTATATGTTTCACAGCCACAAGATGTATCTCCTTGGGTTCACACATGAACTGACTTAAGGCATTTACAGCATAACAGATATCAGGTCTGGTATTGACCAAATACATCAAGGATCCAATTATCTGTCTGTACAGAGTGGGATCTACCAACGGAGAATCTGTTGTTGCTTCCTTCAATTTATGAAGATTTGTTTCCATGGGGGAAGACATAGGTCTACATTCCATCATACCAAACCTTTTTAATATATCAATTGTGTGCTTCCCTTGGTTTAGAATAATACAATCTGATTTCTGCCATACTTCCAGTCCAAGGAATTAGTGTAATAGACCTAAGTTCTTCATGTCAAATTCTGAAGCTAGATCTTTGTTACACTGATCAATAAGGTGATTTTCTCCTGTAATCAATTGATCATCAACATATAATATCAATATTAACATATCACCTTTGCTTTGTTTGAAGTAGAGATTTGGATCTGCATCATTCTTTGAGAAGCCTAATCTCAAGAGATAACTATCAATTCTTTCATACCAGGCTCTGGGGGCCTGTTTAAGTCTATATAGAGCTTTCTTTAATTTACATACATGGGATCCTGCATTGTGAATCTCAAATCCTTCGGGTTGCTCTAAGTAAACCTCTTCTTCAATAGTTCCATTTAAGAAAGCAGTTTTTACGTCCATTTGATGGACTTTCCACCCTTTGGCTGCTGCAATAGCTAGAACTGCCCTGACTAATGTATATTGAGCAACTGAAGAAAAGGTTTCATCGTAATCAATTCCTTCCTTTTGTGAAAATCCTCTGGCTACAAATCTTGTTTTGTATTTCCCTATACTGCCATCTGTAGCATGTTTGATTTTAAATAGCCATTTTGAAGAAACGACAGATTTCCCTTTTGGTCTAGGTACTATATCTCACACATCATTCTTCAGGATGGATTGATACTCCTCTGTCATGGCATCCTTCCATACTTGGTGCTTAAGAGCTTCTATAGCACTAGAAGGTTCTGATTTAATGAATTCACTCATTAAAGCTACATAACTAGAGAATCTCTTAGGTCTTGTGCTTTCCCTAAAAGTCCCTGATGGAGTGGCATAATTTTTAGCTTCTTCCATTGTTTTGGTGGCCCAGAGTGGTCTTTTCTTGGGATTTTCTAGTGATGTGATTTGTTCATGGTTTACCTCTTCCTCAGGATACTCCCTCTGAAACTCAGGTGTAGGATCCTCTTCTATGCTTGAGTTGGAAGTTTGAATTTTTGACTCAATATCATTTCTGGCTCTTTTGAAAGCTATGTCTTCCTCAAAAATCACATCTCTGCTTAATTCAATCTGTCTTTGACCAGGTATATATATTCTATAAGCTTTTGATGTTTCACTATAGCCTACAAAGATGCCTTTTCTCCCAGAAGGTTCTAGCTTAGTTCTTTTCTCTTTGGGCACATGAATGTAAACAGGACAACCAAATATCCTTAAATGACTAATGTCTGGTTTTGTGCCAGTGAAGGCTTCTTCAGGAGTTTTGTCATCAATATGAGAGTGAGGACATCTATTCTGTATATAGACAGCAGTACTAGATGCTTCTGCCCAAAGTGAAGTGTTTATGTTCTGATCAAGTAACATAGCCCTAGCAGCTTCTACAATGGTTCTATTTTTTCTTTCTGCAACTCCATTTTGTTAAGGATTATAAGGTACAATGAACTCCCTCTTAATCCCAATGTTTTTACAAAAGTCTTTAAAAATGTCTGAAGTGTATTCATTCCCATTATCTGTTCTTAAGCTTTTGATTTTTCTCCCGGAAGAGTTTTCAATAATGGATTTGAATTCCTTAAATCTTTTAAGGATTTCCTGTGATTCTTTACATTTAAGAAAATAGATCCATGTCTTTCTAGAGAAGTCATCAATGAAGATTACATAGTATAGAAACCCACCTAAGGAGGATATAGACATGGGTCCACATAAATCTGAGTGGACTAGTTCTAATACTTTATTTGTTTTGCTAGAACTATTTTGAAAGGACCCCTTTGTATTTTTTCCTAAGGCACACCCCTTGCATACCTCTGAATTACATTGTTTGAGTTTGGGTAACCCTGTAACTAGTCTTTCCATGGAAGATAGGACATGAAAATTTAGGTGTCCTAGTCTTCTATGCCATATTTCATTAGAGTCTGCAATTTCATGAATTAGGGCTTGATTTGGTTCCGTACATAACTCGTACAAGTACCCTTGTCTATGACCTATGGTTTTGGCTTTCTTAATAGTAGAATTCTTTGGCCATGCCAATACTTTGCTATCCATAAAGGTCACCCTATATCCATTATCTTCAAGTGCAGATATGGAAACTAGGTTTCTTTTGATGCCTGGGACAAACAATACTCCAGTAAGTTGGATGGAGATGCCAGTCTTTAATTTGAGGGTGCATGTGCCAACACCCTTGACTAGATGTACAGAGTTATCTCTAATTGTTACTTCTTCGTCAGTCTCTTCTACCATGGTGTCTAGTAGTTCCCTGAACCCTGTGATGTGTCTTGATGAACCACTATCTATAACCCAGGTGTTGGATTTATTTGATACTTGGTTTGAAAGTGCAGAGTAGAATACATATTTCTCGGACTCATGCTCCTTTATTTTGGCATAAGATGCTTCTTGTTTGGTTCTATCAGGACATCTGATTGCATAGTGTCCATATTGGTTGCATCTGAAACATTGGATGGAAGAAATGTCTTTCTTGAATGAAACTTTCCCGTGATAATTTTTCCTCTTCTTGAAGTGTTTCTTCTTCTCTTTCTTTTGAGAGTTTGTATTTAGAACATGAAGGTCTTCATCTATATTTTTCTGTTTTGACCCTTTCTTTGTCTATCTGGATTCTTCTTGAAGACAGTCTGATCTTAGGCGGTCAAATTTTGGAAATTTGGACCTTACACTAATGCCTTGAACAGATGTCTCCCAGGAATTTGGGAGACCATCTAGAGCAATAAGTGTTAGTTCCTTGCTTTCAATTTGGTACCCAAGTGTTGATAGTTGATCCCTTAGTGCAGATATTCTCATAAAGTATGCATTGATAGATTCTCCTTTGTTCATACTTAATGATTTATTTCTCTCTTTAGGGCTAAGGTTCTGCTGGAGTTATTAATTTCATAATTGCCTTCAAGTGACTTAAACATATGATATGCAGTCTCATGTTTTGTCAGAATCGGCACGATATGGTCTCTAACTCCATCAACTATGATTTTCATGGCTTTGTCATTTCCTTCAATCCATGTCATTTTATTAGGATCATTCTCTAGTTCCGTTTTGTTTTCTCTCACAAATGAACCAACTTTATTTTCTTTTAGTATCATCATAATTCTGAATTTCCATGATGAGAAGTTATTTCCTCCTTCCAATCTGTCTTCGAATCGGATTGCTGCTGTCATTTGAGAAATGAGATGTATTAAATCTGAATTTCTCAAGTTCAATTTTCTGCCTAGATTCTGCTTAACTTGGCTCTGATACCATGTAAATTCAAATCGAACTTATAATCTCTGACTTGGATATTTTCTGAAAGTTGGATATTTATATAGCAGACTTAACTTATTACTTTCTTTTATATTTCAAATGCAATTTCCACTTCTCATACACTTCCGATTTTTGTGTCGATCCATGGTATTGCAGGGCAAAGACATTGATATAAATATGTGAGTGACGGTAGGAGTCACATCTGTGATAGACATGACTCCTCAAGGAGTCACACCTATCACAGGGGTGACTTTGTCACCGTTTGTATTGTAATCAATTTCACCGGTTTTAACAGTTACTAACCACCGTTTAGAATGCAGAAGATGTTTATGCTTTGGTAATATATCATTCGATCATGCTATATTGATATTTATCTTAACATACCTTATATATTCATATTTATTATTATGTTATCTGATCGAAGCTACAAACAACTCAACAGTATGCTTCAGTCTCGATCCATGGCTCCAGCATTTTGGGCAGAGGCTATCAATTGTGCCAACTACATTCAGGACTGTATGCCTCACAAGGCAGTGTGGAATATGACTCCCAAGGAGGCTTGGTCTCATGTCAAGCCCAAGGTGTCCTTCTTCAGAGTATTTGGCAGTGATGCATGGACATCCATTCCAGATGGGAGGTGCAAAGCAATGGAGAAGAAAAGTTAGTCATTCATTTTTGTTGGCTATTGTGAGGATGTGAAGGGTTATCGTTTGTCTGATCCTATCACTCGAGAGGTACATTTTTGTCGTGATGTTCATTTTGATGAGTCTTTCACTCCAAAAGATTCTCCATCACAGGCCCCTTCCTCTCTTCTTCCCAATTCTTCTTCAGATGATGTTTTGCTTCTTGTAGATGATGATGATGATGTTCCTGATGATGGTATTGATCTTGTTGTTGACCTTTCTCCATCTCCTTCACCTGCACCCACAAGACCGTTATGGGCACGTACACTTCTTGAGGATGTTGGTTCTCTTGCAGGTGATCCCACAGCTACATGTTGCAGTCGTTCCCGAACTTCAGGTATCAGTCTTTTGAGTCATGCAGTTTCTATTGATCCTCAGAAATTTTCAAATGCTTCAAGTGTTCCAGAATGGGAAAGTGCTATGATCAAGTATTCTTCTTTAATGAAGAATCATACTTGGGATTTAGTTCCTCTTCCTAAGGGAAGAAAGTGTAGGAGTCCAGGACAACACTGAGAGGGGGGGTGAATCAGTGTTGTGTAAATTTTCAAATCTTTTTGCAATCTTTAACTTTCAAAGCACAAGGAGAGAAAGATATCATTGATTTATCAAACACATATGCACAAGAGTGAGAACAAAACCTTATAAGCAAAGTATTAACATACACACATACAGATGAAAACAATATGAGACATAACACAAATTTGCATGAGTGGAAAACCCTCAAGGGGTAGAAAAACCACTCCAAAATTGCCTCACTGGCTTAACTGATAAAACATGCCTCACTAGCTACAAAGAAGCCTCACTGGCTACAATATGTGTCTCACTGACAAATGTTACAGTCACACTGACCTATAAGCCTCACTGGCATTTCTCAATCAATCAGAACTAAAAATCTCATGTGCAAGAAGTGATTGATGTTCAATCTGATTTGCACCATTCAAATCAATTCATCTGTAACATCTATTCCACCATTCCAATCCTCTGATATTTTATCATTGAATCATCTAATTCATCTGATCAAGGAAATATATCTCATACATTACAAATTGGTTTTTCACATTTTAAACATTCATTTGTATTTTCTTTTTAACAGGATTTTCATAAAATTGTCTTCATCATTGATCTGCAACCTTGCATGATGAACCACACAATCCCCTGTATAAGAATGCTTTCAACACTGCATCTTTTTCCCTTACCAAAAAAACTCTCTTTTTCAATGCACCTAAAAAACTATTACATGTAAATTGAATGTCTTTTCACCTTTCATCTTCTGTATGTTTCATCTCTATCCAATTATGAAGTTGCATCAAAATAACCCTTCATATTCTATGATTTGAAGAAAATGATTTATGTTTGAGACCTTTCAATTTCCTTTTCTTCAACTCCCCTGCAAATAAAACTCTTTATCTCCACAAATCCTTTTCTTAAAGAAAATTAAAACAATCACAATATATCTCTCCAATCTCTTCATATCCACTATGTTCATAACCTGCAAGAAATCCTGAACCAATAAAATCATATGAATATATACTTTCTTCTCTGCACCATGATCATTTTTTGCTTTCTCTTTTAAATCCTTCTCCCTTAAAAAAATTTCAATATTCTACAACCTGCAAAATGATTCTTCATATTGTACAAAAAGACTTAAAAAAAATTTCACCAATTTATCTTCTTATTTTGCAAATACACTTCAAAAATCTTCCAATATTAGTCTTTATAACTTCCTCCTTTTAAAAAGAAAGAAAAAGAACTCCCCAAGAAAATTGCCCTTTTTACAAGCACTAAAAAATCTCTTTAAAAAACCATTATCATCTCCATATGGAAAATAGAAAAATTCTAATTATAAAGCACTCCATGCTTTATACTTAATATGCTCCTCCTTAAGGCATAAATCGTGTCTTTTGCATTTTATGCTTTATAAAATAAAGCTTTCCACCGAAGAGAAGATTTTCCTTTCGAAAGGAAACTTTCTAAAAACACATTTCATAGCATTCGAAAGAAAAAACGTTCATAGGAACATCAAAAATATAAGGCAGGAGTCGGGCTTGAGTTTTAAATTATAACCATTGGATCATGTCTTCGAGGCCTTTGTATTTTTAAACTTAACCTTAGATTTAGGTTTTGCCACCCGAATGCTCATTGGAGGACCGAAGATATAGGTTAAACAAGGAAAGGGGCCGGTCACCACCATGTCTTAGGAACCCTCCAAACGGTGACATTTAAGTTGTAAACCCTCTATCACAAGTCACCTTCCAAACAGACTTAAAAGTGTATGAGCGTATGACAGGTGGTTAAAGGTTTGAGAGACTAAGAAATATTTAAGGAATTTGAATAAATAATAAACCTTTAGCAATGTTAAACTCCAAGACTTTCTTTTATCCAAGACTTCAACACATATGATATAAACTCCTGAGATCACCTCCACTTTAAAGCATCAACCCTGAAACATACTAACACACCACATCCTCAAGAAACATTAACAAGTTTAAAGCATGAGGCACGTTGTAGAGAATGCCACTAAATGAAATTGATGCCACTATTCATATTGCAAACAATTGTCATGAGATGATCACATCCTGAAATATTTTCTGCAAGTACTACTGATCAAACAAGTCCTTCACTTTAGTTACACACTGACACAATAAAGATCCACTGAAGACATGAACATGCATCCTTAATAGGATCCTATATCTGATTTCACATGATCCAAGATGATCCAACAACACTCCATCACATGTAAGCAAAATGATATAAAGATATCATTATGATGCAAATCCCCTGATAGAACCTTGACATATCAAATGCAAGGATGTAGTAATGAAGACATAAAACAAATTGAACCGGATTGAAGATCACATTTGAATTTACCTCAACCATATGAAGTTCATGATGAATACCTCATTAACCATCTCCTGAACAATTAAGCAATAACAAATCAACTGAACACACTTTTGACATCAATGACAACCTAACACCATCAGAAAGTTGGTTCGATGCAAGTGGGTGTATCGTACCAAGTATGCAACTGATGGTTCTATTGACAAGTATAAGGCTCGTCTAGTGGCTAAGGACTTTTCTCAGGTTGAAGGTATCGACTATTCCGAGACTTTTGCTCCTGTAGCCAAGATGGATTATGTTCATCTTGTACTTTCTATTGTTGCATCTCAGGGTTGGTCAGTGTATTAAATGGATGTGAAGAGTGCTTTCCTACACGGTGATCCTCAGGAGGAGATCTACATGGAGCAGCCACCAGGCTTTGTGCAGGACCCGTCACTTGTTTGCAGGCTGCAACATTCATCGTATGGTCTCAAACAAGCTCCTCGGGCTTGGTATGAGAAGATGGGTAGTTTTTTGCTTGCTTCTGGATTCATTAGATGTCACTCCAATCCTATAGTTTATATTCAGAGACATGGGGGGATCTTCTCATTCTTGTTCTTCATGTGGATGACTTGATTCTCACAGGGAGTTCTCATGCCATGATTAAGGATACTTAGAGAGCTTTGATGGAGGGTTTTGATATGACTGACCTTGGTCTGTTGCATTACTTCCTTGGTCTTCAGATTCATCAGTCTTCTACCGGTATATCTATCTTTCAGTAGAAGTATGCTCTTGATTTGCTTCAGAGATTTGGGATGGCTGACTACAAGTCAACCCCTACTCCTTTTCAGTCAGGTATTGTGTTGTCTACCACTTGCACTACTCCATCAATTGATGCCACCTTGTATCGGCAGTTGGTTGGCAACCTTCTGTACTTGACACATAGTCGTCCTGATATTTCCTTTGCAGTTGGCCTTGTCTCCCGTTTCTCTCAAGATCCTCATTAGAGTCATCGGAAGGCAGCTAAATGTATCTTGCGGTACATTCAGGGCACTACACAGTTTGGCATTCACTACACATCAAGAGCTACTGAGATTGTGGGCTTCACTGACTCAGATTGGGTTGGTGATGTTAATGATCAGAAGTCGACTTTTGGCCTTGTCTTTTGTCTTGGTTCTGGTCTGATTGCTTGGTCTTGCAAGAAGCAAACTACTATTGCATTATCATCAACCGAGGCTGAGTATCGAGGAGTAGTCTTGGCTAGTCAATCAGTTCTTTGGCTTCGACAGTTGATGGCTGAGTTTGACTTTTCTGCTGATCATCCCACTACTCTTTGGTGTGACAATTAGAGTGTCATTCATATTTCTCGCAACCCAATGGAGCATCAACGCACTAAGCATATTGAGATCCACATGCACTTCATTCGGCAGCTCATTTAGGAGGGTGTTCTCAATTTGGAGCATTTGCCTACGGAGCAACAGATTGCAGACATCTTCACTAAACCTTTGGCATCTCCTCGCTATCTTTTGTTGTGATCGATGTTAGGGGTAAAGGAAGTTGTCCTTGGGGGGTCTTGAGGAGTCCTCCTTCCTTTCACTTTTTGTTTTTTAGCATTTTTTGTTTTTCTCTCTTTTGGAGAGGAGTTTTTTCCCACAAGGTTTTTCTCTTTTTCTCTGATTGTGAGAGATTGCATTTCATTGCATTGTAGTTGTACATGGGTACCTAATATGGCCTTGTTGTCGGAACCCATTTTGCATCTCATATTGCATAATAATCTCCCTAAGTTGCACTTAAAGGGGGGGGTGTTAGAGTAGGCTTAAGTTTACTTAGGCTACCTGGCAGTTACATTATTAGATTAATAATGTTTAGATGCATTTATTTATTTTGCCGTTGAGGTAGTTGGAGGTTGGTATTCCTGTACCTCATTTTCCCTGGCCATCTATTTATGAGTTGTACATTGTAACATATCTCATCTCAATGTATTTTATTCACTGCTGGTGAAATAGCTTCTCGTGTTGCTTCTCAGTGTTTGGTGAAGGTTGTTTTGGTTTGCAGTACAGGCTCCTCAGTGCGTTAACAGATGACAATATGGAGAACCCCTACCCCAAAAACTATGAATCACAAGAGTGAAGCTAAAGTTAAAGAAGAGCAAATCTCCCCCCTATTCTTCAATCTATCAGTACAAAACTCAAACAAGTTTCATGAAGAACAGATCTGATTTTCATAATCCAAGAACCACAAAGTACGGAATGGGTAGAGACCATTTCAACGCAAAGTTCATAGTCTGAAGATAAATAACCTTGCTAATATCTCAAGTAGATAAATAGTATTATAGCAAAGCTGATCCAAATAAGGATTGAAGGGCAATTTTGTGGTATTGCATTCTCTTTTTGTAAATACTTGAGTGGCTGCCAAAGGAACAATGACAAGTTCAGGGATCACTTGGGGAACTCTGTAGCCCCAAATCTCCATTTAAATACAGAAGGTGGCTTAGGATAACTGTTGGAATGTCAAAAGTTAATATATACTTACAATTCATTTAATTGATTTTCTGGGAGGGGAAACATTATTTATACCCCTCTTGGAATTTATTCAATTCTATTCATAATTATTAGAAACAATAATTTCCAATTCTTCTCCAAAGCATTTGTAATATAAATCAACCAGCACAAATCATAAACTGATCATACTGGACATGCAAACTGGATTAACTGAAATCTGGAAAAACAGAGGACCAACAATCTCATTAATATATCTCAATATTTTCTTTGAAGATGCACTAACCTGCAGTGACAGTTTATGCTGTAGAATCCCCAGGGAGTTAATTATTATTGGCAATGAAGTGGCAAGAAACTAAAGAAATGCCAAACCTGATACTTCTTTGCCTTGTTTGTCTGTAGACATTATTCAAAATCTTTCTGATGCAAATAGAATCTTTTTAATTCCAGGGAAACGTGTACCCATGGTATGACAAAAGATGACTTGATTGCATCCAAATACAAGCCCAAAGGAACCTGCTCCCAACCAAATAGATGCTTTGGGCATGTAAAGGGGCTGAATCATGGATGGGCTGGAAATAGGTTCAAATAAGTTCATCTTCATCAAGCCCAAGCACCATTTTAAATTTTCTCTTTTCGGCCCATCATGACAGCAACACTCAAGTTAAATGAATCCAAAAAACTTGGCCCAACATTTGCAAGGCTTAGTTCTCCAAGCATATTAAACAAGAAGAGCTTCAGAAGGAGGAGTCAATACTTGTGGGTTGCTTATGAGATAGATCATAGAAGAGGTAAAGGTTGTGCACAGGAGAACTCCATTGATTTGAATGATGAATTATGGTGAGCAAAAGGAATTAGGTATCTAGCAAGGAATGGTCATCATTTAGTAAATCTTGAAAATTACAAGATACATGGGAAGACTATTATGCAAAAATGCAATTGATATATTCTGGTTAGAATCCAAGAATTCACATGAGGAACTAAAACATAACAAGAGTTTCTTTCTCTGGCTATTCTTGAGGATATTATTAGGGAAAAAACAGTACTTATGATGTGAAGCCTGTGAATACCGGAAACTATTTACAACCCCTTGAAAGCACATTTCTAAATTTCTGGAATGTTTCCACATTTTTTAAATGGCAGGAACTCCTGTGGGCCAGCTATAAATGTTTCAGAAAAAAGGGGAAATGTTTTCCGTCACTTGTCACTTACTATAAGTATTTCCAGATTTGCCCAAATGAGTTTTCTGCCATTTTCGGCATAAAAGTTACATTATTGAAAATCTAATTCAGGAGAATGGGAGGATTCTGATGCAATTTATGATGCCAATTCTGGGTTCCCGGTGCCATTTCTAACCCTTCCTGATACAATTCTCTCCCATACACAATTTGTCGATATTTCCTTCGAAGGCTACCCCAATGTTTTCCACACTTCCTGAAGTTAGCCATCTCTGCTTCCACTAAATGTGTTTCTAAAGTTTCCTCTTGCCCATTTCTGTTATTTGTTCTTGCCCATTTCTGTTATTTGTTAGGACCAAGTGTGAAGCCAATTTGGAATATTGTGGAAACAAGTGCTAGGTACATTCAAAACCTTCAGGAAGCATAACTTAAATTAAGCCTTCAATGGTCCTGTACCAAGCGGAAAAGAAATGGTGCACCCTCTGTATCACTTACATGGTCCTATTTTACAGTTCTTCCTGATGATCAGTAAGTTTAACTCAACATTGAATAGTCAGATAAAAAGTGGAAAAAAGGGGGGGTGGGGGTGGGGGTCGGGATGGGGCACCCTCTACATCATTTAATTGATCCTACTTTACATTTCTTCATGCCACCCAGATTTTCATAAACATCTTGTAAATTCTAGACGTACAGTTAAAACCAGAAGCACTATTATCAATATCATGGACTGGAAATACTATGTATCTTGTAAATGCTCAACCTGTAAAGAGTTTGTTTAAAGAATGAAAAAATCATTAAATTTGACGGTTGAACTTGAAATCATAGTTAGAAAACTTGTGACTTGGCAAAACTTGGCAGACCCAATTTTGACTTGGACTCAGCAAAAACTCAGCAAACTAAAAAAATATTTAAATGCATTAACTTGGCAAAACTTGGCACAGGCAAATTAATGGGTGAGTTTCTCAGCCTTCTTTCTGACTCGCAAATACTTGTGATTTCTGCAAATTTTGGGCGAGTTTTTGAAAGTATGGTTGAAATAACCAAGCAAGTGATTTTTTGGGCCTTTTAAATGCACCTGATAACGTACGGATGTACATTTAAAATTTCTTCCTTGTCGCCACTTTGTTTTAGAAACATTTCTGTGAGTTCCCCTCATGAACATTTTCCCAGTAATATGTCAACAGTAATTTACTAAACAAGCATTTTATCTCAGGTAGAGAGAATGATTTAACAGCACACATGGAGAATCTGCATATGTAAATTTGGTCCACCAGAGCAGAGTTCTTTGAACACAACACTTATAATTATTATTGTGGGAACTTATTTATATACAACACATGATGCAACAGGTGTCATTAAGGCTGATGGGGGATTTGGAATAATACTGCATACCCTTGTTGAACCTGCCAACACAGACTCCTCAAAAGTGACAAAGGCAGGAGCTCAAATTTGGTTACTTTTGTACAGTAGTTGCTGTCTCCGTCCGTCTTGCAGAGGCTTTGCTTCTAATGTTGTTATCACCATTCCAGTGCCTCTTTGAATTGAGTCATTCTATACTTTTATAGGAAGCTGACTAACAGTAGTATTCTGATTTGCTTAATCAGTACATAAATTAGAACACATGATCGATGCTTCACATTAGGGTATTCATCTAGATTGGAACCACAGAAATACTAGGTAGAATAACTATAGTATCCAAAGCAATCCAAAATTTATTCTATGTTCCAAGAGGTTCAAAATGAAGAGAAAAAGAAACTACCCAGCATATGCAAATATTTGCACTGGACAAATGACTACTCTAAAAGCATGTACCAACATGTAGTTTATAGCTTTCAAGAACTAATGATGAAGAAACTAATAAAACCTGGTTGATTTCCTTTTAAACCCAAAATATAGCATGGATGGTTCATATTCATAAGAAAACTTTAGGGGAAAACAATAACATGATCTGAAACTAATAACTCATTGGAAGAAACTACTACCGTACATTCTCATATGGAATAGTTTCTCAAATACACAGATGAGTCTCTTAATCACTTTTATTCACATCGGCCAATCATACAGGTAGCAATAAGGAACACAAAATTGCATGATCACTATATGTGCCTGAGCTTTTACAGAGCATTTTACTTGAGCGAATTTCATAATTAACAAAATGTCCATTGCAAGAAATCCAGCAAATGAAATCAAATTTGTATCTTCCATTTCAGGTTCTAGAGGAGGAGCTCGTTGAAAGCCTCTCTCTCCGAGCTTTTTCTGCTCTGTCCATGTAATCTTGATGGGACTGGTGTTTTTTGCCTGTCAAATGGATAAAAACAATCAATGTAAGTGAACTCTGAAATTTACTTTTGAAGTTTGGCCGTATATGATCATATCAGCAATTGGAAATTAACTTCATTATGAAGATTTTCATTATTGATTTGTACATGAACCAAGCAAGACAGCTTGAAAAGATCCAGATAATTACTTGAAAATCGAAGGCAATTTCAAAAAATGTAGGATAAAATTGACAAAAAAAGAAAAAGTTAAGAGTCTATCAACTTTCAAGGCAACTATTTTCCATGGTGGTCAACCTCTAGCATGTGGACACCATTACGAAACGGGGGAAAATAGCATTAAGGGCTTAAGTCAACTAAAACAAGTGTATATGCATATATTAACAATGTGGGAGAAATTTAAGAAGTTACAGAAAACTAAGAGTGAATCTCATTAAAGAGGAGCTTAAATTCTGGTTTGCCCTGAATCTTGGCATTCAAAGTAAAACACTGTGAAAGAGAGTATTAAATTTAGCACCAAGAATGCTAGAAAGGCTGGCCTTAATAACATAGTTATGAAATCTATTTTAAGATCCTCCTGTGCCTTCTCATTAAAGATGACGAGTCCTCTAATTGCCATTAGGAGATAGAATCCCTAATTAGAAATATCGAGATCTTGATTACAGGTTTAATAACATTAAAATTCTTCCACAAGGTACAACATCTTAGTAGGTTGGCAAATTTTCTTGCCAAGGTGGCAGCTGAGTTGGTTCCTATCATAACCATCGTTAATGATGACTTGCATTATAATTATGGTGTTGACATAAGGCAGACTAGATAGTTGATGGAAGGTAGGGATGCGTGATGATGAGTACAGTACACCTACCTCACATCAGGGGAATTGAACTGGAATTGATAGGATGTTATTCCACATGGTATATGCATTTCAACTAGCATAGTTAAACCTCTCCATATTGGGAGTGTTTTTTGTTATAATAGGATTGACGGTGTGTTTTGGTATCTTCCAAATGTAATGGGGGATGAATGGTTTCTGGATGATTTTGTATATTTACCTGTGTTCCACGGGGACGCGTCCCCTGCCCTGAGACCCCCGTCGCCGTCCCCGCGTCCCCGTCGACGTCCCCAAAATCAAACATACATTTTATAATGTTTAGTGGAAAAAACTCACAACTGGCAATGAAATATTGCCGTTATATTGCTGTCATGATTAAAATTACTGTTATATTGCTGTCATGATTAAATTTTATTGTTGTTATACTGCTGTCATGATTAAAATTACTGCCATTATATTGCTATCATGACTAATTTTATTGTTGTTATTCAGGTTATAGTCTTATACTGCTATCCATTAACTTGTAGAAATTTGAGTATCTCTGTCTCTCTCTGCCTATATATATATGATATTTTGAAAAATTCATATATATATATATTTGAAAAATTCGTATATATTGTCGTCTCCCCGCCGTCCCCAAAAAATGATCCTCGGACTGCCGTCCCTGAAACGTGTCCCCTACTGTCCCCCTGTCCCCGTCCCCGAAACACCATGGAACATAGATATTTACTGATCATAGTCACAAGACTCATTGGTTACCCAGCAAACTGAGCAAATCCCGAGTCAAGCAAGGCAAAATGAGGCCTATAGACTCGTTTCAAGACTCAATGTATTTCCAACAAACTCACAAGTCCCAATGGGTGGACTCATTGCAGCAAACCTTCCACCCGCCAGCCCCCCAAATAAAAGAACTCACATTCTAAGCCCTAAATACCAAAAACCTAAAACTGAAACATCGATATAAGGAAAAATACATGACCTACAAGAAAAAACCAAATGACATCATAGAAAGCAAAAAGAAAAGGTTTAAGCAAAATACAGCCAATAGAAAGCAGCAGCAAACAGTAATTAAAAGGTGAATTTGCAAATTTGGAGACGCCCACAGTCAATTTGGAGCAACCCACCATGCATTTGAAACAGCCAAAAGCCATTGGGAGCAACAAATTTGAAGAGGTGTATCTTTCTTTAAATCTTTTCCTCTTTTTTTTTCATTTACCATTTATTCTCTTCATTTTTTCCTCTTTTGTTCCTTGTTCCATAATCCATTCTTCCTATGCCCCCACCCCTCTCTCTCTCTATTTACTATATATATATATATATATATATATATATTCTCTTGCAAACTACTTAAAATTTACAAATCATCATAATGTCTATGCATTTAAGAAAGGACCCTTGTTGGAAACATGCCAATACAGGTGCTAAGGGGGATAGGTTTGCAATTATTGCAAAATCAAAATTAGTGGGGGTGGCATTAATTGCCTAAAATTCCATCATGCTCATATTCCTAGCCAAAATGCTTCTTTGTGATTGTGCACACAAGTCCCACCTGAAGTTGTGCAAGACATCTGAACTCAATTAGAGTCCTTCAAGGAAAAGGACATTAGAAAGAAGCAAAGAGAAGAGATGGCAGCCATGGACCAAGGAGACACTTCTAATCCTAAATACCTCCACTCCCTTCAAGTTTGAGCACTAGTGTCAACCCTAGAGTTCGTTGATCAATATTAGATTCCTATATTGTACCAGGGACTTCTCCAAGTTCCCAACTATCACTTAAGAGCACCAGCTGGAATAGAGACAAACACCAAGCAGCAAGGAGTTCCATTGGAGAGTTTTGGTTCTATGATTCAATTTTGTTTTATGTGGCCAAGTAATTAGTTCTTATTTTTTGTTTTAAAATATGAATTTTGATTTATTTGTCTCTTGAATTTTAAAAGTGAGTGGTTTTTTAAAGTTCAATTACTCTTGTTTTTTTAAGATCTCCTTATTGGCAAAATTCAATGGATGCTATTATTGTTGCTAGCATGGGGTCTAAAGCCCCTAATGATAAAGAGATAAAAAGCCCAATTTTGAATGAGATGGTGGCATATATGAGGTCTATTATTGATGACCTCGTGTATGATGGTTGGACAAATAGGAGAATTAAGACGTTAAACTTCCTTACTTCTTCCTCAAGTGGAATGGTTTTCCTCAAATCCTTTTATGCTTCAAGGAAGGTGAAAAATGCAAAATTCCTTTGCAAGATTTTAAAGGAAGTCATGGCCAAAGTCAGTGAGGCCATCTTTGTGCAAGTCATTACAGATAATGTACCATATTATGTTGTTACAGGTAGACTTTTCATAGAAGAGCACCAATCTCTTTTCTGGACTCCCTATTCTGCTCATTCCCTTAACCTTATATTGAAGGAACTTGACAACTTTTTTAGGTCAAATCAATTGTAGATCACTGTCACAATATTTGGAGAGACAGATTAGCCATGCTTGGGTACTTGACTTGGTGAGGAAATATACATAGAGATTGGCTTATTCTAGTGTAACTCACTTTGCAACCAAATTTATCACACTGCAATCTTTGTTTCAATCAAAGGCTTCTCTAAAATGTATATTTGCTAGTGAGGAGTTATCCCAATCTTCATACTCGAGGACCACTTCCAAAGTTGGTATCATAGATACAAGACTCGCCAGGACTCGCCTAGACTCAGTGAGTCCCAAGATGAACCGAGGCCCAGGGACTCGTGAAGCGCGTACCTAGTTAGACTCGTCGGATTTAACGAGTCCCAATAGGTGGACTTGGCCAAGTCTATAAAAATCAAGGGAAAAAAATGAAAATTTGAAAATGCTTAAACATAAAAGCATGAAAGTCAAGCATTTTTTGAAGGGTTTGGACTTTTAGAGGACAGTTAAAAGCAATAAAATTACAAAAAATGGCATGCACCATGAAGGTCTATGTGGTCTCAAAGGCTTTAATTTGGGCTGTCCCCAAACCTCGCAAGTGACCCAAATCCCTGCTCTGGTTTTAAAAAACAATAAATGAAAATCATTTTGGACCATGTTGGATGGAAGAGCAACATTTTTTTATTCTTTTGATTGTCTCCCAATTAAATTCCTAGTAATTGAATTACATTTATACTTCTAGTTTGCTATGTCAAACCCTATCTTAAGTAATGCTCCTATGGCTGTAGCAGCATTTACAGACTTGTCTAAGATACAAGCGCATGTCTGCACATAGAGCTAGTAGTGTTGGGCTAAAGGATACAAGCTCCTCTCTACCATAGTTCATGACTCCATATTGTGATTTTTTTTTTTTTTCCATGGCTATCATAATCCATGAGTTTTGTACACCTAAAACACTTGACAATATGTATATTTAAAAATGTTGTTTCCTTCAGTTAAAATCCGCTTTTATACTCGTGATCAATGTATACTTGTCTATGTGATCAAGTAGCTTCTATTTGATTAGTGTATTGTGTCCACTGTCTATAAAGTTTATTTATTGAAGGGTGCATGATAAAAGTTTTAAATCCTTAAAAATCTTTATATTTCGTGGTTTTTTCAATTTGTTGAGTCTTGGCCGAGTATGAGTGTCGAAGCCAAGTCCGGGTCAAAAATCAGCTTGCCGAGTTTGAGCCGAGTCCGAGTCTTGTAACATTGGTTGGTATTGTGGATTAGATCATTGATGAGCAACACTTTTGGTTTCCACCAAAAGCAATTGTAGATGTATGTTCTTACTGTGTTCTCTTTTGTCCACTTTACTAGTTTTACATTATTTTTATTTATTCATGTTCTCTTTTTGAATCTTAGTTCTTATTCATGAGCAATTACGTGCAGCAGGTTATCTCTTGAATCCAGCATTCCAATTCCACTTGGATTTCAAGGCCAATGAGGACGTTTTGCCTAGGCTCTACATAGTCATTGAGCAAATGGAAGCAAATCCTCAACTTAGAGCAATGGTTGTCTCTAAGATCAAGATCTTTCGACGTTCACGAGGGGCCTCTTTGCACAAGATATATGTAAGGTAACTCGGACAGCATTACAACTAGGTAAAAGTTAATCAAGGTCATACTTTTACATTTCTTACGTTAATGTTGAACAATGAGATTGTGTTCTTTTTCATTTTTGTACTCATTTCAAATGCATAGTAGGAGAGGTTTGGTGTTAAAGTGTCAAATATGTGTTTTACACCAACCATACAACGCTTCAAGATGCGAGTAGAATTGGAGTATGTTTGAATACATACACTCCAAGAAGTGTAATAGATTTATAATGCAAAAGTTGAATGATCTTGTCTATGTTCACCACAACCTTCACCTCTGGCACAAGCAAATCCTAGGACTCGGATTTATCTCCCATTGTATCAAATTGGATCATTGAGTCTAAGGATCCTATGTTTACTAAGGATGACCACACATGGATTGATCAAGTTGAGCTTAAGGCAAAGGAGCGAGAGAACAAGCAGATCCATTGGATGTTGCCAACACACAGGCAAGTATCATGGTTGCAGCAGCAACAAGGACCTATCCAGAATGTGAGTGTAGTACACATCATCAATTTAGTGATGTTAGGTTGATTTATACAAGCTCCTCTATACCATAGTTCATGACTCCATGTGATTTTTGTTTTCAATGCCGGGATATTGTAATCCATTAGTTTTGTAGACTAAAAATAATCATGAATATTTATATACTTAAAAATCTTGTTTCCTTCAGCTCAAATCCACTTTTGTACTCATTTGTTTGATGTATACTTGTGTAAACATAGCTTGTAATTGAGTAATTCTTGTATCTTTAAAGTTGATTTAGATTAGAGTTCATACAAAAACATGTTCTTCCTTAAAAAATATCTATATATTATTTCTTTCAAACTGTTGAGTCTATGCCAGGTTTTTGTGCCGAGTACAAGTCCGATTCAAAACCAACTTGTTGAGTTTGTGCCAAGTCCAAATCTGGTTACACTAATACTGGTCATTATGAGTGTAATATTATTTTCTTTTTTGAAATGGAAAAAAGATATCTGCTATATTCCTAATTCAGTAATGTAGCGTAGTTGGCTTGTGTCTTGGGTTTGCTCCCCAAGGCCTTGAGTTCAATTCCAAGGCCTGGACTTATCCAATGCAGGTGGCTTGCGGGCGGTTGCGTGCATCCCCAGGGGATTAGTCTCGCCCCAGCTCACCCCTTCCTGTCTCCAACTTGGCAATATGTAAGCCCAAGGTAAGGCAGGTTGGGCGCTAAGCTAGGTCGCGGAGATACCCGAGTCACCAAAAAAAAATAATAATAAAGAGGAATATACACTTTAATAGCTATTATTTAAAAAGATCACTGCATGGGGAGATAGACAAACATGAAGTGGATTTTCCCATCAAACAAGAAAGTTAAATAAGCTTTTCATGACAACAAACAACTACTGCTTAAAAAGAACAGAGCAGCTTCAGGGTTTGCAAAAAGTAGGGCCAGTTCCCGGTGGTGACATAAAGAAGAAAACTCATTTTATCGAGCCCATATAGTTGCCAATATTTGTGGTATACTTGGGATTGATGTCAGCATAGTAGACTCTTGAATGTTAGTTCACCCAACTGTTTATTAGAACTAAGTGTCTAAATAGAAGGCTTTATCCCACCAATATCAATCCATCACATCAATTCTTTCTGATCGTATTAAGTATATCATGTTAGAGGGTTCCTTAGAGGAAGCCACCCAATATCTCTTGTTCTTGTATATGATCTATTGAACAAATTTGCATATTTCTAAACTGTTGATCATGGGACCCAGTACTTCATTCTTACATGGTAACAGCACATAGGATTTAAAACCCCTTATGTCTTGATCCTTTGCAACCACTTAATGTATAAAGGTATTAGCAACAATAAAGGAGGCATTTTGATCATATTTGGCATTTTGTTCGAGTCAACTTTCTCAAGGGGAGAAGCGATTTAGCAAAGTTTGTAGTTCAAAGGAGTTCTCTAGTCGTGGATCTAGGAATTTTGCAAAAACTTAGAGGTACGAAGAACTTGTTTGAAGAGAAAATGATTCATTTTGGTTCTCGAGAAAGAATTTGTCCACGTTGGAGAATTACTATTTGTACTATGACTTCTAACTACGGGCAAAATTTATCAAACCTAATCAAAATTTTAGATTCCTTGTGAGATTTCATTGGATTTCGTTATTGGATTGTTAAAAAATACAATCATTTGGGCCTCTAAAGTTTCCCAAATAGAATTGATCAATTAAGAGGTTCCCTCACTATTAAGGCAGTGAGCAATAGGAAACCGACTAACTTGATTAAAAGGAGAGAGGAAGCATGAGCTAGGGTGCAGTAGTGATCGAAGCATCAAGGATCAAGCACCATCTAATCAATGGCAGAGGTTTAAGGACAACTGGTTGTGTGCAAGTTCTAAAGCAAGGGTGAGTGGCATTTGCACCACTTACACCTCAAAGGGTCACCAACTCTTCAACAAAAGGCGACCTATATAAGAGTATAGGCTATAGTGTATCTCAAATGGTTAGGCATTTCCACCCCCATCATGGAGGACCCAAGTTCAAGCAAGGGTTAACCCCTTTGCTTGTTGAGATTTAATGATTGGTCTATGCTTGTGACATGACATATACCTACATAGAGACATGTCAATTTGTGGTTGGCTAGGGGTTGTGTGGCAATCTTATGAGATGCCATGTGGCATGTTTATATTCGTCTATGCAATTAAATGTGGTGGTGATGTGCCAGGTCCGTACAAGCCAACATGGCAAATATTGTTGAGGTTGCTTACACATGTTCAAGTGTGGACTACAACATATACTCCCCAACAAAATGGTATGGCAATACATAAGAATCACACATTGGTTCCGATGGCATGATGTCTGTATGCATAGGAATTTTTGGTTGACAATGTTAATTGTGCCAAGTTAACCACATTCTAAATAGGGTTCCTACTTGTTGATGTTTTCTTGACAACAACAACATTAGAATAAAACACCAAGTGCTCTATCCTCTTTTGAACAAAGTGTCTCGAATGCTAAACTACGTGATCAAACAAGAACGCTCCAAGGTTCCTTGTACGTGATTTGCAACAGATAGCCTCGGTGGTATGATGTGATAATGTTGTTTACACAAAGGGACTTATGCAGAATTTATTCATCGCTCCATTCAAATATGTACTCTTTCCTTGTGAAATGGAACTTCTAATCAACTTCAAAAAGAAAAGGCAAAAGGCAAGGGTTAAGAGGGCTAATCTAAGGACAATGATATAATGCACATGCTATAATAGACAAATTCCCTTCCACAACCTAGCTCTACTTCACCATGAGAACCAACAATTACACGGAGTAAGTGCAATCTCCTAAGGTAATCATATGATTTTCATGTTGTGAACTTCCATCGAAACACCCACAGCTAGTGCAGTTTGAACGAGCATCCACAACCGAACTTATGCAAACAAGGTTCAGGCCAACTTTGCAAAGTGAGTTACCTTCGGCAATCCACGAAAAGTATGAACCAAAAGGGATCCATCAAATATCTTCACATAAGAAACATTATATCAATGAACTTCTAATATATCAACTAAGCTACTTTGGAAACAATTCTTAACCATCTTGGAGACAATGAAGACCATGCTAACATTCCAAAATCACAAGATCACCATGAAACATTCAACAATGAGCTTGCATTAATCTTGAAGTGTATCTTTACAACAATCTCTCAATATCTCTTCAATGACTTCAAAGAGTCTCATCTACTCTACTCCTTTCTAATCTAATGTATATCTTACAAAAGAGAAGAATGAGCCTTTTATAGACTCCAGAAATTACATGAAGGGCCAAGATTGATTTAGCAATCAATGGCCGAGATTGAGACAACAAGCCTGTTTGTTACAAAATTTGCTATTTGTAGAACATGAAAGAGGCAATCAAGGCACGTTTCCCAATGTGATAAGCATCTTTGGAGCATCTTTATGGTGGGCCCTCTTTATCCATTTGTTTGTTATAGACGACCTGGACTTCAATGAATGACATGGCAGAATGTGATTGGCCTGATGATGTGTACGTGCCACTTCAGCATCTTTAAACGAACTAGTCTGGTTCACCTCATGTTCACTTTACTTAGAATATTTTCTTCTTGTTGTCTTGATGTAACTCATGGATCGCTTTGATGATCATGCTCATCTCTCATCTTGTGACGTCCTTGTGCTTGTGCAAGATTATGCCTCTGGACAGTTGCATGAAGTAGAAGATATGTTGTGCACGAGTCCTTGGAGTAGATTACATGATGATTGTCCTTTTGGCGCGTGGAATGAATCACTGGAAGATGACTCCCTCTCAAGCGTGGCGTTGATGTCTTCCTCATCCAAACATACAAAGTCTTCAAAGTAAGATGAACTTGATGTAGGAGCTCCTCCGTGTGGTGATGATGACAAATTTGAGCAACTTTCCTCCACCTTCCAAACTTCTCATGTATGAGCTCTCGCCATTCACCTCCTTGGATCCGCCATCACCTACAAAAAGAAACACATCAAATTAAGACTTGATATAAAGGATTTTCAATAACAAATTACATTCATCTTATGCATGTGGGATCAAAAAATGACATTTCAAAACATACCCTTTCGCGTGAAATCCATGCCTAAGTGCCTAGGCGGGTTTAGAGGGGTAATATGGATTGATATGTGTGAAATTCCTTGTCTCAATGCCTAGGCCGACCTAGCCAGGCGGGTTTGAAGGGCCTGTGAGGAATGTGTGATGAAAATCCAAGGGTCATGGTCTAGGCCGCCCAAGCTGGGCGACCTGGAAGAGGGTGTGAGGATTTTTATACTTAGGCAATTCTTGCTTCATTTTCATGATCTTTTCCTTCCTCCTTAGCATGACTTAGGGTTCTCTTCATGTTCTTCCTGTAAATTACCTTCATTTGAGTGAAGTCAAGAAGTGATCTGAATGGCATTTGAGGTACTCTCCGTGTGCAATGGTGGAGACCACCTATGATGAGCAGCCTTGAAGGTGATGTGTGGATTTGACTCCAATACTTGTGATTTTCAATGATTTTCACCTCCTTATTGGACTTGCATGTGTGTGGAAGTAGATGGGTGGAGTTGGTAGGCAAATGATGAGTGGCATGAGTGCTCAAACACTTGATTCCATGCTCACCTCTCTAGGCCGCCCAGGTAGGGCGGGTTTGGGAGTATGGTGTGGATTTTGACTAAAACATGCTTATCTTTGTCTTTGAGCAAGCTCCTTATCTTCCATGGTTGCAATTTGCCTTTATCATCATCATCATCTTCATCTTTTCCTTGCAAGTTTCCTAAGATCTTTCTCTTGAATGGTTTGGAGGGTTGAATGTGGAGTAGTTCATGCAAAGATCAAGGAATCCAAGACCTCATGTCTAGGCCGCCCAAGTAGGGCGGGTTTGGAGGTGAGGTCTGGATTTTGTTCAAAAAGGTGTTTTCTTCTTCCACATTTGCTTGAAACTAGACTTGTTCATCATCCTTTCTTCACTCTTCAATTGGCAGACTTTTCTTGATTTTCTCCCTGGGCAGGTTTGGAGTAGGTGCATGGAGATACCCTCATGGACAAGAGATAATCCAAGCCCATATGTTATTCCCGCCTAGACTGGGCAGGTTTGGTAGGTGTGCTTGGAATTTCGCACTTAGACAACTTTTCAATCTCTAAAATTCAAGTATATTTCAAAATATATTTAAGTATATGCCAGATATTGAATTTCCTATACTTTAAATATTTTGAAATATACTGACAGGATGTCTAAGATAGGTCTTGGATCCATAGGATTTGACATGTAGATTCTAGATTTTTAAGGATCCACCAGATTTCAAACTTAGCCATTTCTTCAGGTTTTCAGAATATCAGACTTAGTCGATTTCGGGACCTCAAACATGTGTCAGGATTGATCTCAGGACCTCATTCACACCCACTTAATCCATCTCAAGCTACTTGGGAGAAAGAGTCATTGTCCAACTTGTGGAGAAGACGTGATTGCATGACACTTCCTACGGACTTCTACAAGCTCAAAATTGCAAAAAAAAAAGGGGGGATCCCCATTTGCAATGGGGCGATGTGTGATTAGGTCACAACATCTAGCGCCACTTCGAATAAATGTTATTGAACATTTCAAAGATAAAGACCCAATCCAATCCTAGAAACTTCAAATAATTCCCTTAAAGTCATCAACCGGCTAGGAAACACACTCAAAAGGGAAGAAGAATCCTAGATTGAATCGAGACACTTCATAATTAAACATTTCTAGAACGGTGATTAATATAAAAATCTCTAGTGTTCCAAAGATAAACAAGAATCAAAACTTCAAAATTCATGCGTACACCCACACATTAGGCCAAATAGACATGAATACATGATCAAAGAATCAAAATTGAAAGCTTAGCACAACCATTCATATCCCGAAGATCTAAGTGTGTGCAACTTGAGTTCA
Source organism: Cunninghamia lanceolata (assembly GCA_027924645.1). NCBI lineage: Eukaryota > Viridiplantae > Streptophyta > Pinopsida > Cupressales > Cupressaceae > Cunninghamia > Cunninghamia lanceolata. The sequence continues at coordinate 735,792 of BSBN01000064.1, forward strand.
TTTCCATCCCTTAGGACCCAAGATCATCTAAGTTCACCTGTCTCAAGCTATACAAGTTTATGAAGGGCGGATGAATGGAAGTGTATATGTGAGCGAAGTGGATAAAATGGTTGGAAATGATATGGAATGAAGTGGAATGAAATGAGACAAAGTGTCTCTATGCGTGACGCCTGTTTGCCAGGTTTTTGCCATGGTACTTATCCAAGGCACCACCGAAGGTGGTTTTCACCTGTGGACGAAAGGATTTCTCTTTACTATTTTCATCATTTTTTTTTTTTAATAATACTAAAGGACGAAGGATAAGAATGGAACTCAAAAGTCTGATTCCATGAAAAACGATAGTTCATACAAAAACCATGTCACATCATTATGCTTACTGATGTTGGTAAAGAATGGTGAATTTGATAATGACTAGATGAAAAGTGGATGGCAATAGTGGACTATGATGTGGATTATGCAAAACAAGTAGATGGAAAGGCATATCCAAAACATAGACCAAGCGAGAGGTGGAATATATAGGATAATGGGGAGCGGAAGGAAACGGAGGATATAGTGGCTTGAATGGAATGGAATGAAACCATAATCAACGTTTGCAGGTACCGAACTAAACTTCAAAGCTTGCAAGTGGAAGGGAGGTGTATGGAGGAACGGGAGTGATGATTAGCGAATATCTGGAGCAATAACTTCATGACCCACACGAACTTAGCATTTTCTTTTGATTTTATTTCGTGGGATGAAGTAACTTGGAACTATGGATGGAATGGAAATGGAATGGGATGGATGGAGGTGGATTTCTTTGGATGCGGAAGCTTTTTATGATTTGGCTTCTTAGGCTTAAATACCCAGACTTTTTGGTTTAGCCTTTTCTTTCTGGAAATATGGAATGAAATAGCCTTTGAATATGCTTAGCTTTAATATCTGGCATCTATGCTCTAAGGCATAAAAATCTATAGGATTTTCAGGAATTTCTTTATTTCATGGGTAAAGGCATCCAAATATTTATTTCGTGGAGCTATGGAATGGGAGGATGGATTCCAAGCTTCTCATTTAGACGACACTTACATTCGTTGATCATGATCAGGAAATGGTGAATGGATAAAGGGATATTGTGGATGGAGATGGGTAAAGGGATGGATAGCGAAAGGTGTATGGTCAGATGTTTTTGGAATTTGCATGATAACAGAGGTGGAATGGAAAACAATGTATTTATGCAGAATGGATGGAAATACCAACATCTTGACCCTGTTTTCCTTACAGTGGCCAAGGTCATATGAATAGATATTGACATGGATAAACTCCAAATTCTCAACTCATTACTTGGAGTATATGACAAACAACTGGATTACATGGACAACTCAGACATTAGACTTGAGTTCCTTATTCAATAGAGAAAGCAAGGTGGATGGATTGCAAGCTTTTATTATGTATGTGAGGTGATGGGTTGAAATGGAATATGGAGCACACGGATAAATGCAATATAATGGAATGAAGTGGAATCATGAACTATCTCACTTAATTCAAGCTCACCCAGACTTACTTAGCAACTTCAGGATCTTTAAGTGTGTGAAGTATAAGATCTCAAAATACTTCAAGTCATTCTAAACAATCAATTTATCTTCCAAGAGCAAGCATCATACTATTCAAACACTAATAATAGAGTTCACAATGAATTCGTCCATTCGACGCAAGTTTCTCAATGGAAAACTAGAGGTCAATAATTAGATTTAAATTTGGCATTTTAAACATGATAATCACCAAATGTCAGTGTCAAGACAATATACGATTCCTTTCCGAGTCAAGTACAAATCATAACTTGTTGATAAAGTTAAGGATAACCATCTTCGGAATACGAAGAATTTCATGAACATTTATCTAGGAAATGAACTAGACATTTGATATGAAATAGGCTTAATGTGTTTAAAGGAATAACAACACCCAATTCAAATCGGGAAACCCACGAAAGAAAACCTACAACTAAAGCAACAACCTAAACTACAGAAAGCAATCAAATCTAAGACTAACTAAAAGCGGCAAACTAATCTAAATCAACAGAAAGGAAAACCTACTCTAAGCTATGTACAACGGACAAACAAGACTCAAAAGACCCAAATATGTACAAGACCTCGAATAATTTCTCAAAATGAACAGCAAGAGCAATTTGCAAGTGATAGTCCTCAATTTGGCAAACGTATCTTTAAACTCAGAAAAATGTTCTCTCACCTCACAATCCTCAAATTCAGAAAATATTTGGCACAAAATGATTAGCTGTGGCAGTTCATTAGGACCATGATTTATCCATATGCAAGTTGTTTTTCCTAAATTTCCATAATCAAATTCATACTCTTCAAATTCACAACTTGGGAATTCATAATCATCAAATTTAAAATCTTTCCAATCAATAGCAGGGAAAGATACAACCTGGTGGTCTTCCTCCGGAAGTGGAAATTTATGCTCGTTTCCTGCCAGCATGTCCGGAGGTCGAAGTTGGTTGTGGATCATCCCACCTGCATCCGCAACATGCAAATCAACATTATGATCAATAGTGGGCATATCAAGATGTGAAGGTGAAAACAATTGAATTTCGAAAGCATGGAACATTTCACCTATAAGTTCGTCATGAATTGTTAGCAATGGATCTAACACCACCTCGAATTGCTTTTCGCATTCGATCTTCATTTCATCAACTTGTTCTTCTTGGGATGACTTAGGTAGGAACTCTCATTGTATTTCATCCATGAGAGTGTCGAGCGCCCCTTCAAATTGTTCTTCATTGTTGGGCTTGTGTATGATGGCTTGCAACATATCTTCATGATCACCTTCCTTTTCAAGGCTTCTTGAAATCTCTTGCAATTCATTCCCAATGACTTGCTCTAATAACATGAATGAATGAGTGGCAAGGAATTCTTCTTGCGATGCACTTGAATTACTTGCTTCTCCGCTTGATGTATCCATGCCTTGATCTTTACTTATAATCACTTGAATGTTCTTTGTCTCCTTCTGAATCTCTCCAACATGTTTTTCCTATCGTTGAACAAGGCCTATGATTTCATCTTCTAACTCAATTATGCATCAATTATCAAGTTCCTTTGAGCTATCTTCACTAGTAGATGGAATGGAAGTTCCTTCTTCTCTAGATGATTCCTCAAATTTCAACTATGCCTTCGCTTGATGAGTAGCCTCCCAAATTGTTGAACATGTGAATTCCGAATTATTGGCGTTGTGAATTCTACACCATTCGCATGGGATCAAATGGTACTTTACGCTCAAGTCTTTCTCAATACTTAGTTTTTCTTTGATCATCTCCTTGAATCTCATGAAGACTTCACTTTCACTTGAAACTTTGGCTTCCACCCTTGTACTCTCAACCGGCTCATAAACTTGTGAAAAAGAAATTCTTCCTTGCAACGCTAATTCCATCCTTGAAAGAAATGTCAAACAATACAACTCCTTGTGATCATTTGTACCATGAATTTGGCATCCATCCCGTGATGCAAAGTCGGCCAAATCGGCATTCCTTGGATGAAGTTGCGCATTCAAGCTCCGCCAAAGTTGGGTGATATCCACTAGAGGATCATACTTCTGCCTAAATCCTTGAAACTGCTTCACATGTGATGAGAAATCCATCCTTATTTTTTTGGTATTTTTCAATTTTTTTCAATTTTTTACTTTTTTTGGATTTTTGAATTTTCTACTTTTTTAGTGTATTTTTTAGCATAAGAGAGATCTTGACATCTCGGATTCTTCCTTGAAAGCTCACTTTGGTTCCAATTCCACAATTTAGAGTTCGTCTGCATGCTTGAAGCAATGTAATTCCTTGTTCATGCCCTCCTTCTAGCACCAATTTTGTTGATGATGTTTTCTTGACAACAACAACATTAGAATAAAACACCAAGTGCTCTATCCTCTCTTGAACAAAGCGTCTCGAATGCTAAACTACGTGATCAAACAAGAACGCTCCAAGGTTCCTTGTACGTGATTTGCAACGGATAGCCTTGGTGGTATGATGTGATAATGTTGTTTACACAAAAGGACTTACGCAGAATCTATTCATCACTCCATTCAAATATGTACTCTTTCCTTGTGAAATGGAACTTCTAATCAACTACAAAAAGAAAAGGCAAAAGGCAAGGGTTAAGAGGGCTAATCTAAGGACAATGATATAATGTACATGCTATGATAGACAAATTCCCTTCCACAACCTAGCTCCGCTTCACCATGAGAACCAACAATTACACAAAGTAAGTGCAATCTCCTAAGGTAATCATATGATTTTCATGTTGTGAACTTCCATCCAAACACCCACAGCTGGCGCAGTTTGAACGAGCATCCACAACCGAACTTATGCAAACAAGGTTCAGGCTAACTTTGCAAAGTGAGTTACCTTCGGCAATCCACGAAAAGTATGAACCAAAAGGGATCCATCAAATATCTTCACATAAGAAACATTATATCAATGAACTTCTAATATATCAACTAAGCTACTTTGGAAACAATTCTTAACCATCTTGGAGACAATGAATACCATGCTAACATTCCAAAATCACAAGATCACCATGAAACATTCAACAATGAGCTTGCATTAATCTTGAAGTGTATCTTTACAACAATCTCTCAATATCTCTTCAATGACTTCAAAGAGTCTCATCTACTCTACTCCTTTCTAATCTAATGTAAATCTTACAAAAGAGAAGAATGAGCCTTTTATAGACTCCAGAAATTACATGAAGGGCCAAGATTGATTTAGCAATCAATGGCTGAGATTGAGACAACAAGCCTGTTTGTTACAAAATTTGCTATTTTTAGAACATGAAAGAGGCAATGAAGGCACGTTTCCCAATGTGATAAGCATCTTTGGAGCATCTTTATGGTGGGCCCTCTTTATCCATTTGTTTGTTATAGACGACCTGGACTTCAATGAATGACATGGCAGAATGTGATTGGCCTGATGATGTGTACGTGCCACCTCAGCATCTTTAAACGAACTAGTCTGGTTCACCTCATGTTCACTTTACTTAGAATATTTTCTTCTTGTTGTCTTGATGTAACTCATGGATCGCTTTGATGATCATGCTCATCTCTCATCTTGTGACGTCCTTGTGCTTGTGCAAGATTATGCCTCTGGACAGTTGCATGAAGTAGAAGATATGTTGTGCACGAGTCCTTGGAGTAGATTACATGATGATTGTCCTTTTGGCGCGTGGAATGAATCACTGGAAGATGACTCCCTCTCAAGCGTGGCGTTGATGTCTTCCTCATCCAAACATACAAAGTCTTCAAAGTAAGATGAACTTGATGTAGGAGCTCCTCCGTGTGGATGATGACAAATTTGAGCAACTTTCCTCCACCTTCCAAACTTCTCATGTATGAGCTCTCGCCATTCACCTCCTTGGATCCTCCATCACCTACAAAAAGAAACACATCAAATTAAGACTTGATATAAAGGATTTTCAATAACAAATTACATTCATCTTATGCATGTGGGATCAAAAAATAACATTTCAAAACATACCCTTTTGCGTGAAATCCATGCCTAAGTGCCTAGGCAGGTTTAGAGGGGTAATATGGATTGATATGTGTGAAATTCCTTGTCTTAGTGCCTAGGCCGACCTAGCCAGGCGGGTTTGAAGGGCCTGTGAGGAATGTGTGATGAAAATCCAAGGGTCATGGTCTAGGTCGCCCAGGCTGGGCGGGCTGGAAGAGGGTGTGAGGATTTTTATACTTAGGCAATTCTTGCTTCATTTTCATGATCTTTTCCTTCCTCCTTAGCATGACTTAGGGTTCTCTTCATGTTCATGTAAATTACCTTCATTTGAGTGAAGTCAAGAAGTGATCTGAATGGCATTTGAGGTACTCTCCGTGTGCAATGGTGGAGACCGCCTATGATGAGCAGCCTTGAAGGTGATGTGTGGATTTGCCTCCAATACTTGTGATTTTCAATGATTTTTACCTCCTTATTGGACTTGCATGTGTGTGGAAGCAAATGGGTGGAGTTGGTAGGCAAATGATGAGTGGCATGAGTGCTCAAACACTTGATCCATGCTCACCTCTCTAGGCCGCCCAGGTAGGGCGGGTTTGGGAGTATGGTGTGGATTTTGACTAAAAGATGCTTATCTTTGTCTTTGAGCAAGCTCCTTATCTTCCATGGTTGCAATTTGCCTTTATCATCATCATCATCTTCATCTTTTCCTTGCAAGTTTCCTAAAATCTTTCTCTTGAATGGTTTGGCGGGTTGAATGTGGAGTAGTTCATGCAAAGATCAAGGAATCCAAGACCTCATGTCTTGGCCGCCCAGGTAGGGCGGGTTTGGAGGTGAGGTCTGGATTTTGTTCAAAAAGGTGTTTTCTTCTTCCACATTTGCTTGAAACTAGACTTGTTCATCATCCTTTCTTCACTCTTCAATTGGCAAACTTTTCTTGATTTTCTCCCTAGGCAGGTTTGGAGTAGGTGCATGGAGATACTCTCATGGACAAGACATAATCCAAGCCCATATGTTATTCCCGCCTAGACTGGGCGGGTTTGGTAGGTGTGCTTGGAATTCCGCACTTAGACAACTTTTCAATCTCTGAAATTCAAGTATATTTCAAAATATATTTAAGTATATGCCAGATACTTTAAATATTTTGAAATATACTAACAGGATGTTTGAGATAGGTCTCGGATCCATAGGATTTGACATGCAGATTCTAGATTTTTAAGGATCCACCAGATTTCAGACTTAGCTATTTCTTTAGGTTTTGAGAATATCAGACTTAGTCGATTTCGGGACCTCAAGCATGTGTCAGGATTGATCTCAGGACCTCATTCGCACCCACTTAATCCATCTCAAGCTACCTGGGAGAAAGAGTCATTGTCCAACTTGTGGAGGAGACGTGATTGCATGACACTTCCTACGGACTTCTACAAGCTCAAAATTGCAAAAAAAAAAGGGGGTCCCCATTTGCAATGGGGCGATGTGTGATTAGGTCACAACACTACTAAAGCCTTAAGGGATGTCACACCACATGAGAAATGGTGTGATACAATGTCTTCTATTATCCACAAGTTGTTTGGTAGTGTGGCATAGGCTTGTATTTTAGATGAAAAGTGGAAGAAGTTATAACCTAAGAGTCATGAATTTGTGATTGTAAGCTATTTTGAGGTATCTAAGGTATGGAATATGGTGAATCATAAGTTGATCATTTCGAGGAATGTTGTCTTTCATAAGACAATATTATTTGAGGGATGAAATTTTGTAGTTGTGTGGGTTTTCCAAGCATTAAGCAGATTTCTAATGTGTCTGATGATGAGGTGTCTAGATTGGATGAACAACTCCCTTTAGTTGTGTTTATGCTTAATGAGGAGGCCATTTCTAATAAGGAGGTTGTTTCAAATGAGAAAGTAGCTTCTACAAGAGATGCATGGGAAGCGATGGTGTCCCCTAATGGAGATGCAAATTTCGAGCTACACTAGAGGATGGCCTTACATTTGAGGGTCCAAGCAGTGGAAGGTTAGTCATCCAAGTGGGCTGCCATGACCCTCGAGGCCAAAAGGATAGTAAAGAGCATAGTTTAAAAACTTGTGACTCAACAAAACTTGGCAAGCCCAAACTTGACTTGGACTCAACAAAAACTCGCCAAAACTTAGTAAAATTTCCTAACATATTAAAAAAAAACATTCTTATAAAATAATCTTAAAAAACATGCATAAAATTGATTTTAGAGAATTGATAAGCAATTTTTCGTTCATTCATAGATCAAAAAAAATGTTCAATACACATTGTTGTGACCAAATCACACATCACCCCATTAGGAATAAGGACCCCCCCTTTTTTGAGCTCTGTGCTTTCAATGAGTTTTCAATGAGTTTTAATGATGTCCTGGGTATCTTCCTCTGCCGATCCGATAGTGATTTCCCCTTTCTACGATCATTGGTTCATGATTAAGAAGCAGATCAACTTGCAGTGATGAAGAATTGTGATTAAATCCCATCTAGATAATGAATCTTGAAGTCAATCCTGAAGAATGTTTGAGACCCTGAAAAGACTAAGTCTGGAGCCTGAAATCCTGAAAATCCTGAAAAAATGGCTAAGATTTTAATACATTGAAGCACTACATTTAGCGAGTCATGCAGCCTATCCAACAGAAGGAAGCTACTCCAATTCCTCCGTCCATTCTTCCACAAGAAACAGTATCCCAAGTTGAAAACATGAGGACTTCATCTCAGATGATGAAAGGATGGATAGAAAAGACAGAAGAGAAGGCATATACTCACCTTGAGGAAATTGTGCAAGTGTATGATAGAGTCATTAAGCTTAAAGATCGAGTTCAAGCTTTATTAAGAAATTGTGCTGAGTTCAAACCGATCAAAGAGCAATACATGCCACAGCTCAAGAGTTTAATGGAAGCTCCATTAGAAGATCTAATTCATGATAAGGTGATTGATAGAGATACTCCACATGACTTCATCACTTGGTATTTCTCCTTTCACAACAAGGGGCAACTGGTTGATAAAATTGAAGTAGATATGTCCAGGATAAGAAGTGTTCTTCTAAGAACAGAAAATCATATATACACTGCTTTGACAACAATTTGTAATCCTTATGGAAGTGTTACTATTGAAAACATGAAGCAACAAGTTAAGGCATTCTACTTTCAGTATGATGGACTTGATGAGGGTCAGCTGTATAGTATATTCACACTTGCATATCGTCTTGGGGAAAATAAGTCTTGGATAAACGACTGGGAGAAGACACTTGGCGTCTATGAGTCAGATGTAGCAGTGGCAGAAGGATCTATTAAGGTGGCGACAAGTGTACCAATGGAAGATATTGTTCAAATTGTGTCTAGATTCATTGTATCTCATAGTACTACTACATAGAAGGCACATGATGTGGCTTCCTTATCTTCTTGGAAAGCGTGCCTTTGTTCTCTCCTTCATAGCTTCTTTCATTTAATAAAGTGAGCCTCCTTCATTTAATAAAGGATAGTTTGTTACAACTACTTGTGATGTGGCTTGATCTGGTCCGCTGATTCGGCCGATCGATCTTGACCCTTCTTTCCTTTGAGGTCTATAAAAGAGCTCTCATTGCTCTCATTTGAGGAGGTTGGAAATTCTGAAATTGTTGTAAGAGCTCTCTGAGATAATAAAAGATTCATTGTTTTGGTGATTCTATTTATGTTTCTGAGTGTTGCATGGTTTCAATTTTCAAACGAATATTAAGTTAAGTTATAAGTTTTTCTTTAAGTTTAAGTTAGTTAATGAAAGGTTGCTTTATTGCTTTGTGGTGAAGTCTTTAAGTTCATACCATTTGTAGTCTACGGCTTGTGGATTGCAGTGCATGGTTAGTCTGAACAATTGAACGTCAATTTGATCTTTATGCTTGTTGAATCTTTCATGAGCATAATTGATTTAAACATCTTGTACACCTTTGAAGATTGCACCTATCTTGTGTAGTTGTTTTATCTTGGCGAAGCAGGATTTGGTTCGATTTCACTTCAGGTAGTAAACGTCCTTGCATTTAGGATTAGAGTAGTGTTTCTAAACCCTACATCTTTTGCCCTTTTTTATCATTCAGTTAGGATTAGGACCAAAGAACATCCATTGCTAAATCATACGCGTCAATTGCAGTACTTAGGCTCTCTAGTATTCACTTCCATAGTCCTTGAAACAACAAGTTACTTGAACAATTGTGTAAGTCCCTTTGTTTGTTAACAGCAAAATCATACTTAATCGCTGAGCTGCCTCTTACCGAAAAACATCAGAAGGAACCTTGGAGTCATCTCGTTTGATCACCTAGTTCAGCATCCGAGAGGCTTTGCTCAAGAGGGAGTCAGATACTCAGTATTTTACTCTAATTGTTGACTTGTTGAAAAACAATCATCAACACACATCATAGTGTTATATGGTCAAAAACTACAAATCATATTAACATTTTTACAAATTTCTTCGACAAGTAAAACTTCTAAGTGGTTGGGTGGGTGCCCTCAAAGTGGATGGTATTGATTTTGTAGGAAAAATATCTTCCTTAGAAATATCATGGGCAGACACGTCCAATGAAACCCCTACTGGTGCCTTGGACTCACCTTCCGTCTCCTCTTATGCTATTATAACTGCTGCCCATTCTGCTGCTTCACTATCAATTTCAGCTAACTCTTCCTCAGAAGAGGGACTCCTCATGCTCATCCACATCATCAATGATCCAATCTAAATATGGATGTATGTCATCAAGGTCAATGGCATTGTATTTGTCCTTTTCCTCCACCTTTTTGGCATGCAAACAAAGATTTTACCGCACAAAAATAAGGTCATTCAAGTGTTTTTGAGTCAACCTATTACGCTTCTTGGTGTGAATGCCCTCAAATGAACTCCAATTGCACTCACACCCAAAAGCTCTATGGGGCTGAGGCAAAATGCGGATGGCGATCTTTTGAAGATTGGATGTTTTTGCACCATAATCTTCCCACCACAAATCTACAGAGGCATAATTTATAGCTTTGTAAGTAACATCATAAACCAAAAGATATACTAAAATTTAACTTGTTAAGACTTAGCAATATTTGTTTTACCTAGCTACAAGGTCGTTCTTTTCGAATGCATAGAGGTGCAGAAAACAACCTCCTCCTACGGCCTTGTAAGCCTACAACTCATCCAAAATCATGACTCTAAGATCTTCGTCAGGGACCATCCTCTCTATGCATGTGTTGAGGCCATCCATGACCTCCTAATCAGCCCTAAAGTCTTCATAGAAGAAAAACTTCAGGTTTAAGTAGTAAGCAGCCACATGAATGTATTGGTGGAGTTGTTTGTTCCACCTCCTATCAATAATGTGTCCAGTGGGTTCATATTTCTTTTCGTTTGACCCATAAAAGTGGTGTATTGCCTCCTTGACCTTGTCAATGGCCTCATATAGAAACATGTCGGGTGTTCCTCCCCCTCTACCAACCATAGAACCCTCACCAAAGGTTCTGACACCCACAAGAAAACAATATATCAAATAAAAAATCTGATTTTGAATCACAAAAAAAGAGTATACTAAAATCATTAAAATCTGATTTTGTAAGTTACCTCATGGATCTCATCCATATTTTTGGCAAAAAAAAACTCATCAAAAACGGTCTTGGCTACCATCTCCCCTTCGGCCTTTTCTGAATAAGCAAATTCCGTCCATCTAGTGCTCACAAACATCTACTTAAGAGATGGTAGTGAAGCTGCAATACTCTGCAAAGAGATAAAATTGTTGGCAAATCGTGTGACTTGGTCCCCACATGCTCCTTAGCATTGATATGCTCTCTCATCAAATTAAGCACCATGTCTTTTGTTATGTTTTTTGCATCCTCCACCATGGCTTTGAACCACAAAAGTTTGTCAATATCTGAGAGGCGTGATCAATGCAATGAGCAGACCAAGGGCTCCAAAAAAGAGTAGGGTGCCTCACCTAGTTGCCTACCAGCTGCCACATATACTCTTGTTTTGTCCATCACAACTTGGACAATATTCTGCACACCCACCTCCATGACCACCTCATCCAACAAGTTGCATAGTGTGTCAACATTTTTTACTTATTAGAGACATCAATTGACTTGAAGAACATCAACTCACTTGAAGCCAAAAGGAAGTTAACTAGGATGAGGTTCATGCCGTCCATCTACCCATCAGACAAAATAGTGCAGCCCTTTCTTCACCAAGCCCTCTTTTGTACCTCCAAGAACTTCATCTATCTAACAGCATCATCCAACAACGGCCCACTCAAATCATAAGAGGTCAGTAACTTAAACCCTTTCCCTACTCCTATTGATGCAATGACAATTGACTCCCAATAAGGGCCACTCACAACGTGGAAGGGTATGTTGTTGAAGTGCCAAAATTTGGTGATTGCCAACCTCCATTCATTCTACTTCTCTTGGTTCCACACAGTACCTTTGAGGGAAGGTTGGGCACCAAAAGTATTACATTGAACAAATAAACCATGAATGTCTAAATGTGCTGCAATTGGCCAACTAGAACAACCTGAGGTAGAAGAGCCCCATATCCGTGGGCCAATGCAAGAGCTCACTGCTTCAGTGTCAAGAGAAGCACCCATTATAGCAGCCATTGCCTCTATTGTCCTTTTCTTTTCTAATTTCCCCTCATCATATGGAGTAATGAGAGCATTAACCTCTTGCATAACCTCAAGCTTTGCTTTATCACAAGTGAAACATCTCTTCCAAGAATCCTCCCAAGATAAAATTTGAGGTGGTTGATGCCTCCTATCATCTTCTGTCCACAATAATTACAAATAACCAGTCCTATTTGTTGCCCTAGAGTTCTGTGCTTCCAAGCAGGGTCCCTAGCTTTGCCACCAACTTTGTTTTCCAATGCCATAGCTCAAACCAAAAAATTGAATTTCAAAGTTTCAAACCCTATCATAAACCAAAAAAACAAAAAACAAATAACAAATAACAAAATTAGAGATAATTAAAGGCAAACCCTAGCAGCTAGCTAAACTTTTTTTTTTAAATGCATAATAAAATCCTAGATTGTGAGGAAGAAACAAAACAAAACTATAAAAAACAAGAAAAAATGCAAGGGCATTCCTTTCAAACACTGCCAAAAAACTCGTCCAATGACTCCAATCAGCTCAAAATCACTAAAAATCCGTTCAAAACGCCTGAAATTGCAAAGAATGTTGTCAATGCATCAAGGAGTGAGAGCTAAAAGAGTAGAAGTGTGAAAATGAACTATTTTTTGCTTTTATCATCATAGAATGTCTTTTTGCTCCAGTTGGCGAGTTTTTTGTATGGACTCATGACTACTCAGTAAGTTTATCACCAAAAACTCACTGATTTTTTTACAAGAACTTGCCATGAAGTTTTTAGGCAAGTGACTTGGCAGCTGTTTTGCCTCATGAGTCAGGCAAGTTTTTAATCTATGGTAAAGAGGATAACACTACCACTTGGAAGGTCACTAGTGAAAACCAAGCCAAATTAGCACTCATTAATAGGGTCCCTTGTGATCCACAACCCTATAAGGAGGCCAAGGACAAAGATGAGTGGAAGAAGGCTATGGCAGAAGAATAGACTTGGGAGCTTATACCCTATCTAAAAGGGAAGATCATTGTAAAATACAAGTGGATTTACAAGATAGAGTTCACTTTGTTTAATTCTATTGAGAGGAATAAGGTGTGGTTGGCAGATAAGGAATACTCTCATAAGTAGGTCATTGTTTTTTGGGAGATGTATGCCCATGTTGTGAGGGTGGATGATGTTTATAATATTCCTTCTCCAGCATCTAGAAATGGATGGCAGTTCTATTATATGGTTGCAAAGTGTGTATTTCTCAATAGAGATCTTTTGGAGGAAACTTACATTAAGCACCACTAAGTTTTAACCAATATGGATGAATGAAGCTTTTGTACAAGCTCAAGAAATCGCTTTATTGGCAGAAGAAAATAGATAAGTTCTTTTCATATTGTGCCATCACCAAATTTAAGTCTGATAATGTGTGTGAAGCATGTCAATGGTCATATTCTAATTGCAGTGCTTTAAGTTGACGATTTGATTATTGTGAGATATAGTACTTCTTTGATCAATAATCTTAAGAATGAATTAAAGAAGAAATTAGAGATGATAGACTTAGGCTTGTTGCATTACTTTGTTGGCATACATGTTTTACGGTTGAAAGGAATAATCGTCTCTTAGCCTTAGTATGCACTTAATTTGTTGCAAAAGTTTAACATGGATAAGTGCAGACCATTAGCTGCCCCATATCAATCAATAGTTTAAGTTGAGAGCTATGTACTACACCAAGTGATGCTACATTGCAGATGCAGCTTGTTGGGAGACCTATTATTCTTGAATAATATTAGACTGGGTCTTTCCTTCACATTTGGCATGGTATGTGGGTATACGTAGGAGCTGAAGGAAAGCCATTGGAAAGTGGTTGAGAGAATACTAAGGTGCATTTAGGGTACTATATGTTTGGGGATCATGTACTCTAGAGGTGGTGATGGGGTTTGGTAGATTATACAAACCCAAATTGCCCAAGTGATGTGGACAATTGCTAATATAGATTTGGTTGTGTTTCATTTGGGATCGAGTCCTATTAATGATTTTGTAAGAAGAAGAAGGTGATTGCATTATCCATTACTAAGGCTGAGCATTGAGTAGCAGTCAATGTAGCACATTAGGAGGCATTTCTTTGAGAGTTGTTGATGAAGCTAGATTCTTGGCAAGAATTATTGGTTGTACTCCACAGTGACAGCAAAGGTGTTATTTCAATTGCTCTTGCTCTTAATTCAGCTGAATATGCTAGGACAAAACAAATTGAGGAACAACAACATTATATTCAGCAATCCATTCAAGAGGGGAAGTTAGATCTTCAATTTGTGAAGACTGATGATTTTATTACAGAAATCTTAACAAGGGCACCCATTAGAGCTAAGTTTTCTAGATTGGCTCAGGTTAGCAGGAGTTGCCATTAAGGGGGATAACAAGTAAATGAATCCTTCAAGGGAAGTGTCAGCAAGCAAATACCATCTTCCTCTAGGCCCTCTAAATAGTGGTTTGGGGGATGTTAGAACTGTATAAATCATTTGTATCATCCCCTACGATTGATGTTAGTGTACTAGGCTCTTGATTGCTAACTTACCCTACACACTCTTAGGATTAGTTGTATAAATAGAGTGTCTTGCCCCACCTATATATCCATCCATTCTCTCAAATTCATTCTTTCTGATTTTATTAAGTATATTTTCTTTGGGGTTCCTTAGGGCAATCCACCCAGATCTTGGGTGTTCTTATGTATGATCTATTGAATGCATGAGCATGTTTCTTTTATGTTGATCATCAAATCTTGCATTTAATTCTCACAGAAACTCTGCTATTGCACAAATCCATAGAAGAAAAAGATATTGACAAGAAAGATGTTGGATTTAAAGAACTTCTTGAAGTCTGGTAAGTTAGTCATATATGTTGTTAAATTCAGACCATGGTAAGCAGATTCTGTACTCAGAAAATAACCTAATCAGCAATCTCAAACATCAATCAAAATTGTTGTCTTCTGAGTACATTAACCTGCAAAAAAAATCTGCTGAAAGTACAAAAACAATGAATAAGATGAAATCAGAATTATATTACTTCTTGTCTAAATATTCTTCTTATTTTGATTTTTTTCTGTATTACAAAAGTGAGCATTTGTGGTCATCAAATAGACCAGCTGACTTAGGTGAGCAAAACAGAACAAAAGTGCTTTAAAGCTTAAGTCTTATCACGTTTTTTTCATCACTTGGAATCTCTCTAAAAATATAACATAAAAATGCTCCTCGCCCAGAATGAAAACTGGAAAAAAAAACAGAAATAAAACAAACAAAAAAATGTCAGAGTTAACTTGACACTTGTGTCTAGATTTAAGAATGCTAACACTGAATATAAGCAACACCTATAGCAACTTCATTCACTAAATATGGGATATTAATGCGCCCATCTTTAAGACTAACTATTGTTGTGCCAGCTGAAAAAGAATAGCAGCTGAGTGATCAAAAACTAACACTCCCTCTTCACTAGAAAGGTGTTCTCCACCAAACCTAGCTTAGCTCTTATAATCTCAATTTTTTCTTTTGACAAGGGCTTTGTCAAAATGTCTAAAACCTGCTCAACTGAGGGTACATACTGAAGTAATACAGTTCCCTTCCGAACTCTATATCTGAAAAAATGATAATGAATGTCTATATGCTTGGAGTGGTCATGAAATACTAGATTTCCAGGGAGCTTGATGCAACTCTGATTGTCACAATACACTATAGTTGGCTCCAACATTTGATCAGTAATTTTTGCTATCAACTTGCAAAGCCAGATAACAAAAAAACTAGCAAAAGAAGCTCATACGAACTCTGTATCGGTTGAACTCTATGCTAATACTACCTGTTTCCTGCTGAACCAAGATATCATACATGACCCCAAGCTGAATCAAAATCCTGAAGTGCTCTTCCTAACACTAGCATCACATGCCCACTTTGAATCTGTTGGTTCTCAAAACTACAAGCCAACAATCCTAGAATAGACACTCAATATCCAGGCCCAAGGATGTATGTCAACCTAGACAAAGAGGCAAGACTCATGATCAGAGTGTGGCAGCTAAGAAGCCAGTGGATAGGAGTAGGCAGCTCCTCTACACTTCTGGCTCTACAAAACTATGGAGAGTGGTCCAAGAGGTCACCAGTACAATTAAAGAGAAAAACCTTCAACACAAGGTCTTTAGCAAACCATACCCTATGCACACTAACACCCCTAAGATTTGTCACTAAGTATCAGGTGTGCTGGCTCACTATGAAATAGACCTCAAGACCTCTGTTGAGCAGATAATCAGCAAGTTACACATGCACCTAAGAATATGAAACAAGTTTATATTCCTTCAACCGAATCCCCTTAGACTTTGCATACATCATGTGCAACCGGGAATCCACATAAACATGATTCTCTAAATGTGTTTCAGATTCTAGTTCTCTTAAGATTCGAGCAAAGAGTATAATGTTGAATCATGCAAATGAGTAGAACCTAATCTAATCCTAAACTACCAAAAGGAACATTGAGACAATATTGATTTAATAAAATATTGATCATTTAACCAATGAGGACCGGTGCCTTAGTTTATTGGGTGACAATGTCATGATTTAAAGACAAATGCTGACATTCTTGCAAATCTGAAATACAGAACTAAATGTGCATACATATGCAAATCAAAGAAACCAGAAACACGCACATAACTAGATCTAATTTAAATATCCATGAATACACAAAGAAATGTCATATGTCATTATGAAAGGCTCTTCCTAATGGCCTTGAGAAGATTTTACAGTGCTGCGACACCAACTAAATAGCAATGACAAAAAGCCAGCAAATGTGACTCCAAAGATCTGTACAATATCCCTTAACACTCTCAATTACACATAGAGACATTTAGATCATGAAGAGACCTTGTAATGTCCCCTCTTAGGAAGTTTTAGATTTCTTCACCTTGCACACAAGTATAGCTTCTTAAAGAGAACATTAGTAATTAATAGATCAATAATAAAACCAATATCATTGATTGGGGTTAGTAACATCATAAACGTAATCAATAACAATGATCAATTACATATATCCAATGTATATTATCCTCATTCTTTATCCTATTGAGATCTCATGATATACTTCGGGAATGGTGATCAACGTGGCCTGGTCATTAATCTAACCTAATCATTAGTCCCTATGGAGGCGGTATCTATTCGTTAGGGTGCTGGATAACCAAACTCCACTGTCGTAGGCCCAAGGGCTTCATGCTACACCCAGCAATACTTCACCATTTGGCTCAAGGGGCTTCATGCTACACCCGGCAATACTTCACCCACTTGAGAGTCACCTACCATGTAAGCCATTTAATAACAATTAATCTACACTACCATAGGCCCAAGGGCTTCATGCTACACCCAGCAATACCTCACCCACTTGAGAGTCACCTAGGTGTGAGATCTATCAAACCGCCTTTCCCTAACTATCCACACGTTCTCATAGGGTGATAGACAAGATTAATGACTAGGCAAACTTTCACTCATCCCTTGTATATCATGAGTAAGGTTAGGAAACATACCATTAAGGTCTTTGCATTCTTGTTTCTACTGATCTCATGGATCATAGCATTAATGCTTCTTATGCATTTATTCTTACTCATAGGAATTGGACTTTGTCCATCATTCCTTATAGATTATCTTATGGCACTTGATAGCCATTTCTATTCATACACAGCTAGATATATATTGCTGAGATGACATTCATTTAAAATGCAGGAATTATACCTTGTGCTATATTGCTGGCCAAGAGACTATTGTTCCTTGTTCGATGCTGCTCTGCTCTGTATGACAGATTGCTCCTTGAAGGTTATAACTGTTGATGGTCTAATTGTTTGCTGCCATAATCTGGACTGATGAGATCAGATATATATAATTGCTTTATACTGCTGACTTAAGAATGTGTATTGCTACTTTTATTGTGTTTAGTGATGAAGATATTGTTGTCTGATATGGATCGATGAGGATGTGTTGTTATTGAAATCGCTGACTGAATTGATAGTCAAATGCTAATACTATGGATTAATATCCTTATGGACTGCTGCTCAGACCTGTAGGAAAATGTATATATATTTCTTATTGATTGATGCTTTGAAGGATCTTGTATATGAGATGTTCGATGCCCTATTGTTGTTCCACCATCTTCATATAAATATCTTGGACCTTGTCTTTTATCCAATAGGCACCTCCTTTTATGATGGCGCTTCATTACCTTGGTTTAGGCGACGTTAGTAAACTGTGATCCTTGTCTTATGTTTAATTATATCTATTTCAAGGGATCGCATTCATATAACCGATGTGCTTCTTAGTTAATCCACTGTTTGTTTCAATCGCTATTTGTCTCTTATGTAATTTGTATTATTCTCTTTACAACGATATTAAATATTATTTATCATTACCTTGCTTACGTAAATTACTTCTTCCTGATCTGCATGTAATCGTTCCATTATCTACGTTTACCTTGAAATATAAGGAAATCGACCATATGGAAGAAGGCTTTCTTGTAAATCATTCGGTGGTTTAGAAGTTAATTATTATCATATGGTGCATTGATATATATGTACCAAGGGTGGAGTCGTTCATATCTGCCATCTTGGAATCTCTTTGTTTTTAACTCATTCAGCTAGGAGCAATTTGTAACTTCTTTTTGTAAACTTCAATATCTATATTAAGGAGGGGACATCACAGGCCTTTACTTGACTAGACCTTCTATAGATTTACAAACAATGAAAGACAAGACTCTAGACCAGACATGTGACACTTGACACCCAAGAATATACAAAAACCAGAGGATGTAGTCAACATACAATGCCTATTATTATGTTTCGATAATATGGTTTATCCGACTATGTATTAATTGTTTGTCGGCTTTCAGGTGGTTATAGGAGTCGGTTGGTAGATGGTTGTGTTCTTGGCAATCATTGCGTCCTTTAAATAGACTTTGTATCGTCAAGGAAAGGAGGGACAATCTAGTCAGATCCAGTGTGATCCTTGGCTGACCATCTCTAGTCTACTTCTGTAATAATTTCATGTGCAAATAAAGATATATTTTTACTCCTCTATTTGGTATGCATTGTTAATTATGTTCATTATTTCAAGTATTCGTTTTATCAGATACAAGAGTAAACATGGGCCAATTGCCTTAAAAGAAATTGGGTCCGATATAAGATACTTATGCCCTTAGACCCTAATAAAGGTAGGAAGAGACCACAACATGGTTAGGATCAAGAGAACAAACGATCTCTAAGGTTGGTAGAACAAAGAGAACGCAGAAGAAGACTAAGAGAGATCACCGAAGCTGGAACCTGAAGTCGAAGTCCATCCCGAAGTAGAAGTCGAAGTTGGAGCATGAGTAGGAGTCGTAGTGGGGAGAGACAACACATTTCCACTACAAATAATCACACGAAGGAAGAGTGGGAAGAGATAGCAAAACACCTACCACTACCAGACGAAGCGTGTGTTGATCTTTCAAATCAAATTGAAAAGTCAACACAACCTTCTCTAGATGAGGGAAGTTGGGAGACAGAGTCAAATTCCTTCACAAAAGCATATGAGAGCAACCTTCAAGGCATCGAAGGGTTGTCAATTGAAGGAGAAGAAGCTGAGCCAAGGGTGTATAAAAGAAAATATAAAGGTGAAACAAGTGCACGAAACATTGAAGTTGCGAGAAGAGTGGAGTTCTCATGTGGACTTGAGTGCGAAAGGAGCACTGAAACGTCTGAATCCAAACCCCGTAGCAACTAGGTTCCAGGCACTAGGTTTGCATCAAAACAAAACCATGGTAAGCCCTAGTGCAAAAAGGCAAAAGTTGCCCAAGTTTACAGGCACTGAATCAAAGGATCCTGTGAGGCACTATAAGACTTGTGAAACAATTTGGACAACAAATGGGCAAGATGATAAAGCAATTTGGCTAGGGTCTTTTCCAGCTACCCTACGATGTGTAGCAATTGACTAGTATACAGAGATTGAACCAGCCTCCCAAAAAACATGGGAGAGATTAAAGAAGGCCTTTGAGGAAGAGTTTAAATTACTTCAAGATGATAATGAAATAGTAGCAAAAATTTACAATACAAGACAAAGTAAGCACAAAAACGTACGAGCTTATAATCGTAGACTTAAAGAATTGCTTGTAAAGTTGGAAAAATTTTAAATAACCTACTGATGGATTAAAGAAAAGATGGTTTATTGAGGGACTCATTCCGTCACTAAGGAAAAAGATGAGAGTAGTACCACCCTCTTCCTCTACAGAAGCCTACAATCGGGCAATGGACATAGAGAGTGAAGACAAAATGTCTTCCTGTGGGAAAAGAAAAACAAAGGAAGATGGAAGTTCAAATGACAGCAATGACAATGAATCGGGAATCATACAAGCCTTGAGAAGGGATATGATGCGAATGATGAAAGAATTGAAGGCGGAGAAAGAAACCAATAAAGAAACCAACAAACTATGGTGTGCTGAATGCAAAAGTGAAGGTCACACCAAAGGTAATTGTCCTAGAAAAATGTTTTGTGATATTTGTTAGGTTACGGGTCATTCAATAAAAGAGTGCACATATAATTTAAAGACGAGAACATAAGTGCTCTTTACACAAGGAGAGCAGTCCACTCCACCAAAGCCACAAAATAACATGAACGCATCTCCAGGCAGCTATCAAAATCAAAGAGGGGGGGGTCGAAATCGAATATAGTACAACCCAAAAAGAACGCCCTATCAAACAATGCCGACAATGTAACGAATGGGGACACTTTGCCAAAGACTGCCAGAACAAGCAAGTCAAATTGCAATTATCGTGCAAATGGTGTGGATCTGGGGACCATGAAGACATTGGATGTCCGAAGCAAAGGGCCAACATCAACATGAATGATCTTGAAAGGCATAACGAAGTATTGGCCATAACTCGAGCCCAAGCAAACAAGGCTATGTACCCGAACCTACGAACAGAGAAAGAAAGACTTCGTGAAGACAAAGCCAAAGTGGAATAGGATAATGAATGCCACCACTCAAGTCCAAATATCAAGTCAATCTACTGGAGCATATAGATCCAAGATCTCAAAGAGAATGAGTTTGTAGGTGAAATGTCTCCAGGTCATTATCAGTCCAGAAATCTCAAATTGTTAATCAGTCCATGTTTACCAATATCAAGTTGTTGATCAGTCCAGCTTCGAGCTGAGCATTTGAGTCAGAGATCACAAACTCTAGTTATCCATTATTACATGTACCATATGATGATTTCTATCTGTACCCACTTCTTTAACTACCTGCAATACATGTACCTCAGTTGTCACTGTAATTGACAATGTAGCAGGAAGTATGCCACATGTTTCACACTGATTCACCTCTCAGCAGAGTCGAATAATAATATTAACATTTCTCAAAAGTGTAATCCAATCCAACAAGGGATTCTGACAGCTTTGACATACACATTTTTTTTCTCAAGATGAGGCTTGCCAAGTTTATCCAAATTATCATCCTCTTCTTGATATTTACAAACCCCAAACAGCTATTATGCCCTTAGTCATTCACTTGTCATTAAATATCATATCAGGCTATGGAGTAGCCAAACTATGGTGTGTGTAATCTTTGATTAGCCATATAATAGTTTCCAGATTTTATATTTTCTACGTAGTCAACTTTATTCTGGCTTTGGGAATACCCCAACCTAATGTCAATTGCAGAGTATCATAATCAAATGAGTTAAGCACAAGAATATTCAAACAAGTTCAGAAGTATAATATCATGAGGTATTTTCTTGCAATAATAAATGTTTTAGAGAGAAAGGATAGAAAAAAGTTAATTCAGACAAGTTATCAAAATTCCAAGGACACATCTATATTCCTTTACTTGGAAGAACGCATAACATCGTGGAAAATAATTTCAAGTTGCAAGGGCAACGATCAGATTGGAGAAGAATATATTCATATCCTATGTTTTCATAAATGGAAAGGTTGATTTTTCTCTAAAACAAATAATTGATCAGGATACAAGAAAATATAGAAAAGTGAGATTTTGGCTAAAACTCCTAGTTCCAATGTATCTCTGATGCAATGGAAATGATCTACGGAAAAAAATTGATGTTTGTTTGCCACATTTGATAAGGTTTCTCTAGGTTGATGTGTACTTGGTTAGGTTTCTTACAAAAATTCTCTTTTTCAACTCCAACGAATCACAGAAACAAAATAACTTACCTCGGTTCATGTAGAACCAGGGAACGCTGAAAACAGCGGCAAATATTGCAATTCCGACGGCTACATGTTTTTTGTCGCCGCTGTACATGTGGTAGTGTAAACGAGCTTTAAATCCTTTTCCTTTGAAATCTTCTGCTGCTCCATTTGCAGAATCCATTCTTGTTATTGCGATATGATAAGGAAGGAATCAAAAATCAAATTCCTTATACATAGAAGCTCAAAACCCCTCAATTTCACGTAGTCCCGGCTTAAATGAAATATAAATCTATTTTCTTTTGAACATTTTTTTCAAAAAAAAATCCACAGATTTAAAATCAAGTTGTGTGATAAGTAGGAGGTATTTTTCGCAGCATGTCAAATTATGACATTTTATTTCAGATTTTAATCCATAGTTTTTGAGTCAAACACATGATCCATATTTCATGAGTAGTGGTTCACATGAACCCATCTCTCATGGAGACCATTCATTAACATGAAAGATGGGTTCATGTGAACCACTACTCATGAAATATGGATCATGTGTTTGACTCAAAAACTACGGAGGACCATTCATTAACATGAGAGATGGGTTCATGTGAACCACTACTCATGAAATATGGATCATGTGTTTGACTCAAAAACTACGCATTAAACCCTGAAATAAAATATCATTATCAAGCTGTGTGTCATCCTCCTAAACAAAACTGTTTTAAAAAATTGATAAAAAAATTAGCATCCCCATTCTCTATCCCATTTAGTTTTGCGTCTCCTTTGATGCGAGTGATAACATATCAACTAGCAAATAAAATATCAACTAGCAATGGTACTTAGTGTATGATGGGTATGTTAAAAAATTGTCCGAGTCCTTAAGCAAGTGAAGTGTTGCACTCAATATAATTCTCCATGGACATCTTTGGTTTGTTGGTGTGAAATGACTGATCAAAAGTCAATTAGTTTGAGTTTAAGCACCAAGTGTCAACATTGGTCACAATGTGTAGACCATTTGATCGCACTTTAAGTAGTGCAGGGTTCATGGTATAAAGCTTGATGACTTCTTGTCTAAAGATTCATAGGCATAGTCCTTTATGTATAGCATTCGAAGCATGCAAGCATATGAGTCTATCCGCATGGAGATACATGGACCAATTAGTAGCTAAAATATTGACAAGGAAGCCAACGTAGGTGGACACATACGTATGGTGGCTATAACTTTGATAAAGCCTAGACCAATGCTAATAGTTTTATCATAATATTGAACTATCTATAATCGACATGCATGTCCTCTTCTTGATTTTTTAGAGGCACATATGCATTATCCTTCAATGCCCTTATCCTCCTCAAGACAACAAACATCTGATGGGTTGAGACATAAAACAAAGGGATAATTAACGTGGATCTACACTTAACATTTGTCTCAATTCTTCTAAATACCAAGCAAAGTTTGTATAAATGCTTTAAAAGATGGGAACAAGGATAGCACTATTATCCAATAATCTCGCTTTTCTCAATTCTTTCTTTATGTAATGTCCCCTTTCTACTAATTTAATTTAGGGACCCAAATGCCCATTCCATATTTCCCGCAAGCTTAGGGAAAGTGATAGGGAAATAATTTTAATTTAATATTTAATTTTTTGATATTTTCTATATTTTTTGTAAATTGTATTTTTGAAGGTCTTCGAAGCATTTCTAAGCCCATTTTGTCCAAAAAAAACCTTTAGGATTTTTATTTTTCATCATAAGTCTTCTAGAGATCTTTCCAACACATCAAAGAAATTTGATTTTTGCCCACGAGGCTAGAAGTTAGGACCTCACCAAGTTGGGGCACCTAAAATAAATATTTTGTACATCTTATTTAATTTTGTAGCTATTATGTCCTCGTCTGGCTCTCCATTTCAACTTCCAATGAGGTATAGGATTCTTCATGGACCTTATATAACTCTTCTTTTTAGCATATTATATGACAAGCTTTTATGGAGTTACTACCTATTTTTAGCCAAGTATCAAATGGAGATTGTAACTTATCTTTTGATGGCACTTTTGGAAGGAGAATATTAAAATAATATTAATTATTATTTGTTGAAAAATAGGGGCATTGAAATTTGGGCACCCAAGTTGGGCATTCGACATTTATAAAATGCAAGTAGTTTTTTCATTTTAGTGTCTCATTTTTTATATGCCAAAACTCTGCAATATTTGAGCAGTTGTGTTCATTCATCAATCTAAGGACAAAACTCCTTGGATGTTGAAATCAGAGGATGAAACACCTTTAATTTTTTGAGGTCAACCTCACATAGAGGTTACAATCTCACTTCAAAGATTGTTTGGATTTGAGCATGGTTTTCAGTAGTTTGTTTGTAGGTGTTAGTTTGAATAGGGTTACTTTGCTATCTAGCTCTTTCTTAGCTTGTTCTCTGTTTTAGCTCTCTTCACACTAGGTTAAGTTTACTTAGGGGTTAGTGCAAGAAGTTGGGTCCACTTTTTGGCCAAAAAGTGGAAGTGTTTTCCCTGATTTTCAGAATTTGTCACATTTGACCTTAAAATTTGAAGCACTTAGAGATGGAATCTTTAAAAAAGTCACTAAATATAAAATATAGCAATCGGAGTCTAGTTTCCAAATATATAATTTTTTTCAATACCCAAATGATACAAATTGATTTTCAATAGGCATTTCTAAAACCCACTATTTAAAAGTCACTTTTTTTAACCATACCATGCACGTGTACGGCCAACATAATTTGACCTAAATAAAATTATTTTTCAAAATTCTTTTGGGAAAAGATGTGTAGTACAGTGAAGTTTGATGAGGATATTTTTTTATAATTTTTTTTGAAATAATTTTTTTTATTAATTTTTTATTAGGCCTAATTGGTACTTTTGAAAACCCCTCGTGTACGGCCAACATAATTTGAGCAAAAAAATCATAAAATTATTTTTTTTTTTCATTGTGTAAAGAATGATGTGTAGATTGATGACATATAATTTTTTTTTTTAAATTAAAAATTAAAAGTTATTAAAAAATACAAACACCTGTCATTTCAAGTTTTTGGACTAGTTTTCTCATAAATTAAATAATAAATAGAAGAACATGTCCAAAAACAAAAAAAATTACATATTTGAAAACTAGACAATGTCATCTGTAATGGGTTTTCATTTCGTAAAAAAATTTGGAAAAAAAGGTCCTCAGCCATATAGGTAAACTCAGTGTTTCTTCTTGTTCTGTACTTAGAAATTTTATTGCAGGTCCAAGGCTCAAGGTCAGCCAACCATGCGTATCTCGAGCCTAAAACCCAAGCAAAGGGAAGGGAAAAGGCGGTCGGAGATTTTCAATTTCAAATAATGGGTACCCGTTATAAAACGAGTACGCGTTACATAACGGGTATCCGTTATATAACGGGTACCCGTTATATAACGGGTACCCATTATGTTTTTAATAATGGGTACCCGTTTCTATTATACCCGTTATTTCTCATATTAGGGAAAAATGTACTATTATTGTATCCCTGCAACTTGCAAGTCTGATCAGTACAGCGCGACAGCGACAATTTCTGCATTTTTTTATTACAAGTGTTTTGTGGAATCTCTTAACAGATCATATTCTATTCAGATTTTGAAAGGAGTCAATCATATGAACAATTCTGAAGTGAAATCAAGTGCATGAGCTATTTTCAAGAGGAATAAAGAAAGAAGGTTTTTATTTTTACATCTACCTTTTACTTCAAAATCTATGGAACAAAGGATCTACATCTAATTCTACTTCAAAATTTCAAATAAGGACATCAATTATGAAATTGGATTAAGTATCAATTGTTATTTTATTAAGAGGGTTTGGTAATCATGGGATCAAATCAATGTCAAAGAAAAAAATAAAGGAGGGTAATGACACCTCAAGAAATTGAAGCAAATAGAGAGAAGAAAGCAAAAAAGCAAAGAGATAGAAGAGCAAGGATTCAAGAGATGAATAATATTGAAGCATCTAGTTCCATGAGTATTGAAGAGAAAGACATTAAAGAGACTATAAATGATGGGATGAATGTAGATGATGCAAATGTAGAAATGGTGAACTTGGAACAAAATGTGTCTATAGAAACAAATGCATGTATGTCTTCAAACCCAACTTTCGAAGATATGGAAAATGTGACTATACAAACAAATCTAGGTATGTCTTCAGAGCCAGCTTTCAATGATATGAAAAACACGACTATAGAAATAAATCCAAGTGTGTCTTTGGAGCCAACTTTCAATGATATAGAAAACACGACTATAGAAACAAATCCAGGTGTGTCTTCGGAGCCAACTTTCAATGATATGGAAAACACGACTATAGAAACAAATCCAGGTATGTCTTCAAACCCACCTATTGATGATATGAATGAGAATGATATCTCTTTTAGGAGTGAAAATGAAAATGTTTTATTTGAGATTGAAAGAAATGTCTTAAATAATCTTCCTGGTAAGATTTCTTGGAGGCAAATGAGAACTCATGCAAATAGATTATATGAATTTTTTTTATAGAAAAAGTCTTGGATTTCAATGTCAACTTATGATGCAATTGATGAAGATGTGGAAATTGCGAAAAGTAATGAAAAAGTTAGGCATCTTTGTAAAACCTAAAAAAAAGATGAATCAATCAAACAAGTTTTATCTAGTGTTGCTAATGCTATTGATTCTATTGGTAAAAAGAGTTGATCTAAAGATAGCAATGCGGCACGAAGAGCTATAACAACTACTTTAGTCAATAAATCATCTTTTAATAAAAGAATGATAAGTAAGACAAGTGAAATTCTAAAGATAAATCCTAAAACTTTGAGAAGAGCAGCAAAGAGAAAAGAATCTATTGAAAAAAATCCAATTAACCAATGTTGGAGTTTTAGTGGTAGACTCCCAAGGTATGACATGAAATTAAATAGTGAAATCAAATCTTTAATTGAAAAATATTTGCATGATAATACAAGGGTATCATCTAATGTTAGAGATGTTTTAAAATTATGAGTGGGGTCTAAAATTCGTGATCCTCATCTAAAACATCTATTAAACATGACTCAAACTGAATTATATAAAAAAAATTTAGATGATTTAGTGTTAAAACTATTTAATATTACCATAATCCAAAGATCTTTTGAGAAATGTAAACCTTGGTATGTGAAAATTAATAAACAGTGAATCTCTTGCTGTTGTAAAACTCATGTGCAATTTCATTATTATTATGATGTTTTTCGATATATATGTTCTACTTTGCATACTAACAAAATTATGCAGGATTGTGGTATTAATATGCCACATCAAACAATTAAAGAGTTTGTAGCAGGTTTGTTTTGTGAAACATCTACTGAATACTTATTTTATTCAAAAGCATGTATTTCTGGACAATGCAATAGATGTGGCAACCTTTCATTGTTAGGAGAATGTATGCATGAAAATATTTCACATGAATTTGGACAACAATTAGTGGATGTGAAAAGATTCAAGAATGTTGAATATTCTTTAAAGGATGGAAAAATTGGAAAGCGTTGTGAGTTAATCACTGAAAAAATTTGTGTGCATGCATTCATCAAAGATTTTAAGGATAATATTGTATCCAACTATGTCAAACACTCCCAATATGCTCGGTGGCTTGATGGACAATTCCGTTCATGTAAAAACACCTTTCCAATTGGAACTATCCTATCAGTGGTTGACTTTGTAGAAAACTATACTCTTGCTCCACAAGAGGAAATTCAATCTCAGTATTATAATTCAGTGCAAGTGGCCATATTTGTTCATATTGTATACAAACATGCAGATGATAGTACAGAAGATAATAGAAATTTTTTGAGGGAGTATCATTTCTATTTGAGTGATAACCGATTACACTCTTCAGAGTTTGTGCAATATTGTTTCACAAAATTTTATGAAAGTTTAAAAGAAAGAGGAATCCAGACGGCACAACATTTCATATGGTCAGATAATTGTATAGGGCAATTCAAAAATGCAATAATGTTTTATTGGCTATGTAGGGCTCACAAAGAAATCAATATCTAACATATGTGGAGTTTTTTTGAAGCTGGACATGGTAAAGGAGAACATGATGGAGCTGGAGTATGTCTGAAAAGAGCTCTTACTAGAGAGCAACTAAAATTTGAGGATGCAGCCAAATTTAGAAATGCAAGTGCAATTGTGGATTGGTGTAATGAAAAATTATCTACAGGATCAAGTCAGAACTCTACAATTCGATGATTCTTTTGGTTAGTTGAAGAAGAGAATATTCCTACTCGACTTGATTGTGAGACAATAACTGGATCAACAAAATAGCATTCATTTAAGAGTTCAAATGCAAGCACATGGACTATATGGACTAGGGAGCTTGCATGTTTTTGTCAATTTTGTATTACAGGTGATTGGGGAGCATGTGAAAATACATAATGGGTTGAAGAATGGAAACAAAGATCCTTGACACCTACAGAAACACAAGATCAACTTGAAACAACAATTGAAGATGATAATCAAATGTTTGCATCAGATGACTATGATCGTGTTTCAGACCTTGTACAAGAAGGTACTTTTATTTTCAATATTTTTTTATTGTCTCTTTTTTGTACATCTATATATAATTAATTATATATGTATGCATGCACAAATTTATGTGATTTAGATACATGTTACACTTTATTGAATTGCATAATTTTTTTGTAGGACATGTGTATGCTATTGTTTCACCTGAGGGCAATGAAGAGGAAACTGAGTATTGGTTGGCTCGATGTGTTGAGACAAAACAAAAGTTGTTACATCCTAGAGTAGATGATGATAACATGGAGTATCCAACAGGTTCTGTGGTTGTTGTTGGCACTTGGCTACGAAAATATCTAATAAGAAGGAATGGTTTGCCTGCATTTGAAGATTATGAAACACATAAGAAGATCATACACTACTCACATTTGGTTGTGGCAACAAATATAAAACTAGTCAGATATCAAGGAAAACCTTCTAATAAACAGTTATGGACACTTTCGATGGAAGAACATGAGTCAATTATAGATGCATTACAAAAAAATGAGGATGCAGATGGTATAATGGAATAAATTTCCAAGTATGTAAACCATACTCTTACATCCCCTAAATCCATCCTCTTAAATGTATCCTATAATGTTATCTAGTTACATGTAATGCATCAATGTTTTGTCTTTTTGGTATATAAATTCTTTCATTCTCATTTCAGCTTCTATATTATTCCCCTTGTCTTAAATTTTGTATCGAGTCATGTAAATATATAGTTAATTTACTTGTACATTTGAACATTACTTTTTGCAGGTGTACCCTAAACAAGTAGTCAAATTTACATGATTGTCAATAGAAGTTTTCACCATATAAGTATGTGAGGTCATTTTTGTAGTCTTCAACTAAAAGTGAACGCAAATTAGGTAATTGTATATACTTACATTATAGCTTTCACATTCAACATGTTATCTAGATCTACATAATGCATCAATGTTTTGTGTTTTTGGTATATAAATTCTTTCATTCTCATTTCAGCTTCTATGTTATTCCCCTTGTCTTAAATTTTGTATCGACTCATGTAAATATATAGTTAATTTACTTGTAAATTTGAACATTACTTTTTGCAGGTGTACCCTAGACAATTAGTCAAATTTGCATGATTGTCAATAGAAGTTTTCACCATACAAGTATGTGAGGTCATTTTTGTAGTCTTCAACTAAAAGTGAACGCAAATTAGGTAATTGTATATACTTACAAATTATGGCTTTCACATTCAACATGTTATCTAGAACTACATAATGCATCAATGTGTTGTGTTTTTGGTATATAAATTCTTTCATTCTCATTTCAGCTTCTATATTATTCCCCTTGTCTTAAATTTTGTATCGACTCATGTAAATATATAGTTAATTTACTTGTACATTTGAACATTACTTTTTGCAGGTGTACCCTAGACAAGTAGTCAAATTTGCATGATTGTCAATAGAAGTTTTCACCATACAAGTATGTGAGGTCAATTTTGTAGTCTTCAACTAAAAGTGAACGCAAATTAAGTAATTACATATATATATACTCATATATTTCTCATCCATCCTCTAAAGACACCCGCTTGTACATCCCCTTAATTCATCCTCTTAGCCCCCTTAAGCCATCCTCTTACATCCCCTTAAGCCATCAAGTTTTATCTTATACTTTGTAAATTGACTCATGTACATCTCTCCAAGTAAGCTATCCTCTTTTGTATCCCCTTAAGACATCCTCTTCTAGCTCCCCTTTTAATTAATCCTCTTATACATCCCCTAAAGCCATCCTCTTATGTATCCCCTTAAGACATCCTCTTAGCTCCCCTTAAGCCATCGTCTTACATCCTCTTTTGTGTTATTTAGTTACATATTGCATTAATATTTTGTGTTTTTAGTACATATTCTTTCATTCTCATTTACATTCATTATTTCTTGCAGGTGTATCCTACAAGTAGATTTGTCCATGATTGCCACTACAAGATTTCATCATAATATAAATGGTCTAGATCAATTTTGTAGTCATGTCAAACTAATAACATGGACCTATAAGCTAATTGTATAAATATAATTATATGTTTAATAATGGACCTATTTTTTGTTTTGAGACTCTTTTTATGATCTATGTATTTAATTTTCACATATTGAATATTATTTTATGATTGCCACAAATGATATTAGTGTAGAGGTTCAATAAGTATATAGTTTGTATTTTTCCTATCATTTTTGTACCCACTTTAGCTATGTTTTAAGATTTGTTGATTTAGCATTTATTTTATATTATTTAAATGCACAAAAGTTGAAAAGTAGTGTCATGATAGTTAAAGGGAAATAGTCCTAGGATAGTTTGCATATTTGAAACATAGTTTAATATCACCTCTATGAATGCCATGGTCCTCCTCTATATCCTTCAATCATTGTCTTGAATAGTCTAATGCTATCACTAATAAATATGGGACTGTGCTATCATATTACCTAGGTGTAGTCATTGGTGTTGTAGAGTTATTTATGACTACTAAGGTAATAATGAGGGTTATCATGAATAGGCAAGGTAGTAAATAGTCATGAAATAAATAGGATAGTAATGAAACAAATAGGACACTCATGAAACAATAAAGTAATCATGTTAGTCAATAGGTTTTCACAGTGATTGATGATCTTATATCATTCTAAATGGTCATATGCTAGTTAGATAGGTCCATGTATTTATGGCAACAAGTGGCCTTCATTAAATTCATAAGAGGCTACCAAACCAATTATAGGATTATCCTAATGAAACAAGAGAGGACTGTAAAATGCATAAATGGTTATCCAAACACCTATATGATTGTCATAACAATCCCTAATAGCCACTTGCCTTCATGACCAATCAAAGATGTTATTAAGAACTTGAAGATAATCCCTAATACCCACTCTATAGAACTATTAAGAGAATGGCCAATCAAACCAAGACAAGAATCTACATAGCAAAAGGAATCTCAAAAATGAAATAATTCCCTAGCACTAGAGACATTCTGAGTAATCATTATAAGCCCGATTAATGCACCAACATTGTGAACCAATAAGGTATAAAAGAGAAAATCTCAAGAGAATGTATAAATAAAAGAAGAGATCACTTGGAGAAGGCTACTAAAGCTAAACACATGAAATTGGAAGTTCTGGAAAGAGCGGAAAATGGATTGTCAAAAATAGAAAAAATGAAGGGGCCTTGATAAGGTATATACTATCTATTCAAAAATTGGAAAAAATTATCTACACATTAGATAAATTCACATGTACATATGAGAATTCATCAAAGCATAATTGAAAGTGGATTTTTGTAAGATGTATTAATTGCAAGTACTACTTCTGATCACCACAACCCTCACAAGAAATTATGCTACTTCTTGAATAATTTCAAAATGTGATAAATTTTTTTGTAGCTTATATTGTGTGGATAAGATTTGAATTTCCTTCTAGTTTCTTCTAAAGAGTTAATTTCTCTAAAAGAATTGAATGCTTCATTTGAATCATGTTTTGAATGTTTTTTTTAAGGAAGATTTTGTTTGGACACTATCAAAGTGAGTCTAACATCCTTAAATCATTTTATCATGATTTTGTAGGTTTATCCTAGGTAAATTACCTTGTTATAAAGTGCCCTAAATTTATCTATTAGATAATTGTAACACCAAACTTATCTATTATAGCTTATATATTGTGTGGATAATATTTGAATTTCCTTCTAGTTTCTTCTAAAGAGTAAGTTTCTCTACAAGAATTGAATGCTTCATTTGAATCACATGTTTTGAATGTTTTTTTAAGGTTCAGATTTTGTTTGGACACTATCAAAGTGAGTCTAGAACATCCTTATCATTTTATCATGATTTTCTAGGTTTATCCTAGGTAAATTGCCTTGTTATAAAGTGCCCTAAATTTATCTATTAGATAATTGTAACACTATACTTATCTATTAGATAATTGTAACACCAAACCTATCTATTCCACTATGTAAATTAACTTAATTTAGGTTTGTGAGGTGATGTATTTAAGAATTTTGAATTTTGAATATAAATATAAATGAAAACATTTAATTAATTTTGGCAGTTAATAGATTGTTCACTATTTCAAGAAGAACTATTGAACCATAATGCGGAAAATGGATTGTCAAAAATAGGAAAAATTGGAAAATGGATTGTGATAATTTTTTTTGTAGCTTATATTGTGTGGATAAGATTTGAATTTCCTTCTAGTTTCTTCTAAAGAGTTAGTTTCTCTAAAAGAATTGAATGCTTCATTTGAATCATGTTTTGAATGTTTTTTTAAGGAAGATTTTGTCTGGACACTATCAAAGTGAGTGTAACATCCTTAAATCATTTTATCATGATTTTGTAGGTTTATCCTAGGTAAATTACCTTGTTATATAAAGTGCCCTAAATTTATCTATTAGATAATTGTAACACCAAACTTATCTATTAGATAATTGTAACACCAAACCTATCTATTCCACTATGTAAATTAACTTAATTTAGGTTTGTGAGGCAGTTAATAGATTGTTCACTATTTCAAGAAGAACTATTGAACCATAATGCATAATCACTTCTTAAATTAAAAAATGTAGTAGAGAGAAATCTTCTAACATGTCTCAATTAAATAATTTATAATCTAGAAGTGAACAATGAAGCATATTTAACATATTATCTAAATAACATATTATCTAACATACTAAAATACATTCTAGCATATACTCAATAATATATACATGTAGATCTATCTAGATAAGTCCATGAAATACTATAAAATATAGGTAGGATCCATGAAATGTGTACTAAAACATCTACTCATCATCAGCATATAAATAAATACAAATCACAGTTCATGAAATACTGAAATATATCTAGAAGTACATGTAATAGCAAGTTCGACATATATAGTCAAAGTCCTGGCATGACATATATAAAAAATAATGTGCACATCATACAGTTCAATCTATGAAATAAAAATCTATGTCAGGTATGATCATCACTCAAGTTCAAATCTGAAAGAGGCCTCTTTCTTCCTCATGAAATAGATGGATCTACCTCATGCTGTACACAAGAGAAAGAAACTTGCAATCAGATTTAAATTTTTTTAAAATGACATGAAATTAAATATTTAAATGTAGGCTTTAAAGTGTGCATTTAAATTACCGTGCAATCATGCTCATCTACTCCCACATTTTGTTGTGCAGGTGGTATAGTTGTTTCATCTTCTTGACCAAAAGTTTGGCTTACTAATTGCTAGAATTTCAAATAAAGCAAGTTTGAAATAAGTTAGAATTTATTTAGCATATAAAGACCTAGAAATTGCACATAGAAAATTTAGTAAAGTTTAGGACCTCAAAATGTGTAGATGGCTCATGAATTTGTCCCTGACTAGTAACCTGACCAATAGTCTCACTCCTATCATCCTGCACTTACATATATATGGGTGCATATATAAATTTATATTTAAACTCAAAAAAGAAACTTAGTACAAATTTAGTACAATTTTTTAAAACACACACCAGGGAATACTCAGGCATAACAGCTGACAATGGAGGATCAGTGGAAGAAATACCTGAGCCACGTGGTTGGTCAGATAGGTGAATTGCCACATGACCTGAGCCTCGCTACAATAGTACAGTGTTTCACATACATGTACATATAGTTATTTATTTATTTATACACTTGTTAATTTAAAATATAATATTGATAAGTTTCAAGAAGAAAATTTAAACTAGAATTAGATACATATGGTTTTAGGGTTAAGATATATTGGTTTACCCCATAAGGTGTGCCAATCTCTACAGCGTCGATGCAAAACTCAATGTATCAAATCATGATGTGGCCCTAGAGCGACTTGAGATCTGTACAACAAATAGTTCACAATTATATATTAATTCATTAAATTATTTATATAAATTTTGATACGTTCAAATTATGCACTTGAAATATTTAATAAAATGTGGTCAATGTACCTATGTAGGATTATCATCCGAATATAGTAGATCCAAGTATGACTCCACTTCTGCTGTAGCTGCATCTGATGTGGATGTAGGAGCAGGACCATAACACGGTTGATTGCGATTTGTACACAAATGTGCCCCGGACATGCCTGAGGCTCTATGATGAGATGCATTGACTCCTCCATGATGCTCTCCACCACTGAATTCAGCTGCCATGTGGGCAGCTTGTTCAGTGAGATTGCCCGAGAGTCTACTCAATGCTCCTAATGTCGACAAAACTACTTGCTACTGAATAGGTGCAGGAATCATGGGCAAAACAAGAGCAACCATAGGAGTAGGAGGAACGGGTCGATTGGGGTCAACTCGTGCCCCTGGTCTATGTTGTGGCATGCCATGACCAACACCCTGAAATTCTCTCATATCAAAATAATTAGGTTTTTCACCCAATTGAAACTCTACCCATAATTTTCTCAAAAAATATAGCGGTACCTCGCAATTAGCATGTGGTGGGTGATCAAACACCATCCACCACCGATCCCAAAAATGTCTCGAAATCGCCTCATGCGTACACCACTTAATTGATATTCTTTTTTCTGTTGCAGCTATAGGTTGATTAGTTTTTGGGTGATGAAAAAATGGGGCTAATGTTTGTTTTGTTATGTGGAGGTCATGGATGTCTTTATATGAAAGACCATCTGCATAGAATTGCCTCCTCTCCTCCCGCCAAAGCTGAAATCTATTTAGGTCTGCATCAATAGACCTAACAGAATCAATAATGGTTTGCATCGAAGATGTAAACCAAACCACATGAGGAGGCATCAAGTGAGATTGATTATTAATCAAATTAATGTTCTCCTCAATTGCATTAATATTTTCATTAATGTTTTTTCGCAATTGGGCCTCATCAAATGGAGGGGGTGGGGGGTTTTGAGGTGGATCACAGGGTGGGGGGTTTTCAAAAAGAATGTCATCTATTAAAAATTCATCTAGACTCTGGTCATCCATTAGATGTCTCCTACAAATTTCCAAATATGTATTCATATAAAAAACTTACAAATGTATAATTTCACAAATATATACATATCAAAAACTTACAAACAAATATCTATAAATTTAAACTTAATCTAATAGATCTATAAATGAAATTTAGTTTAAAATATCCATGAATTTAGAGAGCAAGTAATACTTGAAAATTAAACATGCACAAGTAAATATCATATAATATGATCAAATGATGATGCCTCAACCCTAAATATATCTTGTATACCCTTATTTAAACCATTTGAGTCCATTTGTAGTGGCAACCATCTCCTACAAGTGCATCTAAACCCTTGTATTTATAGTTTACTATTTCCTAATCCGGTGCACGAATTTCTATTTCCATTGTCTTGTTTGTTTAACTATCATTGATTATTTCCTTTGATCATTTATCACATTAAATCTAACCCTTTGATCATTTATCACATTATTTGGACTTCTATTTTTGTATGAAAATATATAAAATAGGCCTCCCTCTCCCCATTTGAACATAGAAAAATTGTGAAGTTTCCACTTGATTGCTATTTTGGAGCCATCTTTCTTGAATAAGTGTAGGAATGTTAGTGTTTACTATATTTGTTGGTTTTAACTCCATTCTTCCTCTATTATACATTTTATCTTCCCTTTTCAAACCCACATTCCTTCTGGACTTACCTCTTTCTAAACCATTTTCTTTCCTCAATTTCATTTTAGATTCTCATTTCTACTTTATTTTTCATCAAGTATCTTTCATATTATTTCTTTTCTTCTCCCATATTAGTCCTCTCTATATCCATATTATTCCCCTTTACTTTTTTTCATTGAGTCTTATTTTTTCATCTCCTAAATTCCCTCTTTCTCCTTCAAACCTTGGTTTAAACCTAGATTTAGTTTTTCATACCAATGTCTCCTTAAATTAATCCAACATTTCGCTAAAATATTATATTCTCCTTCCTACTTCATTCCTCTTTAACCATTTTTTAGAGAGTTTCTGAACTATAGAATTGGTATTTATAGATAAAATATGGAATAATTAGAAAAAATCTCACAAATTACCAAGAGGAAGTTATGCAAAAAATCACAAGATGAAGCTATGTCTAAATTTTTAGATCATTTTCACATAGTGGACAAGGTTGCCTTCTAGGTCCTAGTCATACACCAAGCTACTAGGATAGGGCCATGTGACACCCAAGGTGTCACTCTAGCCTAACAACCTTGTCCTATCATCATTTTTTCTCAAAATTATAATGGAAACATTTTGACACCTTAATAGTCCAAATTTAAAAGTGCATGATAGCCCATGCCAAGTGTATTCTTCCCATTTCTCTATTATCCTACTTCTAGCTTAGTTAAGCTCAATTGTGACATATTTTACTATTTTGCACCATCTTCTACTTTTTGTCTTGATTGGTTTCTAGATAGAGAAGTTATTAGTAAACTATTCTAAACACACCCAAAAATTTATTAGTTAATGTTTATTTTGAGTCCATTTGTAGTGGTAACCATCTCCTACAAGTGCATCTAAACCCTTGTATTTATAGTTTACTTTTTCCTAATCCGGTGTGAATTTCTATTTCCATTGTCTTGTTTGTTTAACTATGATTGATTATTTCCTTTGATCATTTATCACATTATTTATCACAATTAAAAAGTGCATGATAGCCCATGCCAAGTGTATTCTTCCCATTTCTCTATTATAATATTTCCAATCACTTATCAATGTAGGGTTTACCAAAGCAATAAGGCACATAATAAACATAAAAATTTGCACTTTGGGACATGGGCCAACAACCTCCTAGGTCTAACCCCATTCAACTAGAGTAATATGCAAGGGCTCATCACTAAAGATTAGACTAGGCTAGTAATGACATGATAGATGGGTATGCATGCAGATGAGTTAATAACTTTTGAAGAATTTATTTCTTTTCAATGTGGCTCATGGTAAGCTAATTCTTTGGAACTCAACACTTGATGAATGAAAACATGAAAGATCCACCTACAAGCAGGTATAGGAATCAAAAGTGGGATTTGATATTAGGAAAGTGAGATGAGAAATACAAGCATGGACAAATCATGGAATTCTACATAGCATAAGGTAATAAATACAAATAACATGCTAGTAAGAATAATGATAATAGAAATGTGGATAATGAAATTGGTTGCAATGGAATTAATAGGAGGAAAAGAATGCTTAAAGCAGAGAGAATCTAAGAGATGGAGAACTGTGTAGTCAATGGGCATGGCATGGGATTCAAATGAAACTATGGGATCCTCAAAAGTAATAACAGTTGTAGAGGTCATAAATGGAATACTAGTAAATAATGATGAAGATATATGTAGTAAAGTAATTATAAGATATTTTTATTCGTAGTTTGCATTTTTAGGAGGATGGAAGAGTGGCTTGTTTGGAATTTCAAGTCAATTCAATATAAAATTTTGTTTGACCACAACAATTCAATTCATAAAGCTTCTTTTGAATGCTATTATGTTCCCGTTAGAAGTCATTGAAAAGTCGAATGCATTCGAATCATACTCACACAAAATTAAATCTTTATAATTTGGTTTTTTAGGGTTTATAGTTTAGGTTTTTAGGGTTTGCAGTACAACATGGTTTTATGGTTTATAATTTAGTTTTTTAGGGTTTATAGTTTAGGTTTTTAGAGTTTGCAGTACAACATGGTTTTAGGGTTTATAGTTTAGGTTTTTAGGGTTTGCAGTACAACATGGTTTTAGGGTTTATAGTTATGGTTTTGTAGGGTTTGCAGTAACATGGTTTTAGGGTTTGTAGTAACATAGTTTTAGGGTTTGTAGTAACAGACAATCACAAAAAAATCATAAAACTCTAATAACAAGTAAAACCCTAATTTTCATTTTAATCCTACAATCAGAAAAAAAACATCTAAAACAAGCTAAAAATTAGCAGAGAACCAACCTGGAGGAGCTTAGTAGTGATGAGGTGGCGGGAGGAGGTGAGAGGGCAAAAAAACCTCTGGGGTTGTGCTCGTTTAACCTTCAACAACGCGTACCCATGTTGAGCCCTCCGCTGTCACTGTCGCTGTCGGCTGGAGTGGAAGAAAACGAGCCCACAGGGCTCTTTTTTGAAAAAATATACTTTTTTGAAAATGGGTACCCGTTTAGTAATGCGCACTTGAAGCTAAACGGGTACCTGTTGAGGTTTGGGTGCACATTACTAAACGGGTACCCGTTACTAAACGAGTACTCGTTTAGGTTCGGGCGCCTGTTCCTAAACAGGTACCCATTTCTTTGAAAACAGGTACCTGTTCCTGGTGGCTTTTTTTTTGCCCGCGTGACTTCCCCTACATGTGGACTGAGTTTCTTGCTTTTACCCTTAGGGGCTTTTTCACTTTATCCCATATTGGTTTTGTTTTTAGTCTCTTGGGTGGAATATCCTATATATACCCACCTCTTGCTCTCATATGAGAACCCCATTCTATTGTATTGCCTTGCATTCTCTTGAGTTGAATACAGTTTATTTGGCTCATATCTGATTTCTATTTTGCTTTCTCTCAATCACTTGCATTCTTGGGTAGAAATCTAACATGGTATTAGAGCAGTTGTGAGTTGTGGGTTAGCATTTTTTTTTTAAATTTGAGAGTGTAGAGTTGTTTTTCGAAGCATATGAGTATGCTCTTCTCTTGCATCTTCTGATGATCTAGAGAAACAGAAAAGTGTGGAGAGAACTCTAGTTTCTGGGGGGTTCATATTTTGACTTGCCAGTTGCAGGTTTTTTCAGAGCTTCCTCGAGACTCTTTGAGCTCAAATCTAACAATCGGCTTGCATTTTATTTATTCTGATCAATCTTGCAGGTTACAGCATGCCTTTGTTTGTCTTAGGTAGTTGATTCAGTCTTTGCATGTCATTTTTTGGTTGCTAAGGTCATTTTTTGGTGCTAAAGATGTTTTTTTTACAATAGACATTTTTTTACATTAGAGTCACATCTTCTGTAGATCACAAAGAAAAATGCCTTCTAGGTTTTGTTTGCAGCATCAAAAAACCATCTAGGTATCTATTAGTTTTTGCATGTAGCTTATATCTTTTGCAGAAATGACATCAGAAAGCTACAGCAGACCTCATCTCCATTGGTGTTTTGGAAATTGCAGTTCAACTTCCAAAGGCTGTAACTCAGGCTCCCAACCTCTGATTTGCGAGCTTCTTTTTCATGCTCTATGTGCTGGTGTAGATAGTTTCTGATTTTAGTATATGGATTTTCCAAAAATCTTATATTCTCACACGTGACTCTACGTAGTTCCTATTTTGGGACTTTCAAAAGTGCATAACTTTTGCATACGGCCTCGAATCGAGGCGATTCTTTTTTTGAAAGTGCATGTTTTTTCATGTACTTCATAGTGGTACTTCTA
Source organism: Cunninghamia lanceolata (assembly GCA_027924645.1). Classification (NCBI taxonomy): domain Eukaryota; kingdom Viridiplantae; phylum Streptophyta; class Pinopsida; order Cupressales; family Cupressaceae; genus Cunninghamia; species Cunninghamia lanceolata. The sequence goes on from BSBN01000064.1 coordinate 775,863, forward strand.
AATTTATTTGGGTTTGTCCCAAAATTGTAATTTCAGTATATGTTCATTTTGTGAGGATTTGTAAAAGCATTGAAGTCAAGTCCACTAAGCGTTCACTTGCTAGTGGCCATTGTAACCGCAGTACTTATAAAGTGCCAAATCATTTTGCTTGGGGGGGCTTCTTCATTGAGTAATTCGGGGGGGTCTCTTGGTGTGATTGTGCTTGTGCAACTCCTTCTGCTCTTGCTCTCTTTTCCTTTCACAATGGGTAATGTTAAATTTCCACTGCTAACTCCATACAACTACAATACATGGAAAGAAAATGCATGGAACTTCTTAATGCAACAAGGGTACACACCCTATGTTGAACAAAAGATAACTGAAAACTCAGATGCTAAGGAAAAAATACTTTAGATGCTTGAACAAACAAAAGCTCTAGGTTGTCTTAGGAGTTTAGTTTCTCTTGATATAATGTTTCAACTTGATGGAAAAAATAATTCACATGATGCATGGGAACAACTAAAAACTCTCTATGGGACAACTGATGAAGTTAGGGGATATCAAATTGATAATCAACCAATGGCGCTAGATCCTAAGTCTTTTGACAACATCCAGGACTTTGTAACAAAAGTAAATGATTTGAGAGCACAATGTAAAGCATGTGGCATAGAGAAAAAGGACATTCAACTTGTCTTGAGTACTCTTAACAAACTTGGACCTGAATATGCTACTTTTGTTTTCATTTTTCATACTCATAGATTGACTATGGGCTCAACATATAAAATGCCTTCTTTTTCTTCATTTTATGAATTGTTAATGCAAGAATAAGACAAGCTTCTTTCCATGGGGCTCTTAAAGCCATCTCAGCCTCAGGCTCTATTAGCTAGTCAGTCGAAGGAATAGAAAGAGTCAGGGAAATGTGACAAGAAATAGAAGAAGTCCAAGAAGAAGTCACAGAAAGATCAGGCACAGTCTTCATCTACCTCAATAGCAGACTCCACTTCCTCTTCTTCAAAGGGGAACAGTCAAAAGAAGGAAAGACCAAATTGTTGCTACTGTAAGAAAGTTGGTCATGAGGAACACTCTTGTCACAAGAAGCAGATCGATGAGCTGAAGCATCTTCTGAAAAAGAACAACATTAATCTGCCTTCTTCACAACAATCCTCTACTCCTTCAAAATCAGGCAAAGGGAAAGCAATTGCACTAGTTGCTACTACAGATTCTTCTCAGTAGTGGATTCTTGACTCGGGTGCCTCACATCACATGGGTTCTATCAGAGAACAGTTTTCCTTGTTGGAGCCTTGTTCGGTGCCCCACATTCTCATTGGGGATGACTCTCCTGTTGAAGTCATCGAGAAAGGTTCTGTTGATGCTGGCACTGGTACATTTGAGGATGTCCTTTGTGTACCTAATCTATTGGCTAACCTTCTCTCTGTCTATCAGATTGCCTAGAATGGTAGAAAAGTTGAATTCACTTCTGATTCTATCACCATCAGGAGTCTTGAAGATAATGCACTTCTTGCAGTCGATAAGGCTGATCATGAGTCTCGACTATATGCTTTCTCTCATTTTGTACCTAATTCACATTCGACTGCCTTGCTCACTCATTCAGATTTTGTGAGCAAGTTATAGCATGAGCGGTTTGGCCATCTCAACTTCCACTATCTCCAACAGCTCAGCAAGCAGGATATGGTCACAAGTCTTCCTAAGATCAGTTTCTTAGATGGAGTTTGTTCTGATTGTGCCTTAGGAAAACATCCTGAGGACAAGTTTGACAAAGGGAAGGCTTGGAGGGCTTCAGAAGTCCTTGAGCCGGTTCATAGTGATGTGGTGGGTCCATTTCCATCCTTGTCTTTCAGCAATGCTTGCTACTTGCTCACATTCATTGATGACTATTCCAGATACACCTAGGTCTACTTTCTTCGTCATAAGGGAGAAGCCTTTGATAGATTTCAGGAGTTCAAGGCTCGCATCGAGAAATAGTCTGGGAAGGTTGTCAAGATTCTCCGCACTGACAATGGCAGAGAATATGTGAACCACCGCTTTGAAAAATTTTGCACTCTTGAAGGGATAGATCTTCAACATACTGTCACCTATACACCTCAGCAGAATGGTGTGGCTGAGAGGAAAAATAGGTCCCTGAAAGAGATGGATGGTTGCATGATCCACGCACGCTCCCTTGCACCTGAATATTGGGCAGAAGCTATCAACTGTGCTGCTCACATCCAGAATAGAGTTCCGCATAAGGCATTGAAGGAAATGACTCCTTTTGAAGCCTGGTGTGGTAGGAAACCTGTTGTGTGGCACTTCAGAGTTTTTGGCTCTCCTACATGGGCTCACATTCCTTCAGAGAAGTGCAAGACCTTGGAACCTTAGAGTCGGCCTTGTATCTTTGTTGGTTATCCCAATAGTGTCAAAGGATATCGGCTCTTGGATCCTGAGACACATGAGCTCTTCATTGAGCGAAGTGTGCAGTTCAAGGAAAGCTCTCCTAGCTCATCCTCTCTTCTTTCTTCCTCCACCGCGGATTCAGATAGTGACTCAGATGATTTTCCTTCAGCTGCCTCTACTCGCAGAGTTGATCATGAGGTTTCCTCCTCCTCTTCGCAAAGTTTAGAGTCTGAGGATGGGGATTCTCTTCCATCTCCTCACATGCCTCGCTGGGCTCGTCAGACACTTGAGTCAGCAGGTACTCTTGTTGGGGATCCTTCAGACACTCGGAGGACTCGGTCACAACATCTGGACATTCTGCATTCCTACATTGCCATAGCTTCAAATCCACAATCATTTCATGAAGCATAAGGTATTGCTGAGTGGGATTCAACAATGGAGGAAGAGTATAGCTCTTTGATTCAGAATAAAACTTGGGATCTTGTTCCACTTCCTAAGTGAAGAAAACTAGTTCGATGTAAGTGGATCTACCAGACCAAATTTGCAGCGGATGGATCAGTTGACAAGTTCAAAGCATGACTTGTGGCTAAAGGTTTCTCTCAGGTTTCTGGTATTGACTATACTGAGACCTTTGCCTCTGTCGCTAAGATGAACTACATTCACCTGATACTTGCTCTTGTTGCAGCTCACGGTTGGGCTATACATTAGATGGATGTGAAGAGTGCATTTCTTCATGGGGATCTTCATGAGGATATTTACATGGAGCAACCACAGGGGTTCGTTCAGGATTCTTCATTGGTTTACAGACTGAGGAAGTCTCTCTATGGCCTCAAACAAACCCCACGGGCTTGGTATGCCAAGATGGACTCCTTTCTTCTCTCACTTGGGTTCTCTCAATGCCACTCAGATCCAAATGTCTACATCTTGAGACAAGAGGATGCTCTTATTTTTTTGGCTCTCTATGTTGATGACTTGATTGTCACTGGGAGCACTTCATCCATCATTGTGAGTGTCAAGACTTCTTTGAATGACAGGTTTTCCATGACTGACTTGGGTCTCTTGCACTATTTTCTTGGGATTGAGATCACTCAGACCTCTTATGGGATCTCACTTACATAGCCCAAGTATGCTCTTGATCTTTTGGCTCGTTTTCACATGGCTGATTGTAAGCCTGCACCGACTCCCTTTCTATCTAGAGTCAATCTTGAGGCAAAGTGTTCTACACCACTTGTTGATGCCACTTTGTATCGTCAACTTGTTGGTAGCCTCATCTATCTGACTCATACTCACTCCGATATTTCATTTGTAGTTGGCATTGTTTCATGCTTCATGACGGAGCCACACGAGCTTCATTGGAAGGCTGCCAAACGCATCTTACACTACATACAAGGTACTCACAGGTACGGGATTCACTATGCAGTAGGCACAGGTTCAGACTTGGTTGGATACATTGATTCTGATTGGACTGGTGATCTTGATGATCGCAAGTCCACATCTGGCTACAACTTTCACCTTGGTTCTGGTCCCATTTGTTGGCAGAGCAAGAAGCAACATGCTATTTCTCTTTCTTTAACTAAGGCTGAGTATCGGGGGGCTGTCAATGCCACCACTGAGGCTATCTGGCTTCAGAATATCCTCACTGAACTTGGCATTACTTTTCAAAAGCCATTAGTCATTTACTGTGACAACCAGAGCGCCATCCAGATCTCGAAGAACCTAGTTCATCATCAGTGGACCAAACACATCGAGATCCACATGCATTTTCTCAGGGAGCTGATTCAGGAGCAGGTCATTGATTTGCAGTATTGTCCTACAGCAGACCAGGTTGCGGATATCTTCACTAAACCCTTCACTGAGAGCAAGTGTGTTCATCTTCGATCTCTCTTGGGGGTGCAGGACATCTTTTCTGGGGGGGTCAATTATCCCTTCCTGCTTTATCCTCTCATGGGGGAGTTTTTTCCCACTAGGTTTTCTCCTTCCTTTTCTATTTGAGGGGATTCTTTGTACATGGGTACCTTATCAGGCCTTGTTGCCGGGACCCATCTTTGCATTTTGTCTACATTTCCCCCTAAGTTGCACTTAAGGGGGGTGTTAGTGTGAATAGGGTTACTTTGCTATCTAGCTATTTCTTAGCTTGTTCTCCACTTTAGCTCTCTTCACACTAGGTTAAGTTTACTTAGGGGCTTTTTCACTTTATCCCATATTGGTTGTGTTTTTAGTCTCTTGGGTGGAATATCCTATATATACCCACCTCTTGCTCTCATATGAGAACCCCATTCTATTGTATTGCCTTGCATTCTCTTGAGTTGAATACAGTTTATTTGGCTCATATCTGATTTCTATTTTGGTTTCTCTCAATCACTTGCATTCTTGGGTAGAAATCTAACAGTAGGATTTGTGAAGGAACTTTACCATATAGGGTTTTGTTTATAAATCTAAGAATCATTTGTATTATTGTTATTTCTCATTTATGACCATATTTAATAATATATTCTATCAATATAAATCAGCCCTAGTGTTTTAGTGAAGTTTTTTTATGTGTACAAACATTGAGTGCTTCTATGACATGGTTAATTATAAAATTAGTATTTTATGTTACAATCTTTAACATGTGATTTTGGTGGAGGTTATTTTATTGCATTTTATGTTTTATTTGTTGTAAATGCTTTAGATCTATTATTATTTAGAAAAATGTATGATTGGGTCAGTACAGTGGTGTCACAACTTTGATCTTGTTAACCTGTAGGGTTAATAAAATGGTTGATGATTCCCAATGAAAGAGAAATTGGGCATCAAAGAAGAGAACAAAGGAAATTACAAGCACAAAATCTTGATAAAAGAGAAGATATGGCAAAGGAAGAAGAGGAAAGCATGATTTAACAAATAAAGAAAGAGTAGATTTCTTCCATGAGACTTTGATTCAAACTAATCAAGGACAAGATAGATTGGCATCCCTCATGGCACAAATGATGCTTTCTCAAAATTCTAAAACCCTATATACTCCCAAAGCATCTCCAAGAGAAGGGAGTACATCTATAATTAACCAATCTATGATTAATTTCATACCAAAGCCATCTAAAAAAAGAGGAGAAAAAGAACTAGAGGTCCCTCCTGTAAAGGAGATTGACAAAAAAAATTAAGAATGTCAAGATAAATCTAAAGATTTTCAAAATAGAGTTGTGAGTTATTTGGACATCCTTGGAAAGAAAATTCCTAATGGAAGAATCTCACATCACAACAAAAATGATGAAAATGAGGTGTTGCAACAAAAGGTTAGTAAGCTAAATGCCCCTATATTTGATGGTAGCAATAAAATTTCTACTTGTGCTTGGTTACAAAAATTACAAAATTATTTCACTCTCATCCCTATGGAAAAGGAAGATGCCATATTGTTTACCACATTACATTTAAAATGTGTTGCTTATGATTGACGACACCATGGATTAATCACATAAGGACATAGCCTTGTGCAAACTTTTGAAGAATTCAGTCAAAGGATTTTGGACCATTTTCAATAGAAAGAGGAAGATGAATATTTCAAAGAGCTTGTAAGAATTAGACAACAAAATAAATGGAATATTATATTGAAAATTTTTAGCATGTTGCATTAATGGTACCAGATATTTTAGAAAAGAGAATCACTTTTCTCTTTGTTGAGGGTTTGTTTGAACCCCTCAAAGGCATTGTTAAGGCTTTTGCACCCTCTACTCTATATGAAGCCATCAAAAGAGCTCCAACACTTGACCCATCTATGTTAAAGAGAAAATTTTAATATCAATCCAAGGGACCTACTTTTGTATATAAATTTTTAGAAAGGGGGATAACATGCATTTCTACAAAAGACCATGCCTCAATCATCTATCACAAAGAGGATAGATGGATCCACTAAAAATGAACTCAAAAGGAAGAAACTTTGTTTTTCTTGCAAAGAGCCATGGGAACATGGTCACAGATGCCTTGGCAAAGGCCAAGTCCATTACATTGAGGTAATATCTAATGATGAATTAGATCCTAAAGAGCCTTAGCCACAGACAGTTATAGAGGATCATAAATTGAAAAAGATGGAGGATGGAGGTACACTTACAACTCTTTCAGGAGCACCTATATATCATCCATTCAGAGTCTAAGTAGTGTTATATGGATAGAAAATCACAATGCTTATTGATAGTGGGGTTACCCACAATTTCATTAATGAAGGTTTGGTGGTTAAGAGACGACTTAAAACTAAGAATTTTGAAGGTTTTAATGTCTTTGTTACTAATCGATTCACCATTCCCTGCACCATAATAATTTAACAAGTCAACATAGCCATGGGAGATCATAATGTATGTGATGATTTTTATGTTGCAGGTTTAGGAGAGACTACCATGGGTTTGGGTGTACAATGGTTTCATTCCCTTAGTGAGTTTTCACATAACCATCAATCCATGGAACTTGAGTTTAAATCTAAAGAGAAAGATGTGATGCGTACAGGTATTTCAAATGGAACATCATGAGTGGTCACAACTAAAAGAATGGAGAGGACTTTTCATAAGGGACAAGTTGCATGGGAAACAAGTTGTTTAGTGATGCCTACAAATTTATCCATGGGTAATAAATGCACTTATCATATTTATATTCAAAATATTTTAGATAAGCATATTGTGGTATTTAGTGATTTGCCTCTAGGACTACCACCTGATAGAGGATTATAGCATACCATAGAGTTGGAACTAGACTCTAAGCATGTTATGACCACTCCTTACCACCACCCAATAATGTATAAGGAAGGGATATAAAAGGCCATAAAGGATCATCTCTTGGAGATGGGCCACATCTAACCTAGTTCTAGTCCATTTGCTTTATATGTGGTTCTTGTGAAGAAAAAAATGGAAACATGCAGATGTGTATTGACTATAGAGCTTTGAACAAGAATATTATCAAAAATAGGTACCTTGTTCCCAAGATCGATGAGTTGCATGAGGCTGTGTATTTTTTAAAGATTGATTTGAGATCGAACTACCACCAGATACAAGTAAGGGACAAGGATGTGCATAAAATAGCATTTAGGTGTCACTTTTGACAATTTGAGTTCTTGGCATGCCTTTCAACTTGACAAATGCATCAACCACCTTCAAATCATGCATGAATTAGGTATTCAATAAGCAATTGAGAAAATTTGTTTTGGTTGTCTTTGATGACATTTTAATTTACAACAAGAATTGGAAAGAATAAATTTGAAGCATTTAGATGCATTTCTATGTATATTAGAGCCATATACATACACAAAGGACATATATTATTTTTTTTATTAGAAGGCTACTATCGTGGCAAAAATAATGAACAAAGACATAAATATTTTACACCTTCCAATCTGCTTTGCATTCCTTCAAAGCTTAAAAGGCAACCTCTACAACTAGTCCTTCAATTGCAAGGAAATATTACATTGCTCTGAGTTATTAATTTTCTCTACTAAGCCTCTATCTTTATACTATTCAACTAAACATCTAATCTTCCAATAAAGCAATCTTATCTCTCCAAAAGAAAGCAACCTTATCTCTTGCAAGAGATGACTTGAAAGATAAGTCTAAGTCATTAGTGCTTTCACACTTTATTACACTTAATTAACTAAATAAAAGATTTCACTTTATAACTTCAGAGAATTACAAAATAGAAATAACTCAAACTACTTGCACATTCACACTAAACCTGTGCAAAAGTTCCAAACTGACCTAAAAAACTCAACAGGTTCTTACATAAGTAGATTTTTTCTCTCCAACCTTAGAATTTGCATTTGCTATGGAAAATGGTTTCTAGTATATGGGTTACATTGAATGATAAAATCTACTATTGAGGGAGTATGAGATCAAATGAGAGGTGGAATGAGGCATGCCACATAGCTTGAATATTGAGAACTTGATTAACAAGAATAAAACAGAGGTGCAATTTTTAGGAAATGCATAGATGATGTTTTAAGCAAGACACCATTTGTTAAAAGCATGATTTAAATATGCATTCCTTTTTTTTACCAAGTCCAGATTTGCTATGTATTAAGAGTATTAAGGGAAACATTTATTGATTAAAACTTTCAATCTTTACATAGGTTGGGAGCTTGCATTAAAAAAAAAATACAAATAATCGATCTAGATGGTAAAAAGAATGGCTTGAAATGATTTCGACTACAAAGTCATAAGCCAAGGTCCTACCCTAGGAATTGAACTTGTTGAACATGAGAGTTAGTACTACTCAAATAATTTTTCCCACCCATTCTGTAAAGTGTAAACAAAAAGAAGGAAACATGAAAAAGACTCCAAGAAATTCAACATCAAGGTAGCATTACTCACACTAGAAGACCTTGGACAATTCAATTCAAAAAGGGAAAAGTGCAGAGGAAAGTTGACCCAAAAGAGATGAAATTTAAAGCATGCAAACAAAGGGTATTGTTGAAATACTTGGCATATTTTAGTAACAATCGAGTCAAGGGCAAATAGACAAATAGATTAAGGATGTGATCTCGTATAGTCAGGAACAAATAGACAATAGACTAAGGATGTGATACTATTGGAGGGGTTTAGACTTCTATTTCTATTCAGAAGACAGTCTCATGGGATTGGATAAATGTAGCTATAGAAATAAACTGAATCTTTCCCTATAAAATAGGAGCCTTGCATATCTGGTAAACTTCTCACTTGATTCAAGTTGTGAGATGAGTCTTGTAAATCCCTATATAACCTCGATTCAAATTGGTAGTGATTATGGAATTAGTGTGTTATGAATATGCTTGTGAAGTGAGTGGTTCATTTGCATGTGTTTATTTTTTTACGTTGGTTGCAAGTGCATTTAAGTTAGTTTTCAAAATGTGTGTTTATCGTGTTTTTGAAACATTCCTTATGTATATGTTGAAAGAATTATTATTCATGCCTTAGTGAAAAGGTCTTGTGCATTATTTTGTTGCATGTTGAAAATAAATCAAAATGATTTTAATGGACTTATGGAAATAAAATGTGTTAGATAGTAATAATGTTATGCAAAAGTTAATTGAAATATCTTAGTTATTAGTTGTTTGAAAGTAAATAACTAATACAAAGAGTTTTAAGTGAAAAGTATCATTTATAAATATCTTTTGTTGCAAATACCCATTGTAAAATAGCCTGTTCAAATGTGAAAGGAGGGAAAGTAGCAAAGGATTTTAGGGAATTATGAATAAAAACAAAAAGAAAAAGGGTTTTAGGGGACTTGTTGATTGTGTTTGGAAAAAGGAAAAACAAAGAAGAAAAACCTCTCTCATCTCCTCCTTTCTGAATAATTTCTTGAACTTGCTTAAGCTTGGTGTTGCATGGAATTGCTTGAGCTTGGAATATGGAAGGTGATTGTGAAGGAGGTGTGCTTGCTTCCAAAAGAAACTTTCCCCCATTGTTGTAAGATTTCTATTGAAAGGCATTTTCCTTGTGTTGATTATGCATTTTAAAATGAATTCCTTCATTGGAAATGCCCACAATAGGTAGATGCATATGGATCTCCTTGCATAGGGTTGTTTTGAAGTTGAATCCATAGAATAGTTATTGAGTGAATTTCATAGCTATATGTTCCATTATCTTTTGGAAAATGTAAAAATGTGCCTAATTTATGACAAATTTTTCCTAATTTTGTATGTGAGTGGAAAAGTGTGTTGTTGTGCATATTATTTTGATATTTTAAGTTTTAAGAACTTTGAATTTTGGAAAATTGAAGGTTGCATAGGAATCCATTAATGGTATATTAGGGCACCTTGCATGGATTGATATTTTTAGAAAGGTAAATTTAAAATTTAAACCATGTTAGATTATTATATTTTGTGGGATGTGTAGTCTCCTTGTCAAATTATGATTGTGCAACACTAGACCTTGTGTCATGATTATTTGCATGCATTGATTTTAATGCCACAACCTATTTGTAATTTTGGTATGTTGGGAACATAGGATTGAGGTATAGAGTAAAGGAATGGCCTCCCACCATTTTTTGGGTTTAAAAGGAACTCCTAAATCGAGCAAAGTGAGAGTTTAAACAACTTAAATAATAAAATATTTGGGAATCAAATGAATCATACACATAATCAAGATTAACAATCACCATGCACGAAATGCCTTAAGAGGATTTGTGACTTAGATGGATAGGGCATATCACAACTCATTGAGATTGATGAGTGTCATTGAGTACTCCTATGAAATTCTACTCAACAACCTACACTGGCCATTATGTCACAGTATTGACACTCCTTAGTTTATGTCTTATATATTCTTCCTATTATTGCATCAGATTTTGTATCTGACAAGTAATGTGAATTCTCTATATATGCTTGGATGGTTTTGTAGAACCATCATGTATGTATATTATTCAATATTCTTTGTATGTACTTGATTGGCATGTGTGTTGCCATATATTCCTTATTGTGCTTCTTGTGTTTGGTACCAAGTTGAATTGTCTCCTAGTACAGAGGGGTGGAGCTAAGGGTTCCACATGGTTGGTGGTGGTGAACCACTGTTGGGGTCAAATGGATTTAGATGATGTTCATTGGAAGGTGTGTTGTGGTTGTTTTTGCATATCTCTTTGTAAGGGTGTTAGCATGATTTGTTAAGTCCTAAAACTATGATGCTTAGATCTATTTTGCTTTGTGTTTGGAATGTAACTCATGGACTAGGATATGCTAAATTTAGATGCTAAGTTAAGTGAATTTCATTTGTGGAATGATCAACCTATGATATAGTTGTAATGGTTGCTCATTCACACTTTCTTGATATGAAGGATTTGAGCAATTGTTCATGTTTTAGTGCCTTAAGGTTTAAAGTGAATTTATGGTGTTTTTGGTTTCTAAGAAATTTAATGGAAATATTAATCCTAACTAAATCCATCAGTGAAACCCAATTGAATCAACCCTTTTATCGAGGTAGTTTTGCCTTATTGGGTGTTCATCTTGCTCTTGGCTTGTTCATGCCTATATCTTCCTTGTCTTGGATATTGTGCCCTCTTTTCCTTGCCTTGTAGGGTTGAGATAGTACTAGGGTCACTCAAGGTGTTAGTAGTGATCAGGACCCTTTGATCAACTCAAAATGCAAAATCATAGCTTTCAAGACCCTTAATACCTCAAAATTGGTATGTTCCATATTTGGGTTACCTACTTTACCAGGGGCAAGTTGCCTTGACCAAAGTGGGGACCTTGGGGTTTCCTAATTTACCAATGGGGACCCTAAGGGTCACCCAATTTACTAGGGGAGATGCCATTGAGTGACCTGACTTGTTCCAGGCAACTCGACTGGCATATTGTTGGAAACAATGCAGATAACTGAGAGGGGGGGTGAATCAGTTATCTTATAACTTTTCTATTTTCTTTCTTTTTCTTAACTTATCATTTAATGTTATGCCAAAATAAGACAATCATAAAAGCTAAGAAAGGAATTAACACATGACACAAGGATTTTTACATGGAAACCTTGTTAAGGGAAAAAAACACGGGGCGACTAACCAAAGATTGTATTCTCTGTTAAAAGAATAAAGAGTACAAATTTGGCACTTTCCAATTAGGGCTCACTGCCTGAGCACACTGCTCACAAGAGGCCCACTACCTATAAGAGACTTATAGTCTATAAATGCTTACAGATGATACCAAGGTGTCTGAACTGATGAACAACATCTATGCATGTAGGATTTCAGTTCTGGTTAGGTACAATATACTGATCTAACACATTTCATTCTTCCTCTGCTCAATATAACTTTTCTGTCACATTTCAGGCTTGAATTACTACCTTCGCACTTGTCTCTTCTTTTCTTTGTACTTAACCATACATATCCTCACTATCACACCCTTACAGGCTTGAATCCATCGGGTATTTATATCTGCATCAAGGATTTCCAACAACTTCTCAGTCAGCAACAAGAACACCTAAGATATTTGCAAGTTATTAATCTTTCGGCTGAATCCATGCTTGATTAGTGATGCACATCAAAAACATAGGCATAGAAGTCATAAATCATGTCGGCTAACAATGTATAATATCACAGATTGCTTGATCATGACCTTTTACACATCCGGATTGAAGTCTGATTCTCTATCGGTCAATTCTTCCTCTGTCTGGTCTGCCTAATTGGAACCCAACACTCAGATGCTCATATCTTTTTCTTGCTTTATCACCAAAGGCTAAATCTTTGGAATACAGTAGTCATGATACCCCTCTTGACTTGTCCAAGTCTGCAACTTACTGAGTTACATCATCTGAGAGATCCGAACCTGATTGTCAGACCTTGTTACATACTCTATTCTTGTTCACCGGACCAAAATAATCTTCAATCTGACTTTTGGTATAGGCATACTATGTACTACGGATGTGTGGGATAGACTTTGTTGCCATCAATGACAACACTTATGAAGCCACATAGTGTCTCTTGCCAACAATCTCCCCCTTTGGCATTGATGGCAACACTTAGTGAAAAATGGCCAAGTGTCATAGTAACTCCCCCTTGGCTGATGCTCTGTCTTTTGCACTGTTTTACCAGAGCTCCCCCTTAGCTGGACTCCACATTTTTCACTACTCTTCACTCCTCCTTTGACATCAATGGCAAAGGGCAGAATCTGCATACCAAAATTTTGCAAAAATTATTCTATACATGGCTGCATAAGTATATATAAATCATATGTTATACTTACATATACTTAAGTATATCTGTAAAGGTTGTCTTCAACTAGATGATTTATGTGGCCCAACTCCTCTTCATTCTGTCCAAAATGGAGATGTGTCCACTTAACAAAAATGCATATGCTTCTGCCCTCTTTAAGTCTGTTGGATCACTGGTCTGGATTGTATTTTGTGCCTCTGTCAAGGCATCATGCATTGTCTCTAACTTAGGGATGATTATCCCTCTGAGCTCACCTATTCTATCCATTATGTTCCTTTTCTCCTTAACCAGTTCTTTAATTTCATTTATTATAGCAATAGCTTGACATTCATGATTCACCAGAGAGGTAGTAAGGGGATCAAAATTTTGAGATAAACTTGACAGTTTTCCTTCTTGTTCTTTCACTTTCTTCTCAATGTCCTATGTCACTTTGGGCCAAGATAAACAGAATTTGTATATGTCTCCTCACCATCTTTAAGAGCATTTTCAAGGCTCTTTATGCCAAAGCCTAAGGTTCTTCTATCATTAGTAATTAGCCCTTGTACTTCACTGAACCCTTTTCCCAAGAACTCCTTCTCGACCTTAGTTTCTACCAATTTCTCTAAGGATTCAAAATGAGTGTTAACAGAATTGACTAAGTTTTTCAGATTACCAGATGGAGAGGTAGAAGGATCCTTTTGATAGGTTGGCATAATCTTCTCCAGCATCCCAGATGCAATCTCCAATAGCTCACAATCCTCCATATGAGATTTTAGAAGTTTCTCTTTTACTTTGGCCTAAGCAAAAGATGCTACCTTCATTATCTAGACCAGAGATAGAGAGTCAAAGTTTGGTGGCACTTGAATTAGCTCAAGTTCATCTAGCTCCAATATTTCTTTGTCCAGGAAATTTTGTACTGTCTCTACAGTGTCTCTTGTAGACTCTATTTCCTTCCTTTTGGGGACATCCAGACTGACTTGCTTATTGATCTTTGTTTCTTCTTCTTGTCCTTCCTTTTCCAAAGCAAAGGAGTCTAGTGCCTCAGATGGCTCTTCATTATTTTTCTTTAATCCTTTGACATTCTTTTTAGAAAATGTTTCTTCTTTCTATCCTTCCTCTTCCGGAACAGAGGAATCTAATGCCTAAGATGAATCTTCATCATTTTTCTTTGATCCTTCAACATCCATGTTAGAGGGCTCTTCATCTATTTCCTCTATAATGGGAAGATTAAATCTCTTCAAGGCATTCCAAAGGATTTCTTTTGTTTCATTGGCTATTTGTTCAGTCTCACCGAGCATGAGTTTGTTCATTCTAGATTTGCTACGGAAATCATCTTTACACTCCTTGAAAATCATGTCTATTTGTTTTGGAGTGATGGAAGGATAAAGCTGAATTGCTATCTGCTCCTAAATCTCTAAGTCTTTTGCCATTGCATTCTCTTTTCTCAGCTCAAGTACCTTTTCTAGGCTCTTAGGAATCAATGATATAATTTCAATGAAAGATTTATTGTAAATGTTCAAGTACCTAACAGTAGCCTCTTCCAGAATTCTCTTGTCAGCATCACTGTATGCATCATAGAACTCAGTCACCGATTGTAGGTTCCCATCCACAGTAACTGCCTTGATGATGTTATCAATGGAAAGAGTGGGCTTTTCAACAAATTCCTTTGCCTTCTCTTCCTCATTTCTGCTAGCAGAGAACTTCCTGGATGTTTTCTTCTTCATTTTCTTGATTTCCTCATCAGATTCTCTTTCTTCATCATCTTTATGGCTTGTATATGTTCTTGTGGCTTTGGTCTTCATCCTCTTTTCTCCTTTTCTAGATGTCTTGACTTCCAATTTGGTAGGCTTTGAGCTTTTGGAAGCGACAAGGAGTAGAGCTTTTGGAGGATCTAGTCTGAGAGGAGGTTTGTACAGGAGCACTTTCTTTCTTTGCTTCTTGTCTTTCTTTCTCTGCCCTCTCTATTTTCTCTCTGTTAGCATCTATAGCCTCTTTTGATATGCCAAATCTTTTGGCAATTTCTTCAACTTCCTTCCTTACTTTCCTCTTCATCTCCGGTTGTCTTAACTCAACATGTATTTTTATACTTATCTCTTCAAAGGTGCCAAACCTTTCTGCTTCAGTGTCCTTAGGCTGGCTCAACAGGTGTTGAATATGTAGCTCCAAGATTTTTTCATTGACCTCATATCCCATAGGCATTATCCATACAGTTCTTGGCTCAACTGCCTCCATTAGGCATTGATCAGTGTCAAGCATGAAGCAGACTGTATCTTTGTATTTGTCAACTATTGTTTGTGGTATTCTTTCTTTGGCTTGCATTATGCTTTGGAAATTCTTAAAGTAACCCGAGAGGGCTGTGTTTTGGGCTTGAGCATCACCAAGTCCATACATGTAATCTCTGATCTGAATTGCAATGGGTTTATCATTTTGTCAGACCTAACCATTTGATCTAGGTAGCTCATTCATATAATAGAAGAACAAACATAGTATTAGACTACCATATTTAAAGGAATTTTTCTTATCCTTTTTGATCTTCTGCAAGTTCTCCAACAATTGATTTAGAAGAAGCTCAGACAAATCATAATCTGCATCTTCCCTCAACATCTGGTATGCAGCATAGATTGTTATACCAGACACAAAATTCTCCCTGCTCGAATGGTAGATTTTGTAGCCAATTATCATTGAAGCAAACTAGACATCCGGATCTGCGATGTCATCTAGTCATTGCTCTTTTGTCAAATTTTGATCTGGTGGCTTCAATTACCATTTGGTTCTTCACAGATTTGAGTGCAGGTAACCCACCTGATGAATGCAGTCCGGTCACTGCCCTGATGGCATCTTTAGTTATCTTGAATGGCCTCATTAGCCACATAAAATTATCATGCATCCTACTTAGAACAAACCAAACCCAATCATCTTTTGCAAAACACATAAAATGTATGCAATGTCTGAAGTGTTTGTCCCGGAGGACCTTGAATTTAGGTTTGAGTTCAAAATTATCATCTATTAGCTATTTGTGATAAATATCCATCAATTTTGAGTCTCCAAATTCTTCAATGTTTGCATGGATATAAACCCTAACATCTTCTACATGCAAGACTCCGTGTGGAATGCTAGAAAACGCACCCAAGGGATCAACTTCTAGAGATTTGTAAGGGTGTTTCTTGAATTTAGCTCTCAGCCTATCAGAAAATTGACAACCATTGGAGTAGCCATTTTGCAAGAGATCCAGAGAGAGTTTTTAGAAGGGAAGTACCTTTTCACGCTTTAGGGTTTGAAGCAGAAACTGAAACGATTCTCTGGTTGAATTCGATCTTCAATTGAACTTGAGTCAATTGTAGGATCTTTTTTGCAGAGCTCTTCTTTTCTTCTTCGTGAGTGCAAGTGTGTAAATAATAAGTGAAAGAACCCTTTTATCCTTGCGTAAACCCTAATTCCTTTTTGTAATAAATGCACAAGTTTTTAAGTCAAATGGTTACCCTGCTTCTCAAACGAGGTTTTCTTGGATTGTCTTGTAGATCTTCAAATCATTTGTTTATAAGGATTGACAACATATTTTCACCTTTTTCAAACATGCCATGAGTCCATAGATTTAAATATTTCAATTTTAGATCATACCAAATCTATCTGTGAAATTATGTTTTATCGAATAGCTGCTGATACAAGATCTCTTCATAACTAGCTCAAATTTGCATGCGGATTTGTCAAATTTAGACTGGATGATCTTCAAGTGAGTCTCCTCAAACCTTTTAAACTGCAACCTCTTATTTTGACTCAAAGTGTCAAATTCAGGCACTCACTGACTGGCTGGGGGAAAGGGATCTTCTCTATAGCTCCCCCTGAACCAGAGCTAGTCTTTTAGTTTTCGGAAGGAATATCAACACCGGATTCCGGTGCGGATCCATCCCTAATATTCATTGTACTCCTTTTTACCCAAATCTTGCTCATTTCTTTTTGAACTTCATCCGCATTTACTTTACCCTTGCCTTTATCTTGTTTTTGATCATGTTCCACCGAGCCTTTTCTATCCTGATTTCTCCTTCTGCAGAATTTGGCAATATGACTGACTCTATTGCAATTGTAGCACACAACATTTCTTTCCTTATTTGAATGATATCCTCTTGATCTGCACTCATTAGCCATATGTCCAATTCTATTGCATACAAAGCATTTACCATTGAAAGAATTGTTCATTTACATATTTTTGCATTCATGAGATTTGTGACCATACCTTTTGCAACTGAAACATTAACTGGAGAAGGATGGATTGAATTGATTCATTCTATTTCGGCACTGGATTGCTTTGTGACCAAACTTGTTGCAATTGAAGCAGTGTCCATTGAAGGATGGATATCTTTGAGTGTTTGGTTGCCTTACCGTAGGTCTTCTAGGCCTATTTCTTTGATTTCCTAATCCAAAGTTCTTCTGACCGAATCCAGAGCTTTCACCTTTCTCATATCCCAAGCCATGCTTATCATCTACCCTCTTTTGGCTTTCAAGAAGAATTTCAAGTTGGGCTGAGCTTATCTTGAATTTTTCTTTGTATTCATTTGTAGTTTGAAGATCTTGTTTAAGAGTGTGTATCTGATTCTCAAGTTGTTCTCCATTGTCTCTAGCTTCTTCAAGATCAGATTCAAGATGCCTGATTGTTCTGTCTATTTTGTGGCAGTCCTTTGTTTTCTCCTTGAGGGATTGTTTTAGATTATCTTCAATCTTTCTTTTTTCTTCAATTTCTTGGGTGAATCTCATAACCCCTGATTCGATTTCATGCCTTACCATAATGACTTCTTTTGACAGCTTCTCACATAGCTTATTTTTCTCATTCAGATCTTCATTAGTATCATTGACTTCACTCTGATTGGCTAATTTTTGAAGTAGTTCCTTTCTCTTTTTCACAGAGATACTAAGTTTTTCTTTTAGCTCATTTATGAAATCATCAGCTTGTTTGAGTCTTTCTCTCAAATTATTAACTTCAGAGTGGGATTGTTCAAGATCATCTAGGGTACAGACTGAAGCTGTTCCTTCATACCATATGCATCCATTGAGATTCCCATATCTTCCTCAAGCTATTAGGCTTTGTTCAGAGGAACCTTGCTCTTATACCAATTGTTGGAAACAATGCAGATAATTGAGAGGGGGGGAGGTGAATCAGTTATCTTATAACTTTTCTATTTTCTTTCTTTTTCTTAACTTATCATTTAATGTTATGCCAAAACAGGACAATCATAAGAGCTGAAAAAGGAATTAACACATGGCACAAGGATTTTTACGTGGAAACCTTGTTAAGGGAAAAAACCATGGGGTGACTAACCCAAGATTGTATTCTCTGTTAAACTAATAAAGAGTACAAATTTGGCACTTGCCAATTAGGGCTCACTACCCGAGCACACTGCTCACAAGAGGCCCACTGCCTATAGGAGACTTATAGTCTACAAATGCTTACAGATGATACCAAGGTGTCTGAACTGATGAACAACATCTATGCATGCAGGATTTCAGTTTTGGTTAGGTACAATATACTGATCTAACACATTTCATTCTTTCTCTGCTCAATATAACTTTTCTGTCATATTCTAGGCTTGAATTATTGCCTTCGCACTTGTCTCTGCTTTTCTTTGTACTTAACCATACATATCCTCACTATCACACCCTTATAGGCTTGAATCCATTAGGTATATATATCTACATCAAGGATTTCCAACAACTTCTTAGTTGGCAACAAGAACACCTAAGATATTTGCAAGTTATTAATATGTCGGCTGAATCCATGCTTGATTAGTGATGCGCATCAAAAACATAGGCATAGAAGTCATAAATCATGTCAGATAACAATGTATAATATCACAGATTGCTTGATCAGGACCTTTTACACATCCAAATTGAAGTCTGATACTCTGTCAGTCAGTTCTTCCTCTATTTGCTCTGCCTGATTGGAACGCAACACTCAGATGCTCATATCTTTTTCTTACTTTATCACCGGAGGCTAAATCTTTGGAATACAGTAGTCATGATACCCCTCTTGACTTGTCCAAGTCCACAACTTACTGAGTTAGACCATCTGAGAGATCCAAACCTGATTGTCAAACCTGGTTACATACTCTATTCTTGTTCACCAGACCAAAATAATCTTCAATCTGACTTCTGGTATAGGCATACTATGTACTGCAGATGTGTGGGATAGACTTTGTTGCCATCAATGACAACACTTATGAAGCCACACAGTGTCTCTTGCCAACACATATTGGGTGACCCTTGGAAGCGAGTACTTCCTAAACATTTTTAGGAAAAGTTCCTTAATGAAAAATGTTCCCTAGGGTTTGCCTTGAAGGCCCATGGTGTTGGTTCTTGGGCATCTTTGATGCTCCTTTGGTTTTTCTCCTCATTGTGTTGGAATTCAAGCCATTGTGCAAAATGACTAGTCTAGTGTGAGATTAGGTGTGGTCTTTTATCTCCACTTTGTCCTAACCCTTCATTGAGTAAACCTATGATTTATCTATCGTTCCCACATAATTGTTGGATGTGTGGTTGTAACTTGGTTAGGTTTGAGGAATGAGATGATGCTTGGGCTTTCCTTAGTCTAGGAAATAGAGGTTTGTTCTTAGTTATTTCTCACTTGTTCATGTGAGATGTTGTTAGTGGTCTAGTACCCTGTCAACTTGGTTAGAAGGTCTCTATCTTCTTGTGGAAGATTGTGATCATTTCTTTACACGGCATCGCTAAGTTTTCTAGTGGACCTTAGATCTTCCTATCCTTGTTCTTCCTTGTAGCGCCAATGTGAGTTGGTAACTCAACCATCAATTGAGAGGAGAATCTATCTCCTCTTCTTATCATCATGTCAATATTCTCCTTCAATGGTAGTGTAAGTCTTGCATTGGTGTTGGTCTATGGTTGGTTGTTAGACCTAGTTGAGTCACAAATTAAGTTGTGCCACCTAATGTGTTGGTCGTAATGTGGTCCTTTTGACAACATTATAGTTGGCATGCATAGTGACATGCATGTATTGTTTTTGTATTATGAAAAATTTGTTCATCTATTTATTGTTTGCTAATGTCTTGAGGAAAAGCTAGAAGATATTACATAAGATATCACAAACATTAATAATTTAAGGCAAGACATGTTATGGAATTTTCAAAATCAAAATGTATTCTTAGAAGTTACATCATAGCTTTGTTTTTTATTGAAAAACACACCAATAGCTATTAAAGATACAAATAGAGGGCAACACTAATCATTAAAAAAATGGGTCTAGATGGAATCACTTTCCCAAGATCATAGATGACACATCAAACTCATGGCATAACAAAGAAAAATGATGATTTCAAAAATGTGTAATAATACAAGCTTTAAGGGCTAGGGGGCCTAAATCGATTGACAAGAGCTCCTTGTGGTAGGCACGAGGTCACGAGATCCAATCTCCCCCTGTCCTTGTGGTACCAGAGGGCATGTCGCGCCAGCATCACCGGTCACATGAAAAAAGTTTACCAAGCGCACTGTAGTTTATAGGGGGGCGACCCGATTCCTACAGTCTAAAAAATAATAATAATACAAGCTTTAAAATACATCTTCATAAGTGATGGAAATTCATAAGTGATGTGTCGAGTAATTAGTATCATTTTAACCGTTTGTTTTTCTTCGCAGGCATAAAAGTATTTCCCTCGTTTTACGCATGTGCCATCAAACAAACAAAAGTTTGATCTCCAATATAAATTATGAGAATTACGTTAACAATTTTTCTAGCACTTGCACCCATAGGACGTTCAAGGAATATGCCGATAGAAAAACCGACGAGTTTAGAAAATTTACCGGCGTTAATTTTATGGCATGAGACAATTCTGAGCACTATAATGCTCACATATAAAAGCCTATCAGCTAATTATTGTTTGGTAATCCCTTCTATTTTTTTTCACTTTTTTAAACAAAACTTTACTGGTAGCAGTTATGACTAAACTTACATATTTTTAATTTGGAAAGTTTCGAGGCAAGCTACGTGGCATTTAATGTATTTTACAATCTTTGTCTTATTATTTTTCAAATGTCTATTTCAAATTTAGAATTATGAAGTATTTTTTAATGGAAAATTTATATATTAAAATATATAGTAAAATCTTTTAAAAAATAATATGATTAAGAATACCAATGTTTTATGTCTCATTGTTACAATATAAATTTAATGTAATTAAGAGGCACTTTTAGTATTTTAGGTTATATTGAGGTCCAAATTTTTTCTCATGCAAACATTTGATAAAATTATATAGAGAACTATTTAAATTTAATATCTATATGTTAACTAGGTTCATAATATATATAATTTAATATATTTAAATGTATCCTTGTACATAAAAGTATAAATAAATCTATAGAAAGATATTAACCTAGTAGAGGAGTGTGCAACTTCTCATTATGTACAATTGTATTACAGACTTTCCATCAAAATGACCCAAAACTAAATGAGAATTAACATGAGTATGCTAATTTTGCCTTTACAAGATTATAAATACATAATGTATGTCTATTTTTAAAAATAATGGTACATAATTATTTGTGATATATAATATTTACCTTAAAATTTATATTTTTATTAAAAATTATTTGTCACATAAATTCAATAAGCCTAGATATTATAAGAGATATGTTCACCAATAAATTGTATTAAATACTTAATATATATTTATATATTTAAATTCATATCATAAAATTTCAATAATTAAAATAGATTAAATACTAATTATATATTGTATTAATTAATAGTTTAAATATTAAATATATTATAGTTATAGATTTTTAGTTTATATATATATATATATAGTGTAAATTATTAAATATATTTTAGATATAATTATATATTATAAAATCATTTATTTATATTAAATATTCAAGATTTATATGTATGTGTTATTAAATTAAAATTTTATTTTATATATAGAATATATATTATAGTTTTATTTATTATTGTATATTATATTCAACCATAATCTTTTTCAACTTGCCTTCAAACTTGAAACCCTAATACCTTGCATGCATTTGCTAAGGCGCTAAATATGGGGTCTTGATGTCCCTAAGGTTTCAATCATATTTAAGTACATTATTATACTAGCACTTGCACCCATAGGAGGTTCAAGGAATACGCCGATAGGAACAACCGACGAGTTTAGAAAATTTTCTGACGTGAATTTTTTTTATGGCATGAGACAATTCCAAGAACTATAATTCTCACATATAAAAGCCTATCGACTAATAAAAATACTTTATATTTCAATGATGAAAAACAACTCAATAAAAGAGATCGAATAGATAAAGGAAATACAAATTACAATATAGTTTATAATTTAACGATGAAACCAATGAATGAATCTAGATCAATATAAAAAGTATATACCCACCATTTTATAGAATAATGCCATCTGTAGGAGTATAGGAAGGGTATATATACTATGAGAGATAATCATGTACTCACTTGAGCTGCATGTGATATCTTATAGGTGCATCAATGTCTTAATTTTGCTCTCAAAACCGTCCTCTCTACCACTCTTCTCAACACTAAACCTTCTCCTGGACAAAGAGGTAGTGCTTCTCCCACTACAGAAATGAACTCTCTTTATAGTTTTGACTTTTTCAAAGGAAAAGGTAAGGCAAAATGGTTGACAACAAATAATCAAGGTGAGCATATCAAATTGGAAGATTTGAGTTGACCTGAAGGGGAGTGCGAACAAAAAACAAAGAATTCTTTGTTTTTAAAGGTATTTGCATCAATTCTTTGTTTTTCTAGCACAAAAAATAAAAATCTGTTTGCGACTTGGCTTGACCCAAACAAACGTTAATTTCTGCTTCCCTCATATCTAAATATCTTATAATTCTGCAAATCTAATCCACGATAAGTGGCATGGCAACAATAAAAAACTTAATGTATTAACATGGCAACAATAAAAAAACCGTGTTACCTCATAAAGAAAGGTATTCCTACAAAGCAATGAAGACATTGACTGTATTTGGGATGAATGAAAATAACCTAGGCGAGCATATGAAATTGGAAGATTTGAGGTGACCTAAAGGGGAGGGTGAACATAAAACAAAAGAATCACCTTCCATCGAAGGAATCGATTCAAGGCCATGGAGGATTTTTTTGTTTTTAAAGGTATTTGCATTAGTTCTTTGTTTTTATAACACAAAAACTAATAACTAATAATCTGTTTGCTGCAATTTCCTTTAACCATAGAAAATATACAGTACCCCAGAAGCCATGAACAATTCAAAATATATCAAACTACTTATAAAAATAAAATACCAATGGAAAGCATACATACTCGCGTCTGTAGTTGCTTCTGCTACTTTTGTGTGTAGCTCCAAAAGTTGAGTTTAATTATATTTATAGATTGCTGAGGTGGTGATAAAAGGGGAGGAATTAATGCATAAAATCTACCCATCCACCAACGAACTCTGCATTTACTCCAAAACCTATCTTAGATTCACCAGTAAACTTTGCATTTACTCTTGAAATCTATGTTAGATCAGATGATTGTTGGCAAGCATATAGAACATCCTAGAGTCATCAAAATTATTGTTAAATACACTTGGCATTGAAGTATTATGTACTAGATTTTTTAACATGCATCTACATCATGTCACATTAGTAGTTTGAAGAGTTCGGTGCTGAGCTTGTTGAGGCTCATCGAGCATGCCCAAATATCCAAGATGTTGTAGGCTTTGTGAACTGTGTATGAGATAGGTGAAGTTTCTGACTCGACAGACAAATATTTTTGGAAATCTCAAAACAAGTTTAGAAGTAAAATATGGTAGCCTTACAAAATCTCTTTCTCACTTTATCAGTTAATGTATATCAATTCCTACTTTTAAATTATTAATATTCAAATTTAATATTAGATTTGATACTTTAATTGATATTAACTTATTTATAAAATAATATTAATATTATTGATATATACTAATTAATAAAATTATACTAAATATATAAAATATATATTATATCTATCAATCAACTTATTTATCAAGTATTTATTTAATTAGTCTAGACATTTATCTAAGGTGTATCAAAAAAGCATATACCCATCGTTTAATAATTAAAGTAATATAATAATAATCAATGTATTATAGAATAAAAGTAAAATATACTATTATAATTAATAAATTATAGTTATAATATACTATAATATATTATTATAAATTTATAGTATTAATATAATACTATACTACTATAAATTTATATATTATTAATTATAACTATAAATTTATAAATACTAAATTAATTAATAACTATTTCATATCATAATATTATATTACTTATTACAATAAATTATTAATTAATAAATTATTAATAAATATAAATTTAACTATATATGCTCGCTTGAGTTCTTTGCTCGAAAACTTAGAGTATCTAGCAGGGGACATTTAAATGACATGAGACTGTTTCGGACACTACTTTTTCCGAACAACTGATGAGTTTCAAAAATTTCCCAGCATGAATATTTTTACGGCGTGAAACCAACAACGCCACCTCTGACTCCTATAGCGCTCTCACCACAGGGAGACCAACACCACAAGCGTTCAAAATCCTCGACGTCATCTGCAAATGCCTCAAGTATATAATATTAGATATATATTAATTAATTAATAGCAAAAAAATATTATTATATATTATAATAAATAATAAATATAAATATATAATATATATTAAATAAAATTATACTTAAATAACATATATGTATAAATATTATACCTAATAATTCCAAACAAAAGTAGCATCTTACGTGGAAGTTTTTTTGTTTTCCAATCATTTATAATTTATTATTATTTATTAATTCATATATAACACAAAGCTTTGTATTATTATTTATTAATATATAACTCTCAATGTGTCCCCACACCAATTTTTTTTGTCAATATTCTCTAGGATAAAATAAACATGAAATAACATATTATACCATTGTAAAGAATGTTTAAACAATCTTGTTTCAAATTAAAATAAATACTTTTTAAGAATGAGAATTTTATAGCCATAGAAACAATTCTAAGACAAATAATTTTTAGTGATGTCTAACTTGAAGAGACGTTCCTTATATCAAAATATTATCTACCAACTAAACATATATTGCAAGATTGTTTAGCATGTCTCTGATTTTGTTTACACTGTTAAGCATATATACATATATTTCTAATTGATTAGATTTTATAGTTATATATATACTATATTATATTTATTTTTAATAATTGATATCCTTTTCAATATAATTTATCAAAAGTCTCGACCCGACAATGGAAGGAGCATTTTCTAGAATAGTATGTTCATCCGTCATGTTTATGAAGTGGGAAACAACTGTCCTTCACAAAACAAACCACCCTCTAATAAATTTTCACCAAATTCTGATACATTTTTATTATTTTTTACCATAAAATCTGAAATGAAAATTACATCCTATGCATTAATCCTTTTTCTTCACATCACATCAATGGAAATTTCTCAACACCCCCAAAAAAATATCGTGATTTGGCCTTGACCTTATTCTAGGCTAGGATAGAAGAGAGGTTAATCGGTCCCTTGTTCCTTAAGAGCTTCTAGGGTACCCACAACAAATAATTCCATCGGGGCACCACAAGCCATGTGTTCATACTATTGTAAGGTGTGCGCCCATGGTCTCCTTGTGTTGTGCAACACAACTCTTGGGTTCGTGACAAGGCTTAACCACCTCCCGTGGATTTATTAACTTTGGCGGTTGTATCGAGCATTAACAGGTCGATCTTTTGGTGCAATGACAACTGTCTTTCTAACAATTGGTATTAGAGCCTGGGTCACGGGTTCAAACCCCTCGCTTGCACTGGGGGGATTGTTGCAAGGTGCGCCCCCTTGGTCTCCTTGTGCTGTGCAGCGCATAGTGCTTGGGCTCGTGACAAGGCTTAATTGCCTCCCGTGGATTCATTAACTCTGGCGGTTGTATTGGGCATTAACAAGTCGATCTTTTAGTGCAACGATAACCGTCTTTCTAACACATACATGTTAGAAGTTGACAAAAATAAAAGCTTTGGTAAATGAAAATTTATATCTTTATTTTCTATAGACAAACATTTGGAAGACATACTTTCTTTGAGCTTTAACTTCTTAAATAGTTTCTTGTGATGGGTTTCATAGTAATCATTTTCTAAATCTAAGTGCTTTCTTTTATGAAATTTGATTTTGTGCAATCCTCTAGGCTTTCATTCAATCCTTGTAAAAGGAAACTATGGTTAGCATGACTAATAAAACTAATAACCCTAGGACTACAATTAGCAACATTCAAGCCTACAATTAGTCCCATGCTGATTGTGTAAACAAATTTTCTCCCTATAATCAAAATAATGTCCATATGGACCTACAATTGGCAACATCCACTAATTATGCAAACAAATTTGCTACATAGAATCAAAATAATAATAGTGTCCATAATTTTCAATACTTGTTTTTTTGTAGCCTCTTCAATTTGGGTAGGAACTTGGCTATGAAAAATAAGGAATTTATAATCTATTGAAGTCTAGATTAGTACAAAATGAAGATTTCATTATTCTATCAAGTTACACTTGAATGCATTGCATGCCTTACATAATTCACAATTCATGGAAATTCATAGAAAATAAAGGGATGCTTCCCCTCTATACACATATTCAATCCATAAATTTTAGTTACCCTTTGGCATAATATTCAAAGTAAAACTATGGTAGACCTTGCTCAAACTCATTAAACTTCCACTACTAACCCACAAGGTGATCTGGAACTCCAAATCCAACCAATCCTTTAACATGTTGTGGTAAATGAAAATTTATATCTTTATTTCCTATAGACAAACATTTGTAAGACATACTTTCTTTGAGATTTATCTTCTGAAATGGTTTCTTGTGATGGGTTTTATCTAAAGCTTTGATACCAATATATCAGTCTTATTCATATATTTAAAGCTTATTTTAAATATATAATTTGGCATCGTGAATAGCGTAATAACAATTTATCAAAACTACTTTTCGAGACATGACAATTACTTCCATTTATAGTTTGAAGAGTGTATACCTCGCTTGATGTCAAGGACATGGTGTCATGGTATTAGTTAAATCTCATATAGTGCGTAAGATTTATGGGAATGAAGCATAGATATCCTAACAATAGAAACATCCTATCTCCAAGCTTCGTTCATTCATACATGGCATGACAAATACAATTGGAAACAATGTCGCTTATTGAAGTAGTTCAAAAATGGGCATTTGCAGCAACTAACTCGAAAGTCCAACAAATGGTAAGAATGATTAAGACCAAATCTATCACACAACAAAACACTTTTTCTAACTACGTTTATGCAGTTAAGCTCATTGTAGTTGTCTCCTTCATGCATCTTTTAAGAATACAAATTTCTTTTCAAAGATAACTTATGTACAAGACACTTAGTTTGATATAATGGAATAATTTTATCTCATAAACTCTTATCAAAGTTTTGAACTAAAACATTCATGAAGATTAATTTAGAAAGACACAACCTAATAGTAAATCTTAGAATAATTATTCATACGTGAAGGTTATGCATGTAGCCATGTTTTTTACTTGAAACTAAAAAGTACTTTCAATCCATAAATTTTAGTTACCCTTTGGCATGTACTATACACATATTCAAAGTAAAATTATGGTAGGCCTTTCTCAAACTCTTTAAACTTCCACTACTGACCCACAAGGTGATCTGGAACTCCAAATCCAACCAATCCTTTAACATTTTGTGGTCAATGAAAATTTATATCTTTATTTTCTATAGACAAACATTATGAAGACATACTTTCTTTGAGCTTTATCTTCTAAAATCATTTTTTGTGATGGGTTTTATCTAAATCTTTGATACCAATATATCCGCCTTATTCATATATTTAAAGCTTCTATTAAGTAAAGCTTTGGAAGACATACTTTATTTGAGATTTATCTTCTAAAATGGTTTCTTGTGATGGGTAGTAATTGTTTTCTAAATTTATGAAATTAGATTTTTTCTATCCTCTAGGCTTTCATTCAATCTTGCAAAAGGAAACCATGGTTAGCATGACTAATCAAATTAATAACCCTAGGATTGTAATTAGCAACATCCAAGCCTACAACTAGTCGCATGTTGATTGTGCAAACAAATTTGCTCCATATAATCAAAATAATGTCCATACGGGCCTACAATTGGCAACATCCACACTTGCAATTAAAGTCCCATGCTAATTGTGCAAAAAAATTGCTACACATAATTAAAATAATAATAATGTCCATAATTTTCAATACCTATTTTTGGTACTAGCCTCTTCAATTTGGGTAGGAACTTGACTATGAAAATTAAGGAATTTATAATCTATTGAAGTCTAGATTAGTACAAAATGAAGGTTTCATTATTCTATCAAGTTACACTTGAATGCATTGCATTCCTTACATAATTCACAATATATGGAAATTCATAGAAAATAGAGGAATGCTTCCCCTCTAGCCCATCCCTTGTGTTCCTGTTGTTGCTTGTTAGACTATTATAGGGGCTTCCACCTATTATCACATCAAAACCTCCAATTCAATTAATCATTTAATCAATTCTTTCTTTTGTAAAATTCTACATATCTTCTACCTCAATCAATTTACCTTTTTTATGTGTTTTTTCTACCTAACTTATGAGGATATGCTTTTTTTTTCTTTACAATTTTTTGCAGTTACAACATAATTGAGTGGTATGTACCCAAACAATACAAACCAACTTCTACAACCCCAATTCTAGTGAACAAAGAAAGGATATATCATTGATCCACTTTATATAGATAGGCTTCAAAATAGAAAGATGGTATCCTTTAATGAACATATCAAAGTGATACACTTTTTCTCTTCTTCTATTTTTACATCTATGGAAGCCAAATGACTCACAACCAGATGAAAATAATTTAAATATTTGGTTACAAAGTCTCCTTCATGCATCTTTAAAGAATACAATTTTTTTTCAAAAATAACTATTACAAGACACTTAGTTTGATATAATGCAACCATTTTATCTCATAAACTCTTACCAATGTTTTGTACTAAAACATTCATCAAGATTGAATTAGAAAGACAACCTAATAGTAGATCTATCTCTTCTATCCAACTTGTCCCATTCATCTTGATCCATTACTAATGGTATAAATTTGAGTGCAACAATTATTATGATCCACTAATCTGTCTCCAATAAAAGATATTCAACCTTCAATTTCCACAACTCAAAGTTTTACCTATTGAGCTTCTCAATCTCAATTGTCAAGGTGTTGGCCATGACTTCTAATTTTCAAATGTTATTTTAAATCCACATGGATTATCCCAAAAGTCCAACAAATGGAAACAACACTTAACACCTTCCCTTGTTATAGTCTCCCCTCGTTTCACCACCATCCCAATAGTAGATGATCAATGTTTTCAAGCATTCTGTTGAAGTGAACTATTGCAGTACTAGCCATTCATAAACATTGACAATGATATTGGTTCATTAGAGCAAGATATTATAGCCCATTGGGAAAGAATTTCGAACAGATACCATCTATGGAATTTGCATCGTACATCTCCAAATCCATTGATAGACATTGATGATGAAAATATCTAGAACCATTGTCAGTATATAGAGGAAGAGTAAGAGAGAGAAGGGGAGACAAAGCGAGAGAGAGAGAGAAAGAGAAGGGGAGAGAGAAAGACTGATAGAGGAAGAGAGAAGGGGAAAAAGAGAGCGGGATAGAGAGAGATAAAGAGATAAAGAGAAACAAAGAGATAGAGTGGGAGAGAAAAATATCTAGACAGAGTTACATAGATAGAAAGATAGAGAGGGAGAGAGATTTAGAGAGGGAGATTGATAGACAAAGAAGAATAGAGAAAGAGAGATAGAACAAGAGAAAGATAGAGATAAGAAATATAGAGGGGGAGAGAGAGAGAGAGAGATAATAAATATAAAGGAAAAGTCAATCTCTCTTTTCTTGATCTATCTCTTTTTTTTTAAAGTATTATTTCATACCAAGCTCCACTTTTTACATTGTAAAAGTATCATAGCCTAATCTTTAATGTAGGGTTTTCCATTACAATGCTTTACCATAGCCACAAGTCTATCACACAACATAACACTTTTAGCCACTATATTTATACAGTTAAGCTTAGTTTTGTATTACCATGATGGCCAATGATTTTGTGTTTTTAGAAATGTCTCAACAACACATATCACTACATTCTTTCAATTGTACTAATGGATGGACAACAACCATTCACCATCAACAAAATCGTATGCTCTCTTCTCAAGAAATTACTTATCACTTTTATCTACATGCTATCTCGGTGTACCCATTGCACACTAAGGTGCGATTGCTAGTTAGGTAATGGCTCCCACCCAATCTAAATTTCATCTTCATGATTTTCCTCCACTTAGTATCAAGGTAACATGACTAGAAATAGTGTAGGAAAATGATCTTGTGGCAAAGTAACCCACGTACTTGGTCTAATGCCATCCAAGACTTTGACACCATGTTGGGGAGAAGGCCATATGGAATGGTCAAAAAATTTGAATGTTGTGAGAGTGCCTTCTCTACCCCAAGTCAACATGGCCTTGATTGTGAGAGAGGTATTCCTTTTATTTTTCATACTCTTAAAAGATTCCAATTTGAACTTTAATTTCTTTGAATTTGTTTGTTCCAATTAAAAAAGACATTATTTGGTGAACCTTACTCCAATGTCATGTTCTCACGTCTCAACATTCTTTATAATAGCGATAAAACTTTACAATCTAAGAAATGTGCAAAGGAAGAAGGGAATTTTCATGGTGGCATGACAATTGTCATCATCCCAACCACAAATCCGTCCTCCATCTTAGCAACCACCCATGGCTCCATTGTAAGATGCTAATCTAGTTTTTCCACTATCTTCTTTAGAAATATTAGTAATTGTAAAGGCAATCTAAATTGAAAGACCCTCAAAGCAACCTTAAATTTTTTATGCTATTTTATTAGCTTAAAATTATTATTGTCTTTTGATATTTAAATTTTGCAAGATAGAGGGGTTGAAGTGTGCACCCTATTTTTCAAATAGTCTTTGTCAAGATGGCCACATCTCCTACAACAAAAAAAGACTCCTAGAGCCTTCTTACTTCTAAGCCTATCTTGATTTTGATTATATGATAATATTTTACAAGATTAGCTTGCTAAGATCCATTGACATAAATATGTGCATAAAAAATGTGCTCTTTTTGTTATTAATACAAAGCATATAAAATCACCTAATGTATTCTCTATCATTTTGAGGATGGGCTCTACCAAAAGGTTAACAACACAACCTATTTAGATAGACCCAAACTAGGGCATTAGAGGGGATTTCTTTGCTTGTATTCTCCCAAAGCTTCATGATAAGTCATGGTTGCTCTAGAACTAAGGGTCATCTTCAAAAATAGTTTGCCTTACCTCTTTGTTCACAACAATTACAAAGAAGTAGTCATGATCTAGGTTGTAGATGACTTGAAGTGGCATAAAGGCCCCCCCAACTAAATCCAGCCCTATATATTGAGTGAACCACTCAACCTATTTTTTCTTTGCCAAAATTGAGGCCCACCACCTATCTATTGTAGAGGGGTCCTCAATTTTGCTACTAATTCCCAATAATCGAGTCTCTTGCAATGGGCCAAAAGCCCATTAGTCTACAAACTAACACATTCTATATCAACTTTGCTATGGATTGCTAAAAATTTCTAATGAAACACAAACCTTAAGGTCAATAAGAAGAGCTAGGAAGCAATTGATGCAATGTAGGGGTTCTTTCTCAATCTACTGTAGGCATATTTCACAACAATGGGCTCAAAGACAAATTCCTCAACTTTCAAAGGCAAACAATTCAGGGCAACTTACTTCACAAGGCACATTTTTCTTGGTTCCTCAGGTCCACCAGCTCAAACAAGGTTACTTACATTCTTTATTCACCTCAATGATTCTAACTCACTTAACCAGCTCCTCACAAGAACCTTCTTGCAACAATCATTGGTCCTTTTCTCATAGACTGTTCCCAATGCTAGACAAACCCCAAAAACTGACTGTCTCACTGTCCTAAAGGGGCAATTAGGTCACTTTTACAAAGCAAGTACCAACCAAACACTCTCCCAGTCCAAAAACTCTACTTCAATGGTCTAGGCAGATCTCAAATAGATTAAATCCACAACTTTTATTAATAGAAACCTTTACAAATTCACCCAACTCCAAAATCTCACCTTTGGCCTATTTAGGCTTGCATACAAGAGGGTTTATTGAAAATGTGACCTCCTAACCTTGTTTCATCTTACCCATGGCTCAGACACGTCCTATTGGGTCTGCACATGCTTAATCAATCAACTCCCACACTCCTTCCATGCTATTTCATCGAACTACTACTCTTAACCTCCATTTTACACTATCAAACCCTTAAACAAGGTATCACAGATCCGTTTCCAGAAGAATACCAATAAAACTCTTAAACCTTTATGAAATTCAATCAAACAAGAACCAAAAGGATGCTACTTCATGTATCCATTTAATACAATACAATTTGGATCAAAAAACAACTGTACAGAGTCGTACAGTCCCCTGGGAGGAGTAGATTTTACAGAAATTTGTAGAGAAACAAAGTTTTATTATTGTTTGAACTTCAATACAGGACTCCCCCCTTGCCTCCGAGTTTGTGAGGCTTCTTTATGCTTTTTCAAACCAAAACCAACGACTCAAACTGACTTTCTAACTACTTGACTCTTCACATTCCTAACTCTTACAATTTTGACTCTTCAGCTACAAGATTCTTCATTTATTCCAACACAAAATGAATTCTCTATGATATCTAGCATATCCCTAAATAATAGACAAATACATTTAGATGAATAACAACAATAAAAAAACATAAATTGAAATCTTCATTTTCAATAGTTTTTCTTCCTTTACCATTCTGAAATCTTGTGGGCACCAAACTCCATCAAACTGTCTCAAACCCTAGTAAAGGTATAATTGCCGAGTTCCCACTATATTGAATTCCCAAGTTCCCGACTCCCAAATTCCTGATCTCCTGAATTGTTGAACAGCAATCTATATTGAACCATACCTACACAAATTCCTCCTCTGGCCTCGGAGATTCTTCTTAAGAATAAGAAATCATCACTTGTTCTATTGTCATCATTTTCGTCATTTGTTTCATAAACCGGGGATAAAACTAACATGCTTGTAATAATGCAAATTTCTTTGCTATTAATCAAAAAGTTCTAATGAAGAGATACTAATACACCTGCTCCCTCTTCTTTCTGCTTTTCTGTATTCTGGAAATACAGGGTCTGCATATGCTCACAGGCTTCCATTCACAATGGCTGATAACTTGTTAAGCGATTCAAATCTCCAAATGGCAGCTCAATCTCCAGGCGGCTTCACACTCCAGCTCCTTTGTGTTTTTACGTTTTTTTAGCTGCTTTCATACAAGGTGGCTCTTTCCTTTCTTAATTTTGTTTGCAGCAGCAGCTCCTTTTTGTTTGTTTCTGCAGCAGTGGGCATTTTCAAATTGTTTTTTCCGAGTGGATCTATCCTAGCAACGACAATGGGCAGCGGTGGCAATCTTTAACTATCCTCAAGACCACTGCAACAGCAAACTTCAACTATCTTCTTCACACAGGTTTATCTTCTACAAACTTTGGCGACATCATTCCTAGCCTAATTTCTATTCCAATATACTATTCAGGCCTGTGTGTCAGGCATGAGCAAGCTCTGATACCATGTTAAACAAACTGGGAAATGAATCAAACTAAAGAATAGAGATTCAACACAAAATATTTTCTATATTTCAATTGAAGAAGTTTACATGATTTTACAGCCTATTGAGAGGAATGACAAACTCCTACAAGTCTAACAGTCAAACTGAAACTAAGACTCACCCATCTAATGGTGAGACTTCTACTACCAGCTCTCTAACAAACTGTCAGCTGCATGCTTATTCATTTATTCCAACAATAACAATGTTTGGGATCAACATTAGTAGCAGAAAATAGCAATTAGATTTGCTTATGCATTAATTCGAATTTAGTCCCCAGTACAATGAATGCAACATGTTTACATAGAGATCTTATGTCTGACAAGCAGGATATGCTTTGCCAAACAGCTTATGAATAGGTAACACTAATTTTAACAATTTAGACGGTACTAGCATCACACATATATGATAGCAGCTGAACTGGAAATACTTCATATTGACTACCACTGTCCTTCAGGTTGATATATCTTTGGTATCTGTAAAAAAGATAATATTTTTTTAATCAACTTTTCTGTCAAACTAAAAATTAGTTCAAGTTACTTCTCTTGTACAACATAAAATAGCTTTTGACCATTGTTAACCAGAAAAATATGCAAATTTTATCATAAAAAAATAACAAAAGGATTAGTCAATAAACACTTAACAATTATGGCTTCCACAGAATTGTAGTTTCAGCAATCATGGATGTCACAATGTAGGGATCCATATTAGAAGCAGGTCGACGATCCTCAAAATAACCTGAAAACAAAGACATTACATGTTTAGTGCAGAGAATAATATCACATGAATTCGACAAGTTATTCCAAAGTAACGCGGATAGAATACCTTAGAATCACCACTATTATACTTGCAGAAATGAAGAACTGAAGGTGCCCTTAAAACTTGACGAGTCTTCCATACTTTACCTTGCAGTCTATTCTTACATATCCTTAAAAAATAGCTTCAATAACAATAAGGTTTAATTGTAGTCTTTTTGAGTTTTGGTTTCCCTCATAGTACGTTCGGCTTTTAATTTTTCCTACATTTTTTTGCATATGAAGACATTGTTGACACCCAGTGATTCAATATCATATTATCATTGTGTGGAACTAAAATTTCAACATCCACTCTATAGACAATCATTGAAATCTCAATACCGATCTTTCAAGTTCCAAATAGTACTGACAATCTCAAAGCCAGACATGCAGCAATATGAGAATGGAGTATGGTTGGGGTAAAACAAAATGGACTTGCCAGTCTGCCAGATGAATGATTGCAGTTTTAGGTTAGAAAGCAGAAAGCAAAACAACTGCGACATAAATGATCTATTGAGAATGACATGGGATAAAAAGATGTCTTTGATTCCTGCAACCGAGTTTGTGAAGATGCATCAAACATTTGCTTGAACATTGAAGTTCAGGAAACCCATACATAGATGCCCAATTTTTGTTTTATATTGCATTAGTTGGGTTGTGGATTCAAGATGACATTTGTTAGCATCTCACCTTTTCCGTCCCTTTCTGTGTCCCTGCCCACTCGAACTGAAGCTCCTCGATTTGCAACACCCTGTTACCCACCATACAGCCACATTACATGATTGAACTGCATATAGCCTACAATTTAAGGACTAGCATTCATTAAGAAATAGCATATACCCAAGAGAAGGTATTGATATCTGCTGTCTCATGTCGACCTGTGAGGCGTCTTTCATTGCCCTCCCCATAGGCAGCAATGTGCTCCTTGTGCCTTAATCCAAGTTTCTGTATTGCCTTCTCGATTACTTCAAAACCTCCTTCCTTCCGCATGGACTTGGTGCTATTCAAGGAGAGCATTTAAAGCAGTAATATATCTAAGTCTGGATCATTATAGTACTTTAAGCTACATGTGTGAGTATATGTGAGTTCAAGTATTTAGAAATTTTCCTCATTTCATCTACTTTTCCAGACTAACAGACATATATATCGTGTTGATGGTAAAGCATGCTTACCTGTAATTGGTATGGCATCCAGCACCGTTCCAGTCTCCCTGTCATAGATAGCAAACAGTCCCATGATTCATTATATGAATAATAAATAATCTGAACGAAATGCCAGAAACACAAAGCATTGTTTTTTCCTCAGCTTACCTCAATCGGCTTGGGATCCAAGGACAAAACAACACCTGCTATTTCTGTTATTCTCTGCAACCAAGAAGAAGACAAACAAATTGACTTAATTCTTTATGGAGTGTGTCAAAGTAACACTGCAGGACCATAACACAATTGGTTGTCAGAACCTGTCTATGTGTCTAGGAGGTCCATAAAGCAAAGAAAAGCAAGATCCCATGCTTTAGGGCTTACCTAATACGTGATCCAGACAGCAGAGCCCTAGACCAACTAAACATCAAGACTGGAATGACTTGACAAACATCATACAATCAAATATTCAATGGATGTTACAATCTTTGACACAATTGTACAGTCAATTGTACAGTCAATTTGAGATCGATGACTATCCATAAAGACCTAACTGCAAACAATTCTCTCTCCCTCAGACACACCCAAACACACTTAATTAACAAAGAAATTCTGTAACTTTTGAGTTTATCCTCAAGGCAAAATAAATTCAAGAAAAGCTTCCAGACTTCCAGGCAGAGAATGCCAAACAGAGAGAGAAATTCTGTAACTTTGAGGTTACCCTTAAGGCAAAATAAACTCCAAAAAAAGCTTCCAGACCTCAAGCAGAGAATTTCAAACCAGGATAATAATGCTGTGATTTAAAGAAGAAAGGATTAAATTCTGTAGCTTTGAGGTTACCGTTAAGGCAAAATAAATTCCAAAAAAAGCTTCCAGACCTCAAGCAGAGAATTTCAAATCAGGATAATAATGCTGTGATTTAAAGAAGAAAGGATTAAGAGTAACAAAAGAAGACATTGAATACCTCCATTATGTAACGTGCACACCAGAGTTGATCAGCTGCTGAGATTCCCACAGAAGGACCCACTTGGAATTCCCACTGCACATCCAAATTTGGCACTTCTAAGTATAAAATTTTGAAAACAATGTAAATGAACAAAATAAGCAGCTAATTGTTATGAGATAGGGAAAAGAAAACTGTCTTACGTGACATCAAAGCAGTATCTAAACAAATCTCAAAACATATAAGTTCTACTAATACAGCATCGCCCCGAGAAGTTTGAAAATTCTTATTACCTGTCCTGGCATAACCTCTCCATTGGTTCCGCTAATATTGATTCCAGAATAGAGACATGCCTTATAATGGGCATCAACAATTTCACGGCCCCAAGCTTTATCAGCTCCAACTCCACAGTAGTAAGGTCCCTATTCAAAAAGGCAATTCTAACTGTGAATACAATTCTATCCATTGAGCAGCTTGACTGAGATAATGACCTCCCTACAATGCACATATCCATGGGTGATGAGAATATCTAAGTCTTTTACACCTTTCTAATGTCTCCTTCCGAATGCTTACCTGAGGACCAGGGAATCCGCCAATTGGCCATCCAAGAGGCCACTTCACATCCTTCTGTAGTAGAGTATATTCTTGTTCAAGCCCATACCTGAAGAGCAAAAATTAACAATGTTTAGAAACCCAATAATATATAGCTAACTCATGCTCGTTATAAAGATCAGATCCCTTTCAAAGGTACTATCAACTTAAAAGATTGGTAAAAGTAATGTGTTAAATGCGAGAAAAGTGTTTCAGAAGGCTGCCCACTTTCTACTAAGACATAAACAAACGCTTTATGCGTGATACCATGATTATGTCATCAAACTTAAAATCACTAGAAACCAATGCCTTCTCTGTTCTAATTACCATGTCTCCTCCTCAACAACTTCCTTTGTGTTAAATATTTTCTCTGCTGCAGCCCTCTTGTTGGAAGGAAGTGGAGTGCCATTTGGGGCATATGTATCACAGATTACCTGAAACAGTCCAAGAACTTAACATTGGTCCAAAAAATCCTCAAAAAGATTCAATAAATTCCTTGAATTTGCCTCTTGAGAAATTGTTTACCAGAATGTGCTTCCCTCTCCGAAATGGGTCAGGATAGATAGCTTGGGGACTGCAATAAATCAGAACAACCCGCCACTTAAGAATTTGGAGTTCATATGAGAAAACCATTTTATTTAAATATCATCCACTTCAATGATTATATAGTCAATAACAATTTTACACCTCATTCACAACAAAAATGGTAAATATTTGTCTTGTTTTTATTGGCCAAAATTAACTTTTGACTGTTGAAGGGAATGATATTTAAGAATAACCATGAGAAAAATAGATTTAAGATTGGAAGCTTGCACAGAATTTGGGATTACAGCAAAATATGGACAATTCTGCTTCCATACTATAACATGCTTCAAAATTTTGGCTTAAACACAAGCAATACTAACAGCAGTGAGATTAAACCATATTAGATTGGATGAACGGTAACACTAAGAACAAGGATTTTAATATTGAGACTTACTAGAGAAGGACTTCACTGTCATGCCCTGTAGCTTGGCCAGTGCTGGAGCCATCAAAGTTCCATCTGGGTAGTTCTTTTGGGCTACTCACTGGTCCTGACAGAGTCTGTACATGCAAAACAAATAAAGTCCACTTAAACCCCGCCTCATAAAATGGTAAAAATAGACTACCCACAATGGAATACGACCATAAAATTTAACCACACATACTTTTGCTTTGCTTCGCATATCCATTCCCGAGCCTCCAATCCTGGATATTAAAGCCCATTATGCAGAATCCAGAAAAATGAAAAGTCCATAAACATAAATGTTAAAAGACTGCAGAATTCAGGTGTTCAATGAATTTGCTTACCATATGTACTCTGCAATGACTTTCTCCGTAGTGTCAGTCAAGTCGAGGTTGAGAAGATCTGTTATTAATAAGGTCGACATTGGTACTCTGCAAACAAGAGCTATACAGAATTACAAATCTTAAAAAACAAGAAAACAACTATGTACTTTCTTTGAACAGAACAATGCAAAGAAGAGAGTGCACATAAAACAACTATGTGTTTTCTTTGAACAAAACAATGCAAATAAGAGAATTGGGTATACGGGAAGTGTAATGGAGACTCAAAAGAAGCCTAAAATGCTGGCAATCAGTGCAATTTTCAGCTGCAGCTGGAATTGTACCGACTTTTATTGTGAAGTACTTTTGAGGATTAGAAATTTTAACGGTTGGACATGAAGATGGAATGGGTGGCCAAGAAAGACGATGAGGAATTGAAAAGGATGGGTTTGGTGGCAAATGCAAGGTATGAGTTGTGCCGCCATATTTCAAAATACTAATTAGTAGCTTAGAATCCTGTGTCTTATGAAAAATTAGCGGCTGGACATGCATTTAAAATGGGGGTGATTACTAAAGTAGATAAGATGTCTGACGTACGGAATAGATTAGGCCCCATAAATCTAAGAACTTGCGCCAATTTAGACACCTGGCTTTGTTACTGATAAAGACTGTAAGGCTGAAATTTAAAGCAAAATTTCTTCAAAGAATTGTGGGGATAAGTAGATTGTTGTGGAAAAAAAAAAAAAAATTGTTTGTTATTTTTGTTTTTTACAATTATTGGGTGTTAACTAATGCTATAAAAGTAAACGAAGAATGAATTCAGGAAATTTGAAGGAAACAGGGTTTAGAAACAATTCTCTTCTGTGTGGGTTTGTTGTGTGTTAGTGTTACATGAGTACTTAGTGTTGAAAGAGCATTCCAATACAGATAGATTTTGACTCCCATCGAATAAGGTTATCCATTCACAATCACAGGTCATATTTTAATTTTAAAGGATAAGGCTTTCAATGTGAGGAAATGGTTTTCTTATGAACACTTCCCCTGATTGGTTTGTTTTGTGTTAGGTTGAGGGGCTTATTTTGATATATATAGATAAGCATGCTTTGAAATTTTAGTGAGTGATTTTTTTTCAAATTATATTGTAATGGTTAAATTTGTATATTTATGTTATTTTCTATTTAGTTTGGTGTTTATTTTAAGGAGAGTGTCTTAATATATTTATAGATTGATAAATAGTATAATTTTGTGAAAAGCCTATTCTCTTCTCCCATTCAATTTATTTATCTATTTACATACATTCCAATACACTTATATGTTATCTCACTTATATGTACACATACTTTAATATAATCACCTTATCTAGACATTAATCACACATATATGTGCACATATCCCTATGCACTCGTTAGCCACCCTGATATGATAGTTTCTATGTCCTAGATTATTTCCATGGTCATTAGATCAACCCCTTGGTCATAGACTTCATCCTCTCAAATTTAAAATTTAAATTCAACTTTTTGGCTGACCCTTGCTCATTCATTTCATGCCAAGGGCTCACTAGACACAAGTTTGTGTGAATTAATGTATGTATTAGTATTGAAAGGCAATCGATTGCATTTGTTTCACATCTCCTAGTTCATTCGATCATCTCCCAATCATCTGGTATCCATTTACACATCATTCATATTACAACACTTCAATTGGTGCAATAAAAGGAATCTAGACATGCATGATCATACTAGGAGCATATGCATGATTAAATAATGTTGTCTTTGATCATATTAAACACATTTCCATGCATTGACCTAAGAGAATGTGTCCCCTTGTGACAAAATGGCAGCCCTTCCAAGGTATTTCTAAATACTGCTAGTCTTCAAATATTAGAAAGTGTAGAGGAAGCAAAGGCAAAAAGTGAGAGAATGTATAATTATGTAGATTTCCTCATCATTTTTTAAGTGTAGAACATTTCCATGAGTTGAACTCAACCTCGATCTATAAACTCGACCCTTAGTAGCTTAGGCAAAATATTCTAATTTTTAAGGTGAGTTATAAACTGCCATCATCCATTTGTGACATGAAGACATCACATATTCCATAATCTTCACATGGATCATTCATTCTTTAATCACAAACCTAAGTACATGTATTATTCATATTTATTTCCATTACTTTAGCATTTAATTTTAGAAATACATTAGCCCTCAGCTATTATCATTAAATTAGTCTGGGCTAATTGTACTTACGTATGCATGCTATTGGATTAGCCTAAACTAAACTATAAGGAATGCTTATTTTCCTTTACATTTTTGGTGAACCTGATTGATCTTACACAACCTATCCTTCCTTAGGGTTTTTTATCCACATTACAATTTTTAGATATGATATAAATCTAATTTATCATTTGTTTCCAAATTTTCTAAGGTTTCCATTCACCTTATTTACATATATTTTGGTTAGGGTTTGGATATACATAATGATTTATCTATCTTCCCACTCTCCTACCTTGGGAAATTTTATCGCCATGGCACCTCTTAGGGCTTGTTTCTTGGTTGACCTACATACATTCATTTTAGATTTTGATGTTCCTATCTTTCATATCGTATAACACATCTATCCTCGATATACTTATGGCTTTTTATGCTATGGATATGCATGTTTTTTTTATAGAGGTGTTGTTCTATCATGTTCTATCTTTCGCCTCTTTCATTGAATTGGTTAGTGTAAAGTCTATGTTATTAGAGATGCTTAGTTCATTTATATATACATTTCATGATGATCCTATGCCTTATAACAATGATCTAAGCATACGCTAAGAAAGGATCTATCATGTCATTCATCTATACATGACATTAGTGTACCTAGTGATGATACATTTCTTACATGTCAAAATAGTCGTATCTCTTTAGATTCATGTGTTTTGAATGAATTACCTCCTCTTATACATGATAATGAGTATAGCACGACAATTATATTTCTACATCTCATGTTGAATCTTAATGTAGTCATGGATGGAGGATCTAGTGAAAGATGATCTAGCCATGCAACGAATACAACAAACACTACATAGTAAAAACAAATTGACACAACATATAGATGGTAGTTAAAATTTTCTTCCACAAGGGCTTACAACAACAAAAGGATCTATCATGTCATTCATCTATACATGACATTAGTGTACCTAATGATGATACATTTCTTTCATGTCATGATAGTCGTATCTCTTTAGATTCATGTGTTTTGAATGAATTGCCTCCTCTTATACATGATAATGAGTATAGCATGACAAGGGTAAGTGCAAGGAGACGAGTCCACTTTTTTGCCAAAAAGTGAAAGTGTTTTTCTTGTTTTTCAAATTTTGTCATACTTGGAGTGAAAATTTGAATCACTTACACATAGAATATTAATATGATGTAAAAATATGAAATGTAGGATTTTGTTTCTAGTTTTCAAATATGTAATTTTTTTTAATACCTAGATGATAAATGTTGGTTTTTTATAGGATGTACAAAAGTGGCTTTTTAAAAGTCCCCTATTTTTGTCCAAAGCATGTGTTAGTACTCATTTATGTTTAGGGTTTGAAGCTTGGGCATTTGCAGGTTTTTCCCTCGAACCCTAAAATTTCTGAGTCCGTCGGCGTGAGTTGGTTTTTGTTTCAGCGATTATGTTGTCCATAGTGGCTTGTTCCTTTCATCACCCCGACATTGTCCATCAGCAGTGGTGTTAAAGGGTCTTTCCGATGGGCCGATGATGTGTATGTAAGTTGGTCAGAGTGACATTCCATATCGGGGAAGCTAGCAGGGAGTTTGCCGATGTGACCGGTCTGGTCGATAGGGTATGGTTCATTACCGATCGGTGAGATCGGTGTGTCAGCAGAAGGATTTTTGGTGGCTCCGACGGTTTGTGTCTTGCCAAAGGGTGTAGCGGTCGGCGAGAGTTGTGGGATCAAAGAGGTGAGCTGGAGTTTGGCCGATGGAGTTGGTCTCACCGATCTAGCGGGGTGGTCATTAGGGTGGCAAGCGATATCGACAGGTGATTTTTCAAACTCGCTAATGGGGTTGGTCTCGCTGATTGGGTCTTTTATGTCGGCAGGAGTCAAAGCGATGGGCTGGTGGCAGGTGGTCCGCTAGTCATGCAGGGCAAAAGCGCACGACGCTAGGTTTGCACATGGCTTGGTTTATAAGATACTCAAGCAGGCATTGCGGGGTGAATGTGGGATTATTGATCTCACGTTTCTGGACTAGTCAGTAATGGATGCACGAGGTGCCTGCGTGGCACGTTTTTATTGGTTCTTGACTTTTCAGACTGTTTTGACATCGCAGATCTCAGCGGTAGGGAGGATTTCGATGGTCATGGTTCAAACTTTCATCAGCGTGGGATTTCCCGTGCTCGTTGTATCTCTTCTGGCGGGAATTTTTAGAGTGTGAACAATTGCTACGTCCTACAGGTTGGTATGCCATTAATGGCACAGGGATTGCAGAGGTATGGCTTGATTGACTAGGTAGCTACCTGATTGAAGAAGAGAATTCTCAGGTGGCGGTGTGGGGCTCAAGTTCAACCACTCCCACCTTTCTTTTCTGCCTATTGCATTAATTGTTTTAAGTGCCATTCTCACGGTGCTCTGTATCTGGTAGAATTTTGAAATTTTGAGAAGATTTTTGTAATTAATTGCTAAATGTACACACTTGTGCTTTAAAAGACAAGCTGTGTCACTCATTTTAGGATTGGAAACTGGACAATTTTTGGTGCTGTAGTAGGAATACAACTTTCTGGTGACTCTATTTCAGGTGTCTTTGTGAGTTTATGAGTTGTATGTTGTATGTATTATGCACAGAATTATCAATTTCATGTTGATTTAAATGAGGAATGCTTCATTGCGTGTGTTTTGTTATTTGTCTCTAGACTGAATGTGTTTTTCTTCTGACTCTAAACATCTAAGGGGTGTTATAGATTCTAGAATATAGGTTTTCTATATTAAATACTTAGTCTCTTACTTCTACTCAAGGAGTAGATTGAATGTTTTGGATTAAGTGTTGAGAAGAATACCTTGCAGTAAGGATGTTTGTAAGTAGAAATAACTAAATACTCTCTCTTGGGTATTGTCTGTAAGGCAGACATTTTAGAAACCCCTTGAAATCTGATTACTGTCTTAAGTCTGTGGTAAACATTCGCATATATATGTCTACTGACTCCGAGCCCTGGATAGGCACTGATCTGGTCTGGTATCTCAGTTGCAACCCAAAGTCCTAGTTTTGCATCCATATATAAATCAAACTCAAACTCCAACTTCAAAACCATTAGGACTTTAGAAGTAGTTTTAGGACCCAAAATCCTCTGTCTACAACTGAACATAGGCCCAGAGCTAGCCCCTTTGCACTTATCTCACAGTTTTGGTCTACATAAGAGAGGATTTATCTGCTTTGTATCAACATCCCAGCTAATTCATGGATACATTTCATAGATGTTGAGTAGGGAATACCCCCCTTGGTTCTGCAGAGCCTAAAGAAGAAGAGGAGATATTTATAGAGTCTATCTCCTATACTGTTGGCCCTTGGCCCGGGAATCCTGTTGATCAATGATGGCTACCTTGTAGGGATGATTGGGAACAAGCATCCAGTCTGGGAAAATAACCAACAACATGCATGTGTATGGCCAGCATAATTTGACCTAAATGAAGGTATTTTTCTAATTCCTTTTGTGGAAAGATGCATAGGATGTTAAATTTTGGTCAAGATGTTTTTTGATAAATATTTTTTAATTAATTTTTTATGGCACTAATTAGTGTTTTTTAAAACCCCTCATGTATGGCCAACATAATTTGAGCTAAACTAATCAATTCACTATTTTTTTCATGTAGAGAATGATGTCTAGATGGTCAGACATAATTTTTTTCAAGAAACTTTCAAAATCAAAAAGTTATTAAAAAAATAGTAACTTATGTTATTTCAAGTTTATGAGTCTCTTTGTTTAAAATATAATTAATAAATAGAAAATTATGTCCAATAGTACAAAAAATTGCATATTTACAAACTAGACTTTGAGATCTATAATGAGTTTTAATCTTGTAAAAAGATTCTAAAAAAAAGTTGTTAGCCATAGTGGTGAAATTAGTTTTTTCTCTTGCTGTTACATGGTCTCCTAGTTGCAAATC
The DNA here is from genome assembly GCA_027924645.1 of Cunninghamia lanceolata. Classification (NCBI taxonomy): domain Eukaryota; kingdom Viridiplantae; phylum Streptophyta; class Pinopsida; order Cupressales; family Cupressaceae; genus Cunninghamia; species Cunninghamia lanceolata. Next base: position 820,540 of record BSBN01000064.1, read on the forward strand.
AAAAGCTAAGGCATGGATTTCCAAGCCTAAAACCAATGCAAATCCGCACGTTTACAATTTCAAATTTTTAGAAATAGATGCCCATTTATAAATGGGTGCCCGTTCATAATGGGTGCCCATTATAAATGGGAGCCTATTCTAAAATAGAACGGGTGCCCATTCTAAAATAGAACAAGTGCCTTATTTTATTTTAACCATTATTTTTTTTTCCCATAAAAACATAGTACAACATATTTTTTGCAACATTGCTTTTTATTAGTGTGATCGACAATGACAAATTCTTCAATTTTTTATATGCAAGTGTCAATTCAAGCTCTCAACAAGGCATATTTATGCAATTTTTATAGGGATTCAATCATAAGGAGCATTTTTAGATGGAATGAAGTAGAAGAAATATTTTTTAGAGAGATAAAAAAAATGTTTTTCAGAGAAATCAAGAAAATATCATATTGAACAAATGATCTACATCAACTTGTATTTCAAAAATTTTAAGGAGGGATCCAACTCTAAGTATAGTATAATATTATTTACTGATTTTATCAACATATTTTGGTAATCATGGGATCAAATAAATGTCAACAAAAAAATAAAAGGAAGGTCATGACACTTGAAGAAATTGAAGCATATCAAGAGAGAGGCAAAATGACAAAGAGATAGGAGAGAGAGGATTCAAAAAATGAAGAATGATGTAGCATCCAATTTGATGACTATTGAAGAGAACAGTGAAGAGGCCAATATGGATGAAGTGAATGTAGACTATGCAAATGTGGAAGAGTGTTGAACACACTAGGATACTGAGAGGGGGGGGGGTGAATCAGTATCTAAACAAACTTCAAATCCTTCAGAGAAGATTAAAACTTAAGCATTACAACATTAACATAAATATGAAAAATCAACACAATGCACATCAACACATAACACCAGATATACATGGAAAACCTAAGAAGGGAAAAATGACAGTGAAGATTAACTCACAATATATGAAGCTTAAAATAATGACTTTGTTTTAGGGCTACAACCTAAGGAAGCTACTACTCCCTAAAAACTTTGCTTTAGGGTCACTCCCAAGGAAGTTGCAACTCCCTACAAACTTTGTTTAGGGCTACAACTCAAGGAAACGACTACTTCTTGATCTGAGAACAAACTCAGTGATGATTATAGTATGATAGTCCTTCTACTACTTGCAAACTGACATTAAAGCTCACACCTTTGATGATTACAATTCTGATTCTTCTGATGATTGGATCAATTAGGCACACTCTTCACATCCTTCCCGTCACAAAAATGTCTTCAATATGAATCAAAACAACATATAATTCTTTTGTTCTTTCTCCTTCAGTCACACCTCATAATGCATGTAATATTCATACTCTGCTTTTTACACATTCATATTTTTATCTTCACAATCATACCTCACCTAGAACAACTAGGTTTACAATATATACATGACATTACATTGATTTTAATTACAAGTCGGCCAGAGATTATACAACATGAAACATGCATAGGGCAAGCCCTATCATGAACTACATGCTACTCCAGAAGAAACCACATGCTTTGCAGATCCCAATTCATGCTTAGTTCGGTCCTAAACATCCTTCATAGCACTGTTACTCAAGGAATGACCTCCGCACACATCGCTCATTTGAAATAGGACGGCCTTAAGTAGGAAGACATGAAATTTGAAGTATAATTGTCACCACCACTAGAAAACCTTGTGCAGTAATGGAAACACAAAGGATCTTCATGAAATTCTTCCATATGAGTCTTCATGACTCTTACAACACCTTCAGATATACCTCTAACTCCGCACAACAAATATATTGTGTTGCATACCTTAAAACATGCACACTGAGATCAAACAACCATCTAGAACACATTGTCATTGAGAAACTAACCTTGTGGAGCACTAAACCACCTGAAATTGCAAGGATGCATGTAATACACATCCCTGAACATGTCCACAAAACCGCATAGGCAATTCTTCTCTTCTGGAGGAATGCAGAGCATGTCGACAAGCCTTCAACATTACTTTTCTTAGATAGACTACCGACTGAAACTCCACCACTTATAACTTTCACTACTAAGGGTGTAGATACCTGAAATATTGAACATAGCACCTCCATCAGATATTGAACTTAACTTTTGAACTACAAGAGCTTATCTTCAAACACAGAGAAATGAGGAACCAAATATTGCAGTATAGTGAATACCTTCTTTAGAAACAACAATGTCTTCAAAATGTCAACTACAAAACACTCAGGTAGTCCAAACAATATGAAACTTGGAACATACATGCTTTGACACTATATGAGGCTATCTTCCACTCCGCAAAGATACAACATCAAAAGCACGAAAATGCAAAGCAATCTCTTAGACAGTCTTCAAAACAGTCTTCTGTAGCAGAAACTTACATCAACATTCGGAGGCCAAAACTTCTTTGTATCAACACATACATTCTTAGGAGCAATAGTAGAGAGCATACAATATGCTTCACACCATTAGTAACATCTCCCCAACATCAGCAACACATCTAATCATCTAGGTACTTCTAATTCCCATATTAATATGTCTTCTTTGCTATCAACCAACATACTCAATGAATATAGTCTCTGCTGACTAAGAACTTCAGGAACATGACATCCAACCATGAACTTCTAATTCCCATATTAATATATCTTCTCTGTTGTCATTGGATAAGACATGACATCCAACCATGAACACCATCACACCTCCATGACAGTGTTGACATCACTGACAACCTTGTGATAGTGTTGACATCAGTGACAACCTTAGAAACCATATGTGTAGCAAAGAGTTCAAGAATAAGGAAAATGCAAATGTAGAAATGAATCCTGGTATGTCTTCAAATCCCTTGAATGATAATGATATTAATGATTTAAAGGAAGTTGGATATAACATTGTTGATTTAAATTCTTCTATTACAAACAAGACAATAAAAATAAAAATGTAAACCCTTGTATGAGTGAAAATGAAAATATTTTTTTTAAAATTGAAAGTAATGTTTTGAATAATCTTTGTGGTAAGATATCTTGGAGACAAATTTAAACCCATGCAAATAGATTGTATAAACTATTTTTATATAAAAAAACTCTTAAATTTTAATGTCAACTTGTATTGCAATTAATGATAATGTCAAAAATATGAAAAGTAATAAAAAAATTAGGCATTTTGTAAAACCACAAAAGGTGGATGAATTAATAGAACAAGTTATGTCTAGTGTTGCTAATGCTATTGGTTCTATTGGAAAAACAAGTCAATCTAAGGATAGGAATGTAGCACATCGAGCAATAACAACTGCTTTAGTTAATAAATTAGTTGTGAGCAAAAGAATGATAAGTAAGACAAGTGAATATTTAAATGTGCATGCTAAAGCTTTGAGAAGAGTGACAAAGAGAAGAGTAAGTATTGAAGATGATCCAATTAACCAATGTTGGACTTTTAGTGGTAGACTCCCAAGGTCTGACATGAAATTAAATAATGAAATTAGGTCTTTGATTGAAATTTTTTGGCATGATAATACAAGGGTTTCATCAAATTCTAGAGATGTTTTCAAATTAAGGATGGGGTCAAAAAATCATGATCCTCACCCAAAACATCTTTTAGACATGACTCAAATAGAATTATATAAAAAATTTCTAGATGACTCAATCATAGAAAATTTTAGCATAAGTCAAAGATCATTTGAGAAATGTAAACCTTGGTATTCCAAGATTAATAAGCAACGAATCTCTTGTTGTTGCAAAAATCATGTGCAATTTCATTATTTATTATGATATTTTGTGATATATAGGTTGTACTCTCCATACTAACCAAATTATATAGGAATGTGGTATTAATATGCCACCTACAATAATTAAGGAGTTTATAACAAGTTTACTTTGTTGAACACCTGATCGGCAATTCTTTTGTTCCAAAACTGTGTGTTTCTAGACAATATAATAGATGTGATTGTTGGATTTAGGACAGACAACTGAGAGGTGGGGGGGTGAATCAGTTGTCACCAAAATTTTGTTCCTTATTCTCTTAAAACCTTCTTATATTTCAACAACATATCAATGATTCAATCATGAAAGCATAATGCAATAATTCAAGAGCATAAACAAATTCAACACATATAACACCAAGATTTTAACATGGAAAACTCGGTTAAGGGAAAAACTGTGGGGTGACTAACCCAAGATTGTATTCTCTGTTAAAAGAATAAGAAGTATAAAATGGCACTTGCTAGTTAGGGCTCACTACGCAAGCACACTGCTCACAAGAGGCCCACTGTTTACGAGAGACACACTGTCTACACAAGAATATGAGTATTACATACTTGAACTGGAGATTAACATCTTCACTATGCTTGAGTCAGTTCCATTTAAGCTCAACACCTATGCTTTGCTTTTCGTTCCTCTTCACTACCACCTTCTCATCATGACCACATAGATACATTTGAATGACTTCGCAACTCTGATTTATACATGACATCAAATTTGGAATGATCATCAAAGTCAGCACAACACACACTTATTTTATTACAGAGCAATTACAAAAATACAACTTGACTTATTAAAAAAACTTCATGCACATCACTACACTGTCAGCCACACATAGATGGGACTTCAATCTTCTTCGAGGAATATGCTATGCTTCGCAAAACATCTTCAAAATCATCTGCAACATGCACAAATCATTTGGTCGGCCAAGACTAGGAAGAACACCATCACCCGAAGGTAAATCTTCAATTACGAGCTCAATCTTCAATGCAGACCGCGAACGTGAAACATAATTTAGAGACCCCCTCAAGCTTGCTTGACTCACCAAGAACATTCGCATCATTCGCATCTTCTGCTTACTGTAATCATTCGCATCTTCATCCGGAACCTTAAGAACATAGTCGGTCATCACTGTCATAGTAGAAGGATTGCTTGTAGTCCTCCAAACCATGAACCAATTGAGTTGTCAATTCACATTAGCCTCCCAAACATGCCACTAGATCCACAAAACATGATATTGTATTTCCAGATCTCACCAGACCTATTTGTGTCACTCTGTCACCTCTGAACAGTTGCTAGAACCAGTTTTACTCTCATGGCCATAACTCCTCATGCAGACCTCTCAAATCTTGACTGGATCATCTTCAGACACATATCTACAAACCCTTTGATGCACATTCTCTGGTCTTCATCTAGCTGGGATCTTCACTTCATAGAATTTCACTGTCTTCACTGTTCTTCTCTATTTCTGATAGGACTAATTTTCTCAATATCCTCAACACACAACTCATCCAATCCTTGACATCAATGCAACAAGAGTATGTTGACATCAATGACAACACTGGTTAGGCCCATACTTGCAACAATCTCCCCCTTTGTCATTGATGGCAGCATATGATGTGAAAAACTGTTTTAACCATCAAGATAAGAACTTCTCCTCACTAACTGACATAGCTCCCCCTATCAACTTCAACCATTCACATGTCTTCTCTTCCTTTACTGCTCCCCTTTGTTCAACAACCACTTTTAGTTTTTCACATGTCTTCTCTCCCCCTTTGACATCAATGGAAAAGGGCACATACTTGCAACCACTTCTCATACTTCAAAATCATACTGACTGCTCCCCCTGAGTAGCAGCCTCCTAACATCAATTCAGATCACAAGATATGACTGTGGGATCCACCGGACATTAGTACACCTTAATTCAGAACTGGAGGGGTAATAACCCCTAACTTCTCCCTGAGATACTCAAAAGTGTCCTTAGGTAGAGGTTTGGTAAAAATATCTATAATCTGATCCTTTGAGGGCACAAACTCCAATCTGACTTCATTCTTGTTCACCTACTCTCTCAAAAAGTGAAACTTGATGGATATATGTTTTGTCTTTGAATGCAACACTGAATTTTTTGATATGTTTATTGCACTTGAATTATCACAGAAGATTGTGATAGGTTCTTCATACTATACTCTGATATCTCTTAGCATTTGCTTCATCCACAATACTTGAGTGCAACTGCCTATTGCTGCAATATACTCTGCTTCTGTAGTGGACAGAGATATTGCCTCTTGTTTCTTGCTTAGACAAGAAACCAATCTTTTTCCCAAAAAGAATGCACCACCACTGGTACTCTTCCGGTCATCCACATCTCTTGCCTAATCAGCATCTGTGTATGCATGAAGAGAGAAATCATGATCCTTAGGATACCATAATCCATACTCAATTGTTCCCTTCAAATATCTGAGAATTCTCTTGATTGCCATGACATGAGACTCTCTAAGATCAGCTTGGAATCTGGCAACAAGACCAACAACATTCATAATATCAGGTCTAGTTTGAGTAAGGTAGAGCAGTCCTCCAATCATTGACCCGCACTTTTTCTGATCAGCGTTAGGGGATTCATCATCTTTGCTCAGCTTACATCCGGTTGCCATGGGAGTATTCATTGCCTTTGAATCTTCCATCCCAAATTTCTTCAACAATTCTTTCATATATTTGGTTTGTGATATGAAGATTCCTTTCTTTGTTTGAGTGATTTGTAGACCCAAGAAGAAATTCATTTCCCCAAACATAGACATCTCAAATTCACTTTGCATTTGATTTGCAAAAGTCTTGCACATACTATCTTTCCCTCCAGAAATGATATCATCAACAAATACTTCAACAATCAATATATTTTCATGATCAACCCAAAAATATAGATTACTGTCAGCAGTACCTTTGTTGAAACCAATCTTCAAAAGATGTTTGTCCAATCTATCATACCAAGATCTTGGGGCTTGTTTGAGTCCATACAATGCCTTCTTTAATTTGCAGACCATAAAATTGTATTTTCAGATCATACTAGATCTACTTGTGTAATTCTTTTTTTACCAGATAGTTGCTAAAACTAGATCTACTCATAACTTCTTCAAATCTATATGCAGATTTCTCAACTTTTCATTGAATGATTTTCAGATGAACCTCCAAAAGCCCTTTAATCCGCAACCTCTGATTCTTACTTGATGTGCCAAATCTAGGCACTTACTAGCTGGCTGGGGGAATTTGATCTTCTTTGCAGCTCCCCCTAAGCCAGAGCTCACTTTTTAATTTCTGGAAGGATTATCAGCAATGGATTCCGGTGCGGACCCATCACCAAAGTTCATCACACTCTTCTTTACCCAAGTCTTGCTCATCTCCTTCTAAATCTCATCTGCATTTACTTTACCTTTGCCTTTGTCTTATTTCTGATCATGTTTCACCGGACCTTTTCCATCATGATTTCTGCTCCTGCAGAATCTAGCTATATGACTAGATTTATTGCAATTGTAACACACAACATTTCCTTGCTTACTTGATTGATATCCTCTTGATCTGCACTGATTAGCCATATGCCCCATTCTATTGCATGCAAAGCATCTACCATTGAAAGAATTGTTCATTTGCATATTTCTACATTCATGAGATTTGTGACCATACCTTTTGCAATTAAAACATTGACCGGAGAATGATGGATTATTCTGATTCATTATGCTCCTGCACTGAGTTGCTTTATGACCAAATTTGTTGCAGTTGAAGCAATTTCCATTGAAAGATGGATATCTTTGAGCATTAGGTTGTCTTACCGGAGGTCTTCTAGGCTTGTTTCTTTGTCTTCCTGACTGAAATTTCTTTTGACCAAATTCAGAGCTTTCACCTTTCTCATATCCCAAGCCATGCTTATCATCTACCCTCTTTTGACTTTCAAGTAGTACTTCAAGTTTGGATGAGCTTATCTTGAATTTTTCTTTGTATTCATTTGCAGTTTCAAGATCTTTTTTAAGAGTGTCAATCTGTCTCTCAAGTTGTTCTTCATTGTATTTGGCTTCTCCAAGATTAGACTCAAGATGTCTAATTATTCTGTCCATTTTGTAGCAATCTTATATTTTCTCCTTGAGGGATTGATTTAAGTTTTCTTCAGTATTTCTCTTCTCTTCAATTTCTTGGGTAAATTTTATAACGCCTTATTCCATTTCATGTCTTAGCATAACAACTTCTTTTGACAACTTTTCACATAGCTTTGTTTTCTCATTCAAGTCCTCATCAATATTATTGGCTTCATTCTAATATGCTAACTTCTGAAGTTGTTCCTTTCTCTTTTTCATGGAAATACTGAGTTTTTCTTTCAGCTCATTGATGAAATCATCAGCCTCCTTAAGTCGCTCTCTCAAATTATTGACTTCAGACTGGGATTGATCAAGATCATCGAAGGCAGACTGTAGTTGTTCTTTCATACCATATGCATCCATTGAGATTCCCAAATCCTCCTTAAGCTGTTAGGATTTTTCTAAGGAACTTAGCTCTGATACCAATTGTTGGATTTAGGACAGACAACTGAGAGGGGGGGTGAATCAAGTGTCACCAAAATTTTGTTCCTTATTCTCTTAAAACCTTCTTATATTTCAACAGCATATCAATGATTCAATCATGAAAGCATAATGCAACAATTCAAGAGTAGAAACAAATTCAACACATATAACACCAAGATTTTAACATGGAAAAGCCAGTTAAGGAAAAAACCACAGTGTGACTAACCCAAGATTGTATTCTCTGTTAAAAGAATAAGAAGTATAAAATGGCACTTGCCAATTAGGGCTCACTGCTCGAGCACACTGCTCACAAGAGGCCCACTGCCTATAGGAGACACACTGTCTACAAAAGAATATGAGTATTACATACTTAAACTGGAGATCAGCATCTTCACTATGCTTGAGTCAGTTCCATTTAAGTTCAACACCTCTGCTCTGCTTTTCACTCCTCTTCACTACCACCTTCTCATCATGACCACATGGATACATTTGAATGACTTTGCAACTCTTATTTATGGAATGATCATCAAAGTTGGCACAACACACACTTATTTTATTACAGAGCAATTACAAAAATACAACTTGACTTATTACAAAACTTCGTGTGCATCACTACACTATCAACCACACATAGCTAGGAATTCAATCTTCTTTGAGGAACACACCATGCTTCGCAAAATATCTTCAAGATCATCCGCAACATGCACAAATCATTCGGTCAGCCAAGACTAGAAAGAACACCATCACCTGAAGGTAAATCTTCAATTACGAGCTCAATCTTTAATGCGGACCGCCAACACAAATTGAACACAATCTAGAGACCCCCACAAGCTTGCTTGAATCACCAAGAACATCCGCACCACTTCTGCTTACTGTAATCATTCACATCTTCATCTGGAACCTCAAAAACATAGTCGGTCATCACTGTCACAATAGAAGGATTGCTTGTGGACCTCCAAACCATGAACCAATTGAGTTATCAATTTGAATTAGCCTCCCAAACATGCCACCAGATCCGCAGAACATGATATTGTATTTCTGGATCTCACCAGACCTATTTGTGTCACTCTGTCACCTCTGAACAATTGCCAGAACCAGTTTTACTCTCATGGCCATAACTCCTCCATATTTTCATGCGGACCTCTCAAATCTTGACTGGATCATCTTTAAACACATAGCTACGAACCCTTTGATGCGCATTCTCTGATCTTCATCTAGCTGGGATATTCACTTCATAGAGCTTCATTATCTTCACTGTTCTTCTCTATTTCTGATAGGACTAATTTTCTCAATATCCTTAGTACACAACTAATCCAATCCTTGACGTCAATGCAACAAGAGTATGTTGACATCAATGACAACACTAGTTAGGCCCATACTTGCAACAATGATAACCTTTCATTGTTAGGAGAATGCATGCATGAAATTAGTTCAGATGGTTTTGGACAACAATTAGTGGATGTGAAGAGGTTCAATAATGTTCAATATCCATTAAATGATGGATAAACTAGAAATAATTGTGTGTTAGTCACATAACAAAGTAGTGTACATGCATTCATTATAGAATTCAACAATAAGATTGTGTATAAATATGTGAAACACTCTCAATATGCTTGGTGACTTGATGAACAATTTTGTAGATGTAAAAACACATTTCCAATGGAACTATAATTTTAGTGGTTGACTTTACATAGCTCCACAATAGGAGATTCAGTCTCAATATTATAACTCAATACAGGTGGCCATCTTTGTTCATATTGTATACATACATGCAATATAATACAAGTCAAACTTTGAATAGCTTGACATATCAAAGAATACCTTATGCTAGTATATTAACCACAATAATATATGCAATATACAAATGCGACCAACTATAAATATAATCCATTTTTAACTAGATAAATTCAATGAAGATATCATGGTATGAATGAATCAACTTTATCATACCTATAGATCCTCCTAGAACTTATTGGTCTTCATGTCAACCAGCTTCCTTCTCCCAAGAAAGAAACATTATTAGGCTGACCCCTCTTCAACACAAATCCCAAAAATGATTCTTACATAATGCTATACCTAGCTGTTCCCAGCTAAAATGAAATCTCTTTTTCCTAACAAGTCATGGCTAGAGAAAAGGAGACTAATGAATGGATGTTTCAACACCACCTTCAATACTTATTCCACTTCACTATGTTGGCTATTTTTAGCCTCCACAAACATGTATGCGCCTTAATGGCCATGTTCACCATCCGTAGTGGTTACCATACATAGGGGGTTAAGATAGAATAGTAGTAATAATAATAATAATATAATAAACTTGCCACTATCAATTATAAATTTGCAATAAGATCATGCTCATTCAACAATATTATATCTTATAATTGAATCAATTATAGATATATTTTGCTATTGAAATAATAACATTACTAATAACTAATCTTTTTTAATATTAAATCAACTAATAGGTTAAACCATTAAGACTCCCTTCAACAACACCTAACATGCTTCTGAACATTATCAAGCATCACCTATAGTCATATTACTAACTCACACAAGTGTGTGTGGTTCTTGGACATTTTGGTTCAACTACCAACTTGTCGCCATCTATCATCTTGTCTTGGATGATATTCTCCCTCACTGCATGGGTAGGGAAAAAATTATCCTACATCCACCTCATATCCATCCATATGGTAGTTAGTCCATTAAGAAAATAATTAATAATCACAATTGTGTAAATATAAATTGCATAACATCAATTCCCATATCATGAATATTCTATCAAAGTAACAAACTATTATTTGTCCCATTATAGTGTGATACAAAATGAAATAATAAATATTAAATCCACACATTAATAGTTTTCAAATAAATAACCAAAAAGGGGGTGGGACATAAATGACATATACATAGTGTTAGAGCTAACATCAAAGGAGTGTTTCAAACATCAAACATAAATATCATGCCCTGAAGCATATCGTTAGCACTATGACAAAATAAACTATAATTTCAACTATGAAAACATGAATCAAGAAAGGAATAAGAATCAATCAATGGTCATAGGGATGCAAAGTGTATGAGTAATCTAGTTTTCTATGTCTATTTATTATGAGTATGAGTCATAGCAAGCACATAGGCCCCTAGTTTCTGAACTCCAACTCTAATACCATATGTAACTACACATTCTTGGGTCATTAAATAAATTAGATACAAGATAATTTTCCTAATTTTCTGTTTAAGAAAATTATTTATTGAAATAGGATGTACCACTTGCTATTTTGTTACACATTTGTAAACTTAAACTTACTTTCTCAAGTTAGTAGGTCTAGTTCTAAACATAATGCAAAACCCTTAGACTTAACTTAATTCCCTAAGTCCATCCAACATGAACCACCTACATATCACATACCATGAGAATTAGGAGAGGTATGTAGTTCTTTTCAAGACTAATAGCTTTACCTCTATCTACAACTTGTCTAATACACAACTTTGTCTCTCAATGATGTTTACTACATGTCCTAAGATGATATTATTAGATGGCTTAAATGACCACAATACAAATATAAGAAACTCATATTTCTAGTTTACAACTACACAACATATTAACATTTGTCACCAACAAACACTAGTAATACTCAATCTCAAAATTATTCTTCCATTTGTGGACTACATGTGTAATTTGACCCAAATGTAAATGAAAATTAATAGCCATAGACAAAATCATAATTTAGTCATCAACCTTTAAGTAATAGGAAAATTGTTACACATATGGTTCCTAAGGTTGTCATTAATGTCAACACTATCATGGATGTGTAAGGAACTGCTTGGTCCAAAATCAAATTTTCAAAAATTTTACTTTATTAACAAGTTCTTATGAGATATATCAAGACTTTGATTGAGTACTCAGGAAAAACTTTGGCCAAAACAGCCATATGTTTAAAACAGAACATTCTTAAGCCACCCGGGCTCTTCTATCCTTTGGGCAAATAGGTTCATACAGAACCAGGTCAAACGGACCTTATCGCTACCTGATTCAGGTAGAACAAACAGTGGCCAAAAGGCCTAGTAGGTCAAATAGACCAATACTCTATCCAATCTGGAATAAATAAACATGACAACCTAACGGGCTAAAGAGGACAGGAATCATTATGCTCTGGCCAGAGACTTCTGACTCCCTCGGGACCAATACAGGTTCATGAGTCACTTCCTGGGGACCACAGTCTGCCCAGACACTGTATTGAGGATGTCGACTAGGGAACACATAACATCAACTTGTACTCACCTCAGTTTACGGCAAAGCCAGGTACAAGTAATCCACCCCGGGATTCTTCTGAGTACTAGGAGAGTTCTTAAGTTACCTAGATAACCTTTAAACTAGGGTTTGAGATTATGAAGTTGATTATAAAGGAGTATACTATATTCGAGGGACCTGAGTATTGGAGGCATCCTTCGCCGTCCAGACTGCCTACATACCCTGTATCCACGGGATCAAGGCCCTCTACGGATGCGATCTACACGACAAATGCGAACATGTAGTTCTATCTTGCACTATGTTTATGTAACTGTAGTTGGTACACAGTTCTTCACCGACTGCCCACTCACTCAAGTGATACAGTGACAGAATTCCTAAGAAACTAGTTTGCAAACACACCTCCCAGGAGTGTTTGGCGTTTAAGTTTTCAAGTGTGAATAGTTTACCTAACACACATATTTCCCTGATGAGGTCTTCCCGTTGATCGTCCTACACCAAATTTCGATAGTCTCGCCTTTTCCTTTTTTTTTTGTTAATCTTGTTAGTGAAGTATCCAAGGAGATTTTCCCTTCCTACGGATTTAACTCTGACATGTCCCTTATTACTCCCCGACGATTTAGAGGGACGGTACCCAAATATCGTTGTTGCAGCTATGTTAGGTGCGAGGTACTTGGTTCAACATGACGGCATTACCCGTAAACAGACACAGAGGTACCATAAATACTGAACACTGCGAATGTTTGAGTTTGGACGTCTATTTTACAAGGTTTACCTATCTAGTAAAAGAGAAAAACTTGCATAATCACTAACTAAGAAAATTGATAAAGGAACACAATGTAAGTAAGATATAATAAAGATGCATGATCATTTTGCTTAGAAAATAATTAATCAATTCTATCAATTCACAATACAAAAAGATTCAGTTTTGGAAAAACAAGAAATATTGATAATCTATTTTGTCATACATCAACAGACTTTATTCCAAGAGTGAAGAATTGAAAACACTTTCTTGCATGACCATTATATAAGCTCACTTTCAAATTGAAACTAGTAAGGATTAATAAAAATTTGTAAAATAAGATAGATGTCTTCACAAGAGGTTCACTTGAAATTTCCTAATTAGATTTATACTTCAACAAAATTGATTAATTTCCATTCTTAATAAACTTTTGTTTATACTCGATCAAGGGTGACTATGTTTCCTAATACATAAGAAATGATAATTAGTTGTTCTAAGGTTTTATGCCTTTCCAAAATTAACGACTATTTCAAAGAACTTCTCGATTCCATTCATGATTCAACTATGATCATAATTTATATTACCAATTAAGGACCTAATAAAAGTTGTACAATATGACAAATATCTCAACAAGAGGTTTCTTTAGCTCTCTAAATGGATTTATGAAATGGTTTCCTTTGTTAATACACTTGTGAATATAACTTGATTAGCAACAATTTTTGTTATCCTAAACTGATAAATTAGTCGCCCTAACTTTCCAATGAACAACCAATTTCAAAACTTTGGATTACATTCATAATAATTTTTTTATTATTATTATAGAATTCATCTATTTAGAATACATTTGTCCTTTGTGCTCAAGGAACATAACTAGGGGTGTAATTCTACTATTCCCAAATTAAAATCTCATATTAACACGTTTATTCTTCCTACCCATTATTTTATTAACCACTCATATTAACTTCCATCATCCAACATAGTATAATTAATTACCACTTTTCTTTTATCAATATTTTCCATCACAACCTTTCTCTTTATTTATAACTTCTACCATAATTATCCTACATGTATCCTTTTATTAATACTATACTTTTCTTCACCCTATTTCCTCACATTCTTCCTTCCACTATTTTTTTTTTACTCTTATTATCTACTTAATATCATCTCACTCTATTTTTACCCATTATTCTATTATATTTACACCTCTGTATTACATATTTCAACACTTAACCACACTTCACCTTTCTCCTATAATTTACTACTTTTAAATTTCTCTCATTTATTTCATTTTGCTTCTTTTCTTTCCTTCTTTATACCACTTCACTTTTATTTCATTTTTGTTTCTTTTTAATTTATGCTTTTCTCTTATCATTTTCACTTCATTTTCACTTCTTTCTATTATATCTAAACACTTATTTTTACTATTTATTATATTTATTTATAAACAATCATTTATCTCCCTATACTATTTATACATATTATTATCATTTTATCTCTCATTATTCATTTCAGCACACCAATATAGTATACTTTATTCTTTCATCTCATCCCATTTCCTACTTATCCATTTATGCCTTATATTATTTTTTTTAATTTCATTTTTACTCACACATTGATCAAGAGGGTTAATTTTCGAATACATAGAAGTCTAGAAAAATAGAATTATCTTTGGTATGTGCTTAACTACCATAGCTGACACAGAAACAAAATTGATTTTCCAATGCCCGCAAAGACCTAGAAAACTACCTTTACCAATTACAACCTATTTTTGGCTTAACCATCAACATAACTTTGACCACTTTCTTTGTTTAAGATTTAATTTATAAATACAAAACCATATGGCAACGATGAGACTTAAATGACAGTGTTGGATATTCTGAGGACACCCCAAACTTTATTATTGAGATGCCAATTAAATTTGCATGGTTGTGCGGATGTGTTTTCTTGGTGTCTGTAGATCACATATGTAGACAGAGGAGATCTATGCAAGGTTGGAGAAATCAGCTTGGGAGGTGAAGGCATGCTCCCAGCCTGCGCCAAAAGGGGAGCCTTGGAATAGGGTATGGTCATTCTTCAAAGCATAAGGGCGAGGGAATTTTTGTCAGATATTATAGTTAAAAGGGCTCTGATAGAAATGTATGCAAAATGAGGAAACATGGACAAGGCATGTCAACTGTTTGATAGAATGCCTGAAAGAAATGTCTTCTCGTGGAATACAATGATTTCAAGTTTTGCGCAAAAATGGATTTGAAGGAAAGGCTTTAAAAACTTTAATTCAAAACACTTGATAGATGTAAAGCAAAACTCCACAGTCTTTGGCGGCAGCCTCCCTGCCTGTACCAAAAGGGAGCTTCAGAACAGAGTATGGGCGTTCATGAAAGCATGATGGAAGGAGGAATTTTGTCTAAAATTATGGCTGGAAACGTACTGGTAGACATGTATTCAAAATGTGGAAGCACAGACAAGTCATGAAATCTGTTTGTTAACATGACCTAAAGAAATGCAATCTCATGGAAGATCGTGATAGTAGGGGTGTTCTAAATGGCTTTGTTGAAGAGGCCTTAGAAACTTATAAGCAATACAAATGGCAAGTGTAAAACTAAATTCTAAAACCTTTGCCGACAATATGCCTGCCTATGTCTGCGTGGTTTAGGAAAAGGCTGAGGGCTGTGGCAGAGAGGAGAGGCAAACGGGTCAGGGGGAGGTCTAGATCAACCATACTACTTTTATTCAACAAAACTTTTTCATAAAACTACCATATAGATATTAAATTTGCAACATAACAACATGAATTTTCAACTAAAATTTATTAGCAAAGTGCAAGAACTAGACTTTCAAGAGAAACAAAAAAATAAAATGAAGAAGAGAAGAATTCTTACAGATTTCTCCAACATTCTCAAACCAGAGATGGGGTGGCTTCTTCCTCACAATCCAAGAAAATTTATAGAAAAACTTGACCCTCATGGATGAAACTCCAAGTCTTCAGTCAAGTCTTCATCTTAAATGCTCCTCCCCATTTTTAAGATTGCCTATTTAATGCTTGTGGAAATGGACTTGCAAATCTGCAATGGTAATAAATTTAAGGAGAAAATGGATTCATCTCATAAATTAGGGTCTTGACTTGAGGATGGGAGAGAAGGTTCCTTATTTATTGCCCTTTCTAGAAGTGTAGTCCATTGTTGAATATTGTTTACTATTTGTATTTTTTTAAATGAGTGTACATTTATGTTTATCTAATTTAGTTTTCAAATTTAAAATTCAAAAAATTGAGTTGTGACAGGATGTGTGATGGTGTTCATGGTTAGATGTCATGTCCTCTCTAGAAGAGAAGATATAGTTCATGGTTGGATGTCATGCCTTGATCAATGCAGAGTTGAGTATGAATTTATATTAAGATGGGAATTAGAAGCATCAAGAAGACATATTAAGATGGGAATTCGAAGCACTAAAATGATCAGATGTGTTGCTGATGTTGGGAAGATGTTACTGGTGGCTTGAAGCATATTGTATGATCTCTCCTACTGTTCCTAAGAATCCATGTGTTGATACAAAGAAAGTTTGGCCTTTGGAAGTTGGTGAAAGTTTCTACTACAAGATGACTACCTTTGAAGACTGTCTGGGAGACTGCTCCGCATTTTCATGATTTTGATGTTGTGCCTCTATGGATTGGAATATAGCTTCATATAGTGTCAAAGTATGTATGTTCCAAGTTTCATGGTGTTTGGAGTATCGGAAGGGTGTTTTGTAGTTAACAATTTGAAGATAGTGTTGGTTCTAAAGAAGACATTTACTATATGGTAATGGAATGCTCCTCATTCCTCCGCATTTTCAATTATGGAAATGTAGTTCTAGAATTGTGTTCAGGGTGCTATGAAGGTGATAATTCCAAAGTTTCAGATCGTATGCCCTTCCGCTGTGAAAGTTATGCATGATAGAGTACCGACATGTGTTCTGGCAGATTAAGGTGGTGTTGAAGGCCTGTTGAAATGTTCCGCATTCCTTCGGATGTGAATGTTTGCCTTTGCGGTTTTGTAGACATGTTTATTGACGTGCATTACATGCTTTCTTGCAGTTTCAAGTTTCTTGGTGATCCGCAAGCTCAATTTTTCAATGACAATATGTTGCAGTGTGTTGTGGATGACTTGTTGTTCTTAGAGTTCATGGTTGAAGATGTGTGGTACAAAATCTTTGATGTACAGAGGTAAAGGAGTGTTTGGAGATGTTTTATGAGTCTTGTAGACTCATCTAGAAGAGTTTCATGAAGATCTTTCTTGTTTTCAGTACTGCACAAGGTTTTCAAGTTATTGTGGCCGTTATGCTTCAAGTTTCATGTCTTTGCTTAAGGCTGTCCTATTTTCAAATGAGTGGAGTGTGTGGATGTAAATCCTTGATGTTTGATGCTATGAAGGATGTTTTGGACCTGGTTAAGCAAGTGTTGATGTCTACAAGGCATGGGTCTTCTGCTGGTGTAGCGTGTAGTCTTGTTTATGACTTGGTCCTCTACACATTTCATGTTGTGTGTAGTCTAACCGACTTGTAAATGTATTTTTAATGTTGTCTCTAGCTAACAAGTAATGTAATCGATGTAATATCATGTATAAATTGTAAATCAAATTGAGTTAGGCGAGGTGTGATTGCAATGTGATTGATAAGGTTCACAAACAAGAAAAGAAGCAGAATGAATGCATTATAATGTGCGACTGAAGGAGAAAGAGCAAATGTGTTAGAAGTTGTCCTGATTCATTTTGAAAACATCTATGTGATAGGAAGTGATGAGTATGCCTAATTGATCCAATTATCAGAAGAAGAAGAATTGCAATCATCAAAGGTGTGAAATTCAATGTCAGTTTTCAGGCAGTAGAAGGACTGTCATACTATAATCTTTTCTGAGTTTGTTCTCAGTTCAGGGAGTAGTTTCTTCCTTGGGAGTGACCCTAAAACAAAGTCTTCATGGAGTTGTAGATTCCTTGGGAGTGACCCTAAATCAAAGTTATCAGGGAGTAGTAGCTTCCTTGGGTTGTAGCCTTAAAATAAAGTTGTTATTTTGAGCTTCATATATTGTGAGTTAATCCTCACCGTGGTTTTTCTCTTCTTGAGTTTTCCACGTATATCTGGTGTTATGTGTATTGTGTTGATCTTTCATGTTTATGTTAATGCTGCAATGCTTAAGTTTTAATCTACTCTGAAGAAGTTGAAGTTTGTTTAGATATTGATTCACCCCCCTCTCAGTATCCTAGTGTGTTCAACAATTGGTATTAGATCCAAGTTACTTAGAAGAAGCTTAACCACTTGAGGAAGGTCTAGGATGGATCAAAATAGTTCTCTCAAGGTACCCTTGTTTGATGGGATGAATTATTCCTTTTGGAAGCTAAGGATGGAAAACTATTTGACCTCTCAAGGGTATTTCATCTGGCAATTAGTCAAGAAGGGCTACATTGCTCCTAGTAGTGAACCTAAGGATGCAGATGAGATTAAGTTGTATGAGAATAATGCCTTGGCAAAGAGTGCTATCATGAGTGGACTAGCTGATTCTAAACTTGTGAAGATAATGAGCTATACATCTGCTCAGGATGTCTGGAATAAACTTGAAAGTTTTTATGAAGGAGATAGTAAAGTGAAACAAGCCAAGATGCAAATTTTCAAGAGCAATTTGAAACCCTGAAGATGACAGAAGATGAAGACATTGCTGGTTACATGCTCTGGGTGTCCCCAGATGAGATAGTCAATGGAATTAGAGGTCTTGGTGGAGAATTGAAATAAGATGAGATTGTGAAAAAGGTCTTAAGATCTCTTCCTAAAACTTATAGTCATAAGGTGTCTTCCATTGAAGAAACTCAAGATTTGAATACTTATACAATAGATCAGTTGTTTGGCTCTCTCACAACCTTTGAAATGAGATAATTTGACAAAGGTGCCCCAAAGAAGGAAGCAACATTCAAAGCCATTAAGAAGACAAAAAATGAAGCAACTGATCAAGATGATGACCTTGGTTAGGTAGAAGCAAACTTTGTAAGAACCTTGAAGAAAGGAACATGCAAATTTAGAGGTAAGTTACCTTTCAAATGCTTTAATTATGGAAAGATTGGTCATTTTGCTTCTAAATGTCCTTTTAAAGAATTAAGGGGTGGTAACAACAGAGACAAGTTCAAAAGAAGCCTGTATTCCATAGAGAATAGTTGTTCTTTAGAAGATGAGGATCATGATGATTCAAATGATGAAACACTTTTCATAGCCTTGAATGTTGCCGACAAAAAGGATGATGTTGGAAAATGTGAGAAGACTGATGACTTGCAAACAAAGCAAAACAATGATAGATCAATGGTCGTATGGACTTCTTTTCAGGCAAGAGAAGAAGCCAAAGCTTGGGTAATTGCCAACGGTTGTTCTAATAATATGACTGGTGACAAAGATAAGTTTATCAACCTTGAGAAGTGGAATGGTGGAGTTGTTAAGTTTAGTGGTAATGAGTCAACACAAATATGTGGAAAGGGTGCTATAACTATTGATGGGAAGAACAGGACTAAGGATGTTCTTTATGTCAAAGGACTAAAACATAATCTTCTTAGTGCCAGTAAGATGTGTAGTAAAGGATACAATCTTACCTTTCATGCGAAAGGTTGTGAAATCAGGAAGGCAAGGTCTGGAAAACTAGTTGCAGAAGGCATCAAGTCATATGGTGGCATCTATCATTTGAAGGAGGTAAATGGAAGAACATGCTTATTGGATCAATCCGGTGAGTGCTGGCTATGGCACAAGCGAATGGGACACACCAAGTTCTTTAACAATATGGTAAAGATCAACTCTATTCATGCGGTGAGAGATATGCCCAAGATAACCAAGCCTACAAACACAGTATGCAAAGAATGTCAAATGGGAAAGTAGACAAAGATAAGTTTCAAAGGCAAGAAGTACTCTTCTTCAATGCCATTGGAGCTGATCCATGCTGACCTTTGTGGTCCTACAAGAGTAAAGAGTCAATAGGTTGAAAGGTATTTCATGTTACTTATTGATGATTATTCTAGAATGACTTGGGTTACTTGCTTAAGAGAAAAATCAGGTGCCTTTGATAAGTTTAAGGTTTTCAAATCTACGGTGGAAAATGAAATGGATACTAAGATCAAATGCTTAAGGTCTAATAGACGAGGTGAGTTCACTTCAAATGAATTTGATAATTTTGTGAAGATCATGGTATTAGGAGACATATGTCAGCTCCTAGGACCCCTAAAAAAATGGGGTAGTGGAAAGGAAGAATAGGACTATGCAAGAGATGGCTAGGGCAATGTTGAAGGATGTAGATCTGCTTGACATGTACTGGAGGAAGCAGTTCACAATTCTGTCTATCTGACTAATAGAGTACAATTAGGGGTCAATAGCACCAAGACCCCTTATGAGCTATGGTATGGAAGGCCTCCTACTGTCAGATACTTTAGGATCTTTGGTAGCAAATGCTATATCAGAAGAGATGAAGAAGACCTAGAAAAGTTTGATTCAAAAAGTGATGAAGGGATTTTTCTTGGTTACTCAACCAAAAGCAAGGACTATAGATGCTACGACAAAAGATTAGGAAAGATGATTGAAAGCACAAATGTCAAAGTAGATGAAGACTTGTATCAGATCTCACAAGATTCAGAGGACTCTAGATCTGATATATTTCCATGTATTAAAGATGAAGAAGAAGAAGAGAAAGAAGAAAAGGAAAAAGAACCAGAGTAGATGCCTAAGACTCCAATAAAGTATGTTCAAAAGAACCACTCAACAGATTAAATCATTGGAGATAAGAATGAAGGTGTGTAGACTAAGAGAAGGTTTGCTAAGACTCATGACCAAGTAAACTTATGTTTGTTATCAAAGATAGAGCCCAAAACATTTATTGATGCTAGCAAAGATGATGGATGGATAAAAGCAATGGAAGAAGATTTGGATTAGATAGAGAAAAATTAGACATGGGAATTGGTTCCCAGACCAGCCAACAAGAATGTCATAGGAACAAAGTGGGTGTTGTAGAACAAGTTGAATGAAGGTGAAGTTGTGAGGAACAAAGCAAAATTGGTGTGCAAGGGCTATTCACAAGTTGAAGGCATTGATTTTGAGGGGACATATGCTCTAGTAGCTAGAATGAAGGCAATCAGAATGTTTCTTGCTCTCGCTACTCATAAGAATTTCAAGGTTTATCAGATGGATGTCAAGTCAACATTTTTGAATGGGGATCTAGAGGAAGAAGTCTACATTGAGAAACTAGATGGATTTTATATATCAGAAGATACAGACATGGTATGCAGACTCAAGAAAGCTTTGTATGGTCTCAAGCAAGCACCTAGAGCTTGGTATGCTAGGTTGGATAAGTACTTACTTCAACAGAGCTTCAAGAAAGGTGCTATAGATAGCAATCTTTACATCAAGGAAGAGGGAGATATGATATTGATAGTTGCAGTATATGTTGATGACATCATCTTTGGAGGAGATGATGATATGTGTAAGAAGTTTGCAGAGGAGATGCAAAAAGAGTTTGAAATGTCTATGATTGGTGAGACGTCTTTCTTCCTTGGACTTCAAATTGCTCAACTAGATGATAGTATCTTTATTTCTCAAGCTAAGTATGTCAAAGAGATGTTGAAAAAGTTTGGTATAGATGATTCAAAACTAGTGAGTACTCCTATGGTCACTGGATGTCACTTGAGCAAGGATGATGAGTCTCTAGAGGTGGATTAGACTACCTATCTAGATTTATGATTGGAGGGTTATTGTACCTAACTGCTTCTAGACATGATATTATGCATGCAATTTGTGTGGTTGCCAAATATCAAGCTAATCCCAAGAAAACACATGAGAAGGCAGTGAAAAGAATATTTAGATACTTGAAAGGAACTTCAGATTATGGCTTATGGTATCCAAGAGGAAATGAGTTTGATTTGAGTGCCTACACTGATGTTAACTGGGCTGGTTGTGTTGATGATAGAAGAAGTACAAGTGGTGGTGCTTTCTTTTTAGGAAGCATATTGGTCTCATGGTAAAGCAAGAAGCAAGATTCAATGTCATTATCAACTGCAGAGGTAGAGTATATTGTAGCAACATCATGCTATACACAGGTGTTGTGGATGAAGCAAACCCTGAAGAATATCAAGGTATTATATGACGAGCCTATTCCTATATTGTGTGATAATACAAGTATTATCAATATTTACAAGAATCCAGTGATGCATTCTAGAACCAAACATATAGCAATCAGGTATCATTTTTTGAGAGAGAAGGCTGCAGATAAGGAAGTAAAGTTGGAATATGTTCCAACAAAGGACCAAATTGTAGATATTTTCACAAAGACTCTTGCAAAGAACACTTTTGAGGATCTTCGGAAGGGGTTAGGGATAATTGCCCCTCCTTGCTAGCTGCATAGTAGTGCACCTGTCTAGGGGGAGTGGTTCATGTTATATCTTTTTTCCTGGATTGATGGTGGCTACCTCTTAGGGGGAGTAGGTAGTGGTTGCTGATGGTAGGGGGAGTCTGTTTGTTGCAAGAAGAAGTTATGCCCTAAGGGAGAAGAAGTTGCCTTTTGTCCTTGATGTCAAAGGGGGCGAATGTGTAGACCTATGTGTTGCCATCAATGCCAAAGGGGGAGATTGTTACACATATGGTTCCTAAGGTTGTCATTGATGTCAACACTATCATGGATGTGTGATGGTGTTCATGGTTGGATGTCATGTCCTATCCAATAGAGAAGATATAATTCATGGTTGGATGTCATGCTGAATATAATGTGATTACTGAAGTTTATGGTTGGACGTCATGCCTTGATCAATGCAGAGTTGAGTATGAAGTTATATTAAGATGGGAATTAAAAGCATCAAGAAGACATATTAAGATGCGAATTAGAAGCACTAAGATGATCAGATGTGTTGCTAATGTTGGGAAGATGTTACTGGTGGCTTGAAGCATATTGTATGATCTCTTTTGTTGTTCCTAAGAATGCATGTGTTGATACAAAGAAGGTTTGGCCTTTGGAAGTTGGTGAAAGTTTCTGCTATAGGATGACTACCTTTGAAGACTATCTGGGAGACTGCTCCACATTTTCATGTTTTTGATGTTGTGCCTTTGCGGATTGGAATATAGCTTCATATAGTGTCAAAGTATATATGTTTCAAGTTTCATGGTGTTTGGATTATCAGAAGGGTATTTTGCAATTGACAGTTTGAAGATAGTGTTGGTTTTAAAGAAGACATTTACTATATGGTAATGGAATGCTCTACATTCCTTTGCATTTGTAGTTATGGAAATGCAGTTCTAGAACTATGTTCAAGGTGCTGTGAAGGTGATAATTCCAAAGTTTCAAATCGTTTGTCCTTCTGCTGTGAAAGTTATGCATGATAGAGTACCAAGATGTGTTCTAGAAGATTAAGGTGGTGTTGAAGGCTTGTTGATATGTTTCGCATTCCTCCAGATGTGAATGTTTGCCTTTGCAATTTTGTGGACATGTTTATGGATGTGCATTACATGCTTTCTTGTAGTTTCAAGTTTCTTGGTGACCCACAAGCTCAAATTTTCAATGAAAGTATGTTGCAGTGTGTTCCAGATGACTTGTTGTTCTCAGAGTTCATGGTTGAAGATGTGTGGCGCAAAATCTTTGATGTGTGAAGGTAAAGTGTTTGGAGATGTTTTATGAGTCCTGTAGACTCATCTGGAAGAGTTTCATGAAGACCTTTCTTGTTTTTAGTACCGCACAAGGTTTTCAAGTTGTTGTGGTCGTTATGCTTCAAGTTTCATATGTCTTTGCTTAAGGTTGTCCTATTTTCAAATGAGTGGAGTGTGCGAATGTAATTCCTTGATTTTTGATGCTATGAAGGATGTTTTGGACCTAGTTAAGCAAGTGTTGATGTTTTCAAGGCATGGGTCTTCTGCTGGTGTAGCGTGTAGTCTTGTTTATGACTTGTCCTCTACACGTTTCATGTTGTGTGTAGTCTGGCCGACTTGTAAATGTGTTTTTCATGTTGTCTCTAGCCAACAAACAATGTAATATCATGTATAAATTGTAAATTAAATTGAGTTAGGTGAGGTGTGATTGCAATGTAATTGATAAGGTTTGCAAACAAGAAAAGAAGCAAAATGAATGCATTATGATGTGCGACTAAAGGAGAAAGAGAAGATGTGTTAGAAGCTATCCTAATTCATCTTGAAGACATTTTTGTGACAGGAAGGAAGTGAAGAGTGTGCCTAATTGATCTAATTATCAGAAGAAGCAGAATTGCAATCATCAAAGGTGTGAACTTCAATGTCAGTTTTCAGGTAGTAGAAGGACTGCCATACTATAATCGTTTCTAAGTTTTTTCTCAGTTCAAGGAGTAGTTGCTTCCTTGGGAGTGATCCTAAATCAAAGTTATTAGGGAGTAGTAGCTTCCTTGGGTTGTAGCCCTAAAACAAAGTCGTTATTTTTGTTATTTTGAGCTTCATATATTGTGAGTTAATCCTCACCGTGGTTTTTCCCTTCTTGGATTTTCCACGTATATCTAGTGTTATGTGTTGATGTGTATTGTGTTGATCTTTCATGCTTATGTTAATGATGTAATGCTTAAGTTTTAATCTTCTTCAGAGAAGTTAAAGTTCGTTTAGATATTGATTCACCCCCCCTCTCAGTATCCTAGTGTGTTCAACAAAAATATTTAGATTAGTTTCCTTCTATGAAAGATAATTTGAGCTCTTTGCACAATTGAACATATTAAAGAACTTGAACCCATTATCATAACCTTTATATTCATAATCTAAAAACATAATTTCCTAATTTAATTCCATTCTCCTACTTGTTCCTCTTATCAATTGATATTGATTAGAATATCATTGTTAGGAGTTAGTCTTCTTAACTCTTTTAATTCCTACTTCATATCTAACTTAAAACTAATGGTGATATGTATTTATGTTTGGCTTTTAATCTAGTTGCAATTACTTTCATAGTATAAGCACCCATATCTCAATACTTTCAATAACAAAGTGGCCTCAAGAACCCATATTCCTAACTCAAATAATATTTCCCAATAATATCAAATGGATTAATAGGGTAAATTTCATCCTTAGCAAATAAATTCAAAATGGTAGATTGAACCTTATGATGGTCTTCTTATCATGACTTTTGTTAACAATTAGATAAAAATTCACTTCAACTATCTTAGATATGCTTGTATCATACCCTTAGTTACCTCCATTTAACTTAGTTCAACAATACATATGTTTTTGGGCAACCGCTGCACTAAATAGTTTCAAAAGAATTAGTTACGAAACTGAGCCCCAACACCATCAAAGAACTGAATCATATAGGTTCTTGGCCAATTGATGAAATACCAACCTATGTTGCCTCTCCAAATATAGCTCTAGACTGACTAAAACCTACTGCCACTATCAATTATTAAATAAAGGGGAAGGCTTCAAATGCCCTATCTATATCTCTGTAACCCTACCAATTGGTTAAATTACAGGGTAAGCGATAAACCCTACAAAAGTGGGTTATTCTTTTAAGTCTATTTCACAATGGTTACACAACACAAGGAAGTTTGGACATTCCCCAAGGAAGTTTGGGAGGATAGGATTTGCACGTTCTACATCAAATGGGTCATCAAAACTGAGTGACACTTCATCTTTGAATGTGTTGCCTATGAAGATATCCGCATGCAATATGGAAACAACTTGAAGGGGGAAGTTTAAATGAGCTCCTTGAGGAAGCAAAGCTTCTCATAACGGTCGATTTCTTGGTCAAGATGTATAGTAGAAGAGTTGACATCGAAAAGAATTCGAAAGTGTCTTAGGGCTGTGGCTCTTAGTCCCTTAGGCTGTTTTGGCTTCATGGACGTCATTAAAATTCATTCATTCAAGCACTCCTCGTATGATTGAGTTATCCCTTAACGAAGACTCATGTAAGTTCGACTTGCACCTATTACACGATATAAATTCGACATGCACCTATACAGTAGAGGTTATAGGAAGCTTGCCTACAATATTTTAGAGCTGCCTCTTAGGTTGGCTTGAGGGTGCTGAGCTACCAATACCTCAGTAGTATTTAAAAAAACCATAAAAAACATCTACTAGCATGGCAAAAAAAATCCCAAACCATTAATGGTTAACGGTTGTTATTCACTAAATGTATTTGACTCTATATATGCTGCCACTGGTATCATAGACGTTCCATGACATATATGCCTATAAAACAATCAAATCCCTTCATTGATCAGTCTGGGCTTATCTCACACACTCTAATCTTTGACTGCTTAGGTAGCAGATGTGGGCTCGTTCTTTTTTCCAACGCCTGTTTCCATTCAAACAGCAGTCGCTTCAAATTCAAACTCTGTTCTCGTGCGGAAGTTTGGTGTATTCTCGTAACTGTTTGATTGCATAAAACAACAGATAGCGTCTCATGGAAAATAGTTGCTGCAGCGAACATAAAACATCACGAGGCAGTCGCACTGTTTCACCATATGCAACAAATAGTTCTCCAACCCGATCAGTTTGCATTTGCCAGTGTACTCCCAGCCTGTGCCAAAAATTGGAGATTTGGAACAGGGTATAGATATCCGTAAAAGCATGAAGGATAGATGAAATTTGTCAAATGTTGTAGTTGGAAATACTCTGGTAGACATGTATGCAAAATGTGGAAGCATAAACAAGGCATGTGAACTGTTTGATAGAATGCCTCACAGAGATGTCATCTCATGGAATGCCATGATTGCAGGATACGCAAAATGTGGAAGCCTAGACAAGGCACGTGAACTGTTTGACAGAATGCCTTAAGGAAATGTGTTCTCATGGAATGCCCTGATTGCAGGATATTCACAAAATGGATTTGTTGAAAAGGATTTAGAAACTTTCAACCAAATGCAATTGGCAGCTGTAAAGCCAGACTCTACAACCTTTGCCAGCATCCTCCTAAGCTGTGCCAAATGGGAGCTTTGGAATAGGGTATGGAAATCCATCAAAATATAAAGGATAGAGGAATTTTGTCAGATGTAGTTGCAAGTGCTCTGGTAGACATGTATGCAAAATGTGGAAGCATAGACAAGGCATGTGAACTGTTTGACAGAATGCCTCACAGAGATGTCATGTCATGGAATTCCATGATTGAAGGATACGCAACATGTGGAAGCCTAGACAAGGCACGCGAACTGTTTGACAGAATGCCGCAAAGAAATGTGTTCCTCATGGAATTCCTTGATTGCAGGATATTCACAAAATGGATATGTTGAAAAGGATTTAGAAACTTTCAACCAAATGCAATTGGCAGCTGTAAAGCCAGACTCGACAACCATTGCCAGCATCCTCCCAGGCTGTGCCAGATGGGAGCTTTGGAACAGGGTATGGACATCCATCAAAGTATAAAGGATAGAGGGATGTTGTCAGATGTAGTTGTAACTGCTCTGGTAGACATGTATGCAAAATGTGGAAGCATAGACAAGGCACGTGAACTGTCTGACAAAATGCCTCAAAGAAATGTGGTCTCATGGAATGCCATGATTGTAAGATATGCACAAAATGGATTTTTTTGACAAGGCTTCAGAAACTTTCAAGCAAATGAAATTGGCAGTTGTAAAGCCAGAATCCTCCCTGCCTGTGCCAAAATGGTAGCTTTGAAACAAGGTATGGACATCCATCAAAGCATAATGGAAGGGGGTTTTTGTCAGACATTACAGTTGGAAATGCTCTGGTAGCCATGTATGGAAAATGTGGAAGCATAGACAAGGCACGTGAACTGTTCGACAAACTGCCTCAATGAAATGTGGTTTCATGGAATGAGATGATTGTAGGATATGCACAAAATGGATTTTGCAAGCATGCTCTCAAAATCTTAGAATTAATAAGCACTCTGGAACATATCCTAACATTATAAGCTTTGCTTATGTTCTATGTGCATGCAGTCATACAGGTTTAGTGGATGAGAGCTGTACATACTTCAATTGATCATTATGTGTGCATGGTTGACCTTCTTGCCCATGCTGGTTATCTTGAGGACACCCTAAACTTTATCATTAAGATGCTAGTTAAACCTGTGGTGGTTGTGTGGATGTGTTTTATTGGTGCCTGCAAATCACATATGAATATAGGCTTAGGAGTATTTAGCGATGCTGCTTTTTTATTTGGATCCTTAAAATGTTGTGACTTATGTTCTTCTCTCAAACATCTATGCAGAAGTGCACAGGTGGTGTGAGGTTCAAATGGTAAGGAGATTGATGAAAGATAAAGGAATTAAAAAGATCTTTGGATGTAGTTGGATTGACGGCCATAAAATGGCATGTGCTTTTTGCGTAGGAGATAGATCGCATCCACAGGAGATCTATGCAAAGTTGGAGAAATTGGCTTGGGAGATGAAGGCAGCAGGGTATTTTCTAGATTCAAGACATTTACTTGGTGATTGGAAAAGGAGGAGAAAAATTATTTCTCTATCACCATAGTGAAAAGTTGGCAATTGTTTTTGGTTTGTTAGACATGCCCCTTAGAACAACTATTAGAGTTGTGAAGAAGCTTTGAGTATGTGTTGAGTGCCACATTGCAACGAAATTTATCTGCAAGGTTGTTGCAAGAGAAATTGTTGTGAGAGATGCAAATTGTTGTGAGAGATGTATGAAATGAAAAGCTAGAAGAAGAGGTGGAGAAAGAGAAAATCAAAGGTGAGGAACACTTCAAGTAAATGGAAAGATGCTTGACTAGCAAGAAATGGGAGAGGAGGACTCACAATTACCCTTGCCATTTTGTATAGTTCTTTTGTTTGGATTAATTATATTATCTTTTGCTTATGTTAGGTTAACTATTTAATTGCACATTCTAGATCGATATGTGGTTTTATATAAGTGTATGTAGATTTTGTGTCATTTATGGTTAGATACTTCTAATGTTGTTTCACATCCCCTTGCTTGGTGAAATAGTTAATAAATCTGTGAATTCATAGACATTTTTTAATCTAATTTGATTTCAATCTATTTGGTTTTAATTAGAAATAAACTAGTATAATTTATAATGAAGAAGTAAAAAAAAAATTACAAGTGTGTTTATGTTGTAATTAGTGGTTATGCATGGAACTTGGAAAACTCACATAATGAGATTTATAAATTGATGTTAGAAAGAAGAGAATAATTTTTGTATATGTTAAAAAAAATCACGATTTATAATGCATTTTAATTGCACATTCGTGGTATTATAAAATTGTGCATGATGAGATTTATAAACTAATACTAATGAGATGAGGGTTTCAAAGTGGTTAGGAGAGAGCTAAATAGGGTACTTCATAAGTTTTTGGAGTGACAATAGGACTCTGAACAAGAGGAACTCAAAAGGATGAGGGAAATTTTAGAGAAACACAATCCTTAATCTCGATTCATCAATGTTAGTATTTAAAGCAAATATACATCTCCAATCATTAGGAGAATACCTATACATTTCTGGTGGTTGCCTATTCATTGTAGACCTTTGAACAAGTTGAGGTGGGTATTCCTCTTATTCCAAAGATTCAAAGCTTGATGAGCTCTCCTCAACTTCTTATCGAAGTGGGGGCCTTGATTCAACTTTCTCAGATGTAGAAGGAAGTTGAATCAGATCTTTCTTCTGTTCAATTTTTTCTAGCTATATAACAATGGAATAAGGCTTATTTCTCTAAAATTTAGCGCTTCTATTGTAAATTACTTTTTGTGCAATAGGATCCCAAATCTTGTATCCTTTCACACAGTAACTATAATCGATAAAGATACATTTTACATCTTTGTTTTCAAACTTTGTTCACTTCTCCCTCGGCACATGTGCATATGCCTCACAACTAAAAACTCTTAGATGTCTTAGTGAAGGATTATATCTTGACCACACCTCCATTGGTGTCTTATCCACAAGTGTTGATGTAAAAGACTTGTTTAACAAGTAGTAGGCAATGGCTACGACTTCGGCCCAAAACCTAGAAACAAGATTCCCACACCTAGCTATTTTTAGTATATTCTTTTACATGTCATAACTTCCTAAATTTATCTTCCCAAGATGGGTGCCCAAGTTTGCTAATAATAACTAGTCTAAAATCAGGCTCTTACAGATGTCTCTTACACAGCTTACAACTAGTCAAGATTCCTAATAACTCCCCCTATTTTTAGCTCTTACAGTTGTCATAGAACTCTAGGAATAGGTTGTCTATATTTTGACAATAAATGAGCATCTATGACAGCTTACAACTCATTTTACAAGGCACTCACATGTGACACAAGTGCCAACTTAATAAAAATACATTATAAAATATCCAAATAATAATGGAAAAGTGTTAATAATAAATAAATAAATAAATAAATAAAAGTAGGAAATTTTCCCAACAATTAGGAGAGAGCTAAATAGGGCACTTCATAAGTGTTTGGAGCGATAATAGGACTTAGAACAAGAGGAACTCAAAAAGATGAGGGGAATTTTAGAGAAACACAATGGGAGACATCATAGGTTTGAAAAGAATATTATAACTATATTCATAATATGGGCAAATTGACTATTTTATTCACTTATGGAAAACCTAACAAATGGCAGTAAAGTTAAATTCCATTTGGCTAGAGAGGAATTGAAAATTTTTGCACTAGT
Organism: Cunninghamia lanceolata; assembly: GCA_027924645.1. Classification (NCBI taxonomy): domain Eukaryota; kingdom Viridiplantae; phylum Streptophyta; class Pinopsida; order Cupressales; family Cupressaceae; genus Cunninghamia; species Cunninghamia lanceolata. The sequence continues at coordinate 851,419 of BSBN01000064.1, forward strand.
TGATTACCTAGCAAATGCTAGTGAATACTAAATTCTATATAACACATCTAATGTTTGTTTACAATCTTTAATCACAACTACATTAAGAATCTTGAACTCTTGTACTTGATTCATGTCAAAATTTTATAATGGGAGATTCATTTCATAATGTCCAAAGACTTATGAGTTGTGCCTAACAATTTTTGTTTAGTTGATTTAAAAATGGAATGTTATCATAAGCATACATGTTTGTATACAATGAAAGCAAGAAAAGTAGTTTTTTGGAAAGAATCTAGAATGATGAACTTTAATTCTTCATCTCAACAAATGCATTTGACAACTTTATGGTTATAAAAGAATATATATATTTCTAAGTTATTATAAGTCTTTATAATGACTGTTTTTAAAGTTTACAATAGAAGAAGAAAATTTGTTATGAAGTACCTTCTATTCTTAGAAAAGCTAAATCACTTTGTAGCTATCATTAATAGTATCACACTTGAGGTCCCAAGGTACATCTAAAATTATAAATGGATGTTTTTTGTATTCATTATAATAGTAGGGAACATTTGAATTAAAGCAATTCCATTGTCATTGAACATAAAAATAATTATAAAATAATCCCATGGATTGCATTTGGTGAAGTAATCTAAAATAGATGCATAACCCAAGAACTTTTAAAAAGATTTTAATCTATAAAATTATAAATGAAGAACAAAAATAGACCAGAGATTTCAAGATATATGCAAATGTCAAGATGACAAAATTGCATTATGAACCCACAAAGAGAAGTTGCTAGAAAAGGATTGGGAAAAGAATACCAAATACAAGCTAGGTAGTGAGTTTATATAGACTAGAGAGAGGGTCGAGGTGACAAAACCATCCAATAGGAAGTGACCACCATATGGGCTAAAAACAGAAAATGTAACTCCCTTGTAGGATGGTGACAACTCAAACTACCCACTTACCTAATTAAACTTACTTTATTAACCTAAGAAAGCTTAATAAAAGTGTAAAAAACTTTAGGAAAAGGAAATAAAAACCTACACTAAGAGTAAGGTTCTCAATAAATAAAAGGTTCTACATTCTCTCTCCTATCGCTTGGTACCACCACATCTATTTGACTTGATTTATTCAGAATCCCTAGTGATGGATTTGTTCTTGACAAATTATTTAGATGGCTTCTTCCTTAGAATTTATTAGATCCCATCACACTTTTAGGTTCCTTTTTTACTCATTCCAATGCTATCCAACTATAAAATTTGTTAGTTTCCTTGGCATCATTCCATCTCTTATTTCATGCCAAATGAGGAGTATTTCTTTTGAAATTGATTTTAGTATTTCATTTTCCATTTTGTTGGGTTCTCTCTACTCCCAGCACCCTTTCTCTTTTTCCTCCATCTCAGAGCTTAGTAACTCATCTATGAACTACTCTTATCCTTCTTCTGTCATATTCTCTCTTCTTCTTCCTCATGGTTGAAGTTAAACCTATGAAACCACAATTATTTACAATTATTGCCTATTGATACACTACAAAAGACTAACTTTTGAACTTTATCTTTCTTACTAGCATTAATAGAGTAGTTGCATGATCAATCCCTAATCAATCTCGAAATCAAACCTAAAATTTTATCCTTAATGGCCCATTAGGCCTTTGGTTTTGAACCTTGCTTTGATACCACATGTGACAACTCAATGGACTTGGGAAAAATTAGACTCTTTAAAAAATAAACTTTTTAATCTTTTACCCACATTATATAAAATAATTTAGTCCTACAACATCAATAAACCCCTATGAAAATTCATCCAAAAATTCTCCTGCATAGACATAAATGTCTTATCAGGTTTGATAATAACATTGAGCTTAGGCATTCATCAACTTTGCCGCTACAATGAGAGAAAACTCTCTTATATCTAAGAAAACAAAAAAAACAAAACAAAAAATTACCTTTTTTGGCAGATTTCGACAATTGTCAGATTTTGCCATTTTAGGTAATTTTACAATCATATCTTGAGAATCCAGTTTTTTTCCTGAAAATTCATAAAGCTAAGGTAGGATGAAAAACCAACTAACATCCTAAATTCGAAACATGAGTTTCGAGTTATTAAAAAAAGCAACTTTTAAAAAACTAGAAAAAAAACACTAATTTGCCATTTTGAGGGCCAAGATGAAAGTTTCAAGCCCCGAAAAAGTGCCAAGACGAGGTCCAACTGACTAGGGTAGGTTGGGAAACCATTGGCCACCTCATAACGCATCCACCTGTAAAATTTCGTAGAAAACCCACATCTGAGTCAAAAATTATGACCTCCAGAAGTCCCTGCATCATTCTCCTCTGGTTGAAAAGAACGCAGCTCCTGCAAGTGAGTGTCTTCAAACTGCTGCAATTTGACTGGATCTAACCTCTGCACTTCCCACTCTGTAATCCACGTGCTATCTGTTGGTGGCAATCCTTCCCACTGCACTAAATACTTGTTGTAACGCCCTTGCCGAGTGTAGATAGTGTTCTTATCAAGAACCTATGCGATCTTGTCTTTCTTCTTATAGGGAATGTGATTGTGCCATGCCACCTCTGGTTGACTATCTTCAGCATCATACTCACCATGGAATGCATACAAATTAGAAATATTAAACACAAGAGAAATATCGAGATCATCTGGTAAACTAACCTCATATGCATTATCATTGATCTTCTTTGTAATTCTATAAGGGCCAATTTTCCTGTACTTCAACTTGTGATATGTTCCAGTAGGAAACCGCTCTTTTCTCAAATATACCATCACTAAGTCACCTTCACTAAATGTCTGATGTCGCCTACTAGTATCCACTGAATTCTTGTACCTCTCATTACTGTCCTGCAACTTTTGTCTCACTTCTTTCTGCAACTGTTGAAGGTGTTCTGCAAATGCTTCCCCATCATCACTGACCCTATCTTTCATTGGTAGCTGTACCAAATCTAGAACACCCTGAGGATTCTTGCCATACATAATCTGGAAAGGGGACTTTCCTGTTGATCTGTTAACAGAACTATTATAGGAAAATTCGGCTTGGGGTAATGCCAAATCCCATTGTTTTGGCTTTTCTCCAACAATACACCGCAGCAAATTTCCCAGACTCCGATTGACTACCTTTGTTTGCCCATCTGTTTGAGGATGATAGGCACTACTAAACTGCAACTTGGTCCCCATCTTTTTCAATAAAGTCCTCCAGAAATGACTGAGGAATTTGGTATCCCTGTCAGAGGTAATAGTCTTTGGAACATAACGTAGTCGAACAACTTTTGAAAAAAAAAACTATGCGACCCTCGTTGCATCATTAGTTTTCTTATAGGCAATAAAATGAACCATCTTGGAGAATCTATCAACAACTACAAAAATTGAGTCATTACCTCGTTGAGTATGTGGAAGTCCCAACACAAAGTCCATGCTCAAATCTGTCCATGATGTAGCTGGTACTGGTAAGGGCTTATACAACCCTGTATTCTATGAATGTCCCTTAGCCACTTGGCAGATTCTACACCTTGTTACATACTTAGTTATATCCCTTTTCATCTTTGGCCAATAATATTTATCTTCTATCAAGGCTATTGTCTTGTCCTTGCCAAAATGTCCAGCCAACCCACTACTATGAAATTCTCTGATAATGTTTTCCCTCATAGAGCCAGCTGGTATGCATAATTGTTTTCCTTTAAATAAATACCCATCTTGCATAAAATATTCACCCCGAAAGTGATCCAAGTTACCAGATACTGGTGCCTTCAATTGTTCCACAATCTCCCAAAAGTCATCATCAGACTCATACAAATTTTTGATGGCATCAAAACCAATCACCTCAGTTTCTATTGTGGTCAAAAGTGCAACACACCTACTTAATGCATCTGCAACCTGATTTTGTTTTCCAGACTTATGCTTCAACACAAAGTTGTAACCCTACAAGAAAGAGACCCACTTGGCATGCCTACTATTCAACTTTTTCTGTGTGTTCAAGTATCTCAGTGCAATATGATCTGTAAACAATACAAACTCCTGGGGAACTAGATAATGTCTCCAATGCCTCAATGCTTGAACAATTGCATAAAATTCCAAATCATAAGTAGAATAATTCTTTCTCACTACATTCAGCGTTTCACTAAAGAAAGCTATAGGTTTGCCAGCTTGGCTAAGCACAACACCTATTCCCACATGGGAGGCATCACATTCTACTTCAAATACCTTATCAAAATTTGGCAATGCAAGTATAGGTGCTTCTGTTACCTTTTTCTTCAAGTACTTAAAGCTATCCTCAGCATCCTTGGTCCATACAAACTCCCTTCCTTTGGTGCAATTTGTTATAGGAGCTACAATACTACTGAAATTTCGAATGAACTTTCGATAGAAAGTGGCCAAGCCATGAAAACTTTTTACCGCTGTGATGCTGCTTGGACCAAGCCATTCTAGAATTGCCCTGACTTTTTCTGGATCCATTCTGACACCATCTTTAGAAATGACAAAGCCTAAAAAAACCAAACTGTCCTGCATGAACCTACACTTTTTCAAATTGGCATAGAGCTCCTCCTTCCTTAACACACCAAAGATGATCCTCAAGTGTTGTAGGTGCTCTTCTTTGCTGTTACTAAATACTAAAATATCATCAAAATAAACTACCACAAACTTACCAATGTAAGGGCATAGTATAGTGTTCATCAATCTCATAAATGTGCTAGGTGCATTTGATAACCCGAATGGCATAACCATCCACTCATATAATCCATCTCCAGTCTTAAAGGCTGTCTTCCACTCATCCCCTTCTCGAATCCGGATTTGGTGGTAGCCACTTCATAGGTCAATCTTGCTGAAATATTTAGCCCCTGCAAGGACATCCATCATGTCCTCCATACGAGGTATAGGAAACCGATACTTGATGGTAATCTTATTAATTGCTCTGCTATCAGTGCACATCCTCCATGTTCCATTTTTTTTGGGGTTAACAATGCAGGTACAACACATGGGCTCATGCTCTCTCTCACCACACCTTTACTTATGAGTTATATTACTTGCTATTCATCTCTGCATGTTGTGTTGGATTCATCCTATAAGCTGCTTGGTTGGGTAGAGTTGCTCCTGGAATCAAATCAATATGATGCTGAATATCTCTCTTTGGTGGTAGACCATCAGGCAATTCATTAGGTAAAACATCAACAAATTCTTTCAATAGCTCGGGTACTTCTGGGGGAACTGAAATGTCTTCCTCTTCACCTTTTTTCACTACTAATGCATAGCAACACCCTGTCACCTTCATTTCTTTAACAAGATCTCTTTCAGACAACATGGTCTCACCTTTTCCTTCATCCTTGAGAGGCAATAAAATCACCTTAGCACCATCTTTCCAAAAGGTGTATGTGTTTTTCTCTCCATCATGCATAACTTTTCTATCATACTACCATGGCCTTCCCAATAACACATGACAGGCATCCATTGGGACAACATCACACCATATCTCATCCTGATAGATCTTCCCTATGCTAAACTTAATTAGGCATCTTTTATCAACAGTGACTTCATTTCCCTTTTTAAACCATGCAATGCGATACAGATGAGGATGTTTTTCACAGTGTAAATTCAATTTTTCTACCACTTCTTTAGAAACCATATTTTCACAACTACCTCCATCAACAATGACTTGACATACCTTGCCACCCGAAGTGCATCTGGTTCTGAAGATATTGGTTCGAAGCCATGAACCATCAGAGCTTTTGGCTTGTGTTTTCTCCTTCTCTGGAATCACCATTGCTCTTCTCATCATGAGACTTTCTCCCACATTTGGTGGAACCTCCAGTTCTGTCCCTTCCACTTCATGCTGTATTTGAATCATGTTCACCCTAGGTTGTCCTCCTTGATTTCTTTCTTGCATGTTATAATTTGAGCATTCAAATGCCCTATGACCTTCTTCTCCACATCTGAAACAAGTGAAAGGCCTTCTTTGGTTTTCCCATCCTCTACCGCTACCATAACCTCTACCTCTTTGAAATCCCCTTCCGCATTCTTGATTCGGAGAATCTTGTCGAGTGTCTACTTGTTTTTCCAAACCATGGGATGACTCTCCCCTGCCATAATTTGAACCTCCTCGAAATGGGGTTGATGTACCCCTTCTTCCTCCTCTATTCCTCTGATGGTACTGTCTGTTTTGTTTTTCTTCAGCCTTTAGAGCCAATTGGTAAGCCTCTTCCATATTGTTGAGTCGATGCATGCTCAATTCATCTTGAATAGAAAATTTTAGGTCATTCACATATCTAGCAGCCATCTATTCATCAGTTTCTTGATGCTCTATACGTATAGATAGTGTATAAAACTCATTTGTATAATCTTGCACACAAGAGAGGTTCTGCTTTAAATTTTGAAACCTACGAAAAAGGGTTTGCACATAATCTATGGGCAAAAATTTTCCTCTCAACTTCTTCTCCATTTTATTCCATGTCCTGATCTTATCCTTGCCTTTCCTTGTTCGTTCCTTTTGAAGATGATCCCACCAAATCATTGCATGACCCTTTAATTTGGTGCATGCGAATTTTACCTTCTTCTCCTTTGTCATGGATTTCCATTCAAAAAAATTTCTCATGCCATTCAACCAGTCTATCAACTCTTCTGGTTTAAGACTACCTACATAATCTGAAACATCTACCTTAATCCCTTCATTTTTTCCTTCTAAGGCCCTGAGGATCCTCTCTTCAAAACTCATGCCTTCTAATTCTTCTTCTTCATGTTCTATATCTTGATTTGCACCTCCTTGACCTATCTCTTCATCAAATTCGTCTCCTCTACCCAGTCTTTGGTTTTCCATCCGTGTTGTAAGTTCTGCTATTCACCTTTGTAGATTTTGTATTTCTCTATGCATCTGGGCAAGACCGCCTCTTCCTCTTCCTCTCCCAGCCATCTTCCTGCTCTGATACCGAATGATGCAGCACACAACATACACTCAACAGAATTGTGCCATTAAACACGAGAGATAAAGATTTGGAAGCTGAAAAATAACAAAACTTCTATTCATCAACTCTGCCGCTACAATGAGAGAAAACTCTCTTATATCTAAGAAAATTAAAAAAAAAACAAAAAAATACCTTTTTTGGTAGATTTCGACAATTGTTAGATTTTGCCATTTTAGGTAATTTTACAATCATATCTTGAGAATCTAGTTTTTTTCGAAAAAACTCATAAAGCTAAGGTAGGACAAAAAACCAACTAACATCCTAAATTCGAAACATGAGTTTCGAGTTATTAAAAAAAACAACTTTTAAAAAACTAGAAAAAAACACTAATTTGCCATTTTGAGGGCCAAGATGAAAGTTTCAAGCCCCAAAAAAGTGCCAAGACAAGGTCCAACTGACTAGGGTGGGTTGGGAAACCACTGGCCACCTCATAACGCATCCACCTGTAAAATTTCGTAGAAAACCCACATCCGAGTCAAAAGTTATGACCTCCGGAAGTCCCTGCATCACATGTATAGGTCTAAAAAGACCTTATTTTATCTTAACGTAGGGTAACAGTTGAGAGACATGCCTTAAGACAAAATTTAGTTTGGGCTGAACCATCAAATTTCAATAGACTCAGTTTGCCTAAACATGTGGCCAACTCCAATTGGCACATTCTCACATTTACGAAATTCCAAGAATCTTTGACATACTTTAATTATGCTTATGGATATGAAAGCATTTTATACAACCTAGTTTAATTAGGTGTCTAGGTCTAAAAATTTAATGGCCTTAGATTTGTGGGCTTAGTGGACACGAGAGTCCTATATAAAACATTACATAATTGTAAGTTAGTTTTAGAATTCTAAGGCTATATTCTAAAGTATTCCAGAGAGGACACATGTTTTCTTAGCGTTAACTTTGATGCAAACACATGGCATGCACCCAATTGTTACCTGTTTCTTGACTCTCAACATCTTAGGCACAAACATATTATCAATCCTAATTTAATTGGGAGCTTGTTTTTAGAACTTAAAGGATTTATCTCTAGAGTTCAATAGACCTAAGTCACCTACTAAGTTTGACTAATTTGTGCACTCAAGTTTGAACTTACTAACGATTAGCTTCCAACCCTCATCTATCTATGAACATGTGTATGTGAAAATTCACTTTGGAAAATTAGTGGATATAGATTCAATTGGTGCACCAATAGTTAGAAAATCCACTAGTACGTGCCGCAAATGTGGGAACTTAATAAATTTTGATATGCTCAAGATCTTAGTTCCAAAAGTATTATGACAAATATGAACAGTAGCATACCATGGACATAAGCATCCTTGAAAATTTGAACTTATTAGAGCTCTGAATCTCAAACTTAACATGTAATTATATTTAAAATTTCCTATAGATGTGGGCATTTATAAAATTGATTTTACTCTAGATCTCAAGTTTGGATTTGACACTTCTTTATTCCTAAAGCTCCGAGTGGATGTGAGGCTCCTTGTATTTTTAACTTATTTCAATTCTAGTTTTTTACAAGGGCAACATTTAGATTCCCACTTAGAGGATAGGCATCACTGGATGATTACCGTCTTGACTTAGGACTCTTGCCCAGGCATATTTCCTCTTGGGGACATGTGCCTGACACCACAAAGTGGGACCGAAGTACCTAAGCAGGACTAGAGTGCTCGGTCGCCCTGGGCCTTTAGCCCATAGACTTCGAAAAGTGTCCTTTAATGCGAGCTTAGTCCAGATCTAAGTTGATTATGTCGGGTTTACTTGTCGGGATCGGGATATTCATCATTTAGAGCTCAAAGAGGTGTTAAAATAGGTCCTAATTAACAAAGGTAACAAGATAGGTCCAACTGGGAGCTAAACTAAGTGTAAAATCCTAGTGTACACATTTTACGACTCAACGACAGGGAAAAGTGAAAAATGACTAAGGCGGGGCAAAAATAAAATGTCACCAAGAGAAAAGAGATAGAGTTTGAGAAAGAAGATTTCGACGAGTTCCCAGTGGTCTGGAACTCACTGACAAGAAGGAACAAGATGAAGAAAGAGAGTTTCGATGAGTTCTTGGTGGTCAGGAACTTGTTGATAAAGTTCCTGGTGATCCCAAAAGTTCTAACAAACGTAGAATTGAAATTCTAAAGCATTTTAAACATGTTTTTCATGGGTCCAAGAGTTTACATGCCTACCTACCTCCCAGGAGTGCCATTAATGCTTAGTTTGACTAGTTTGGAGGCAAGTAGAGTTTAATGCAACATGTATGAAGGTAGGTGAGATTAATTGTAGAAGATGGGTGCCCTAATTTGTTTTTGAACTCAAAATCCCATCTGGAAAACAAGAGGAAAATGTAATACTATATATGTACATGAAATGAAGATGTGAAAGAGGTTGACCTCTTTGAGCCAATTTGGGTCAGCAAGTGCCTAAGGTGATTTTAGGGAATCAAACACAGCCAGTCAGGTTTGCAAGGAGCTGGAATGCATCTGATAGAAAATAGGAATGATTTGTAAAGTACATATGGGAAGTGGTATGTCTCTATGGATGTTTGTAATAGCTCAAGGAAGTGTATAGTCATTTATGTATGTTTTCTCTCACCAAATTTTGTAGTGTGATTATAATAGAGATTAGATGAATGTATGACATCATTTTAATGCAATACAAAGCTTTTGTGCTGGTCTTCTCTTTGTTACAAGTGGGTTACTGTAGTTTGGTTATAGATTAATAAGTATGTTCCCTGTATATGATGTAATCTTTGATTTGTATAAGAATGTACATGTTTGATTCCATTGATCCTCTATTGGATGTATCTCCCTCTTTGTTATTCATAACTCTGTTGCCTAATGGAGTAGGCATCAGTCCAGCTTGGTAAAGGGCCAACAATCTTTTAACTAATCCTTTGTTTTGGGTAGTAATAGGAGTAGGAGTAGAATAGGTTTCACATGTTGTTCATGATTCTATATTACAACTAGGGACAAATTTCTCAAGCAATGTAAAACTGTTTTAATTATTTGTGAATCATGTTTAGGCATGCCTCCACCTTGTAACTTGTGTATATAAACTTAGGTGGATTCATCTTGTGGGATATTATATATTGTCATCTTTGAATGTATGTGCATGGTGCAGTAATTAGTTTCATTAATTAGTGATTCTATGCAGCCATTTTGTCTTGGCCTAGTGACAATTATGGGGGTCAAATGTATATTGGGTATGGATGTGAGTGTTTATTTGTGTTCCATTTCATGCCTCTAGGAATATCCCTTCTGGGTCTAGTTAAGCCCAAATTGTAGGAGATCATACACATTCTCATTAGTTGGCCTTAACCATCCTCAATTGTGGATGGGCCTCTTTCTCACCTTCCTGATGACACCCTTGGTCTAGAAGGTGGAGATATGCTCTAGGATTTTGGACCTGCGGTTTTGGGACCCAACACATGAGACTTGATTTATAGCTAGGGAATACGCTTAATTTATGACATTTAAGAGAAGTACTTGCCAAATTAAAAAATCCCAATTACATAGCCTTTGTAATTTAACCTCTAACCATCCATGGCTCTATTTGTCTAGATCATTCACTCTAGGTCAATTACACTTAAGTAGTTAGCCTCATTCACTAGAACATTATAGAATCATGTCACGTGTCTTATAGATAAACGTAAATAATGATATAAAGTTGTTGGCCTCATTTTTAACTTGCCAATTTTTAAACTTTTTGCGTCAAAATCCCTACATTGAATCACTCCTAGTCACAAATTCCACAATTATCCTTGAGTGTCAAATAAGTTCTTGAATCTAAAGGAGAATCGCCCATTGTTCTAGTTTGAGCTCCCAGAGTTGTCATGTAGATTGACACCTTTTATGAAAACAATTAAATCTCAAGATTTGTGATAGAAGGGGAAAAATTCTTTTCATGGCGGTGTACGCAACTTTGTTTCACCTGATGTGGCAAGTTTTTAGATCAACACGACTTTCATTTTAGAAAATATTAAAATTTCAATTTTTCAATGGGCAGTTTGTGGAAACAATTAAATCTAGGATTTCATGAATGCTAAAGCAAAATGGTTAGTCAAGAGTTTCATTAGTGATTTTATGCAGCCAGTTTGTCTTGGCCTAGTGACAATTATGGGGGTCAAGTGTACATTGGGTATGGATGTGAGTGTTTATTTGTGTTCCATTTCATGCCTCTAGGAATATCCCTTTTGGGTCTAGCTGAGCCCGAATTGTAGGAGGTCATACACTCTCATTAGTTGGCCTTAACCATCCTCAATTGTGGATGAGCCTCTTTCTCACCTTCCTGATGACACCCTTGCTATGAAAGGTGGAGATATGCTCTAGGATTTTGGACCTATGGTTTTGGGACCCAACACATGAGACTTGATTTATAGCTAGGGAATATGCTTAATTTATGACATTTAAGAGAAGTACTTGCCAAATTAAAAAATCCCAATTACATAGCCTTTGTAATTTAACCTCTAACCATCCATGGATCTGTTTGTCTAGATCATTCACTCTAAGTCAATTACACTTAAGTAGTTAGCCTCATTCACTAGAACATTATAGAATCATGTCACGTGTCCTATAGACAAACGTAAATAATGATATAAACTTGTTGGCCTCATTTTTAACTTGCTAATTTTTAAACTTTTTGCATCAAAATCCCTACATTGAATCACTCCTAGTCACACATTCCACAATTATCCTTGAGTGTCAAATAAGTTCTTGAATCTAAAGGAGAATCGCCCATTGCTCTAGTTTGAGCTCCCAGAGTTGTCGTGTAGATTGACACCTTTTATGAAAACAATTAAATCTCAAGATTTGTGATAGATGGGGAAAAATTCTTTTATGGCGGTGTATGCAACTTTGTTTCACCTGATGTGGCAAGTTTTTAGATCAACATGACTTTCGGTTTAGAAAATATTAAGATTTCAATTTTTCAACAGGTAGTTTGTGGAAACAATTAAATCGAGGATTTCATGAATGCTTAAAAAAAATGGTCTATCATGAGGTTTTGTGACTTCATTATTGACGATGTGCCAAGATTTTGTAAGAAAATACCATATCATTTAAAAGTTATGCATCTTTTGCCATCTTCATGCACTAGTAGAATTTTGGCAAATAAATGACTAGGTGACTAAAACTTTTAGTCACAACAACTAAAAATGACTAAATTCTACTAATTTTTTGCAACACAACTATAAATGACTAATTTGATTGTCGGGTAAAAAACACAACTAAATAATCAGTCACACAAATAAAAATGACTAAATAATTAGTCACACGAATTGGTAATTTCCCTCTTCCCTACCATGTAAAATTTTTATTACAATTAAAAGTAATACCGCATAAAATATTCCTCGCCTATCCAATTGATTCAGGAGTCAAAACCAGTCGATCTCGGATAAGTTGACCCCTCCCTGATCCAGTGGTCTCTTTGATCGTATGTAGCGGTTCAATCACCATATGAACTATCTATCATAGGGGTTGATACATGAAACCCCATAAATCCATCTTGATGAAAACGACCCCTACTATTATAAGGCTTTTCACTCGATAGAAGCATAGGCAATTTCAGGTGTGGGACCACTCCGACATGAGCACCCGTAGCAATGGAAGGGGTGGGAGCAACAAGAGGAACAGGGGTAGTTGAAGCAGATCTCTTTTTCCCAGTTAGCTCTAGATTGTTCCGATGCCCTACGACCCTGCAGGTTCTGATTCTTGACCTTGCTTCTCTGTCTTTGCTCTTTTTTAAATCTAAAATTTCACCCTCCAATTTGGTTGTGTATGTGCATTTCAAGGGCTCCTTGGAGTTTGAAAAATTTAGGTGTTGAATAAGTTGCTTCTAAACATAATTTGTGAAGTAGATGTGGGTTTGAAGACTATTCAGATTAACTTTGACCCTCTGCTAAATTTGGCCACATGCTAAATTTAGCTTTGTATTAGGGTTCTAAAAACATAGTAGTTTAAGAAGGGATCTTTTTAGAACCATTTGATGGAGAAAGCGCGGGTTTTAAGTTTTGGATGCTAAATCTGACCTTGGAATGATCTCGATAGGATTTCTAAAATTAGGGCTTGACACGCGCTTTGGAAGTCATTCTTTTATGGCTTCATTAGAGTTGTTTTATGGTGCAATTGAGGTGTTGCCATTTTCGTGGTTGATTTTGGGTTTGTAGTGACCCATTTAGGTTTTTGAAAATTTGGGACTCCAAGTTGACGTTGTAAGCTGGGTGTGGTTCTTTTTTGGTCTTGTTGGGGTTGTTTCATGGTGGAACTGGGTTTTTCTAGGCAAAATTTAACCTTGTGAGTATTGAGTATTGCTTAATGGCTCGGTTGCGGTTTTAATAATGGGACTGAGAGCTAAAATCAACTTTCTCTGTTTTGTATGGTGTTTCCCTTAGTACTGATGTAAAATGTGGCATCAGAGTTTGGCGTATAGTGTAACCTTTTGTTAGGGGTTGTTGTTGATTATGGTGTTGTAGCAACATAAATATTTGCACTGTAGTTGAAATGGTGTGTGGTGTAAATTGGTATTGTTTGGGATGAAGGGCAAACAGAAGCATTTCTGTTAGCTTGGCAGAAAGATTGTGGAGAGAGCTCAAATGAAACGAAAACGAGGAAATAAATATGGTTTCTTAGCCTTGGGAAGGGGAGCATCTAAGTGGGGACGAAAGAATGAAATTAACTGTGGCAAGAAGGACAGGGGTTCGAAATGCAGTTGTGTGTATTAGTGCTGTTCTGGCAAGGCAGCATTGCATAATTATGAGAATTTTTGGAATGGCTCATGGAATGATTTTTCTGCCCAAGTTTTGGATTCTCTTAGGGTTGAGTTTTTGGTTGGCATGCTCACCGTAGAGTTGGTAATAGATGGTTCACCCTATCTTGTTGATTTTTTGCGAATGCTGCAAATAGATGTGAGGACATGCTGTCAAAGGTCAATTGCTTGGATTGATAAGAATGGCTCATGCTTTTTTCCTAAATTTATCATTGAGGGTAACATTGATGAAGAAGTAGCCCCTAAAGTTGAGGTTGAGATTGAAATTTGAATAAGCCCAACTGAGGCCTCAAATGCTGAGAATTGTGATGGAATTGCTGCCAATATGAAGATTTCAAAAACAGAGCAAGTTTGTTTTCTCGGTAATTTTGGAGTTTGAAAAATTGAGAAAAATAGGCTTCCTGGTCAGTTAAAGATTTTGTCCAAGGTTCCAAATTTGAAGCCTACGGCTGATGTGGTATCCATCAATGGCCCTAAATTAAATGAATTGATCACGAAATCTTCAGCCAAGGGCCTCACTGGTGCAAATGAACTCGAGAATGATTTTGGTAAATAAATGATTTATAAATTATGGTTTTATGATGATCAAATACATTTTATTTAGAATGGGTTAATATGTGGCATTTTTATGTGCAGGAAGAAGAGATTGTGATGCAACATTCGGGCATGGATGATTTAGGCAAACTTGGATTGCTATTAGTGGTATAACCAAGTTGGAGAGTACCTTGAGCCAGTCTGAAACACTTCCAGGTGTTTTCTCTTGGAAGCAGAACCTGAGTATAGGAATACAAACATCAGTGGATAGAGAAAATAAAAAATCTGCTGGTCCAATTTTGGATCCAATTTGAGGTCATGAATATCAGACAGAGAAAGTTCCTACATTCTAAAGATAAAATCATAAATCTACTGGTCCAATTTGAGATCCCATTTAAGGTCGTGAAGCTCCGACAGAGAAAGTTCCTATATTCTAAAGATAAAATCATAAATATGCTTGGTCCAATTTTAGTTCCAATTGTAAGGATTTGTCTTTTTAATTATACTTTCTGACATTTGTCTTGATACAAATTGTTACTTTAGAATTATGGTATTGCTTTTCTTCTAATGTTTTCAATCCTCATTTTAGGGAAGAGCTCCGAAGATGGTTCTTGTAGATGGAGACTACACTTTTCCACTATAGGTTTCGTCTAGAAACACCAGAAGCTCAGGTACTGTCATACTCAGAGCAAAAGTAGGAGTCATGCAATGACAAGATACTCATTTTTGGAGCTTTGGTTAAGAACTTTAAATGTTTGGCTATGTGCACAGAGAATGTTCATGGAGTGCAAACTTCCTTACAAAGCAATTACGACAACAGAGTTTGAGGTGAACTGCACTTGCTATTTTATGCTGATATGGATATGTTCTAACCTGTAGTTAATTGTTGTAGCATAACAGATAGTCTAAATAGTTGTTCATATACCATTGTTTCTAATTCAAAATTGCTATAGGAGTCTATACATAAGACACCATTGTTTCAAATTCAAAATTGTTGGTTCTTTCACAATTGTTTGCTTCAATTATTTGATCTAAGACAACGTGCTGTATAGATGATGCTCTCAAAATCACAGTAAAATCCTTTATTCTAGGAAGATTGTTCAGAATCTTCCCATCATAACAATGAACAAAAGCATCAGTTATTAACCTGAACTTTGCAAGAGTTTCATCAAATTCTACTTTTCCACTCTCTTTTCTATTCTTAATTTTATTCCCAATTTCATCCATGAAGAATTTCCTCAGCCTGTAGATCCTGCTATTAGCCATAACTTTACCAGGTGTTGAGGATAGCTTCGAATTTTTACCCAAGAAGCAATTGACAAAATTCGGCCTTACCAAATTCAATGTGTTGAAAAGCTCTTTGGAGTTATTCTGGAAAAGAGTTCTTGAGAGTATAATGTGCAGTTTTGAATTAACCTTTTTGCATGAATTCCATTGTATCTAGTAAGGCTGAATTCAGTCATCAAAAGCAACAATTGACAAAATTCGGCCTTATCAAATACAATGGAATTCATGCAAAAAGGTTAATTCAAAATTGTGCATTATACTCTCAGGAACTCTTTTCCAGAATAACTTCAAAGAGCTTTTCAACACACTATATCTAGTAAGGCCAAATTTTGTCAATTGCTGCTTGGGTAAAAACTTGAAGCTATCCTTGACACCTGGTAAAGTTATGGCTAATAGCAAGATCTACACGCTGAGGAAGTTCTTCATGGATGAAATTGGGAATAAAATTCAGAATGGAAAAGAGAGTGGAAAAGTAGAATTTGATGAAACTCTTGCAAAGTTTAGGTTAATGACTGATGCTTTTGTTCATTGTTATGATGGGAAGATTCTGAACAGTCTTCCCAGAATAAAGGATTTTACTATGATTTTGAGAGCATCTTCCATACAACAGGCTGTCTTAGATCAAATAAATGAAGCAAACAATTGTGAAAGAGCCAACAATTTTAAATTTGAAACAATGGTGTCTTATGTATAGATTCCCCCTATGATTTGCTCCTAGCATAAGGTATAGCAATTTTGAATTTGAAACAATGGTATATGATTAACTATTTAGCCTATCTGTTATGCTACAACAATTAACTACAGGTTAGAACATATCCATATTAGCATAAAATAGCAGGTGCAATTCACCTCAAACTCTACTGTGGTAATTACTTTGTAAGGAAGTTGTCGAATTTGGATTTACACTTGCTAATTGCATTTGCTTGAAAGTTTCTAAAGCCTTTTCAAAAAATCCATTTTATGCATATCCTGCGATCATTGCATTCCATGAGATGAAATCTCTTTGAGGCATTCTACCAAATAGTTCACATGCCTTGTCAATGCTTCCACATTTTGCATCACCCACTCTCCCACAGGCATGAATTGAAGTGCCTGCGGGAGAGTAAGTGATGTAAAATGTGGAAGCATTGACATTCCAAAGCTCCCATTTTGACACAGGCAGGGAGGATGCTAGCAAAGGTTGTGGAATTTGGATTTACATAGCCAATTGCATTTGTTTTAAAATTTCTAAATCCTTTTCAACAAATCCATTTTGTGCATATCCTGCAATCATTGCATTCCAAGAGATGACATCTCTTTGAGCCATTCCATAAAATAGTTCACGTGCCTTATCTATACTTCCACATTTTGCATACATGTCTACTAGAGCATTTCCAACTATAATATCTGACAAAAATCCCCCTTCCATTATGTTATGATGGATGTCTATACCCTGTTCCAAAGCTCCCATTTTGGCACAGGCAGGAAGGATGTTGGCAAAGGTTGTCAAATTTGGATTTACACTTGCTAATTGTATTTGCTTGAAAGTTTCTAAAGCCTTTTCAAAAAATCCATTTTGTGCATATCCCACAATCATTGCATTCCATGAGATGACATCTCTTTGAGGCATTATACCAAATAGCTCACATGCCTTGTCAATTCTTCCACATTTTGCATCACCCGCTCTCCCACAGGCACTTCAAGTCATGCCTACGGGAGAGTGGGTGATACAAAATGTGGTAGCATTGACATTCCAAAGCTCCCATTTTGACACAGGCAGGGAGGATGCTGGCAAAGGTTGTGGAATTTAGATTTACACCAGCCAATTGCATTTGCTTTAAAATTTCTAAAGCCTTTTCAACAAATCCATTTTGTGCATATCCTGCAATCATTGCATTCCAAGAGATGACATCTCTTTGAGCCATTCCATCAAACAATTCACATGCCTTATCTATACTTCCATATTTTGCATACATGTCGACTAGAGCATTTCCATCTATAATATCTGAAAAAAATCCCCCTTCCATTATGTTATGATGGATGTCCATACCCTATTCCAAAGCTCCCATTTTGGCACATACAGGAAGGATGCTGGCAAAGGTTGTCGAATTTGGATTTACACCTGCTAATTGCATTTGCTTGAAAGTTTCTAAAGCCTGTTCAAAAAATCCATTTTGTGCATATCTCGCAATCATTGCATTCCATGAGATGACATCTCTTTGAGGCATTATGCCAAACAATTCACATGCCTTGTCAATGCTTCCACATTTTACATCACCCACTCTCCCGCATGACTTGAAGTGCATGTGGGAGAGTGAGTGATGCAAAATGTGGAAGCATTGACATTCCAAAGCTCCCATTTTGACACAGGCAGGGAGATGCTGGCAAAGGTTATGGAATTTGGCTTTACACCAGCCAATTGCATTTGCTTTAAAATTTCTAAAGCCTTTTCAACAAATCCATTTTGTGCATATCCTGCAATCATTGCATTCCAAGAGATGACATCTCTTTGAGCCATTCCATCAAACAGTTCACGTGCCTTATCTATACTTCCACATTTTGCATACATGTCTACCAGAGCATTTCCAACTATAATATCTAACAAAAATCCCCCTTCCATTATGTTATGATGGATGTCCATACCCTGTTCCAAAGCTCCCATTTTGGCACAGGTAGGAAGGATGCTCGCAAAGGTTGTCAAATTTGGATTTACACCTGCTAATTGCATTTGCTTGAAAGTTTCTAAAGCCTTTTCAAAAATCCATTTTGTGCATATCCCGCAATCATTGCATTCCATGAGATGACATCTCTTTGAGGCATTATGCCAAACAGTTCACATGCCTTGTCAATGCTTCCACATTTTGCATCACCCGCTCTCCCGCAGGCATGACTTGAAGTGCCTGCGGGAGAGCGGGTGATGCAAAATGTGGAAGCATTGACATTCCCAAGCTCCCATTTTGACACAGGCAAGGAGGATGCTGGAAAAGGTTGTGGAATTTGGCTTTACACTAGCCAATTGCATTTGCTTTAAAATTTCTAAATCCTTTTCAATAAATCCATTTTGTGCATATCCTGCAATCATTGCATTCCAAGAGATGACATCTCTTTGAGCCATTCCATCAAACAGTTCATGCGCCTTATCTATACTTCCACATTTTGCATACATGTCTACCAGAGCATTTCCAACTATAATATCTAACAAAAATCCCCCTTCCATTATGTTATGATGGATGTCCATACCCTGTTCCAAAGCTCCAATTTTGTCACAGGAAGGAAGGATGATGGCAAAGGTTGTCGAATTTGGATTTACACCTGCTAATTGCATTTTCTTGAAAGTTTCTAAAGCCTTTTCAAAAATCCCATTTTGTGCATATCCGCAATCATTGCATTCCATGAATTGACATCTCTTTGAGGAATTCTGCCAAACAGTTCACATGCTGTTGGATTTAGGACAGACAACTGAGAGGGGGGTGAATTAGTTGTCACCAAAATCCTGTTCCTTATTCACTTTAAAACTTTATTATATTTCAACAGCATATCAATGATTCAATCATGAAAGCATAATGCAATAATTCAAGAGCAAAAACAAATTCAACACATATAAAACCAAGATTTTAACATGGAAAACCTAGTTAAGGGAAAAACCATGGGGTGACTAACCCAAGATTGTATTCTTTGTTAAAAGAATAAGAAGAATAAATGACACTTTCCAGTTAGGGCTCACTACCCGAGCACATTGCTCACAAGGGGCCCACTGCCTATAGGAGACACATTGTCTATAGAAGAATATGAGTATTACATATTTGAACTGGAGATTAGCATCTTCACTATGCTTGAGTCAGTTCCATTTAAGCTCAACACCTCTGCTCTGCTTTTCGCTCCTCTTCACTACCACCTTCTCATCATGACCACAAGGATACATTTGAATGACTTTGCAACTCTTATTTATACATGACATCGAATTTGGAATGATCATCAAAGTCAGCACAACATACACTTATTTTATTACGGAGCAATTACAAAAATATAACTTGAATTATTACAAAAACTTCATGTGCATCACTACACCATCAGCCACACATAGCTGGGACTTCAATCTTCTTCGAGGAACATGCCATGCTTCGCAAAACATCTTCAAGATCATCCGCAACATGCGCAAATCATCTGGTCAGCCAAGACTAGGAAGAACACCATCACCCGAAGGTAAATCTTCAATCACGAGCTCAATCTTCAATACAGACCACTAACACAAACTGGACACAATCTAGAGATCCCCACAAGCTTGCTTGAATCACCAAGAACATCCGCACCACTTTTGCTTACTGTAATCATTCACATCTTCATCTGAAACCTCAAGAACACAGTCAGTCATCACTGTCACATTAGAAGGATTGCTTGTGGACCTCCAAACCACAAACCAATTGAGTTGTCAATTCACATTAGCCTCCCAAACATGCCACCATATCCACAGAACATGATATTGTATTTCCAGATCTCACCGGACCTATTTGTGTCAGTCTGTCACCTCTGAATAGTTGCCAGAACCAGTTGTACTCTTATGGCCATAAATCCTCCACATTTTCATGCGGACCTCTCAAATCTTGACTGCGTCATCTTCAGACACCTATCTACAAACCCTTTGATGCACATACTCTGATCTTTATTTGGCTGGGATCTTCCCTTCATAGAGCTTCACTGTCTTCACTGTTCTTCTCTGTTTCTAATAGGACTAATTTTCTCAATATCCTCACCACACAACTCATCCAATCCTTGACATCAATGCAACAAGAGTATGTTGACATCAATGACAACACCGGTTAGGCCCATACTTGCGACACATGCCTTGTCAATGCTTCCACATTTTGCATCACCCGCTCTCCTGTAGGCACTTCAAGTCATGCGTGCGGTGATGTGGGGAAAGCCCTGCATCATCCCAGGCATGACTTGAAGTGCCTGCAGGAGAGCGGGTGATGCAAAATGTGGAAGCATTGACATTCCAAAGCTCCTATTTTGACACAGGCAGGGAGGATGCTGGAAAAGGTTGTGGAATTTGGCTTTACACCAGCCAATTGCATTTGCTTTAAAATTTCTAAAGCCTTTTCAACAAATCCATTTTGTGCATATCCTGCAATCATTGCAGTCCATGAGACCACATTTCTTTGAGGCATTCTATCAAATAGTTCACGTGCCTTGTCTATGATCCCATTTTAATAACAGGACTAATGATGGACTGTGTGAACTTGTAACAGTTTGGTAGATGACATAGAGTGCATACCTAGTAACAGTAGTAGTGATGAACTATTTTCACGGAATTTGGAAAAGATACAATGATGTCAAAGGTAGTCAAGGCATTCAATAGAGGGGCAGTGTTCTACATTGATGGGAGGTAGAGTACAAGTGAAAGCATGCCAGAATAATGAGCTAGGTAGTGGTAGTCATGAGGCATTGTTATTTTATAAAAGGAAAATGCATGACAGTAGGTTGACAAGTGATTGGACAATGCATTTCAAGAGGCTACAAGTTTGATTAGGACAATGCATAGCCTAGTCATAAGGCAATATTGTTGAATAATAGTCCATGACAATTGAGGCATCCTACCAAAGATGACAGTCATCAGAGGCATAATCATTAGAGATAAGGACAATTTATTGCTACAGGTAACAATTCACAGTGGTAGCTTATGAACTAGAGCAAGTTGGGTGCATGAGATAGGATCTCTACAGAGATGACAGTGTGATCTTGAACAGGATAGTGAGCTTCAATATGGGACAGCCATGGATTTGTGAAGAAGACATCTATGAATGTCTTTGTGCTTCTATGCTCAGTGATACTTAGAAAATCAGTTTCTTTCTCATTCTTTGATCTATGTATTGTAACCATGAAGGTTTTTTTAGCAAAGAGAAAGCATTGTAACTTATTTTCAGATCTGTATGCTATTTGTAAGCATTTTTTATCAATAAAACAAGTTTTTTTTACCTTCTCAAAGCTGTTTCATTGTGCAAGCTTCAAAATATACTACTAATTGACGTCAATTAATAATTAAATTGACTAAATATACTACCAATTGACAGAAATCAGTGAATAGTGAATAAATATGACTAAATATATGACCCAAATTAAATCAGTGAATAAAAATGACTAAATATACTACCAAATTGATCAAAATGATGATTAAAATTAATGACTAAATACACTACCAATGGACAGAAATCAGTGAACAAAAATGACTAAATAAGTGACCAGTTAACAACAATCAATGACTAAATAGAGCAGTAAATAAAAAATGACTAAATAAGTGACTAGATTACAACAATCAATGACTAAATCAACGACTAAATATACTTTTTGAAGTTCAGTATTTCAGGATTAAACTGTGTGCAAGTTTTTCCCTCAACGTTTCGGATCACACTCCATGATCCATCATCAGGAGAAGTAGCAAGAGAAGAACAATAGAATGATCATGGAGTGTGATCCAAAACGTTGAGGGAAAAACTTGCACACAGTTTAATCCTGAAATACTGAACTTCAAACATTATGGACTGTGGAAATTTAATGTCGACTAAATATACTACCAAATTGATCAATCAAAACAACCAATAAATGACTAAAAATGGTTTAGTCATCAATTTGGTCGCATTATAAATGACTGGGAATAAACTACTAATGGTCACGTGACCATGTTTGGTCATTTATCAGTAGTTTTTAGTAGTTTTTTCAATCATATATTGTTGTTTCTCTACTAGTGATGTTTGCAGATCAATCAGGTAAATTTTTATAAAGATTTCTAAAGTAACGTCAGGCAACACAATTAATTTCAAAATTTTTAATATAGCACCCATGAAGTTATTAAGTCCTCCAAAAATGTTGATGAGAGGAGAAGTTTACTTGTGTCATGGGGAAATATGAACAACTTCATAAGTGTTGGTTTTGAAAAGTGCTTCACATGCTAATAATGAAAGAGTCTCTCTTTCCAGAATTATTCTCAAAAGACCGGTAAATACTTTGACATGATTTCTCAAGGTGACGTTGAAAGGTATTTGGTAAAATTAAAACATTTTGCATGTTCAAAGAGTGTTATAGTTACCGTGGGGATGAAAGGACTTTAAGAAAGACAACAAAATAACAATTAGAAACTTGAAATTATTTGAGAAGATGGAGAACATGTTTAAAAAGGTTTCAAAAACTCTATGTCATAAGTTAATAACTACTTGTGAATGGATGTTATGAGGAACATATTTGTTGGTGTATAAACACTTATCCTAAGTCGTTGATACTAACTTAATCATAGTTAGGTGAATTCCACACATGCTCTTTGACTATGTCAAAGTGGTTCGTCATTTAGAAGATGTGTCAACTCAATGGACACCTCATGCTATTCTCATTGATAGTTGTGCTATTCTCATGGATGGTTACTCGCCACCTATCCCTGTATTGTGGAGAATCATGTATCCAATTTCTCCTATTTATATCTACCTCATTTGTGAATACAATTGCTCCAATTCAACAATTAGCATTAGGTTATGAATTTCTGGGTTCTCACATGCTAAACCATGAATCTACTAAGCAATAGTTGATTATGAAATGGAGTGAAAGCAATTGTGAATTGCAATTCAGTAATTAGCATTGGCTTATGAATTTCTGGGTTTTCACATGGTATCAGATCTTGTTTAAGCTCGTTGCTAGTTCTACTTGGAGTCAAAGGTGCTAGTTTTATTTATCTAGTTGCTTCAAGTCATTTGTTCGCTATGCATCTCGACCCCAATGCATAGGCTGACCCCATTTTTTCCTCGCACCTCTTCTCTCACATTGCATATTGAAGACCTCTGCGCACAACAGGTCGTTGTCAAGCAACAAAGCCATAACAAAGGGGAACATTTGGAGGCAGGTAGAAGGAGTTGTGAAGGCCAATGTCAAGGCATTGGAGCTGACACCACAGGAGCAACGCCCAACAAAGGGCCACGAGAGGCAGAGGAAGGTCGTGAAAAGGATGGCGTGAGAAAAAGTGCAGAGTGCTCTGAGCGCTCTGTTTAGGGCACTGACTGCCTCACACCACGCACCCAGCAGGCATGAACATCTTTGAATCGATGCTCTTTTGCTCACCTTTGCGACGACCAACATAAAGGGCAACACTGAGCTCTGAATCCTCCTATTCGCCCCAAATCTAACTATGGATTTTTTAGCCTTTGGCTAGAAGAAGCGACTAGTGCCTCAGTCTATCCAAAAATTGCCTCTCCTACTCACATTTCTGGCCGCCATCGCCATTTTGTTTTGGCGAGCATTTGCCCTAAATTTGCCTAGTTCTTTTATTTGCCCTAATTTGGGATTATATAATTTTTTTATTATTTTTGCAAAAAACATTAAAATTTTATGTTTTTAGTGTTAGAGTAAGACATTTTAATTATCTCAAAAAAATATTATGCAAAATATGGGAGGGGGCATTTTAAATTAGGGCAGGCAGATTTTGAATTTGGCAAAGGGGATTTTTTTGTTTTGTTTTGCAACTTGCAAACGAAAAATGGGGGTTGTACTTAGACTCACACTAAATTATAAAGTGCCGCAAAGTAGGGGGAGAACAAAGCAAGGGGGTATCATGGAGGGGGGTATCATTGAGTTATTTTCTCTTTCTGTACTTCTAAGTCTACAAAAAACAACTCATCTAGATAGTTTAATAATTGTGATCAAAGCTAAACTCTAAGTACTTCTATTATGACCTTGAAAACACCCAAGGGAAGGTCATCATACAAAGAAGTCATGAGCTAAAGACCTCATAAGTATAACTCTAAATACTATAGAGGATTATGCCACCTAATTTAACTTAATGAGGTTGCAACTAAAAGAAGGTGGATCGAATGATCCTTGGTTGAGAAACAAGTGGATCGAATGATCGTTCATTGAGAAACAAGTGGATCAAATGATCCTTCAAACATTTTTTCAGAGCCTATGGTAAATGATCCATAATCTTACAACAAATTCTCATCGGTTCATATCTCACATCGAGAGCCTATGGTAAATGAGTCTGAATTTTGCATCGGATCACATCTCAAATTTAGCTAATGTTCCTAAATACTCATGATACTGGCAGATTCATGCATCTTTTTGAAGAACTTGCAATAGCAAGAATGTTTGTAAATGCACTCACATAAAGTGCCGCACAAAACTAAAATGTGTGTTTCCTTAGGAAAGGAGTTTGAGAAATTATTGTACATACATTAAATTATAAAGTGTAATGGAGGGCTATACCATCACAACATAGATTTGTGATTCTCGCCTCATGTGAGTGTGTCTTGGAGCACACCTTGTACATGTCTACATTCTTTGCACACTCTCGATCTTAGTTTGTCTGCTCATATTCTCTTAGCATTAAGGGGGGACTATGATGTTATGCTAATGCTTCTTTCAATGAAGCAAAATCTTCTTTTTGGAAGGCCTCATGAACCTTCCTTCTAATCTTGATCTCTATTATGGGGGATTAATTCAGTGGATCACAGTTTGAGGTTCTAGTACTCCTAACCAGAGTACTATCTATATTATCGACTTCATAGAGTTTGGTTGAATTTGTGTACATCGTCAAGTAGTGTTCGAATGTTCACTCATGTAACATCTTGTATCTCTTATCTTGATCTATGGTTCATGAAGGTTAGTTGATTCTAGCAGTTTCCAGTCCATCATTAGCAGAGTTTGCAAACTTTGACATGCTTCAGAGTTCTTCATCATGATGTTCCGATCATCAAGGGACATCTCTTCAGAAGGTCTTAAATCCTTCTCTTTTCTCTCTTTTGGGGGGTAGTTTTTTCCCACAGGGTTTTCTATTTTTCTCTGTTTCTGAGAAATTTGCATTTGTACATGGGTACCTCATCAGTCTCATAGCTGGGACCCATCTTTCATAAACTCACCTAAGCTATGCTTAAGGGGGTGTTGGTGTATACACACTTATCCTAAGTCATTTATACTAACTTAATCATAGTTAGGCGAATTCCACACATGCTCTTTGACTATGTCAAAGTGGTTAGTCATTTAGGAGATGTGTCAACTCAATGGACACCTCGCGCTATTCTCATGGATAGTTGTGCTATTCTCATGGACGGTTACTTGCCACCTATCCCTGTATTGTGGAGAATCGGGTATCCAATTTCTCCTATTTATATCTACCTCATTTGTGAATACAATTTCTCCAATTCAGTAATTAGCATTGGCTTATGAATTTCTAGGTTCTCACAATATCAAATGTCGATGGAGGAGTTTTTCTCTTTACTATCGATCAAAGAAACTTGTTTGGAAAGTTTTAATTCATCTCTGGTAAAGTTATGAAACTCCTTCCAACACTCGAAATGCATTGTGTCAGGCATTTTAATGAGCTTTAAAACGTATTTGAAGCATCGATGAGATTGTGAAGCTATCCTAAAACTATTATTGGCTATTAGAAGAGCTTTCAAAACCAATTCCAATAGCCAACAAAGGAAGGCCACTTCTATTATTGGAGAAAGTAAATACTTTCCAAAGTGTCTTCGAATGCCGATAATATTTTAACAACCCTTCAAAAGGCCGATGGAGAAGTCATAAATAAATATTCTTGCATAATAAAACTACCAACTCCAATTACCATGCACATCCTTAGGAAGCCGCCTATATTGGAGGAGAATAACTATCATTCAAAATTAACTTATCAAGAGGAAAATGTGGTAAACAAGTGTTGATTTCTACATCCCTGAGTTCAAAAACAAGCCAAGAATATCATAGTTGCAAATATGCACAAATTGGGTTCACTGAAAAATCTTTAGAAAGTTTTGCATGAAAATATTTGCAAGTGAAAAGTCTAACACCACAACCTATGCTAGCATCCTCTCGGCCTGTGCATATGGGAGCTTTTGAAAAAGGTTGCCCCAAAGAAATGTGATCTCATGGAACACCATGATTTTTGAATTTACAGCGAATAGGATTTGTTGAAGAAAAATTCATAAACTTTTTAACAAATACAATCGGCCAGGCACCATAGCGAGGGTGTTTTGTTATATATCCTCAAGAATATGCCATCTCATGGAATGTTGCAATGATCACATAATGCCCACCGTAAACAGTCGTTGCATTGTAAACGACCGGTTGTACATATATTTTAACTAGCCACATAGTCGACTCCTACTAGCGACCAAATAAACTGAGTTGCTTTCGACCAATCTATCTGTATTGTTCATTGACGTGTTTTTGACTGCCATTTTCTATCCGTACTATTTTCAACTAGCTGGTTGTTTACAACGCACCGACTGGTTAAGCTCTTCCATTGCAAAATATGCATTAAATGGATTTACTTCAAATATTTTATAAATCTTCAAACAAATGTGATTTGGAGATGATGTAGTTGTAAATGAACTGGTAGTCATGCCAATCAAATGTAGAAGCATACACAAAGCACGTGAATTGTTTCACAAAATGCCTCGAAGAGATCACATGTCATGGAATGTAATGAGCACGTGGTATGCACAAAATGGAGTTATTGAAAAGAATTTAAATCTTCCAATCAAGGCACGTGACCTATCTAATAAATACCTTGAATAGACATAGTTCTCATGTGATGCAATGATTACAAATATGTGCTAAATGGATTTGTTTATCAAGATTTCACATTTACTTACATACCTTCAACCTGCATAAAATAGAAGCATATGGTATAGTGAAACTTTGTCAGATGTTGTAGTTACCTGTGGCATGATAGAGGGCATGATCATCCAACACCCATCAGGTCATTATTGTACAAGGAGTTTGTGTATATTATAATTGAGATATTCATACAATATTTTTTACATATGTTGGAGCATGGTTCAATTGAAAATGAGTTTAGACATGCACAAATGAAGGACCTTGTAGATTAAGTAGTTTTTCAACTTATATATGGAAGTAACCATTCCATGGCCATAAAAAATGGAGAAAAAATTATTTGCTTGGGGATGACTTCAATAAGGTAAATCAAGGCTAGGAACTATGGAAAATATACTTGTTCTAGTGCAAGTGAAGGCCCTTGACTATGTAAAATTTATTCAAGGTTTTGCAAGAACTTGATACTCTATTATAATAATAGAGGAGATAAATGTGTATGGTTAGAGGAGAGAGATCATATTTACAAACAATGGAAACCTATACAGAGTTGAAGAAATTATCTTGGGAGATGATGACAATGGCATTTTATGATTGCAATCAAAGCAGGAATGTGTAGTTCATTATTCAGTTTATGTCTATCATGTTGATGTTTCCAGTGCAAGACATACTATTTCCACAGTCCATATTTTGTATGTGCATAAATAAGAGTCTAAGATTTAGGTATTCAGAGGATTTGTCAAGATCTGGCAAAGTTTGGTTACCCAAATGGAGTGGACAAAGATGGAAAGTAACTTAGAGAAACACACAACTTGAAAGTTACAAGTTTCTAGTTGCCTTTTTTCGTAAAAGTGACTTATGTCACTTATTGTAACTGAAGTTAGAAAATAGGCTTTGTTTCTAGAAAAGTTAGGTGAAATCTAACTAAAACAAAGCTTATTTTAAATTATTGTATTTCAAAAATGTAGTTGAGGTACAGTTACCAAGTAGTTATAGGTGGTTACCAAATGTAGGCCTATATAAGAGGCTATTTTGTATTGTAAATGGTCTTTTACAAGGGGAACTTTTACTACAGGGGACTTATGGAGAGACTTTTTGGAGGATTTTTGGTTTCACACTTTGTATAGAAGGGTTTTTGGAATTGTATAATTTCACAAAGAAAATAAATAGTACTTTTGGTTTGTATGTTCTAAATGTACATCTAAGTTATTATTATTGATTTCTCATATGTTAAATTGGTGATTCCTTTGTGTCACTGTGTAAATCATAAGTCATCCAATAAAGCATTTACAAACCATAAAATTGATGTAATGAATCAAAATCATTTCTTGGTACCTCAATTTGAATGTGTTGAAGTAACCTATCTCTTCGTGTGTTGAGATTTGTCATCCTTCTTTCATATGATCATTGTGTATTCAAATATATATTGTTTTGAAATTCATCATATAGGTTCAGGAATGTAGTATCTAGCTTTGTGCTGAAACCCCTTTGTAATTTGTAATAAGTTTGTGAAACCCCATTTGATATTTGTGTGTCTACCACTAGGTTTTTTGTAATTCATTTTCTTTTAGCTTTTCCCTTTTCCTTTCTATACTTTTAGGTTAAAATTACACAAAAACCTCAAAAATCTTCATCATATGAGGGAGTTACCCCTTTCAAACGTAGAGGAAAGTTGTTAGTCTAGTAACAACTTATCCAACTATTGGAACATTTGTCACTGCCCATTGGGTGAGTCACTTTGAAATCTACAGTGACAAATCTGTTTACCAATAAAAGTAATACTTCAATAGGAAGGTATCAAGCCTTAGAGGGTTCATAACAAGATTTACTAAATTGTAGTAAAACACTAATATCCTAATAAAAATGAACATGTAATAATTAAGCCTTCTAGGAAACTCATACAAGGCTTAAGCAATTTATATCATACACTAGTATTCAAAAACTAACTCTATCTCTTAGGTCATGGGACAAATTTTACACAAGTAGTTTACATAAAGTATTGTAATGTTCAACTATTAATATATCCTGTATAGTTCTCTAGACTTTACAACTTAATACCTTAAGACAAATTAATAACAAGTCTCTTGATCCTTAACCAAGAATTGGATGATTGTCAACTACCACCCAACAATCCTTAGTGCTTCTTTGATGGAGTTCTTAAACAATCTCTACTTCTTTCTCCTATACACATATTGCGTAAACAAAGATCACAGAGTTCATTACAACAATCAAATATAATTATAGTTAGATTCATGAATTTTGAGATAATATTCATTCATCTTTATTACAACCAAAGTTACTCATTAATTCATTGAATGTAGGAACATGTGCTACCAATTTATTATTAGAGTGCAGAGGACTTTGCTTGGAGACCAACCCAAGTATAATGCTTACTTTTCCTCGTATCTACCATTACAATGAGGTACTCAACTTCATAGGGTTGTTAGTGAGATGTGTGCCCATTCAAAGGTCTTAAACCTATTTGATTAGTGCAGGGCTTTTACCATCTAAGCAATTTTGTAGCTAATTTCTACAACTAATCCAATAAAACCATGGAATCCACCACTTAGCCAATCTAGGAAAATTATGGCATCCATTGCTCAGCCAATCTAGAACTCAATATCATTAGATTGACCAATTGACACATGCAAAAGCATGCATACATATAGACACATAGAAGTCTCTAAACATATGAGTCACAATTACATTCAACATAGTTTGGGGGGCTACAATCACTCCAATGGGCCCCATCACATGTCAACAAGGAAATACTTTGATCATAATGTAACACCTTGCTATATCAAAAAAATACTATCCAACTTTAAACTGAGATAGCAATCATCTTATGAACACCTTGATGATCAAGGCAACACCTTACTATGGAAAGATACACTAGCCAACTTATAATTGAGATGGAAAATATCCTATCTCTAATAAGATGACCATCATTTGGATTCTTGATTCACCAAAATAACCATTGTGTTACTTTATGTATGAATGACCATGGAGCTATTCTCTTGGTAAATTGGCAACTATACAACTCCATTGAGGCTTGAAGAATGATCAACAATTTAGTTCATAGAGTCTTCTTGTCACTAGCTCAAACTCATACATGAGGATCCCAACTTAGACATGAGACTCATGAATTCACAAACATAGAATGGCATATCCACACAAAAACCACATTGAGAACTCTAGCCTAGACATAGATTTGTCACAATTTAATAACATCACAAGTCATACACACATAATTCACATCCACAAAATATTATTTCACTAGTTTGAACCTAAGCATATACCCCATCTAAACCTTCCTCAACTCCCTTAATCTCATATATTCTTCACTAGTTTGTATGGTGAATTGTAGCTACAATTATGCTATCAAAATTACTCTAGAAGTTGAATATGTAGTTTTTATGAATATGTAGCTACATTTTGCATTGTCTACCAAAATAGTTGCAACCACATCTAACAACATTCCTCTATCCTTTATGCTTTGATGGATGTCCATATCTTATTCCAAAGCTCCCATTTGACATAAGTTGGGACAATGCTGGCAAAGGTTGTAGAGTATGGCTTTACACCTGCCAATTGCATTTGGTTGAAAGTTTCTAAAGTCTTTTCAACAAATCCATTTTTGTGAATATCCCGTAATAAGGGCATTCCAACATAACACATTTCTTTGAGGCATTTTGTCAAATAGTTCATGTGCTTTGTCTATGCTTCCACATTTTGCATACATGTCTACCAAGGTAGTTGCAACTACAACATCTCATAAAATTCCTGTATCCTTTATCCTATGATGGATGTCCATACCTTGTTCTAGAGCTCCCATTTTGGCATAGGTAGGGAGGATGCTAGCAAAGATTGCAGAATTTGGCTTTACAACTACCAATTATATTTGGTTGAAAGTTTCTAAAGCCTTTTCAACAAACACATTTTGTGCATATCCTACAATCATGGCATTCCATGAGAGCACATTTCTTTGAGGCATCTGGTCAAATAGTTCATGTGCCTTGTCTATGCTTCCACGTTTTGCATACATAATTACCAAAGCATTTCCAACTACAATATATGACAAAATTCATCTATCCTTCATTCTTTTACAAATACCTATACCCTATTCCAAAGCTCCCATTTTTGGCACAAGCCGAGAATATGTTGGTAAATACAAACTAATCAAATTGGAGACTTGTTTGTTGCATATGGTGAAATGATGTGACTGTCTCATGAGGACACCATTGTCTTCTATTCGCTGCAACAACCATTTTCCGTGAGACACTATCTATTGTTTTATGTGATCAAACACTTATAGGAATCCACCAAACTCCTGTATGGGGGCAAAGTTTGGATTTGAATGTTAATGGAAATTGTTGTTTGAATGGAAATGAGTGTTGGCAAAAAGAATGGGCCCACATCTGCCACCTAAGCAGTCAAAGCTTAGAGTGTGTGAGATAAGCCTAGCCCATTGATCATACCTAATAATTGAGTTTAGGTGATATGAAAACTTGTTGGCATGATTTGTGTCATCATGAAAATAATAAGGCTTTCAAAATTTTGTTTGAGAAAACCCTAATGCGTCAACATTTTAATTACTTCCCATCCATGTTTTCACACTTCTAGTGTCAATTGGGTTTCCTCTAAATGAAGCGGTAGTGTAGGATCTTTGGTATAAAAATATTGTAGAACTGATGGGGAAATCTAAGGATATGGACACATTATAACATTGATTGCATGATTTTATCACATACACCCATCAAATATTTCTTGAAGTTGTGAATCATGCACTTTGGTTATGATTAATCTTAAGATGTAAGCTTGTAGTATTTTCTATGTAAATAGCTTATTCAAGAGTATTTTGCAGGATCATCAGACAAAGTCACAAAAAACTGTTTGTTCGACAATGAGAATGTGCAAATACACAAAAGTTTCCATTTCATTTCCTATCTTATTAGTCCTTGCCAAAATTATAGCCATTGCTATTAATTCTATTTGAAATATTTTATTAATAATTTTATTATTTTTTAAACTTTTGGTTTAATTTTTATATTTTAATGTTATTCATTTAATATTTTGATATGTAATATCAAGTTTTTATTCTAAACATTAATTATATAAACATTAAATATTTAATGTAGAGTTTTCAATTATTTGTTATAATTAAAATGGTACTTATGCCATTAATTAAATTTTTACAAATACTTATTAACTCGAAAAGTTATAAACAATAATAAACTCACACCAAACTGAAATATATAATATGATCTAAATGTTTCTGGAAAAAATTGTGTAGAGCTTTTTTGCATCATCTTTTGGATCACACTCCATGATCCATCATCAGGAAGAGGATAAAAATAATGATGAATCATGGAATGGAACGTGGATGCAAAAAACTCTACACAGTTTTTTCCAGAAACAATTAGATCATTCAGATCCACTGTAGAAATATCATGTCTTTGATATATAATATGGTACTCAGAAAATTAACGAGTATACTTTTATAATTATCTGTGCAATGTCAAAGGAAGACATAAAATGGCTAAATTGATTTAATTGTATTTTCTTCATGATATTACAAAATAATCCTGGGGTTTACGCTATAATCTTTCAACTTTTGTCCCTTTAAATTCATTAAACTCCACACATACCAGTGCCCTTTGAGATCAATGGTGTTGGAGAAACAGGAAGGGCACAAAGTGCTTGCTGTTCTTCTGGCCAATTGATCATGATCGACATTTTTCATTTGGGACGGGTCGTCAAGTTTCTTCGAGCCCTAAGCTTGCATGTCATCCTTATGAGAAGACACCACAGAGCAAAGTCAGGATAAGGTGGTAGAGGCACACACACTATTTGCTAAGAACCTGTGACAATCAACAGAGCAAGATCTTGACGCTTGAGAGCAACAGTGCCAGAAAAATGGTGGAAGCCAAAGTGTACAACATTATTTTTGGTATTTAACCACAGAGGTTTAAGCTCCTGGTAAAATGGTGCACAAATCTGACAGCTTGGAATAAACAAAGTGATAACTGATAAGACATGTCAATGGGCGAAAGCAAAGTTGGTCATAATGTTCAGCCATTTCACCCGACGTGATACATATCCCTCACTGCAGTACCTATTTGAAAGGCTCGAGAGCCAAAAGGATCAAAGGGTCCCTCATGCTTATGTCATCAATTCCTTGGTGAGGCCATCCAATTAGCCTTTTTACCCTCAAAAGTCCACATGGGCACCTATGACCAATAAAATGTTGACACAACAGTCTAGGTAGACTTGACAAGTCTTCATGTACTTTATCCTATGGAGCCCAAGGTTAAACTAGAACATGATTGGACAATTCGGGACAAACCGATAAGATCTGACAACTCAAGATAAAATGGTAAGGGTGAAGGTATGGGCAGCGTGTCAGTGGTTTTGCCACAACCACTGGCAATACAAAATGTAGCATGTCCCAATCGTGCAAACAATACCTAGGGGTTCATATAAATAAATACTACAAATTCAACATAAGACCAATGAACCTTGGTCACATGGACCCTACATCATGTCAAAACCATGTGTTGATTGTCAACCCACCACTACATTGTCAAAGGGAAATCACTTAGTATCTAATGTATTCATGAACATACGTACTCTTGCCAAAATCTAAATGTGTGTAGGGAAGTAATTTAAACAGCTAGACATTGAAACAAGATTGGATGTTAAATAGGAGACTTTGGCCATGAAATATAGTAAAGCTAATAACTGTGGACAAAAAGCAGATTCAACTATACACATAACAACAATATAGTGACATACATGTTGATATATTATCCTATAAGCTCAGCCACACAGTATCAAATAATTGATACATATACATATACACATATGTTATATCCAAACAATTTGGATATACATATACATAATACATACATATAATGCATATGACATCATATTTATATGTATGTTATTAATAAATATTAATAGAGAAATTATATTCTTGATCAAACTTTATAATTGTAACCATGTTTTTGACAAGGATGGTATACTAAAATATTCATGTGGACAAATTAATGAATAATATTAAATAATACCAATATATATTTATTTAATATTTATATTAGATATACCAATACTAACATACTTTGTGCAATAATAAATACCATTGATGAGATGTAATTTTTTCACATGGACATAATAAAAGTGCACAAGGAACTAAGTTAGAGAGCTCAACATTGAAAGAATTTTGGGATGTTAAAGAGGAAACTTTTGCCAAGAAATTTAATAAAGCCAATAAACTTGGACAAAAGACATATTCAACTAATCTGCACAATACTTGTAGAGAACCCTCCATAATCAAAGCAAAGTAGACCAAAAACAAACTATGAACACTAATGAAACTATACATATAACAACAAGATAATGGCATACACATTGATGTATTATTATATAATCTCAACCATACTGTATCAAATAATCGATACATATACACACGTCATATCCAAACAATTTGTTGATGAATATTTCTATTTAACTTCATATTAAAGAAATAATAGTACAATATTCACAAAGAAGAGCTAGGTGGTCGAAAGGGACACCCACAATGTCTAACCAGATAAAGTATAAAACAAGGACAACAAATTAATAGGGTCAAGGACAACACTAGTAGCTAAAGCAATGCTAGAAGGAGGAAGATCATTATCATCAGGTTTCCCCCAAACATCACCAAGGATAGAATCATCAATAGGATCCCAACTAGTGAGAATGCCTTCCTCTTCAGGAGTGTCTTTTGAAGGCTACTGAGCATGGACCAGAGAAATGGCCAACTTTAGGTGAGGAAACTTGCCAAAGTCGGGCCAACCAAGAGCACCACACCCATGAGAAGAGGCAAAAGGCATCCTAGAAGGCTGGGACCAGCCACCATGGGTAGATTATATCTAGAAACCAAAGGTTGGGAGCCTCTGTCTCTCTTGGTAGGTTGGCTACAACCATGCCGATACCCTTGAGAAGAAGAAGAGGGATTAGGTGAAACCCTTGAAATAGTGCAAGGGGCATTACCTTAGTGGTCCAATAGCTCTTGAAGATTAGCAACCTCAAATGCAACTTTACTAGCTTGCACTCGAATCTGCATAAGCACATTACAGCAAATCTTAGCTTATGACAACATAAGCCATAGGACAACATAAGTTTATGGCATGTGTCCTAATCTTATGACTTGAGACATAAAGTGAAAATGCCCTAAGAAACCCTAAAGTAAACTTAAGTGACTAGGTGTGAAAAGGACCCAAGGGTGAAACTAGTTAGGAAAATAACCATGTTCGTCCCAACACCCCCCCTAAGTGTAACTTAGGGGGAAAGAGAAAACATGCAAAGACATAATGATGGGTCCTAGCTACAAAGTATAATGAGGTACCCATGTACAAATGAATCTCTCACAAGCATAGAAAAGAAGAAAACTTGTAGGAAAACAGTACTTTCCAAAAAAGAGAAAAACATGAAAGATGCTCTCAAATGTATGAGAAGGATAAAACCCCATATGAGGAACACCCCCCACCCCCCCCCCCCCCCCCCCAACAAGAAAGAAGAAGAGAGACCATGCAACCCCCCTCAATGTATAATCTCCTACATTTATGGTGGATGCTTGACAATTTGAATTGTGAAGATGATTCAAAAGCACTAAATAACATTTCTTCTCTTAGGAAGTAATAAAGCCAAAGTTGTATGCAATATTATGAGGGAAGAAAACATAAGATATATGATGTCTATGAACTTTACTCAAATGTCACCATGTTGGTACTGAGAGGTGACACAATCAAATCAGGAGTCCTAGGCCTAACTGAAGAAAGTGACAATCCAAAACCTCATGGAAATGGATGTAGAACAAGATCGAAAGATGAAGATGAGTCCTCTAAATGTTTCTCAAGGATCTCCAAACCAATGCTAAATTGTGATACATGTTGATAAGATGAATCAAGTACCATGTAAGATTCAGGGGAGTAATCATTGATGTATGGTTTTCACCATAGGTAAAACAAATGGACTAATGAGAATTAGATATGCCTACAAAAGGTGTCAACATAAATGGTGTCTAAGTTTAAACTATCAACTCATGAATACTTACAAAATCTATCATTATGGAGTCATATATCTATGGAGAAAGAACAAAAGGGTTTGAATGTGCCTTCATAACATTAAAAGAAGGTGATGTACAACTTCCTACGAGATGTCAACAAAGAGTAGACGAATATCCTCAACGGTGTTCTCCAAATATACAATATGGGACTCACAAAAAACTTGAGATGTCTATCAAGTACTCATCCCAAGTAGTTGTATTTGAAGATGATGCACATGATCCTACTACAATGAATCACTAGAAGCCCCATCTAAAGCATCACTAGACTCTAAAGAAGTGGGAGATGGAGGAGATAGAATATCAACACATCTCTGAAACCTCAAATGATGAAAGAACACCAAGATTAAATAATCATATTATAACTACTTAAAGTGTTCACACTAGATACTTGAGTGTGTGCATAAACCAAAATAACAAGAGAAAAATGTGAGGTGTACATTCGAGATTGATTATCTACCTCCCCAACTACAATAATATTTTTGCTATGTAAATCTTGAATAACCATAAAATTTGATGTGAACTCAACATTTTTCCCTACTCCACCATGTGTGATTTAATAAATAGAAATGATATTGGTTGACAATTAAGACACACAAAGAATATCATTGAATTTGATTCCTCATTCATGTAAATAAATACTTTCCCACACATGCATATATGTTTTGCTAGCCATTAGGATGTATGATGACGAGCAAGTCTTAAATGAAGAGAACATATGCTGTGATGAAGCCATATGATGTGATTCTCCAAAATCAAGGACCCAGCTCCTTGACAAGTAGAATCTATAACTACAACAGGTCCTTGCCCCTTAGATATCTCTCTCACTTTGAAGAAGAAGAAGATGACTAACCCCTTGAAGGTAAATTGGTCTTCTATAGAAGATGCTTCAACTCATAATTTTATTTTGAATAACATTGATGTTCATCATGCCCCAGTTTCTTGGAATACACACACTTGGGCTTCTCCTTCTTAGATGATCCCCCTTTCTCAGAAGAGGATTCATAATCTACTTGTGAAGAAGAAGATGATTGTGCTCTATATTTTTTGTGGCTTGTGCTTTGATTGATTTTGTTTCTTGTTACTAGACCCCTTCTCACTTTGTGGTTAACTAGCTAGCAAAGTTTGTGACTCAGATAGATTGAGAATATCAATTGTGATTAACTTTGTCTATTCAAGCATCAACATTTCTAAAAATGACTCAAATAATGGCATACTATAGGCCTTTCCCATAGTTAACCAATGAGTCTAAAAACTAGAAATAAATGTTGCATATTTAGAAGGAAGCTTTCCTAACACATTAAAGATCAATTGTACATCCTTCTTCTAAATATCATGTTATTTGAGTCATGCCCTTACTTCATTAGCTTTAGTTACATAGTCTTGGATATTGTTAAAACAATCTGGATCTCAATTAGTGAGATCATGTTATCAATTTTATATTCCCTAACCTCATCAGCTTGATCGTATAATTGTGCAAGTTTGTCCCAAGCCTCCTTAGGTGTAGAACACTTATCAATGTGAAAAAGAAGATAAAGAGAGAGAAATGTATGGAAATATCCTAGTGCCTTAGTATTATTAATGAGCCATTCCATATTTTCTTTAGCATCCTTTGGTGCAGGTTCAGGATTTGTGATACAATATGCATACCTCTTACTCATCAAGGCTAATGGAAACATACATGAGGTTATAAAGTACCACACATATAATTTAGGTCATTTCTAGACCCATATATCCATTATATACCACTTAAATAGTCCTAAAACACCTCTAATATGCCTAAATAAGTTATAGAAGAATAAAATATCATAAAGGAAAAGGTCAATTTGTGGAAAGAAGATAATTAAGTGTTATTATGAAAGGATATGATGGAGAGGCATTATAAAGAGGCATTAAGAGACTATATAAAGAAGGGGAAAATGGGAGATAAGAGCATGAATTGTATGAATTATATATATGTGAGAATAAGGAAGATGATGAGTGAGAGTAAAACACATGAGGAATGAATTATAAGACATGTATAAGCCATTAAAGTATATTAATATATGATATTATGTATATTGGTGTATATATGCATGTATATTTCTTATAATTTGGTTTATACTTATTGCATATATAAGTTCTCCCTTTTTATTGCATTACACTAGGGTTTACTACATAAAAAATATAAAACTTGGACTTCGGTCTAGGTTTTTCTATCAACATTTGGTTCCATTGCCAAGACCTCAGTTGTTGTTGGATAAGGAGGGAGATCATACTAAATAAAGAAATTATTAGTAACAAACTGAGGATAAGTGAAAATTTTGGGTTGTTTTTAGTTACACATGGCGATGTTGGAAACAAGGCAGATAACTGACAGGAGGGGGTGAATCAGTTATCTTAAAACTTTTCTTACTTTTACTTTCTCAACATTCAGTTCTATATCAAAACATGAAAGCATAAGCAACCATAAGAATAGAAATGAAATTAACAGACATAACACAAGGATTTTTACGTGGAAACCCTGTTAAGGGAAAAACCACGGGGTGACTAACCCAAGATTGTATTCTCTATTAAAAGAATAGGAGAGTACAAAATGACACTTGCCAGTTGGGGCTTACTACCTGAGCACACTGCTCACAAGAGGCCCACTGCCTATAGGAGACTCACTGTCTACAGAACTTACATAAGATACCCAAGTGTTTGAACTGATGAACAACATCTACATATGCAAGAATTCAGTTCCGGTTAGGCTCAATATACTAATCTAGCACATTTCATTCTTCCTCTGCTTAGTATCACTCTTCTGTCACATTTCGATCTTGGATTACTGTCTTTGCACTTTTCTCTGCTTTTCTTCGCACTTCATCAAAACTTCTATCACTTTCACCCCTTCACAAGCTTGAATCCATTGGGTATATATATCCGCATCAAGGATTTCAAACAACCTTCTAGTCGACAACAAGAACACTTAGGATATTTGCAAGTTACTGTTATGTCGGTTGAATCCATACTTGATTAATGATGCGCGTCAAAAAATTAGGCATAGAAATCATTAATCATGTCATCTAAAAGTGTACAATGTCACAAATTACTTGATCAACACTTTTTACACATCCAGATTGAAGTCTGATACTCTGTCGGTCAGTTCTTCCTTTGTCTTCTTTGTCTGACTGGAGCCCAACACTCAGATGTTCATATCTTTTGCATGCTTTGTCACCGGAGACTAAATCTATGGAATAAAATAGTTATGATGCCCTCTTGACTTTTCCAAATCTGCAACTCACTGAGTTACACCATCTGAGAGATCCAGACTTGATTGTCGGATCATGTTGCATGCTCTATTCTTGTCTACCAGACCAAGACAATCTTCAATCTGACTTCCGGTATAGGCATATTATGTATTGCGGATGTGTGGGATAGACTTTGTTGCCATCAATGACAATACTTATGAAGCTAAACAATGTCTCTTGCCAACAATCTCCCCCTTTGGCATTGATGGCAACACTTAGTGAAAAATGACTAAGTGTCGTAGTAACTCCCCCTTTCTTTGTGCTCTATTTCTTTACACTATTTTACCAGTGCTCCCGCTTTGCTGGATTCCTCATTTTTCACTACTCTTCAATCCCCCTTTGAAATTAATGGCAAAGGGTGGGATCCGCATACCAAAATTGTGGATAAACTATTATATACATTGCCGCATGTGTACATACAATTCATATGTTATACTTACATATACTTAAGTATATCCACAAAGGTTGTCTTCAACTGGACAATCTCTGTGGCCCAACTCCTCTTCATTCTATCCAAAATGGAGATGTGTCCACTTAACAAAAATGCATATGCTTCTGCCCTCTTCAAGTCTATTGGATCACTGGTCCGGGCTGTACATAAAGCATCTGTTAAAGCATCATGCAATACTTCTAACTTAGGGAGGATTATTCCCCTAAGTTCACCCATTCTATCCATCAGATGCCTCTTCTCCTTAACTAGTTTCTTAATTTCATTTATGATAACAACTACTTGACATTCTTGGTTTACCAGAGAGATAGTAAGAGGATCAAAATTCTGAGATAGGTTTGTCAAATTTTCTTCTTGTTCTTTCATCTTCTTCTCAATGTCCTCTGCAAATCTAGGTTAAGATAAATAAAATTTATATATATCTCCTCCATCCTTAAGAGCATTTTCAATGCTCTTTATGCCAATATCTAGGGTTTTTCTATCATTGTCAACTAGTCCTTGTACCTCACTAAATCTTTTTCCAAAGAACTCTTTCCAGACCTTAGTTTCTACTAATTTTTCTAAAGATTCAAAGTGTGTATTGACAAAATTAACCAAGTTTTTCAAATTACCAGATGGAGAGGTAGATGCATCCTTCTAAAATGTGGGCATGATCTTCTCTAGTACTCCGGATGTAATATTCAATAGTTCAATGTCCTGCATATGAGATTTTAGAAGTTTTTCTTTTGCTTTAACTTGAGAAAAAGATGCTATCTTCATTATCTGAACTAAAGAGAGAGAGTCTAGATTCAGTGGCCCTTGAATCAACTTAGTTCATCTAGCTCCATCATTTCTTTGTCCAAGAAATTCTGCATTGTGTCTGCAGTGTCTCTTGCTGATGATTCAGACTTCTTCCCTTTAGAGGTGTCCAGACTGGTTGGTTTGGATGTGTTCTCACCATCCTTTTTTTCTTGTTCTCCATCCTCTTTTGCCTTATTTTCTTTCTTTTGATTCTCCTTCTCTTCTTTTCTTCCTTCCTCTACTTCTCCGGTGATCAAAAGATTTGTCTTGGCAACATTGGGATCTGGAGGAGTGACATTACCAGTGTCTTTTGTCAATGTTTCCTTTTCCTTATGAACTTCTTCTGGAACCAAAGAGTCTAATTCCTCAGATGGCTCTTCATCAATTTTCTTTAATCCTTCGACATCCTTGTTAGATATTTCTTCATTGATTTCCTTTAATCCTTCAACATCCATGGTAGAAGGCTCTTCATCTGCTTCCTCTACAATGGGAAGATTAAACCTTTTCAAGGCTTTCCAAAGAATTTCTTTTGTTTCATTAGCTATTTTGTCAGTGTCCTAGCATGAGTTTATTTATTCTAGATTTGTTTCAAAAATCTTCTTTGCTATCCTTGAAAACCATGTTCATTTGTTTTGGAGTGATAGATGGACATAATTGTATCACTATTTGTTCCCGGATCTCCAAGTCTTTTGCAATTGCATTTTATTTTCTTATCTCCAGTACTTTTTCTAGGATTTTAGGAATTAATGAAATTATTTCAATGAAGGATTTGTTATAGATGTTCAAGTACCTGACAATTGCTTCCTCAAGTATTCTCTTATCTGGGTAAGTGCAAAAAGTTAGGGGGCCAAAAAGTGGCCAAATTTTTTTCAAAAAAAATTAATACATAATGCGAGCGCATTATTGGTTTGGTAATGACAAGCCTAGGTCTTGTTAAAACCAAACCATAACACACTCGCATTATAACGCAAGCGCGTTATGACTATATATATAAAGCGTATTTCTGCTAATTTCATTTCTTTATTTTCCTCTACACCTGCGGCCTGCAAACCCTAAGGAGCACACTCACATTTTTGAAGACTCAATTCGACACCAAAATCTTACTGATTCATCGCCAAAATGCCGCCACGACGTTGAGCAGGCCAAAGGAGTGAGTTTTATTTTTTTTTGTTTGAATTTGTTTCTAAATAGGTAGGTTTGAGTTGATTTTTGATGTAAATTTCCTTCATTGTCAGTAAATGTTAATGCACCTCCTCCTCCTCCTCCTCAAAATACACAGAATCTTGAAGAGGAAATACCTGCCAAAGAACAACCCAAACAACAAACT
This sequence comes from Cunninghamia lanceolata, assembly GCA_027924645.1. Classification (NCBI taxonomy): domain Eukaryota; kingdom Viridiplantae; phylum Streptophyta; class Pinopsida; order Cupressales; family Cupressaceae; genus Cunninghamia; species Cunninghamia lanceolata. Next base: position 893,432 of record BSBN01000064.1, read on the forward strand.
CCTCCATCCATTCCTTGACATGCCCTTGGAACACAAGAAAATCTAATGGAGAAAATTGAAAATAATAAAAAAGAAATTGAATGTATAATTGCAAGGTTGAAAGATCCTTCAACTTCAACCTTGCATAGGTCCATGCTTTCTCAATCTCTTGAATATATGTTATCAAATGTAGATTCAATTAGCAAGCAAATATCTAGTTGGTCGGATAAGAGGAGAGAGTTTAGCAAGTATTATGCAGACAAGCTATCATATGAAGATGTGAAAAAGTTACAAATTACAAAATTGGACTTGTGTTCTATTTTCACAAACCAACAAACAAATCAACCCCCACCCATTACATGCAAGAGGTTCCCTATCCATTGGTGCAACAACCAAGCGATAAGGGACAATTTTGGGTAGAGGTGGTGGATGGTTTTTGACCATCCTCCATGCAATAATAATGAGGTCCTGCAATACTTTTTGAGGAAACTCTACTGCAAGTTTGTCTTCAATAAAGTGCCAAACTATTTTGATATGCAGGACTTCTAGGGTAGAGGTGGGGGGCCAACACAAGATAGACTAGGGGCACGTGTTGACCTATAACGGCTAGTGAGATGAGTAATCAACAGACCAGCCCATGAGCATGTTTCTATCCCTTCCATTATGAAGGAGAGTGTTGAGGTTGAAACACTTTAGTCCATTAGTGCCTTGACCCAGAGCACCATGAGCATGCCAGTCCTGTAGCACAACGTGGGTTGGGAGATAGTGCGAGGAGTAGGGTCCCACACCACACCATGCTTGTCAGACTTGCGGGTCAACCTGTGGTTATGACCCCATGGATAGTCAGGACGCAGGTGCACAGGCTACATCTGCAGCTGAGTAGATGGTGATGATAGATACCCTCCTGAGTGAGACTTTCAGCCTTGATACTCAAGTAAATATTAGCAAGTTTATTGAATTTAATTTATTAAATTTTATTTTTGAAATGCAAGATTAACTAATTTAGTTTGATGATTTTAATAAAATTTCAGGGTCATAGCGTTGATGCAGTTTTCAGTGGTTCTCCACCTGCATATTACACTACATCATCTACTGTCAGGGTATATAACTAGTAAACAATTATAAATATTACATGTGAATAGCATCATTATATGAATGGTATTCTAATATCTGATTTTGGATGTTGAATAGGTTAATATTAGAGATTTCACGGCAACACCTGCCAGCGGTGGTGGACTTCAAAGCTTCACAGAGGTAAAAAATAAATAGTTTAATGAATGAATTGTACTTACTAGATTTTTGTGTGTGACTTGTGTGCTTTATTGTGTGTACTTCCATGTTTAGGTGAATGTCTGTGTATGTTAGGAGCCATGATTTGCATCACTATTATAGTTTTTGTAATTGAATAATGTTGTTTTATTTCCAGATGATGCAGGCTACAGAGACACCTCTGGATATTCATAGGGCAATGGAGCATGGTGTGACCTCTGTGATTCATAGCTCCATGCCATTGACAAGTGTATGGGGAAGATTAGTAAATTTCAATTTACATTCATTGTTATAGTTGTTTATTTTTAAAAAATCAAAAGATTATTGATTTGAAGTTTAATTTCTATTTGGATGGTTTCTATAGGACATGACATCACCACAACCTATTCCTGCTACTAAGGCAAGTGAGGAGATAGATTATATGGTAGCGGTAAGTGATTATTTTGTTAAATGTTTCATTTTTTATAACATGTAATTTCTATATATTAATGTCTATACTTTTTATTGTAACAACTAAAAATGCAGGAAGAACTAAATAGGAGGAGCAACCCTCGGGTTCATAGTAGACCACCCACATATGCATCTCCATCCCCTAGAAGATCAAAGGCTATTCGTGATCTATTCTCTTCACCAGCCAGATGGGAATGACTTTTTGTTGTATGCCTATATGGCATTTGTGGACATATATTTTGTATTGCATATAGTTGACATTGTATGCCTATATGACATTCTTGTAAGCCTATATGGCTATTTTGTATATATGTTATACTTATATCGACAGATATTGATGTATGCCTATATGGATATTTGGTTAATACAAATATTTTTTATTGATTGCATCCATACTTGTATTATAAATCCACGTTTGAATGGATATTTGTAGATGGCTACTTCAAATATTTAAAGTCCAATTGTATTACATAGGATGTTTGTTGATCCAATAAGCCAGCTATTGTTATTCACATATCACCTAAACCTCAATTTGGAACTAAAAGATAAAAGTTGTATTTAAAATAAAAATGATCAATCATGTTGAACATAAAATATTCATATTCTTTATGAGCTGCTCAATTGAAAATATTCAAATGAGTATGCTGATCCATATTCTTTATGAGTTGGTCAATTGAAAATATTTCTTAATTTCTTGTTATTATACCATATTGGGATGCAAAGAGTATGTTTGTTGTTTTGAATAAGATAGTCAAAATCATATGCTTATGGGCACTTGATGACCATTATGGTTATTAAATGTAATTCCTCTTGATATAAGGTGAGGTTATGAGATTACATTGAGTCTTACCTAATTTTAGTATGCAACATAACATTGGGGCTATAGGCTTCCACAAGTAATCAACAATCAAGGTTCAAGGTTGTCATTGAAGTCAAAGGGTCAAGGTTGTTTGTCATTGATGTCAAGGTTGATGCCATGATGTTGATAAGGTGATACAATGATTCAAGGTAGGTGATGGTCATGAGGTGCATGATGTTGTGAATATGGGTTTCATGATAAGGTCTCTCAATTCATGTTGATGCGACACAAGACAAACATGGTTCATATGATGCAAGGTTCATGTTCATGGTGGATGTGGTTTTGTTGTGAATATAGTTTTCATGATAAGGTTTATCTTGAAAGGTTGATATGATGCAAGGTTCATATTCGTGGTTTTGTTCTTTCAATAAGAAGTTAGAGAAGACACAAGCTTTCATAATCATAATCTTATTGATAGTTAGGGTTTGCATATTAGGCATTAAACCCTAAAAAGAATCTACTTTTCTTAAGACTTTAAAACCCTCAATTGCTTGTCATGTGTAAAGTGCACTTTTATTTTAATTTAATATTGACTTATAATTAGAAGTTACTATCACTTAAATCAACCTACTAAACGGTCTTTAAGTCATTAGTTCACCAACCCTTCAACCTAACTCAACTGGTGTCTATGGTAAACTCTCATAAGTTCGAGCGCCATATCATAATCGAAGGTCATATTTAATTGATATGAGGGCAGGAAAAAGGATTGGAAGGTTAGTATTTAAAAGGAATTTGGAATACAAACAATCATCTCTATGCGGTTGAATTTGATGGGCATGCATTTATAAAAGGCTAAAAGACAACTTTATGTAGGATATCATGGTATTTGTAGTGTTTGAAGATTGAAGACTAGTTAGTGTTTGTAGCTCAAACTATTTCGGCATGTTTGGGTGCAAAACATGACCATGCCTAGCCTAAATGTACCCATCTAGATGCGTTGGAATTATCGGTTTGGCTGCACGAGGAGAAGAACAAAAGTTACAACCCTTTGCAACTTTACACTGCCTCCTTTTGATAATTTTTGGGGCAGCAAAAAAACTTTCGCCATGGGCAAACGCCTCAGAGATATAAAAAATTAAGAGAGGTTATTGTAGAGGGACCCTACGTGATTGCGTTTCCTCAGATGAAATGTATCTAACTGATATGGTTTCTGAGTAACAACTCATCAAAGATTGCTGCCTTTTTGCACTTTGGACTCTTCAGGGATATCGCCGGTACAATGTAGCTCGGACTATTTCGGCATGTTTGGGTGCAAAAAAGGACCATGCCTAGCCTAAAAATACCCATCCAGATGCATTGGAACTATCATTTTAGCCACACAAGGAGAAGAAAAAAATTACACCCCTTTGTAACTTTACACTGCCTTCTTTTGACGATTTTTGGGGCAGCAGAAAACTTTTCGCCACGGGCAAACACCTTAGAGATATAAAAAACTAAGAGAGGTTATTATAGAGGGACCCTATATGATCACTTTGCCTTAGACAGAATGTATCTAAGTGACACTATTTCTGAATAATAGCTCGTCAAAGATTGCTTCCTTTTTGCACTTTGGACTCTTCAGGGATATCGCTGGTACAATGTAGCTCAGATTGTTTCGACATGTTTGGGTGCAAAATAGGGCCATGCCTAGCCTAAACGTACCCATCCAGACATGTTGGAACTGTTAGTTTGGCCACACGAGGAGAAGAACAAAGTTACACCCCTTTGCAACTTTACATTGCCTTCTTCTGACAATTTTTGGTGCAGCAGAAAACCTTTCACCATAGGCAAACACCTTAGAGATATAAAAAACTGAGAGAGGTTATTGTAGAGGGACCCTACGTTATCACTTTGCCTCAGATGAAATGTATCTAAGTGGCACAGTTTCTGAATAACAGCTCATCAAAGATTGTTGCCTTTTTGCACTTTGGACTCTTCAGGGATATCACCAATACAATATAGCTCGGACTGTTTCGACATGTTTGGGTGCAAAACAGGACCATGCCTAGCCTAAAGGTACCCATCTAGATGCGTTGGAACTATCAGTTTGGCCACACGAGGAGAAGAACAAAAGTTACACCCCTTTGCAACTTTACACTGCCTCTTGACAATTTTTGGGGCAGCAGAAAATATTTCACCATGGGAAAATGCCTCAGAGATATAAAAAAATGAGAGAGGTTATTATAGAGGGACTCTACATGATCGTGTTTCCTCAGACGAAATGTTTCTAAGTGACACAATTTTTGAGTAACATCTCGTCAAAGATTGTTGCCTTTTTTGCACTTTGGATCTTCAGAGATATCATTTGTACAATGTAGCTCAGACTGTTTCAACATGTTTGAGTGAAAAATAGGACCATCCCTAGCGTAAATGTACCCATCCAGACACGTTGGAATAGTTAGTTTGGTCACATCAGGAGTAGGATAAAAGTTACACCCCTTTGCAACTTTACACTACCTCCTTATGACGATTTTTGGGGCAACAGAAAACCTTTCACCATGGGCAAACGCCTCAGAGATATAAAAAATTGAGAGAGGTTATTGTAGAGGGACTCTACGTGATCGCGTTTCCTTAGACAGAATGTTTCTAAGTGACATGATTTTTGAGTAACATCTCATCAAAGATTTCTACCTTTTTGCACTTTGGACTCTTCAGGGATATCATCGGTACAATGTAGCTTAGATTGTTTCGGCATGTTTGGGTAAAAAATAGGACCATGCCTAGTGTAAATGTACCCATCCAGACATGTTGGAATAGTTAGTTTGGTCACATCAGGAGTAGGATGAAAGTTACACCTCTTTGCAACTTTACATTACCTCCTTCTGACGATTTTTGGTGCAATAAAAAACCTTTCACCATAGGCAAACGCCTCAGAGATATAAAAAACTGAGAGAGGTTATGGTAGAGGAACCCTACATGATCACGTTACCTTAGACAGAATGTTTCTAAGTGACACAATTTTTGAGTAACATCTGATCAAAGATTGCTGCCTTTTTGCACTTTGGACTCTTCAGGGATATCATCGGTACAATGTAGCTCGGACTGTTTCGACATGTTTGGGTAAAAAAAAGACCATGCCTAGCGTAAATGTACCCATTCAGACACATTGGAACAATCAGTTTGGTCGTATCAAGAGCAGGACAAAAGTTACACCCCTTTGCAACTTTACACTGCCTCCTTCTAACGATTTTTTGGGGCAACAGAAAACCTTTCACCACGGGCAAATGCCTTAGAGATATAAAAACTGAGAGAGGTTATTGTAGAGGCACTCTGTGTGATTGTGTTGCCTTAGATGGAATGTTTCTAAGTGGCACGATTTTTGAGTAACACCTCGTGAAAGATTGCTGCCTTTTTACGCTTTAGACTCTTCAGGGATATCGTCGGTACAATGTAGCTCAAACTGTTTCAACATGTTTGGGTGAAAAAAAGAACCATGCCTAGCCTAAACGTACCCATCCAGATGTGTTGGAACTGTCAGTTTGGTCGCATCAGGAGCAGGACACCAAAAATGTAAAAGTTGCTTTGTGTAACTTGACAACATTGACATTTTTTTACAACAGGACTCAAAGACTCAAACTGACCCCAAATGACTCAAAATGACTTAAAAACAAATGAAATGGTCTTAGAAGACCTTATTACATACAATTGACTCAATCAAAATAAAATTTCATTTTTTGACCCCTCTTGGAGGCATGACAACCTAGGTGCCCCTGCACCATTAGTGTAATTGAAGTCGATAAAGTTTTCCTATTAAGAAAAAGAGCTTCCCTTAGCTTCAAGAAATATAAATATTCTATATTGACAAGGCCAACCACGTGAAGGTGGAAGCTCATGTGGCCTCACCTAAGACCTAAGACACATGTAGTCTAGTAGACGTAGTACACCTAAGACACCTATTTCTAGTCTCTATCTACCTAGTTGACATATCATATATACCTAAGACACAATTAGAGACACCTATTATCTAGTTAGAAACCAAGACACCTAGAGACACCTATATTTTATACATTACCTAGATTTTATACATTATTCTTAGGATCAACTTCATCCATCACTTAGGTCTAACCCCATGAAGCATAACATGATGATGTAAAAATGTGTATGTTTAAAAATGCAGCAGGAAATAAAAAAAGACAAACCTTACAAATTAATGTGCATACTTACAACTCAATGTAACATGACTTTACAAAATTAATGTGAATACTTACAAATTAATCCAATGAACCATCCGGGTCTGCTCTTGTATCAAATAAACATTGGATGCCACGACAAGGTTTGAGTAATAAAAAATCTTTCGATGCATGTCAAAGTCCTGAAATAGATTAACACTCTTATGTGGGTACCTTCTAAGCCATGTTCCAGTAATAACCACTAATCCTGTAGGGTATTCGATGTTTTCTCCATCTGCAACTAGGGCCTGCAATTTCTTTTTGGCCTCAACACAACGACATATGTAATAATCTGTTCCCTCTTAATTATCTTCATCTGCAATAACTGTATATACGTGCCCTACATTAATATGTGTAGCAAATTAGATGAAATTAGTCAACATTACAAAAACACTACAAAGTAAGATGACATTAGGAATTTCAAAAACTATGCAAATAGATATATTACCTGGTTGAACTAAATCTGATATGTGGTCAAAGTCAACTGATGATTCCATCTATGTTAGTTCCAGTGCCATCCAGGGTCAATACGTGTCAAGTGGGCTAAGATAACTTAACTGCCATTCCATCAACCCACTCCTTTGACTCGCACTCATCCCAGGCTTGAATTGTACAAGAAGAACAAAAGCATGACATCTTTCATGTATGGATACTACGTGAACTTGCAATTGAGATTCTGAAAGAGTGCATCTCACTTGATCCTTTCAGTGTAGAACAATCCTCATATGGTGCAATGTTAGTATCATCTATCAACCAAAAAAATCTACGAACTGAAGACTTACCTTCATTACCTAGACCCATGGAAGCATTACACCATTCGACAATCAATTTTGCATCTGTCAACTTTGCATTGTCTTTATACTTTAACTCTTCTCGTGCTATGGCTCTTTTGATACATGCTCCTACACCATCATGCTCCCCCTTTCCATGCCCGGCCTCACAAAAGTTTCAGATATGCTAAATACCTGTAAAATTATGCCTCCTACTCAGCCAATAGAAATTTTGCGAGTTCTTGAATTGTGACGCACAGTTATCCGACCATATGATATGCTGACTAAATGATATGCCCCTTCTAACCAAATCATTGTAGAACACCTGAAAGTAACCTTGCACGAACTCCGTAGAATGCGTGCAATCATCACTAATATAGAAATTATACTCCCTTATGATCTTTCTGTCATCCTTTGTACTATCATTCGCATGAATGAATGCGATGTGCACAAATATAGAAACCTGTGTAGAGTTGTAATATTGTGATTGCACCTCACATTGTGGCTGTAGACTATAGTTCTCTGCAAAGTCAATGACTGAAACAATGCTACCAACCGGAAATGTGTCCTTGCATAACTTGAATTGCAAGTCCAACCATCGAGCTCTATGAGCATGTCTTGCATACTCATACAATATGCTTGTTGCAAGTATGGGCGTAACTGGTATTGTCATTGATGTCAACATACTTCTGTTGCATTAATGATAAGGATTGGATGAGTTATATGTTGAGGATACTGAGAAAATTAGTCTCAATCAGGAACAGTGAAGAATAGTGATGATAGCAAGGTAAAAGCTCAAGATAGGTTAAGGATCAGAGGATGTGGATTAAAGGGTTTGTAGATATGAGTCTTAAGATGTTCCAATAGAGATTTCAGAGGTCTGCATGAAGATATGAAGAAGTTGTGATCGCTTAAATAGAATTAGTTCTGATTGATGTTCAGAGGTGACAAATTGTTACAGACAGGTCCGGTGAGATCTGGAAATGCATTTTCCTATTTTGTGGATTTGAAGGAGTGTTGGGGAAGTCCTTATGATGTGTAATCTTGATTTGTTCCTAGTTTGAAGATCCGGAAGCATCTATTCCTTTGTGACAGCAATGGGAGACTGTGTTCTTGAGGTTCCAGATGAAGAAGAGAAGGATTTCAGTAAGTAGAGGAAGTGTGGATGTTCTTGAAGATTCAAGCAAGCTTGTGGAGGTTCTTGGATCGTGTTCAGTTCGTGTTGATGATCCGCATTAGAGTTGGGGCCCGAAAATGAAGAATAACTTTCAGATAATGGTGTTCCTTTTGTGACTGGCCGACCGGATGAATTATACATCTTGCGGATGTTCTTATGAGTGTTAACTGACTTAGATGATCATTCCTAAGTTGATGTAGCATATAAATAAGGGATTGCAAGGTCATTTCAAGTGTGGGTGTGGAAGATGAGTGTGTGGTAGCGAGGAGAAGAGAGAAAGGCAGAGCAGAAGGTTTGGGCTTAAATGGAACTGACTCAAGCATGGTGAAGATGCTATTTACCAGTTCAAGTATGTGATACTTATTCTTTTGTAGATAGTGTGTCTCTTGTAGGCAGTGAGCCTCTTGTGAGCAGTGTGCTCGGGTAGTGAGCCCTAATTGGTATGTGCCATTTTGTTCTTTCTATTCTTCTAACAGAGAATACATTCTTGGGTTAATCACCCCATGGTTTTTCCCTTAACTAGGTTTTCCACGTCAAAAATCTTGGTGTCTCATGTGTTGATGTGTTTCTACTCTTGATTTGTTACATTGTGCTTTCATGGTTGATCTTCTATTATGTTTCTAATTAACAATGTGGAGTTAAGTATTTAAAGTAAGAGAAAGTTTTGTACAACTGATTCACCCCCCTCTCAGTTGTGTGACCTAAATCTAACAATTGGTATCAGAGCCAAGTTCCTCTAAAAGAAGCTTAACCGCTTGAGGAGATCCAGGATGTCATCTTACAAGAAGGATAGTCTGAAGTTTGATGGAACCAATTTTGCTCTTTGGAAAGGTCGCATGAAATGTCACTTACAGTGTATGGGAATGGCGTACTGGTCCATGGTTACAAAACCGTATGTACCTCCATAGGGTGGTCTAGCAACCCTAAATGAAATCACAGATGTTGAAAACAATCTGCGGACCATAGAGGCTCTTCTAAGTGCATTATGTGACTCATAGCTCTCAAATGTTATTGAACTTCCAATTGCTTTTGAGATTTGGAAAAAACTAGAACTTTTGCATGAAGGAGACCAGTATGTTAAAAGTGCAAGGTTACAGAGTCTAAAAGGGAAATTTGAAAAATTGAAGATGAGAGATGATGAAAATATTACCACTTTTATGCCAAGAGTGAATGAGCTGGTTTGTAGAATTAGAAATGCAGGTGGAATCTTGAGTGAAGATGAGATTATTGGCAAAGTTCTTAGATCCCTTCCTGCTTCCTATAAAATCAAGGCTGTTGCAATTGAAGAATTCAGAGCTCACACAACTGTCACAAGAGATCAATTGGTTGGTAAATTGGCTGCTTTTGAGATGGCCGAGTTTGGAGATGATCCCCCAAAGACTGAATTTGCATTCAAAGCCAGTGCCTCTGTAAAAGGAAAACAAAGGTTTGATTCGGGAGAAAACTCTTCAAGGAAATTATCAAGGTATGAAAATGCAAGAAAAGACTTGGAAGAAGAAGAAGCTAAAACTGCTCATCTTGAAGCTCTTATTGCAAAAAGACTGCCAAGAGGATCCGCTAAGTATGAGGGGAAATTTCCTTTTAAGTGTTTTAACTGCAATAAGATTGGTCATTTTGCATCAAGGTGTCCGGAAAGATTTTCTAGGCCAAACACTAATAGACCAAGATTCCAGAAGAATTGTTACTATGCTCATGAAGGAGATGATGAAGGAGTAATAGATGATGAATCAGAGAAAGGAGACAAATCCGGAAGTGACTTGGTGTTCATTGCCATCAAGGAAGAAGATCCAATGCCCTCTGAATCTATTAATTATAAAGTTGAAGAAAAAGCCCTGGCTGCCCAAGTTGAAGAGAAGGATGATTGGGTCATTGACAGTGGTTGCTCTCACCATATGACAGGTGACAAAAACAAGTTCATAGATTTGGAAAGATATGAAGGAGGAGTAGTAAAGTTTGGTGATAACTCTGCTGGTAGAATCAAAGGTAGAGGAACTATTTCTTTTGATGGAAAGAACACAATCGGTAATGTATTATATGTTGAAGGATTGAAGCACAATCTTCTCAGTGTTGGACAGTTGGTGGACAAAGGCTATGATCTCAGAATCAAGAATGGAAAGTGCATAATTTTTGAAAGTTCTGGAATAGAGATTGCATCCGGTACCCAAACAAAAGGTGACATCTTTCACTTGGCTGGTACTGGTAAAAGTTGTTTATTTGTTCAAGTTGATCAGAGTTGGTTATGACATAGAAGAATGTGTCATGTGAACTTTGATAATATCATCAAGATAAGCAATACTCAGGCTATAAGAGACCTTCCAAAATTGGTAAAACCTACAAATAGTTTGTGCAAAGAATGTTAGTTGGGAAAACAAAGCAGAATCTCATTCAAAAGTAAGGAACAATCTTCTACCAGATTATTAGACTTGGTTCATATTGACTTATGTGGTCCGACAAGAATCAGGAGTGTGCAAGGTGATAGATACTTCATGTTGCTAATTGATGACTATTCCTAGATGATGTGGGTAACCTTTCTGAAAGAGAAATTAGAAGCTTTTGAGAAATTCAAAATATTCAAGGCTATGGTGGAAAATGAGACCGGATTGAAATTGAAATGTCTAAGGTCTGATAGAGGTGGTGAATTCACATCTAGTGAGTTCATAGATTTTTGTGAGAAACATGGAATAAAGAGACAATTGTCTGCTCCCAGGACACCATAGCAAAATGGAATGGTTGAGAGAAAGAATCAGACCATCCAAGAAGCATCTAGGACCATGATGATGGAAGCAAATGTTCCCTAGATCTATTGGAGGGAAGCTGTCAGCATTGCAGTCTATAATCTCAATAGAGTTCAAATTAGAAGCAATACCGGTAAGACTCCTTATGAACTTTGGTTTGGTATTACACCCACTGTAAGGTATTTCAGAGTGTTTGGTAGCAAATGTTACATCAAGAGAGATGAAGATCTAGGCAAGTTTGATGCTAGAAGTGATGAAGGAATATTTTTGGGTTACCCTACTCAAAGCAAAGCACACCAGTGTTATAATAAGAGATTGAGAAAGATTATAGAAAGTACTAATGTGAAGGTTGATGAAGGAATTGAAAAACCCTCAAGGTTTTATGAGTATGAAGAAGATGATCAGAATAATGGTCTGATTCAAAGTGCTCAAATCTCTTCTGAAAAATATATTGAAACTGATCTGGTAAGTCAAGAAGAAGAGATAAGATTCAATGAGCCTGATTAAGAGTTAGAAGTGCAAGAAACTCCCAAAGTTTTGAGGTATGTGAAACTGAACCATTCTGAAGACTAGATCATAGGTGACAAAAGCAAAGGTGTGCAAACAAGAAGAAGAATTACTCAAGATTCAGATGAGGATTGTCTGATTTCAAAGATTGAACCTAAGACAGTAAATAAAGCCTGCAATGATGAAAACTGGACTAAGGCAATGGAGGAAGAACTGATACAAATTTAGAAGAATCACACTTGGAATCTTGTTCCCAGACCTAGAAACAAAAATGTGATTGGAACCAAATGGGTCTTTCGGAACAAATTGAATGAAGTCGGTGAAGTGATTAGAAATAAGGCGAGATTAGTTTGCAAAGGTTACTCTCAAATAGAAGGAGTTGATTTTGAAGAAACTTTTGCTCCAGTGGCAAGAATTGAAGCAGTCAGATTATTTCTTGCATTTGCTGCCTTCAAAGATTTTAAAGTGTATTAGATGGATGTCAAGTCTGCCTTCCTGAATTGTGATTGGGAAGAAGTGTACATTGAGCAACCAGATAGATTTCAATTGTCTGACAATGGTGATATGGTTTGTAAGTTGAAAAGGCACTGTATGGACTGAAGCAAGCCCCAAGAGCCTGGTATGAAAGACTGGATAAACATCTCTTGAAGATTGGTTTCAACAAAGGTACTGCTAACAGTAATTTATATTTCAAAATTGATCATGAAAACATCTTAGGTGTTGAAGAGTTTGTTGATGATATCATTTTTGGAGGAAAAGATAGTTTGTGTAAAACTTTTGCAAATCAAATGAAAAGTGAGTTTGAGATGTCCATGCTTGGTGAAATAAATTTCTACTTGGGTCTGCAAATCACTCAAACAAAGAAAGGTACCTTCATTTCTCAGACCAAATATGCAAGAGAATTGTTGAAGAAATTTGGGATGGAAGACTCAAAGCCAATGAACACTCCCATGACAACCAGATGTAAATTAAGCAAAAATGATGACTCTCCTAGAGCTGATCAGACAAAGTACGGATCAATGATTGGAGGACTGTTGTATCTCACTCAAACTAGACCAGACATTATGCAGGCTGTTAGTCTTGTTGCAAGATTCCAACCTGATCCTAGAGAATCTCATGTCATGGCAATCAAAAGGATTTTTAGATATCTAAAAGGGACAGTTGAGTATGGCCTGTGGTATCCCAAAGATCATGATTTTTCTCTTCATGCATATACTGATGCAGATTGGGCAGGAGATGTGGATGACCGGAAGAGCACTAGTGGTGGAGAATTCTTTTTAGGGAAGAGATTGGTTTCTTGGCTAAGCAAGAAACAAGAGGCAATATCTTTGTCTACAACTGAAGTAGAATATATTGCAGCAGCAAGTGGTTGCACTCAAGTATTATGGATGAAGCAGATGTTAAGAGATATCAAAGTGGAATATGAGGAGACTATCACAATTTTTTGTGATAATTCAAGTGTAATAAACATATATAAGAATTTGGTGTTGCATGCAAAGACTAAACATATATCCATCAAGTTTAACTTCTTGAGAGAACAAGTGAACAAGAATGAAGTTAGATTGGAGTTTGTGCCTTCCAAGGATCAGATTGCAGACATGTTTACTAAACCTCTGCCTAAGGACTCTTTTGAGTATCTAAGGGAGAAGTTAGGGGTTATTACCCCTCTGGTGATGAACTAAGGTGCATCAGTCTGGTGCATATCACAGTCACATCTTGTGGTCCGGACTGATGATGGGGAGCTGCTACTTAGGGGGAGCAGCAGATATGATTCTGAAGTGGTAGAATTGCAAGTATGTGCCCTTTGCCATTGATGTCAAAGGGGGAGAGAAGACATGTGAAAAACAAGTGGTTGCTGATCAAAGGGGGAGTAGTAATAGGAGAGAAGAGATATGAATGGTTTTTACTGATAGGGGGAGTTGTGACAATAAGGAAAAGTTCTTGTCTTGATGGTCAAATCAGTTTCTCACATCATATGTTGCCATCAATGACAAAGGGGGAGATTGTTGAAAGTATGGGCCTAACTGGTATTGTCATTGATGTCAACATACTTCTGTTGCATTAATGATAAGGATTGGATGAGTTATATGTTGAGGATACTGAGAAAATTAGTCTCAATCAGGAATAGTGAAGAATAGTGATGATAGCAAGGTAAAAGCTCAAGACAGGTCAAGGATCAGAGGATGCGGATTAAAGGGTTTGTAGATATGAGTCTTAAGATGTTCCAGTAGGGATTTTAGAGGTCCATATGAAGATATGAAGAAGTTGTGATCGCTCAAGTAGAATCGGTTCTGGTTGATGTTTAGAGGTGACAGAGTGTTACATAAAGGTCTGGTGAGATCCAAAAATGCATTTTCCTGTTGGGGAAGTCCTTATGATGTGTAATCTCAATTTGTTCCTAGTTTAAAGATCTGGAAGTATCTATTCCTTTGTGACAGCAATGGTAGACTTTGTTCTTGAGGTTCTAGATGAAGAAGAGAAGGATTTCAGTAAGTAGAGGAAGTGCAGATGTTCTTGAATATTCAGGCAAGCTTGTGGAGGTCCTTGGATCATGTTCAGTTTGTGTTGATGGTCTGCATTAGAGTTGGGGCCTGGAAATGAAGAATAAATTTTGGATAATGGTGTTCCTTCTGTGACTAGCCGACCGGATGAATTATACATCTTGCGGATGTTTTTATGAGTGTTAGCTGACTTAGATGATCATTCCTAAGTTGATGTAGCATGTAAATAAGGGATTGCAAGGTCATTTCAAGTGTGGGTGTGGAAGATGAGTGTGTGGTAGCGAGGAGAAGAGTGAAAGGCAGAGCAGAAGGTTTGGGCTTAAATGGAACTGACTCAAGCATGGTGAAGATGCTATTTACTAGTTCAAGTATGTGATACTTATTCTTTTGTAGATAGTGTGTCTCTTGTAGGCAGCGAGCCTCTTGTGAGCAGTGTGCTCGGGCAGTGAGCCCTAATTGGTATGTGTCATTTTGTTCTTTCTATTCTTCTAACAGAGAATACATTCTTGGGTTAATCACCCCGTAGTTTTTCCCTTAACCGGGTTTTCCACGTCAAAAATCTTGGTGTCTCATGTGTTGATGTGTTTTTGCTCTTGATTTGTTACATTGTGCTTTCATGGTTGATCTTGTATTATGCTGCTAATTAACAATGTGGAGTTAAGTATTTAAAGTAAGAGAAAGTTTTGTACAACTGATTCACCCCCCTCTCAGTTGTGTGCCCTAAATCTAACAATGCTGTCATGAAATATAGGCATAAACTGATACATTAGAATCTTTTCAATAACCAATTCACACCTCTTTGCTTCTTTACCATCTTTTCTATTGTATGCCATTGTTTTCTACTTGCCAAACTCTACTAGTTCATTTCCAACTGCACGTGTTCTTTCCATATGTTCACATATTGGCAAATGTTGCAAGCCACCGCAACGATGACATGTGCCATCCAAGTATAATTTCTTGTAGAATATTTAACCTTCCTCTCTTTCACATAAAATTCTTGATATGAAGTCTCTTGAAGATGTTGGTGGGGCACGTATGGCACAACCCTGCAAAACATTGTTAGTATGCATATCTAAATATATAGACCTATAAACATCAAAATGGTTAGAAAATTCAATATGTAATCTAGAACAACAAGTAGTGAGTGTGTGATTTATCTTGACATAGAAAGGTTTTAGTATTTCAAAATATCTTTGACAAATTTTAATTTGAGGATACTTCTCTAGAAATTCACCATAAAACTGTGTTTGAGTCTTATCCAAAAAATGCTTTGGATGTGGCTCACGGTTCCGACTACCAATTCTCCTTCTTACCACATCCCTTTGATTTGGAGATACCATTTTGTAATTCTTCCAAAAGTCTTCAATTAGTGATCTCAATGCTTTAACAATTGGTTTATCTTTTCATGGTAGTCTCCCCGAGAACGCCCATAATTCATTGGCATTAGTGTCCTCAATTCTTTGGCGTCTTCCAACGGCTCTTGATAAAGTTTTCCTATTAATTCTCAATTCTGGACTCATCTTTCTAATGAGACGAGCTTTCCTCATTTGACTACTTACTATAGTCAATGTAATCACACGCCGTGTTGCATTACTATCTTTTGTGTGTGAGGTGTTACCCACACTCTCATATGCACTCGTTAGATTCTTGACAATAGATTTTTCACTTGAAGCCTTTGATGTTCTCAACCCAAGAATCTTTATGATGGACCTATACTTTATACTTTGCATCATTTCAATGAATAGTTGACATCTTGCAGTCTCATTTAACTTTTAAAAGAATAATCTCCAAATCTTATGAGCATATCTTCTACAAGTGCATTTTGGAATCTTACCTTCCATTGGCTGCAAAATATTATCATCAATATCAATCAAATACTTTGGCTTTCTATGCAAAATTCTAGGTGGTGTTAAGTTAGGTTAATTCATCTCAACATTAGGAATTTCATCAATATTTAAATGAGATGGGCTAGATGGCATACCTTCGATCAAAGATGGAATAGATGACATACTTTGAGGTTGAGGTGGGAATTATGGCGTACCTCCTTCATCACATGTGAGTGATGATGTACTCTCAACTTGAGATGTGGTAGATGGTGTCCCTACATGTTGACTTTCAGTAAAGGACGTGTCTCCAACTATGGTATTCAAATCTCTCATAGCACAAAGTTTTTGCATTCGTTCCCTTTGTGCCGCCAATACCATATCTCTTTGTGATGGTTGTGGTTCCTCTTTAATTGGCATGTCTTCATTTATCGTGTCCAATTTCTTCTTCTCATGAAGTTCCCTCATAGCCACTTCTTTGCATTCTTAGCTTCTATCTCTTCCTGTGTTGGTTTAATTCTTGATCATTTCCTCAGCATGACAGAGAATTTGTCTATAGCATGATAAAGAGACCAATATTAGTTCCTAAGAAATGAGTCCATACAAATAACTAAAATATATGTCATTCAACCCTTCATAGTAAATGTACATACAATCATCATGTAAAAAAGTAAATGTCACTCAACCAAATAGGTACAAAGCATACAAAGTAAATTATTGCAGCCATGAAAATAGTACATGGGACTTCATTCTTGAAAAGGTTGAGGCAGACCCAATTTGATATGTTTGTTGTTACTAGGGCTACTAGGATTTAGAATTGAGAAGGTGTTTTGTTGGTACTAGGGATACTAGGATTTAGGTGGCTTGTGAAGGAATAGACAACAATTGTTGTGTCATGTGCATGTACAAATAATCATGAATAGGTGCATAAGGAATGTCCTAGCCCAAGATATGTGCATACAAATCATCATGTCATGTGCATACTTATTTGATCTTGGCACCTATTCATTTGTATTTTAACTTGTTAAAATGACAAGATAATAGTGGGATTGTATTTTTATTATGTTGTAAGGATTTATTCTTGTATAGTTTGACATCATGGTATGTTAAGGTCTGTTTATTATACATAATTATTAAAGAGCCCAAGTGTAGAAAATATACATGGCATCATGTGAGATTGTAGGCTGCTTTCTTGATTGGGAATGTGTTTATTTTAAACATGTATGATAAAGCATGATAAAGTAATTCAAATAGAATTAAGGAAAATGTAAAGAACATGCATGTAAAGACTTGACATACCTAAAAAATGAAGATTAAAATGGAGAGAGTACCCAATTATGTAGTATTTTTTTCTTCTTGCATCAAACTCCTCAACAATTTGAGTTTTGCACCACTTGCTTCCTTTTCAATGTTAAATTGAATAACACTAAAATATAATTACTAACAACAATACTATTAACCAATCTATAATGTTAAATTCCTAAAATTAAATCACAATTAACATTGCAACACTATAAAAATTGAAACTTGAATAGATATATATCAAAGTTGGTGTGAAAACTATGTTATTTCCTCCTTCTCAAGTTGGCAAAGCAGAAAAGGTGGTGGAAGATCATGGAAAGGTGGTAGAATGTGTAAAATGTGCATGTGAACTTCTCAACAGCATGAAAGCACTTCTTTTTTGTTAGAACATGCGCATAATCAACATGCAAATAGAGCATGTGGGCCTAGATCATGGGGGTCAACACTTTTTTAACATTTCTATAGTAGGACAAAACACGAGCACGTTATAACGGGCTCGCATTTTGTCTTGCTATAGATTGATCCATAAATATTTGTGCCTATCTCACCTTCAATAGCACCTTTACAATATCTCACCTCTAGTTCCATTAGCTCATGTTATATATCTCACTTATATCTCCCCCTCACCTCTCTACCTCTCCCCTCTCTATGTCTCTCAGTTTCTCCTTGTCTACCTCAACCCTAAACCCTAAACCTTATGCCTAAACCCTAATCCCTCAACCCTCAACCCTAATCCCTCAACCCTCAACTCTAATCCCTCATCCCTAAACCCTAAACGCTATCCCTATTCTGAAACCCTTAATGGGCTCAATACTATACCTTAAACCCTAATCCCTTATCCCTAAACCCTCCAACCCTATCTCTAATCCTTATGCCCTCGACACTCTACTTTAACCCTAATCCCTCGACCCTCAACCCTATCCCTAAATCCTTGACCCTCGAACCTCAACCCTTAACCCTCAACCCTCAATGTCAAACGCTAATCCCTCAACCCTTAACTCTAATCCCTCGACCCTTAACCTTATCCCTAAACCCTAAACCCTAAAGACTCAACCCTTAACCCTCAACGTCAAATCCTAATCCCTCAACCCTTCACTCTAATCGCTCAACCCTAAACCCTATCTCTAAACCCTCAACACTATACCTTAAACCCTAATTCCTCAACCCTAAACCTTATCCCTAAACCCTAATCCCTCAACCCTCAACCCTAATCCCTCAACCGTCAACTCTAATTCCTCATCCCTAAACCCTAAGCGCTATCCCTATTCCTAAACCCTCAACATGCTCGATACTGTATATCGAAAAAATTTGGATTTATAAATGGAAATGATCAAACAATTGAAATGCATAACCTAAACCCAAATAATTCAATACCTCGAAGATGCAAGATGAGCTTGATTGATCAATTTGTTGTATTGGTTGCTCGATTTTGCAGCATAACATTAAGATGAAGATGATATGAGGATGATAGCTGAAAGATGCAAAGGCTCTAATGATATTTTGACAGAATAATGGTACTTGAGGCTCAATGCATGCTAATGGTAATTTGGCAGAATAATGTTACTTGAAGCTCAATGCATGCTAATGGCTTATGAGGGGGTTGATTTATAGGAAAGGCTTGGTTCAAATGAATGGTTGAGATTAAAAAGATAATTGATTGATGTGGATGGCTAGGATTGATTAGGTTGTCCCACTCTTCAAGGGAGTTGTAGTCATTTGACAAGTGGAGGGAGGATAGGGCTCATGTGTGCTTGTGTACATAAAAAGTACTACATATAAAAGATATTAAATAAAAGGCTGTAGTACCACTTATCTTTTTAAATGAAAGAGGCACACATGTCGGCTAAATGATAAGATAAATTAATTAAATAAATAAAATTTATTTAATTAATTGGAAAGTCGGCTTATGATGAGAACTTAATTCAAATAAAATATTTGAATTAGTTGGGATATGAGTTGGATATTAATTAAATAAATTAAGATTTATTTAATTAATTGGATAAATGAATAGGATGAGATTAAGTGGGATTTTAATTAAATAAATAAAATTTATTTAATTAATTAGCTAATGGATAAGTGGGGTTAAGAGTGGGATTTAGGACAAAATGCTACATGATGTCTAAGTGATATTTTTAACTAGGTGTTGCAAGACATGGACAAAGTTGGGACAATTTTGGGTGTCTATAGATACTATACCTTAAACCCTAATCCCATATCCCTAAACCCTCCAACTCTATCCCTAATCCTTATACCCTTGACACTCTACTTTAACCCTAATCCCTCGACCCTCAACCATATCCCTAAACCCTCGACCCTCAAACCTCAACCCTCAACCCTCAACGTTAAACCCTAATCCCTCAACCCTTAACTCTAATCCCTCGACCCTCAACCCTATCCCTAAACCCTAAACCCTAAAACCTCAACCCTCAACTCTTAATGTTAAATCCTAGTCCCTCAACCCTTCACTCTAATCCCTCATCCCTAAACCCTCAACACTATACCTTAAACCCTAATCCCTCAACCCTCAACCCTAAACCTTATCCCTAAACCCTAATCCCTCAACCCTCAACTCTAATCCCTCAACCCTCAACCCTAAACACTATCCCTATTCCTAAACCCTCAACGGGCTTGATACTATACCTTAAACCCTAATCCCTTATCCCTAAACCCTCCAACCCTATCCCTAATCCTTATACCCTCGACACTCTACTTTAACCCTAATCCCTTGACCCTCAACCCTATCCTGAAACCCTCAACCCTTGAACCTCAATGTACTCAACCCTCAATGTCAAACCCTAATCCCTCAACCCTTAACTCTAATCCCTCGACCATCAACCCTATCCCTAAACCCTCAACCCTAAAACCTCAACCCTTAACACTCAATGCCAAACCCTAATCCCTCAACCCTTAACTCTAATCCCTCAACCCTAAACCCTAAACACTATCCCTATTCCTAAACCCTCAACGGGCTCAATACTATACCTTAAACCCTAATCTCTTATCCCTAAACCCTCCAACCCTATCCCTAATCCTTCTACCCTCGACACTACTTTAACCCTAATCCCTCGACCCTCAACCCTATCCCTAAACCCTTGACCCTCGAACCTCAACCCTCAACCCTCAACCCTCAACCCTCAATGTCAAACTCTAATCCCTCAACCCTTAACTCTAATCCCTTGACCCTCAACCCTATCCCTAAACCCTAAACCCTAAACCCTAAACCCTCAACCCTCAATGTCAAATCCTAATCCCTCAATCCTTCACTCTAATCCCTCAACCCTAAACCCTATCCCTAAACCCTCAACACTATACCTTAAACCCTAATCCCTCAACCCTAAACCCTAAACCTTATCCCTACACCCTAATCCCTCAACCCTTAACCCTAATCCCTCAACCCTCAACTCTAATCCCTCATCCCTAAACCCTAAACACTATCCCTATTCCTAAACCCTCAATGGGCTCAATATTATACCTTAAACCCTAATCCCTTATCCCTAAACCCTTCAACCCTATCCCTAATCCTTATACCCTCGACCCTCAACCCTATCCCAAAACCCTCAATCCTCGAACCTCAATGTACTCAACCCCCAATGTCAAACCCTAATCTCTCAACCCTTAACTCTGATCCCTTGACCCTCAACCCTATCCCTAAACTGTCAACCCTAAAACCTCAACCCTTAACACTCAACGTTAAACCCTAATCCCTCAACCCTTAACTCTAATCCCTCAACCCTAAACCCTCAACACTATACCTTAAACACTAATCCCTCAACCCTAAAACCTATCCCTAAGCCCTAATCCATCAACCCTCAACCCTAATCCCTCATCCCTAAACCCTAAACACTATCCCTATTCCTAAACGCTCAATGGGCTTGATACTATCTCTCAACCCTTAACCCTTAAAACTTGAACCCTAAAACCTATCCCTACACCCTCGACACTTGACACTATATCTTAAACCCTAATCCTTTAACCCTCAACCCTAAATCCTTAAACCTTCAACCCTTAACCCTATCCCTAATCCCTCTACCCTTGACACTCTACTTTAACCCTAATCCCTTGACCATCAACCCTATTCCTAAAACATCAACCCTCAACCCTCAACCCTCAACTCTCAACATTAAACCCTAATTCATCAACCCTAAACCCTAATCCATCAAACATAAACCCTATCCCTAAACCATCAACCCTCAACACTCTACCTTAAACCCTAATCCCTATCCCTCAACCCTTAACCCTTAAAACTTAAACCCTATCCCTACACCCTCAACACTTGACACTATATCTCAAGCCTTAAACCCTCATCCCTAAAGCCTCAACCCTCAATCCTTAAACCTTTAGCCCTAAACCCTATCCCTAATCCCTCTACCCTCGACACTCTAACCCTAACCTCGACATTAAATGCTAATCCATCAACCCTAAACCCTCAACCCTCAACACTATACCTTAAACCCTAATCCATCAACCTAAAACCTAATCCCTCAACCCTCAACCCTAAACACTATCAATAAACCCTCAACCCTCGACACTATACCTTAAACCCTAATCCCTTAACCTTCAACCCTAATCCCTCATCCCTAAACCCTAAATGCTATCCGTATTCCTAAACCCTCAACCCTTGACACTATACCTTAAACCCTAATCTCTTATCCCTAAACCCTAAACCCTATCCATCAACCCTTAACCCTTAAAAATTAAACTCTAAACCCTATCCATAAACCCTCGACGCTCAACACTATATCTTAAACCCCAATCCATTAACCCTCAGCCCTAAAGCCTCAACCCTCAATCGTTAAACCTTCAACCCTAAACCCTATCCCTAATCCCTCTACCCTCAACACTCTACTTTAACCCTAATCCCTTGACCATCAACCCTATCCCTAAACCCTAAACCCTCAACCCTCAACTCTCAACATTAAACCCTAATCCGTCAACCCTAAACCCTAATCTATCAATCCTAAACCCTAATACCTCAACCCTAAACCCTATTCCTAAACCCTCAACCCTCAACAATATTCCCTAAACCCTAATCTATCAACCCTAAACCATAATCCCTCAACCCTAAACCCTCAACCCTCAACACTATTCCTTAAACCCTAATCCCTCAACTCTAAACCCTAATCCCTCAACCCTAAACCCTAAACCCTATCCTTAAACACTCAACCCTCAACAAGTTATACCTTAAACCTTAATCCCTCAACCCTCAACCCTCAACCCTAATCGCTCATCCCTAAACCCTAAATACTATCCCTATTCCTAAATCCTCAACCCAAGACACTATACCTTAAACCCTAATCCCTTACCCCTAAACCTTAAACCCTATCCATCAACCCTCAAACCTAAAACCTATCCCTAAACCCTCAACCCTATACCCTTAACAATATACTTAAGCCCTAATACCTCAATAATCAACCCTATACCTTAAACCTGAAGCCTACACCCTAAAACCCTCATCCCTAGACCATATAACCTCACCCTTATATCCTAAACCTCAAATATTGTGCCTCAACCCTATAATTAAATTAAACCTAAACCATATGTGCTCTCAGTTGGCAAGAGACATTGTGTGGCTTCATGATTGTTGTCATTGATGGCAACAAAGATCATTCCACACATCTGCAGGACATGATGTGTCGTCATCGAAAGTCAGATTGAGGAAGTGTTAAGGTCTGGTAAGCAAGAACAGAGTAGTCAGTAAGGTCTGACAGATAGGTCCAGATCTCTTAGTAGAAGTATCTCAGTGAAGTGTGGATTTGGGGAAGTCAAGAGGAGTATCTTGACTGATAGATTCTAGGGTTTGAGCATCCGGTGTGGAAAGGATAAAGAGATATGAATACTTGAGTGTCGGGTTCCCAAGTGACAGTGTGAACAGAGGAAGAACTGACTGGCAGAGCATCAGACAATATTCCGGATGTGCTACTGATGATGGAAAAGGTTCTTAAGGCATAATTTATGTTTGGCTGATATGATTGATGACTTCTACAAGTATATGCTTGATCCACATTACTTTGTATGCAAGGATTCAGCCGACAGATCAGAGTTTGAGGAAATGATTGACTGTTCCAGATGCTGACTAGAAAGATGATGAAATCACTTATGCAGATATATATACATGATTGATTTAGATGTGAAGATGTGTGTGTTGTGTTGTGTGGTGCGAAGAAAAGCAAAAGAGCAGAGTGAAGCTAGTAGAAGAGGTCTAGAATGTGAAAGTACAGCTGCATCAAGAGAGAGTAAGAATGAAGTGCAGCAGATCAGTCTATTGAGCTAAACTGGAACTGAACCTCAGCATGTGTGGATGCTTCTCATCAGTTCAAGCATTGAGTTACTTTCCTTTCTTGTAGACAGTGAATCTCTTGTGAGCAGTGTGCTCGGGCAGTGAGCCCTAATTGGCAAGTGCCATTTTGTATCTTCTATTCTTCTAATAGAGAATATTATCTTGGGTTAATCACCCCGTAGTTTTTTCCCTTAACAGGGTTTCCACATCAAAATCATTGTGTCATGTGTATTTGTGTTATTTCCCTTTATGATTATGATTGCTTATTTGATCTGGTGTTGCATTAGCTATTAAGGAAGCACTGAAAGTTGAAATAGTAGGATAACTGATTCACCCCCCTCTCAGTTATCAACAATTGGTATCAAAGCCTAGTTCCTCCCAACAAAGCCTAACAGCTTGAGGAAGATTTGGGAATTGAAATGGATGTGTATGGTATGAGGGAGCAACTTAAGTCTGCCCTTGATGATCTTGAGCAGTCAAATTCTGAAGTCAATGAATTAAAGGAAAGACTCAAACAAGCTGATGATTTCATAAAAGAACTAAAAGAGAAACTGAGTCTCTCTATGAAAAAGAGAAAGGAACTACTCTAGCAATTGGCAAGTCAAAATGAAACAAATGATACAAGTGAAGATCTGAAAGAGAAAACCAAGTTATGTGAAAAGTTATCAAAAGAAATCATCATGATAAGACATGAAATGGAATCAGGAGTTATGAAGTTTACTCAAGAAATTGAAGAGAGAAGAAAATCTGAAGATGACCTAAGACAATCTCTCAAAGAAAAATTAGAAGACTACCACAAGATGGATAGAATAATCAAAGATCTTGAATCTAATCTTGAAGATGCTAAAGATAATGAAGAAAAACTTGAGGATCAAATTGTCTCTCTCAAAAGGGATCTTCAAACAACAAATGAATACAAAGAGAAATTCAAGATAAACTCTGCTCAACTCGAAGTTCTCCTTGAAAGCCAAAAGAGGGTAGATGACAAGTGTGGCCTGGGGTATGACAAAGGTGAAAGCTCCGGATCCGGTTAGAAGAACTTTAGATCAGAAAATCCAAGGATCAGGCCTAGAAGACCTCCGATAAGGTAGCCTAATACTCAAAGATATCCATCCTTCAATGGATACTGGCACAACTACAATAACTTTGGTCATAAAGCTAATCAGTGCAGAAAGAGAATGAATCAGACTAATACATCCTTCTCTGGACAGTGCTTCAACTACAAAAGGTATGGTCACAAATCTCATGAATGTAGAAATATGCAAATGGACAATTCATTCAATGGTAGATGCTTTGCATGCAATAGAATGGGTCATATGGTGAATCAATGCAGATCAAGAGGATATCAATCAAATATGCAAAGAAATGTTGTTTGCTAAATTTGCAATAGATCCGGTCATATTGCAAAATTCTGTAGAAGCAAAAATTAGGATAAAAGAGGTCCAGTACATCATAATCAAAATCAAGATAAGGGAAAACAAAAAGTAAATGCCGATGAAGTTCAAAGTGAGATGAACAAGATTTGGGTGAAGAAAAGTACAGAGAATGTAAGGGATGGATCCACACCAAACTTTGGTGCTGATATTCCTTCTAGAAATTAAAAGGTGAGCTCTGGCTCAGGGGGAGACACAAAGAAAACCATTTTCCCCCAGCCAGTCAATTGGTGTCGGAACTGGCACGAGGAGAGTTGCAGATTAAAGGGTTCATAAGAGAAACATCTAAATAAACTATGGTTAAGATTTGGAAGATCCGTAAGATATTCAGATCTAGATTGATCTGGTTCTTCAAGTCATCCGAATAAGGCAAACTGGAATAACTTAGGTCGAGCATTTATTGCAACTTGGTTTTAGGGTTTGCGGAACAATATAAGGGTTCTTCTTATTAAACATTTGCTCATTCTGCATTCAAGAAGAAGAAAAGAGGTGGTCTGCAACAAATTTCCTCAAGCCCATCAAAGATCATTGCAAAAGTCAATTCATCCAGAAATTGATCCGACTCGCTTCGTGAAAACCTAAAGGCGCATAAGGTATTTTTTTGTTTTTAAATATCTCTCTGTAAATCTCTTTAAAAGATGTCTACTCTGAATATAGTGAAGATCACTGATAGGCCTCGCCCCAAATTCAAGAAACATCCCTACAAATCTTTGGAAATAGATCCCCTAGGAGCTTTTTCCAGTGTACCGCATGGTGTCCTACACACAGAAGATATTAGGGTTTACATTCACACTAACATTGAAGATTTTAGAGAGTTCAAATTGAGGGATATCTACCACAAACAATTGATAGATGATTCATTTGAGCTCAAACCCCAATACAAGGGCCTTCAGAATAAGCACTTTGCACAATTCATACATTTCCCTTGTTTTACTGAGGATGAATGGGTCAGGTATATTTTGAGCAGAATACATGACAACTTTATGTGGTTGAATGGACCATTCAAAATCACAAAAGATGCCATCAGGGCAGTTACCGGATTACACTCATCCGGTGGGATTCCTATTCTTAAATCTGTCAAGAATCAAACTGTGAGTGAGGCTACCAGATCCAAGTTTGACAAAAGAGCAATGACAGTAGATGACATCTCTGATCTGGATGTCAAGTTTGCCTCCATGATCATTGGATACAAAATATATCATTCTAGCAGGGAGAATTCAGTACCTGGAATGGCCATCTACACCACTTATGAAATGCTAAGAAAGGATGCAGACTATGATCTTTGTCAGCTCCTTTTAAACCAACTCTTGGAGAATCTACAGAAAATAAAGAAAGATAAAAAGAATTCATTCAAGTATGGTGGATTGATATTGTGCTTATTCTTCTACTTTATGAATGAGCTTCTCGGATCTAGTGGTTGGGTGTGGGAGAATGATAGACCAGTAGCTATCCAAATCAGAGATTATTTGCACAGACTTGGTGATGACAAAGCACAAAATACAGCTCTCTGGGGTTTCTTCAAAAACTTCCAGAACATGATGCAAGCTAGAGAGAGAATTCCTCAATCTCTAGTTGAAAAGTATAAAGACACTGTATGTTTTATGGTAGAGACTGATCAATGCCTAATGGAGGCAGTGGAACCAAGGACAGTCTGGATCATGCCTATGGGGTATGAAGTTGATAAACAAATTGTGGAGCTACATTTGCAACACATGCTAAGTCAGCCAAAGGATCCAAAGGCAGAAAGGTTTGGAACCTTTGAAGAGCTAAGTATAAAGATTCATGTGGAACTCAGACAACCAGAGATCAAAAGGAAGGTGAGAAAAGAAGTTGAAGATGTTGCCAAAGGATTTGGCATCTCAAAGGAGGCACTTGATGTGAACAGGGAAAAGATGGAAAGGGCTAAGGAAGAAAAGAAAAAGGTAGAAAAGAAAAGTGAGGAAAGTGTTCTGGCAAAGTCTTCCACCTGGACCAGATCATCAAAGAGATCTGCACCTACCACTACCAAAAGCTCAAGGCCATCAAAACCGGAAGCACAATCATCCGGCAAAGGAGAGAAAAGAACAAAGACAAAAGCCACAAGGGCTTATGCTAGTCAAAAGGATGAAGAGGAGACTGAATCTGATGAAGAAATTAGGAAAATGAAGAAAAAGAAGAAAACATCCGGTGAACCCTCTCTCAGATAGGAGGAAGAAGAAAAGACAGAGGAATATGTTGAAAAACCCACTCTTCACATCAATGACATAATCAAATCAGTTACAGTGGACGGAAATCTTCAACCAATGGTTGAATTCTATGATGATTATGGTGAAGCAGATCAGAAGATATTGCAAGATGCCACAGTCAGGTACCTAAATATCTACAACAAAGCATTTATTGAAATTATATCTCTGATCCCCAAAATCTTGGAGAGGGAACTTGAAATAAGAAAGAACAATGCCCAAGCCAAAGATCTAGAAATTTGGGAACATATAGCAATTCAGCTATATCCTTCAATCGATCCCAAGAAAATGAATATGATCTTCAAAGATTATAAGGATGAGTTCAGGAGCAAAGCAAGGATGAATCAACTTATGCTTGGAGAGACTGACAAAGTTGCAAAAGAGACAGAAGAGATCCTCTAGAATACATTCAAAAGATTCAACATTCCAATTATAGAGGACTTGGTTACTGATCCCTCGACTACAAGTGTTGCAGAAGAGTCTACTGAGAAAATGACAGAAGAGGTAATGAATATCGGTGCAGAAACAACTAAGGACTTGGAATCCTCTACTCCGGAAGAGGTGGCCCATGAACATACTAACATTTCTCCTCCGGTTTCCCTTGTTGACTCCGGATCTAAAGAAGAAGAAATAATAAAGGAGAAAGAAAAAGAGGTGAAAAGTAAAGAAGGAAGTCAAGCTGAAAAGACCATAAGTGACACTACAAAAGAGAAGAAGAATCTATCTCTGGCAAGAGACACTATAGAATCTGTCAAGGACTTCTTGACAAAAGAAACTAATGAGATGGATGAATCAGAATTACTAAAAGGGCCATTAGACTTTGACTCTCTATCTCCGGTACAAACAATGAAGATAGCTTCATTTGCAAATGTGAAGGCCAAAGAGAAACTATTGAAATCTCACATGGAAGACTGTGAGCTTATAGAGGTAGCATCTAGAGTGTTGGAAAAGATCATGCCATCTTTTCAAAAGGATCCCACAGCCTCCTCTTCCAGTAATCTCAAAACTCTAGTCAACAGTGTTAGTACACATTTTGATTCTCTAGAGAAGTCAGCAGAAGAAAAGGTCCGGAAGGAGTTTTTGGATAAGAGATTCTTTGAAGTACAGGGTCTGATAACAAATGATAGGAGAGTTATGGATATTGGGATAAAGAGCTTGGAAAATGCTCTTAAAGATGGCAAAAATATGTACAAATTTTTCTTATCTTGGCCCACAGTGACCAAAGATATTGAGAAGAAAGTAAAAGAGCAAGAGGATAAACTACTAAATTTGTCTCAAAGTTTTGATTCTTTCTCATCCTCCATAGTAAATCAAGAGTGTCAGACTATTGCAATCACAAATGCAATAAAGAATTTTGAGAAGGAAAGGAAGAACACAATTAGCCAGATGGGTGAACTTAGAGGGATCATTATCCCTAAGTTAGAGGCCATGCATGAGGCCATAAGTGATACTCAGACTATTGCCCGAACCAATGATCCAACAGATCTTAAGAGGGCAGAAGCTTTTGCATTCCTATTGAGTGGTCACATCTCAATTTTGGACAGGATTAAGGTGAGTTGGGTGACAGAAGTTGTACAATTGACAAATACTTTTGCAGATATACTAAAGTTTATGTAAAGTATAACTAGAAAATATACTTATGTGACTAAGTATAGTTGAATTTTTGAGAATTTTGGTGTGTGGACCCCACCCTTTGCCATTCATGTTAAAGGGGGAGTGAGAAGTAGTGAAAAATGTGGACTTCAGCCAAGGGGGAGCTCCGGTAAAATGTACAATAGAATAGAGCATCAACCAAGGGGGAGTGTAGTATCACACTTAGTCATTTTTCACTAAGTGTTGCCATCAATGCCAAAGGGGGCGATTGTTGGCAAGAGACACTGTGTGGCTTCATGATTGTTGTCATTGATGGCAACAAAGATCATTCCACACATCCGCAGGACATGATGTGTCCTCATCGGAAGTCAGATTGAAGAAGTGTTAAGGTCTGGTAAGCAAGAATAAAGTAGTCAGTAAGGTTTGATAGACAGGTCCGGATCTCTTAGTAGAAGTATCTCAGTGAAGTGTGGATTTGAGGAAGTCAAGAGGAGTATCTTGACTGATAGATTCCAGGGTTTGAGCATCTGGTGTGGAAAGGATAAAGAGATATGAATACTTGAGTGTCAGGTTCCCAAGTGACAGTGTGAACAGAGGAAGAACTGACTGGCAGAGCATCAGACATTATTCTGGATGTGTTACTGATGATGGAAAAGGTTCTTAAGGCATAATTTATGTTTGGCTGACATGATTGATGACTTCTACAAGTATATGCTTGATCTGCATTACTTTGTATGCAAGGATTCAGCCGACAGATCAGAGTTTGAGGAAATTATTGACTGTTCTAGATGCTGACTAGAAAGATGATAAAATCACTTATGCGGATAGATATACATGATTGATTTAGATGTGAGGATGTGTGTGTTGTGTTGTGTGGTGCGAAGAAAAGCAAAAGAGCATAGTGAAGATAGTAGAAGAGGTCCGGAATGTGAAAGTACAGCTACATCAAGAGAGAGTAAGAATGAAGTGCAGCAGATCAGTCTATTGAGCTAAACCAGAACTGAACCTCAGCATGTGTGGATGCTTCTCATCAGTTCAAGCATTGAGTTACTTTCCTTTCTTGTAGACAGTGAGTCTCTTGTGAGCAGTGTGCTCGGGCAATGAGCCCTAATTGGCATGTGCCATTTTGTATCTTCTATTCTTCTAATAGAGAATATTATGTTGGGTTAATCACCCCATGGTTTTTTTCCTTAACAGGGTTTCTACGTCAAAATCATTGTGTCATGTGTATTTGTGTTATTTCCCTTTATGATTATCATTGCTTATTTGATCTGGTGTTGCATTAACTATTAAGGAAGCACTGAAAGTTGAAATAGTAGGATAACTGATTCACCCCCCCTCTCAGTTATCAACACTCTCAACCCAAGTCACCCTATGCCTTATATACCCTTAATCCATATCGTAAACCCTAAACCCTAATCCCCACACCTTACACACTTAATCTTATACACTCAACAACCTGAATATTAACCCTTAACTGTAACCCTCAACCCTCTACCCTCTACCTATTACTTAAGCCCTAATCCCTCAATCCTTGACCCTCAAAACTATACAGGCTCAGGTCATTATATACACTAAACCAAAAACACTTACATACATGCATACATACAAACATACATACATACAAAGATCCATACATACAAGCATGCATACATGTACATACATACAAGCATGCATACATACCTACAAGAATAGATATAAACATCCATGAAACATAATTATGAAATTTGAACATATCTCATTCAAAGGAAGACATAACGCGAGCGCGTTATAACACAATCGCGTTATGTCAAACTGGGAAAACACCGACAAACATGTAAAAAAGTAAAAAGGCACAACCTAAAGTGCTCGCTTTATGTTGTGCTTTGGGAATCCCAAGCCTTGGGCTTGGGATTTGATTTGGATTTCCAACCCAAATGCTTGGAGTGCCTTTTCAATATCCACAGACGTGTTTTTGTAGATTCTTCTAGATTTCACATAATTTTGTTTGTGCTAACCCTCAGATTTGCACGTGTTTCAAGGTCAAACAAATCAAACACCTGGGTAGTGTTAGGCTTTCTCTTAGCTATTTAATGATGTAATTTTTTTCACATTTTGACAATGTTAAGCCTTTCATCTTTAATTTCTTTTGTTTGTGTGTCTGATTTTGGGCAAAAACCACTATTTGGTCTTTTTTTCATTGTAAATTAACTATTCATTGAAATTTAAAAAAAATTACATATTTAGAAACTAGACTCCATTCTACACATATTAAAAAAAAGAAAAAATAATTTTCAATTAGTTTTCAAAATTTATAGGGGTAGCATGACCAAAATTCTATATTTTAGGATGTGTCCACTTTGAAAATTAGTTAAAAATCAAATATTCATAAAAAAATTATCAAAAAAATTAGGCATAAACTACATGTTGTTAGCTAATTTCTCACTAAAGCGATTTTAAAAATACCAAAAAAAAGTTAACCTTTTGAGGGAGCCACAAAACATGCTATGTTATGTTCTTTTGACAAAAACAACACCAATTTCTGTGGCTCCCTCTTTTGAACCCCTTAATAAATACCATTTTAAAAAAAAATTAGTAGTTTAGAAAGTGGACTCGGAGCACTATGAACATTGTTTTGGTTGCATCTCCAAATTTTGAGTGTAACTATGCTCAATTTCTCATCCAAGGCCAGCATTTCCTAATTTTAGAAAAAAAGTGGCCACTTAAGACCCCTTTTTGGCCCCCCATCTTCTTGCACTTACCCATTTGCATCATTATATTCATCATAGAACTCTATCACCAGCTGCAAGTTTCTATCCACAATGACTGCTTTGATGATGTCTTCAATTGAGATAGTGGGTTTCTCAACAGACTCTTCTGTCTTCTTCTGCTCATCATTCTTTTCATCCTTGGAGAGTTTATGCTTAGCTTTCTTTAAATCTCTGACCTCCATATCTGATTCTGTCTCTTCGTCATCCTTGAGGCTCACATATGTCCTTGTGGCCTTAGTCTTCTTTCTCTTTTCACTTTTGACAGATGGTTTGGTTTTTGATTTGGTAGTTTTTTGGGCTTTTATGAGTGACAGGGGCATAACTTCTAGTAGATCTCGTCGGGGTAGAGGCTTTCACCGGAATGCTTTCTTTCTTTGCACCTTCCCTCTCCCTTTCAATTTTCTCTATTCTTTCTGTATTTGCATCAACTGCCTCCTTTGTTATGCCAAATATTCCAGCAAGTTCTTCAACCTCCATTATCACTTTTCTTTTTGTTTCAGGCTTCCTTAGCTCAACATGCAATTTTATGTTTAGCTCATCAAAGGTGCCAAACCTCTTTGCTTCAGTGTCCTTGGGTTGACTTAGTAGATGTTGAACATGAGCCTCAAATAGTTTTTTGTCTACTTCATAACCCATGGACATCACCCATACAGTCCTTGACTCAACTACCTCCATTAGACACTGATCTGTATCAACCATGAAACAAACTATATCTTTGTATATTTCAATTATTGACTTTGGTTTTCTCTCTCTTGCATGCATCATGATTTGGAAGTTTTTGAAGTAACCCCAGAGAGCTGCCTTCTGGGCTTGTGCATCACCAAGTTCATACAAATAATCCTTGATTTGAATAGCAACTGGTTTGTCATTTGCCCAGATCAGACCTCTTGATCCTGGTAGCTCATTTATGAAGTAGAAGAATAGACATAATACCAGACTGCCATATTTGAAGAAATTTTTCTTGTCTTTCTTGATCTTCTCTAGATTCTCCATTAGTTGATTCAATAGAAGTTCACACAAATCATAGTCTGCATTTTCTCTTAGCATCTGATATGCAACATAGATTACTGTACTAGATACATAATTATCCTTGCTTGAGTGATAAATCTTGTAACCAATTATAATTGATGCAAACTTGACATCCGGATCAGTAATATCATCTATAGTCATTGCCCTCTTGTCATATTTTGATCCAGTTGCTTCTGTTACTGTTTGATTATTCACAACTTTGACTGCAGGTAGCCCACCAGTTGAGTGTAATCTGGTTACAGCCTTGATGGCATCTTTGGTTATCTTAAATGGACTCATTAACCACATAAAGTTATCATGTATCCTGCTCAAGACATACCAGACCCATTAGTCTTCTCCAAATGACGGTAAATGTATGCAATGTGCAAAGTACTTATCCTTTAGGGCCTTGAATTTCGTCTTGAGTTCAAAGTTCTCATTACTTAGCTGTTTGCGACACAATTCTATCATTTCTAGGTCTCCTAGTTCCTTAAGGTTTGTATGAATGTAAACCCTAACATCTTCTACATGCAGAACACCATGCGGGATTCTGGAAAACACACCCAAGGGATCAACTTCTAGAGACTTGTAAGGGTGTTTCTTGAATTTTGGTCTCGGCCTTCAGAGATATTAACAACCATGGGAGTAGCCATTTTAGCAATGAAATCTAGAGAGAATTTGTAGAAGGAAAATACCTTTTTACACCTTAGGGTTTGTAGCAAATGCTGGAGCAAATTTCTGCTTGATTTCGATCTTCAGCTTGAACTTGAGTAGTCTGCAGGATCTCTTCTCAGAGCTCTTTTTTCTTCTTCATGAGTGCAAAGTGTTGTAAATGATGAGTGAAAAGCCTTTTATCCTTGCACAAAACCTAATTCCCTTTTGTAATAAATGCATATTTTTAAGTTATCCAATAACCCTATTATGAGTGAATTTCTTATGAATCACTGTGTAGATCTTCAAGTCATCATCCAAGTGACTTGGAAAAACACACTTAACCTTCCAAAACATATCTCCAAATTTGCAGATCATAAGCTTGGATTTTCAAATCATACCGGATTTGTATACATGTAGTTTTGCTTTTATCGGATGGCTACCAGAGTAAGAACTACTCATAACTTCTTCAAATCTTTATGCAGATTACTCAACTTTTAATTGAATGATTTTTGATGAACCTTCAAGATCCCTTTAATCTGCAACCTCTAACTCTTATCCATTGTGCCGAATTCAGGCACTTACTAACTGGCTAGGGGAATTTGATTTCCTCTGTAGCTCCCCCTGAGCTAGAGCTCACCTTTTAATTTTCAGAAGGATTATCAGCACCGGATTCTGGTGCAGATCCATCACAAGTATTCATCACGCTCTTCTTTATCCAAATCTTGCTTATCTCCTTTTGAATCTCATCTGCATTCACTTTGCCTTTGCCTTTGTCTAGTTTCTGATCATGTTTTACTGGACCCTTTCCATCATGATTTCTGCTTCTACAAAATCTGGTTATATGACTAGATTTATTGCAATTGTAACACACAACATTTCCTTGCTTATTTGGTTGATATCCTCTTGATCTGCACTGATTAGCCATATGCCCCATTCTATTGCATGTAAAGCATCTACCATTGAAAGAATTGTTCATTTGCATATTTCTGCATTCATGAGATTTGTGACCATACCTTTTGCAACTAAAACATTGACCGAAGAAGGATGAATTGTTCTGATTCATTTTGCTCCTGTACTGAGTAGCTTTATGACTGAATTTGTTGCAATTGAAGCAATTTCCATTGAAAGATGGATATCTTTGGGCATTTGGTTGCCTTACTGGAGGTCTTCTAAGCCTGTTTCTTTGACTTCCTAATCCAAAGTTCTTTTGACCAGATCTAGAGCTTTCACCTTTCTCATATCCCAAGCCACACTTATCATCTACCCTCTTTTGATTTTCAAGAAGAACTTCAAGTTGAGCTGAGCTTATCTTGAATTTTTCTTTGTATTCATTTGCAAATTGAAGATCTTGTTTAAGAGTGTCTTACTGGCTCTCAAGTTGTTCTTCATTGTATATGGTTTCATCAAGATCAGATTCAAGATGCCTGATTATTCTATCCATTTTGTGACAGTCCTCTGTTTTCTCCTTGAGGGATTGTTTTAGGTTATCTTCAATCTTTCTCTTTTCTTCAATTTCTTAGGTGAATTTCATAACCCCTGATTCCATTTCATGTCTTATCATAATGACTTCTTTTGACAGCTTCTCACATAGCTTAGTTTTCTCATTCAGATCCTCATCAGTATTATTGGCTTCATTTTGATTTGCTAATTTTTGAAGTAGTTCCTTTCTCTTTTTCACAGAATTATTAAGTTTTTCTTTCAGCTCATTAATGAAATCATCAACTTCCTTGAGTTTCTCTCTCAAATTATTGACCTCAGAGTGGGATTGTTCAAGATCATCTAGGGTAGACTGAAGTTGTTCTTTCATACCATATGCATCCATTGAGATTCCCAGATCTTCCTCAAGCTGTTAGGCTTGTTCAGAGGAACTTATCTATGATACCAATTGTTGGAAACAAGGAAGATAACTGAGAGGGAGGGGGGGGAAGTGAATAAGTTATCTTAAAACTTTTCTTACTAAATTACTTTCTTAACATTCAGTTCTATATCAAAACATGAAAGCATAAGCAACCATAAGAACAAAAATGAAATTAACACACATAACACAAGGATTTTTATGTGGAAACCCTGTTAAGGGAAAAACCATGGGGTGACTAACCTCGGATTGTATTCTCTACTAAAAGAATAGGAGAGTACAAAATGGCACTTGCCAGTTGGGGCTTACTGCCCGAGCACAATGCTCACAAGAGGCCGATTGCCTACAAGAGACTCACTGTCTACAGAACTTACAGAAGATATCCAAGTGTTTGAACTGATGAACAACATCTACATATGCAAGAATTCAGTTCCAGTTAGGCTCAATATACTGATCTAGCACATTTCATTCTTCCTCTGCGTAGTATCACTCTTCTGTCACATTCCAAGCTTGGATTACTATCTTTGCACTTTTCTCTACTTTTCTTCTCACTTCATCAAAACTTCTATCACTTTCACCCCTTCACAAGCTTGAATCCATCAGGTATATATATCCGCATCAAGGATTTCAAACAACCTTCTAGTCGGCAGCAAGAACACTTAGGATATTTACAAGTTACTGTTCTATTGGCTGAATCCATACTTGATTAATGATGCACATCAAAAACTTAGGCATAGAAATCATTAATCATGTCGGCCAAAAGTGTACAATGTCACAAATTACTTGATCAACACTTTTTACACATCCGGATTGAAGTCTGATACTCTGTCGGTCAGTTCTTCCTCTGTCTGCTTTGTTTGACTAGAGCCCAATACTTAGATGTTCATATCTTTTGCATGCTTTGTCACCGGAGACTAAATCTTTGGAATACAATAGTTATGATGCCCCTCTTGACTTTTCCAAATCTGCAACTCATTGAGTTACACCATCTGAGAGATCTGAACCTGATTGTCAGACCATGTTGTATGCTCTATTCTTGTCTATCAAACCAAGACAATCTTCAATCTGACTTCTCGTATAGGCATATTATGTACTGCGGATGTGTGGGATAGACTTTGTTGCCATCAATGACAATACTTATGAAGCCAAACAGTGTCTCTTGCGAACATGTGATGGTAGCTATTATGAAGAGGTGTAGTAGGGCATAGTAAGTCCTAGCCCTTAGGGAACTAAGCACTAAGGTGATGGCATAGAGAAGGGAGGTGATCTGAAAATACATGACTATTGAGATAAATTACATGTTATGCTTGGGGAAAGAATAAAATGAATAAGTGATGTAGGATGAATAAAGTAGTAGAAATAATGAGATATAGAGAATAAAATTAGAGGAAAAAATAAAAGAGAGAAGGAATGAGGTAGTTAGAAAAAATGTTGGGAGATAACCAGTCGGTTGAATCATTGAGGCCATAGTACAAGGAGCCATAGAAGATGAATACGTAAGTGAGAGAGAGAGAGAGAGAGAGAGAGAGAGAGAGAGAGAGAGAGAGAGAGAGAGAGAGAGGAGAGAGAGAGAGAGAGAGAGAGAGAGAGAGAGAGAGAGAGAGAGAGAGAGAGAGAGGTTTGAGGATGAAGTGAAGAAGTAGCTAGAGAAAAGGAAAGGTCCCTAGAATTGATGGATCATGAAGAAACTATGGAGAAATCCTAAGGAGAGGAAACACCTTATATATTAAAGATATGAATTTGTGATATGAAAGTAGAAAGAGAAATGGAAGTGAGAGAAATTTTAAATAAAGGGAAAATTAATAATGTAGTCAATTAAGATGAGAAGAGAATAAAGAAATCATAAAGGATTTGATCCCCACATCAAGAGACATGATAAGGAAGCATGACCCCTTGACCAAATGCCATCTCTTTTGCCACTTATATTGAAGAAGACAAATAATAGGATATTGATAAATAGCTGAGAAGATAAGGAAAAAGAGAGGAACATAAAATATGGAAATAATTAGTAATGCTTGTAATGAAACCAATAATGAGATAGAGTGGAAAAGACATGATAAAAATCAAATTTTTTGAATGGCATATCCAGAAGAACTATCTCAATATAGGCCGATTCCTTGGGTCGTCTAGACAAATGGAGCAACTCAACTAAAGAGAGTTTTGACATGGAGGATAAGGTCATGAGCACGATGATTAATGACTCCATGTAGAGATGAAAATAACTACAACATAAAAGCAATAGTATCGTGATCAGGAAAATATGTAGACTAAGACACTCACCAAAATAATGTAACCTCTATGGGATTACGCATGTGCGTTCTTTGATGGCATGTTAATCACTTGGTTCTCGTGATCTATAACCCTCTCGCTAGTGATGCTCTCCCTCTTCTTCTAAAGGAAATAAACTTTGTCCCTGCATACACCTCATGTACACACGAGTAGTTAGTCCATCACATAATCATCAAATTTCATAAATAACATTTTGAATATCACTTCATTTCATTACATTTTTAGTAAAAATATTTAATAAACTCATTTTTCTAATCTATTGTATCTTCATAATCATCATAATTATTTCTTTCTTAACTAGTTGTTACTGAAATAAAAGATGAAATAAGTTTGTTTTTTAAAATGGGGTGTAATAGAGAGATAATGAGGGAGAGAGAAAGAGAGATGGTAAGAGCAAGAGAGAAAGAGAGAGATAGAGGAAGAAAGAAGGGAACACAGAGATGGAGAGAGATGAAGAAATAATGAGATAGAGAGGTAGAGAAAGTTAGAGAGGAGATCAAGAGAGAGAGTGAGAGAGGAGAGATAGAGGAATAAAGAAGGGGAGATAGAGACCGAGAGAGATAAAGAGAAATGGATAGATAGAGGAGACAAAGAGATAGACAAAGATAGAGAGATAAAGATGGTGAGAAAGTGAGATAGAGATATAGAGAGATAAAGAGGGAATGTGAGATCAAGAGAGATGGGGAAAGACAAAGATGAAGAGAGGAGGAGAGAGAGAGAAATAAGAAGATAGAGAAAGAGATATATAGAAAAGAGAGAGGAGGAGAGAGAATGAGAGTTAGATAGATTGGGAGAGAGTTAGAGAGAGAGGGGGAGAAAGAAATAAAAAAGAGTGGGAAACGAATAGAGGGAGGGAGAAAGACCTATTGAGAGAGATTGAGGATTAGAGAATTGGAAAGAGATAAGTGACAAGAAACAAAGAGAGATAGGAAAAATAGAGAATGAGAGAAAGAAATATATACAAATATATATAGAGAGAAAGAATGAGAGAGCTCATGAGAGATAGTGATAGAAGAAGAGAGAAGAACAGACATAGAGATTGATAGAGTGAGGAACAGAGAAAAAGTTATATGTATATATAGAAAGAGATAAAGATGGAGAGAGGAGACAAAGATATAGAGGGAGAGAGAGGTAGAGAGTTAGAGAGGGACAAATAGACAATGAGAGAGAGGGAGGGAGAAAGAGCTAGAGAGATAGAGAGAGAGAACTGACAAGTGACAAAGAGAGGGAAAATAGAGAATGAGGGAAATATATAGAGAGAGAGGGAGGGTGGGAGGGAGATTTATATATATAGATAGAGAGACAAAGAGAGGGAAAATAGAGAATGAGGGAAATATATAGAGAGAGAGGGAGGGTGGGAGGGAGATTTATATATATAGACAGAGAGACAAAGAGATAGAGGGACAGAGAGATAGAGAGAAATAGAGCCAAGAGAAAAAGAGATACAGGGAGAGAGATAGAGAGAGGAGGATAAATAGAGAGTGACTTTCAGTTGGTCATTTCATGCCAATGATCCAAAGATGACATGAGCTCTTTTGAGAGATTAACACTTGACAGTTTACTAGAGCGATGCAAGACTATTCAAATAATCATGCCCGTTCATTCTACCCTATACCTTCATATCTACACATGGAAATAAAGGAGAACTTTTGGTTGACATTTACCAACTATTGGCACTTACAGATGAATAACACTTGTAGGTTCAAAAGCATTCACTGCCTACATGAATCGAATGAAATGCCAGGATTGAGTAGAAGGAGCCCATAATTTATGTTAGATGGGGGAGACTGATCACTTGTGTTGTATGCAAGTGGTCATGCCTGTGGAAAAAGTGAAGGCTATGGATCCATTGGTCAACAAAAATGCTCCCATGAAAAAATATATTCAAGTGGTCACTATGGACGATCACGAGTTTTGGTTCATAGGATTTATTAAATACCACAAAGCTCTTTCAATACTAGATAATGACATGGGGCATAAAGATACAAGACAATCATCATTCACTTTAAGACATGAAATTGAACTTCCACCACTCTTCGGCGTACCCATTGCACACCAACGTGCGATTGCTAGTATGTATTTTATGAGTAATAAAAGATCCTTTCTTATGCCTTCAACTGCTATGCTCATCAGTACGACTACACCCCATGCTTCACGTCGAGTAAAAGTAGGGAACTTGGGCTACTACTATTTGTTAATCTCTCTGTCAATATAAAAAGGTATTTTGCAGGAAAAGAAAGCCATGCTATAGAATCTGCCCTATAGGACTGACATTGTAATAAATATTATCTACCTTTGGTTCCATAGACTGTGGTCTCATGGATGTCATTAAAAACTTTTATTCATTCATGTCCAAACAGATCTAAATTAATAGGCTGTCTATGAAACTTCAATAGCCATAGCCGCGGCCCATGGCATCAAATCCCAGGCACTATGTACTCATGAAAAATTTAGTTCCAGCAAGTGTGGCAACTTGGATGTGCTTTTCCCCTTCAATGAAATTAATGAGGTGAAAATCGTAAACTTGTCTCGACTTATTATCAATGACTACAATTGGGATCAGTCGATAATCTGGAAACATGAAATTCAATACTGTTTTGAATGTTACTACATTTATTGAATACACTGTTTGGTGTCTGAGCTGCAATAAAGGGTTCCAGATGGATGCATTGAATGGAAGACAGAAGAGTTGCCCAATGCCGAAGGAAAGCAGTCCACGTGATGTTCGTCTGGTGAGATCTGCAAATTGCAGAGCACCTTCTTATCAGTCATATATGGAACCTGTTTAAAAGAGTTGAATGTTAGATTAGCTGACGTTAGCCTGAGAATTTTTAGGAAGTTGTGAGTCTCCTTATTTGTATATTTTTTAACGATGCTGTATAGGGAAAAACAAATTTAGATTGGTGAAAACAAATTTCAAACATTTAGATGGGGAAAAAGAATTTCAATTTTTTTCATATCATAAAACCTCTCCCTTATAAAATAGTTTATTTTTTTAGTAAATAAAATAACTCAAGATTAAATAGATGTATTTAAGATATTTATAATAGTTATCTTAAATAAAAGGAAGAAAATTATTTAATTTAATTTATATAATTTTATGTTGTTTTTCAAATAAATATATTTTAAAAAATTAATTTTATTTTAATTTATGAAATTATATTTATATTAATTATTATAATCAATAATTTAACTTTAATATTAATATTTATTGAAGGTGTTCCTTTTGTGAGGTGAACTGCCCTGGCACATCAAATTGATGACCGAGACTCCTCTAGAAGGAATGCAAGACGATCAAAACGATCTTGGTTATTTGTTTTCTTTTATCCTCTTTCATT
Organism: Cunninghamia lanceolata; assembly: GCA_027924645.1. Taxonomy (NCBI): domain Eukaryota; kingdom Viridiplantae; phylum Streptophyta; class Pinopsida; order Cupressales; family Cupressaceae; genus Cunninghamia; species Cunninghamia lanceolata. The sequence goes on from BSBN01000064.1 coordinate 934,371, forward strand.
TTTTTCATTATTTTTTAGCCATTTTTTTTTTCTTTCGCCTTTTCTAAACTCATTGATTGTTCTCATGCAAGAAAAAATTGTGTCAAAAAACTCTCATGTCGTTTAAAATGTCCCTCGCTGGGTACTTTGGCCTTTCTATTTTTAGTGAGGTAGGATGGTGTAAACAAATTATATCCTCACTTATATATAAAATCAATGAGAAGGAACATCTTTATTTTTAGTTATGGAATAAATTTATATTAATCAAATTAGTTGATAATAGCCCTAATTAATTAGAGAATATATAACTATATAATATATATAATCTTTACTAGTTAATTATAAAATAATAGTAATAAATTATTGACTATTACTATTACTATAAATCACATCAAAATAATGCTAAAGGATAGTAACACTTAATTCAAGAGGATATTTTTGATTTAGTTAATATAATAACCTAAATTAGAGATTTTCATAATAATTATTTTTATTAAACTAATTATAAATGATTGTGAGATAATCTATTTTATTTTATATGATCTTATATAATATATTAATATTATATAAGTAATATGTATAGTTAATAACAGTGAATATAATAATCGTAAATACATAATATAATATATATTATATAAATTATATAATTATGATTAGTATTAATATATTGGAAGATTTTATATGAATTAATAATAAATATATAAATCTTTTTTTTATGAGCAAGCTTGCAGTAGAGCTGCATATATTTATATTAATATTAAAAGTTTGATTACATTTTTCAAAAGCTCCTAACTAGGGGTATATTTGCCATCTCTGTGGCTACATAAACCATATCCGACTAAGCTCTCGAAAACATAGAATCAAAAAACCTATATTCTATTCATATTGTATACAACACCCTACCACCTTACTCCAGAACTACAACCTCCTCAGCTTTGACTAGATTGGCGAACTCATACAACCATTCCACCCCTGCCATTAGCTCCAAGTTAGAGAAATTTTTCAGGAACACATAGCCCTTCACTGCCCTTTCTTAGTGCTCTGCCAGCGTTGTTGTTGCAAAGTTGGCTAGGAGAGGTAGCCACATCATGTCGTTGTCGCTAGCTCTGCACTTCTTAAAGTCTTTAACCCACGGTATTCCCACTCCCGACCTAGCTGTTTTAACCACTTCCTCCAAACCTCCAAGAAACTCAGACTTAAGGGTTTCCTTTGCCAAATGGATCACCATAGTGTCATCCTCACCCAATTCTAGCAAAGAAGCCACAAAGCGGGAAGAGATGCCAGTATTTACTCGATAATGCTTAGTGACCTGCAAAAAATCTTTCCCCAACACTCATTTGATAGCTGCAATTGCTAGAGGGTGGTTTGATTTGGAGATCTTAGTAATTCGAAGATCAGAAACCCTTCCTAAGAAGGACATTTGGCTCTTCTTGCAGACTAGCCTCACCGAAGTATCCATCTCTCTCTTTGATGCTCTAGAGCATTGCGGGAAAGACTAAATGAAATTCTCCTTGTCTTGTTACCTTTAATAGCCTCAAAAGACAACTATTTGAGTTAAGCGAAGTATACAAAAATGATTTCGCCAGCCACTCATCGCATCCTCCTATGCTTCTCATTGATTCCTTAACTGATTTCTAGTCAAAGAGTACAATTCATTCATGCCCAAAGGAAAGATTTGTCACATCTTTGTGTTCGGCTCATACTTTCCATCTTGTCAAGACATCATGGAAAGAAATGCTTAAGCTGAGAGTGACCTAGGATATTAACTCGCTTACAAATTACACGTCAGTCGAGTTGAAGAAGGTCTTGTTAGCTGTCAAGTTGGCAAGCCTATCAGCTGAGTTGAGATAGGTCTCTCTAGTTGCCAAGTTGGCAAGCCCATCAGCCTCATGATTTGCCTCTCGATAGACGTGATTCACAGTGTAATTCTCAAAGGCATCTAATGTCTCCACTATTTGGCTAAGGACTCCCTTGAGCTACCAGTTCTGAATAGACTTTGATCTAACAACATTAATTATGATGGTCGAGTCGCCCTCAATTTTGATGTTCTTGATATGCTCAATAAGGCAAAGCTCCAGCCCATGCAACAAAGCTTGGAATTCTATTGCGTTGTTGGTCCCTACGAGTAGAGGTATGGCCGCTCTCTGCACTACTCTTCCCTCCCAATCATGAATGACACAACTAGCTCTAGAGATTCTTAGGTTTCCCCTTGCCACCCCATCAAAGTTCACCTTGAACCATCCCTGTTGAGGTTTCCTTCACTGTGCCTCTGCTCTGGCTTTTTTAGACTCCTTGCCACCTATACCGACTACCTTAGGTGGCTTCAATCCCATCCATCTTCTAGAGACGTCGTTATCCCATTCTATCCAAGATTTTTGTTTGACACCCTGTGCTGTAGGCAAGAATTTGCTACTTCCACAATGGCTACTTCAATCTTGTTCCAAAGCGAGGTGATCCCTATTGACTTGTTTTGGAAAATTCTTCAGTTTCTTTCCTTCCAAATTTCCCAAATCAGAATGGATGGGCTAATTACCCATAAGCATGAGAAGGTAGCGCCTTTGTTCATGATCGGCCACCCTTGGAATAAGCTCAAAATGTCATTGGGGAGAACCCTAGACCAGCCTAGTTTTGGGTAGAGCCACTGCCAACATTTTTATGCGAAGGCACAACACAACAAAAGGTGGTTGGTATCTTCCTTTGCCATTTCACAAAATGGGCACCTAGAAGGTCCATTGAAACCTAACTTTAGGAGTCTTTCTATAGTTAAAATTTTGTTTTGGAGAGCCTCCCAACTAAAATCCCATTCCTTGGGAAGATAAAGGCAATTCCAACACATATGTGTTGGTATTTCTGTATTGTTGACTGAGTTCTCTAGCATCCTGTAGCCTTCTCTTACACTATATTGCCCATCGGTAGAATTGTTCCACACCAAAACATCTACCCCATTGCTTAAAGAAATCCTTCGATTGCAACGCAGGGCTTCCAACAATCAAACTTCTTCCCCTGGCAGGTTGGGGAGATCTACTTTTTTCCATGTTCAAAACACACCCCATCCTCCACTCTTCTTTCTACATAGTTACACACCTTGATTCCCCACCTCTACTCTAATTCCCTCCTAATAGAGGCTAGGCCTTTTAATTTGGCAAGGGGGGTATCCGCCCCAAGAGTCTTCCCAAAAAGGGCTGTTGTGCTGTCATCTATTTCCCAAGTGATTTGGTCTCGAATGAGGTCCCTATAGTTCACCATAAAGTTCCAAGTCCTTGAGCCTTTGGGTAAGTGGGAAACTGAGAGAATATCTATCAGGTCAGAGCTCCCAAAATAATTTTGCTGTATAATTTTTGCCCACTTCAAATGGGGCTACTGGAATAAATGCCAGACTAGCTTGGCACCCAAAGCTTTGTTTTGGAGCATCTGTTGTTTTAGCCCAGCACCCCCATCATCTCTCAGCTTACACACCTTGTCCCAGGATATAAGAGCCGAATTATTCTTTTCTGATGATCCTTACCAGAAGAATTTCCTATAAATCCTTGAAATTTTTAATTCGCTCTACCAGAGAGGGGTAAACATGACATTAGGTATATCGGTACTGCCACTAAAGAGGCTTTGATCATAGTCATCTGGCTAGCCCAGGACAACCACTTGCCTTTCCAAGAGGCTTCTCTATTTGAAACTCGTTTAATCAAGGGGTCCCATAGTTTATTTGTCCTCTGCCCAGGTGCCAAAGGTAGACCTAGATAAGTACTTGGAAAATTGCCCTTTTTGAAATTTAGAATTCCAAGAATTTCCTGTTGATTCCTTGGGAGAGTTGCTGTGAAAAATACTTCAGATTTGTGTCCATTCATCTCTTGGCCCAAGGCTTCTGAATATAGAGTGAGGATTTCTTTGAAGCCCATCACTTCTCGTCTCTTTGCTACTCTAAAAAGCATTGTATCATCAACAAATTGTTGATGAGTGATTGGACTAAGATTGCTTTTGACCTAGAAACCTTCCACCATACCTTCTTCTCTAGCCCTCTGGATAGATCTACCCAGTGCATTCACCATTATGGCAAAGAGGAAGGGGGACAAGGGGTCCCCCTATCTGAGTCCCTTGGAGGATTTGAAGAATCCTTCTAGAGATCCATTAACCAAGATAAGAAACCTTGGGCTAACAACTAGATTAAAAAGCCAATTGAGCCAATTATGTTCAAAGCCAAACACATTCATTACTCTAAATAGGAATCTCCAATCTACCTTGTCGTATGCCTTTTTCATGTCTAATTTGATCATCATTTGATGCTTCCTAGTTTTTCGTGCAGAATGATCCACTTCTTGAGCTATGATCAACCCATCTTGTATGTATCTACTAGGAAAAAACCTTATCTATTCCTTTGCTATTATGTTAGGCAAAATCTTTTTCAACCTATTAGCAATCACCTTCACCAGGATTTTATAGATTGTGTTGCATAATGAGATGGGTCTGAAGTCTTCTAATGCTATGGCCTGCTCCTTCTTGGGGATTAGAGCTATGAGTGTGTTATTTAGCTCTTTTAAGAATTTCTTCTTTTTCCTAAGATCCTCCACCACTTCCCACACATCCTGGTCCACAATGTGCCAGCAGGTTTGAAAAAAGGTAATCGAGAATCTATTTGGGCCTGGTGTTTTGTCTGGATGTAGCTTCTAGAGTGCTTCCTTGACCTCTTCCAAAGTGAAGGCTTCATCCAACATCTTGTTTTGATCTTCGGTTACCAATCTTGATATGCTTCTCACCATTTCTTCTACTTGTCTCAAATTTGAACCTCCCCAATTGTTGAGCAGGTTTCTGAAGTATGATATCACATCTTCCTTAATTTGCTTTGGGTCCACAGTGATGGAACCATCTCCCAATTTGATTTGATGTATAGGATTTTGCTGCCTTCTAATCTTGGTCGAATTGTGAAAGAATTTGGTGTTCCTATCTGGGTCCTTCAACCAGACCTCTCTCAACTTTTGCCTCCAAAAAATCTCCTCTTTGGCCAAGACATCTACCTACTTCTTGATAAGTTCTTTCTCTTTCAAGTATCTCCCTTGGTCCATCCCTGCTCTAAAGACCTCATTTAAAACACAAATTTCCTCTTCTATTTCTGCCTTTGAATCAAAGATGTTTCTGAAATGTTGTTTGTTCCATTCTTTCATCTTCCTTTTTATGTGTTTCAATTTTTCCACAAGAGGCAAAACATTTTTGACCCATCATAGCCACCCTCTACCCACAAACCCTCCAACAGATCCATGAAGTTTGGATCCAGGAACTGTTACAAGTATGTGCCTAATTGGTGTTGTCATTGATGTCAACATATCATTGTTGTCATTGGTGTCAATTGTGTTGTTTTCTATTACTTGTTTAAAATCCTTGTGTGTTGAGGATATTGAGAAAATTGGCCTCTTCGGAAGAATCAAGTGAGTTACAGTGAAGTGCAGTATAGACAGTGAGTTGTATGTTGAAGAAAAGTCTGGTAAACTCCTTCACATTTATTGCTGCTTGAAGATCATGGTCTGTGGATTGGAAGTAAGTTAAAGGGATGTCTAAAGATGCTAAATCCTGAGTTTGAGCCTTCAGTGTGAAGTTGTGAGAAAGTTACATTCACCAGAGTAAAGCCTACTCATTCTGATCATTCTCTAGTGATAGGGAGAAAGTATTATGCTCTGCATTCCTCCGCATTCCTCCGCAATAAAGTATTTTACTCTGTGGTTCTAGAGGGAATTCTGGGATGATGATAAGTGCCTACAATTGAAGTGGTTCATGTTTTGGTGGTCTGCAAGCTATCTTTCTTTTGTGACAATCGAAGATAGTGAAGTTCATGTGTTCTTGTCAGAAGATTCCTATGGATAAAGTGGTTAAGGTTCGTGCAGTTGCTCCTGATGATTATAACGTGCTTGTGGATGTCTTCTAATCATGTTCCTATCTTGACATTGGTCGTCGTTAAGGAATTGAGATCATGTTTGAAGATTGTTCCCAAACAATGTAATGTGTAACCAACCTTAGCTGACTTGGTTAATTCCAGTTATTGTAGAGATTCCTTGAAGACTGTGGAAGTGTGTTGCAGTGTGGAAGATTGTGTTTGAGTCCTAGCTAAGGTATGGCATGATCTGCATACATCTTTACTTCATTTCCTTTGCATAATATTGTAATAGGTCAGGACCTATTTTGTGAATGTTTGTAATGTTGACCTTGGAGATTGTTCCAATGGTTGATGATTGTAATGCCAACCTTGATGATCATTCCAAGGTTAATGAAGTGTATTAATACTTGTAGTTGAGTCATGGAAAAGATGTCCTTGAGCAAAGATGGAAAGATAATAAGAAAGGTCCAAAAGGCAGAGCAGAGAAGAGGGAGAGTATAGTAGAGGCAGAGCAGAGTAGAGGAATTATTGTACTTCAATCACAGACATAAAAAGGTGTTGATTGTGGCAGTGAGCTGCCAGTAGGGTTTAACAACCCTCAAGGTTTAACATCCGTTATTGCAATCTTGCTAGGTTTAGGGTTGAGGCAGTGAGCCTGCTAGACCTAGTTGTTCTTCATGGCAGTACGCTAGTATGTTTAGGCCTGTGGAGTGACCAAGCTTGAACATCATTATTTCAAGATTGCAATATATATTGAGAGCCAATCCTCTCCATGGTTTTTCCCCACCTTGGGGTTTTCCACGTAAAATATGGTGTCTCTTGTGTTTGATGTTGTATCTATGGTTAAGTTTATGATTTCATGCATTCATTGTTAAATCATAATAATTGTGGATAAGTGACTGATGTTTAATTGCAGAAGTGTTTAAGTTTTTGAGACAACTGGTTCACCCCCTCCCTCTTAGTTGTTCAGGGCATATCAACAATTGGTATCAGAGTCAGGTTCCTCGAAAGAAAGCTTAACATCTTGAGGTAGATCTGGGATGGGGCACATCAAGATTGCTTGTGAAGATCTAGAAAGAACTAAAGAAGAAATCATGGATCTAAAGGAGAATGTTAAAGAAGTAGATGAATGTGTCAGAAAATTAAGAGAGCAAGTCAAGAAGCTCAAAGAAAAATATAAGGAGGCTACTGAACAACTAATATCAACAAATAAAACCTTGAATGATTAGAAAGTGGAATTTGTAGAAAGAGCAAAAGAAAAAGAAGACCTAAATCTGTTGGTGGAAGACAAATTAGAAGAATGTGCTAAGCTTGAAGAGAAAATTTGGAACCTGAAGTCAAATTTGGAGAAAGAAAAAAGTTATGAAGAAAAGTTTAAGATCAGTTCTGCAAAAATTGATGAGATGATTGCTAGTCAAAAGAGACCTGATGACAAAGAAGTCTTAGGATTTGAGAAAAATGAAAGTTCAAGAACATGACAAGAAATGAATGCTAAGATCAAGAAGGACAAAGTTAAACAGATCCAAAATCAAAGAAACAGACCCAGAAGACCATCGGTAAGACAACCAAATGCTCAAAGGTACCCATCTTTCAATGGTTATTGTAATTCATGCAAAAAGTTTGGTCATAAGGCTACTCAGTGTAGGAGCAGAATGAATCAAAATGTTCCATCATTCTCTGGTTAGTGATTCAATTGCAAGAAAATTGGTCATAGAGCAAATGAATGTAGAATTCAGATTAGGAAAGGCTTCAACAATGGAAGGAATGATCAATCTTTCAAAGGTAAGTGTTTCACATGCAATAAAGCTGGTCATAGAGCTATTGTATGCAGAAGTAAAGTAATTCATAATTCTATTAAGTGTTTTGAATGCTATAAAATGGGACATACGGCTAATGAGTGCATAAGTCAAATAAGAAACGGCTATGGCAGGGATAGGATAGTTAAATCCTTCAGTGGCTACTATTATACATGTAACAACTTTGGGCATAAAGCTAACCATTGCAAATCTAGGGTAAATGGAATAAATACTATCCAGAGAAATGTTGTGTGCTACAATTGTAATGGATTTGTCATACCTCTAAGTTATGCAGAAATAAGAACATGAAGAAAGATACTTAGGCAGAATTGAAGAAACCAGTGGATAAGGTTGATTCGGCAAAAGTCAAGAAGGAGATGAACAAAGTTTGGGTCAAGAAGGAAGTAAATGAAGTCAAGGATGGGTCCACACCAGACTCTGGTGTAGATTCTTCCTCTGAAAAGTGAATTGGGTGCTTTGACTCAGGGGGAGCTTCAATGAAAATCTTTTTCCCCTAACAAAGGATTGGTGCTAATGCCTTAGCATGAAGAGACAAGGTAAAGGATTAGAAACAAAGATTTAAGTCAGGATAGAGACCATAATTGTAAAGAATAAAGGAAGAGTTGTGCTGATCTAGATCAGAAAATAAGACATTTTATGAGTTTTTGGCTAAGTTACAGTGCTCCGGTGATTGGGTCCGTTGTTGAAGATAATGCACTAAAGTTTTGGCATATGTTTATTGATCAGTGATTACATCTACATCCATAAGTTTGTCTGATCTTGATAATTGGCTTGAGAATAATGAGTAACAGAAGTTCAGGATTGTTTTCAATATAGAGCAGTTTTTGGAAATGGTTTGAAAATCTGTAGATGAACTCAGAGTTGAATGATTATGAACTAGATGAGCTTTCAAGGCAATGATTGGGAATGAGATACAATTGAGGATCTAATGCTTAAGGTATGATAGAGGAGGTGAGTTCACATCAAATGATATCAATATTTTTTGTAAAGAATAAGGGATAAAGAGACAATTATCTGCTAGGACTCCTCAACAGAATGAAGTTGTTGAAAGAAAGTATAGGATAGTCCAAGAGGCTGCTAGATCAATGATGAAGAAATCTGACCTACTGGATGTATACCAGAGAAAAGATATACATACTACTATCTACATTTCAAAACAAAGTTCAAGTCAAAAGTTCTACAATAAGAGTCTGCGAAAGATCATTAAGAGTGCTAATGTGAAGGTTGATGAAGTCAGAGAAAGAATATCAGATTTGAGTAGCTATAAATCAAATGGACTTGTTAAAGAAGAAGTTTTGGAAATAATTCATGAGATCCCTAGAGATTGTGCAGAAGTACCACACTAAAGACTAGTTCTTAGGTAAAAAGAGAAAAAGGTGCATTAGCAAAGAAAAGGAATTGTAGATGAACAGATCAGAGATTAAATTGAGTGAGAATGGTGAAGTGGTAAGAAACAAAGAAATGTTGGTATGCAAAGAATACATTCAATTTGAAGAAATAGACTTTAAAGAAACTTTTGTTCTAGTGGCAAGGATTGAAGAAATAAGGATGTTTTTGGCCTTTGCAGCCTACAAAGATTTCAAGGTTTACCAAATGGATGTGAAGTCTGCCTTCTTAAATGGAGAGTTGGAAGAAGAAGTCTATATTGAACAACAGAAGGATTTCAGTCATCAGATTTGGGTGACATGGTATGCAGATCGAAGAAAGCTTTGTATGAATTAAAACAAGCCCCCAGGGCATGGTATGCACAGTTGGATAGGTATCTGATATAGATAGGGTTCAGTAAAGGTACTACAGACAACAATCTCTACTTCAAGATCAATGATGAACAAATCCTAATTGTTGCAGTCTTTGTTGAAGATATTATTTTTGGAGACAATGAAGGTATGTGCTCAATTTTTGTTAGATAAATGCAAAGTGAATTTGAAATGTCCATGTTTGGAGAGATGAACTTCTTTTTAGGCCTGCAAATAAGTCAATCAGATAAATGTATCTTCATTTCTCAGTCTAATTATGTGAAAGAGTTGTTAAAGAAATTTGGGATGGAAGACTCTGAACCAGTTTGCACACCTATGATGACTAGTTGTAAGTTAAGAAAAGATGATATCTCACCCATGGCAGACCAAAAAAGGTACAGATCTATGATTGGAGGGTTACTTTATCTAACCCAAACTAGACCTAACATAATGCATGTAGTATATATTGTGGCAAGATTTCAAGCATAACCCAAGGAATCACATGTGATGGCAGCGAAGAGAATTCTGAGGTATTTAAAAGGTACAATGGATTATGGTTTGTGGTACCCTAAGGACAGTGACTTTACTCTCAGTGCATATACTGATGCAGATTGGGTCGAAGATGTGGATGATAGAAAAAGTACAAGTGAAGGTGCATTCTTCTTGGGAAAAAAGTTAGTAACTTGGTTGATCAAGAAACAAGATTCAATATCCCTATCTACTACAGAAGTAGAATACATTATAGTAGCATGTAGTTGCATTCAAGTGTTATGGATGAAGTAGACTTTGAGGGACATCAGAGTTGTGTATGAAGATCCAATCGCAATCTTTTGTGACAACACAAGTGCCATAAACATATCAAAGAATCCAGTGATGCATTCAAGGACAAAGCACATATTCATTAGGTATCATTTTCTGAGAGAAAATGTGGTAGAGAATGAAGTCAAGTTGCAGTATGTTTCTACCAAAGATCAGATTGCAAATATTTTCACCAAGCCTTTGCCCAATGATACTTTTGAGTATCTCAGAGAAAAGTTAGGGGTTATTGTATACGCCTAAAAATGACATGATTCAATCTAAATAAATATTCTTAATATTTATTCCCTTCTAATTCCTCTATCAATAAATAAATAAACAAATTTGTTTATTTGATTCATATTCCTCTAATTTAATTAAATATCAAAATATTTAATTACATCTTCTAAAGTCAAAATTAAATAAAATCCTTTATTTAATTAAATTCTTCCAAACAATTAAATAATTCTTAATTATTTAATTAAAGTCAATTCATTCTTCCAAATTTAAATAAATCAAAATCAAATTTATTTAAATCCTCTCAATCTCCAAAAATAAAATATAATCAAATATTTTATTTATTCTTCCAAATCATGCACAACAATTAAATAAATTTATTTATTTAATTTGCTTTCTTATCTTCTAATTCTTCAAATATTCTTCCAAATCTTCTAAAAATAAGTCTTCTTCTTCATGCACACACAATTGAATAATTTATTATTTAATTTCTTTCAAATCATGCAAAAGCAAATTACAAGTTGAGTTATCTATTCAATCAACCTTGTTCTTTTTTTTTATTTTTTTAAAATGCGCCTGGTAAACTTTTTAACGTGACCGGTGACGCTGGTGCGACACGCCCTCCGGCTCCACATGAATGCTTTTGCCCAGAGCAATGAACTGGTGAGGCCACAACTGGGGGACCTCATCCCCTAGGAAGAACACTTCAAACCCGCGAGCTCATTGGCCCAGTGAAGGCGTAAAGCCTTGCGAGCTTGTTGGCCCAGCGGGGGTTTGAACTCTAGTGGCCGCCACTACAACCGAGCGACTTAACCACCGAACCATGCCATCATCGGCATCAACCTTGTTCTTATCAATATCTCTTAAATTAGAAAAAAAGCTTTCTAATTTATGAAAAGCATGTCTTATCTTTAGAAAAGAAAGTAGTTAACTCAAATAAAATAGCTTTTGTGTGACATTTGTCTTCTTATTCGTTGCACATTCCTCAACTGTTCTATACCGTTGATCTTCTCAAGTCTTCTAAACTGTTGATCTTATTTCTCTCAAGTCTATCAATTGAACCTTATTCTTCCATTTCATTCATCTAAGCTTTAAGTATTGTTACTCTACAGGAATTACAGCATGCCTTTGACACCAATTCCTTCATTGCTTGTGATCACACTCGTTACTACATTCCACTACCATCATTGTGAAGCTCATCTCCATGGCGATATTACCACAGCCATTCTCAATTGACATTCTTGAAAGAAAGCAAGGAAGTGCACTCTCTGAGGGCCCTATTTCATACATGCAAGATCGATTGTGATAGGCGATCAATGGAAGCTACGAATTAAGGAGGTTTGCTTTGTTGTTTGTTCATTGTCTATTTGAATCTCTTTTATTCACTATTTCATTGAGTTTTAGGTATCTTGATATTTGATATTATTGATTATTCTTTTGAATCCAATTTTCCCTTAACATTACTTACCTCAAGGACAACACCCTCCCACCTAACTTATCTTCAAACCAATGACGAACCTTTATACGCAAAACCTCTTGCTATACCATTATTGCCGACACCCTATATCGACGTGGTCTAGATGGTACTTTACTCCATTATTTAGAACGAGAAGAATCCCTAACCACCTTACAAGACGTACATGAAGGGATTTGTAAAACACACTCTAGCGGCCCTTCTTTAGCTAAGAAACTCATGTGTTTGGGTTATTACTGGCTGAACATGGAAACAGATTCATATCAGTTTGTGAAGAAGTGCAAGTAGTGCCAAATACATGGGAACTTGATACATGCACTAGCTGAAGAGTTGAGACCTTTAATGACACCTTGGCCCTTTTGTCAATGGGGACTTGACCTTGTGGGAAAGATCCACCCACCCTCATCCAACGACCACAAATTCATAATAATTGCCACTGAGTACTTTACTAAGTGGATTGAAGCCATCCCCCTCACCACCATCATAGGTAAGCAAATCTCCCCATTCATCCTAAATTACCTCATTTGCAGATATGAAATTCCCTCATCCATTATCACGGATAACGGAAGACCATTCAAAAACCAGGATGTCCAAGAACTCTGCGACTAATTCAAAATCCAACACCATTTCTCCACACCCTATTACTCCCAAGGCAACGGTCAAGCTGAAGCATCCAATAAGACCATCTTGAAACTCCTCAAGAAGACAATCAATGATGCTGGTCGTGATTGGCACATCCAACTCAATACCGCTCTGTAGGCCTATAGAACTAGTATATGCACTCCCATAGGTGCTACCCCTTACACCCTTTTTTATGGATCAGAAACTATCCTCCCCATTGAGGTTGAATTACCATCTCTCAGGGTGTCATTAAAGGTCTCATATCAGATGAAGAGTACAAAGTCTCTAGATTGCAAGAACTAGAGTTGCTAGAAGAAAGGAGATAGAAAGCCTTTCACCATCTGAAAGCATATCAACAAATGATGTCATGAAGCTATAACCATAGAGTTCACCCAAGAGTTTTTAAGGTTGGAGATCTGGTACTTAAAGAAAACACCTACAATCAACAAGGTAGGGAAAAGAAAGGCAAGTTCGAACCCAACTGGCTTGGACCTTATGTGATTGTAGCTGCTTATGGATCAGGGGCATATATGTTGGCAACATTAGAGGGTGAGCTGTTGGAAGACCTAATCAACAACATGCATCTTTGCTGGTTCTATACCTAGGAGAACCCCAATGTAAGGGGGGCATAAAATACAAAAAAAATAAAAATTAAAAAAATACAAAAAAATCAAAAAATTGAAAAAGTATAAAAAAAATCGTCCTTTGGTGAAAACCTGGCAAACAGGCGTCATGCATACTTTCTAGCTTTCGAGCAAATAAAAACAAGTGGTGGAAACCTGGTAAACAGGTGTTACTTGTGATAAATTGCTTCCTCCATCTTTGGGAAACCAATCACCTTGTGTCCATTCTTTCTCGTGTCCCATTCGATCCATAGCTGTTCCATAATAAAATCCTAACGATAACTTATCATGGCTTGATACTCTATCTCTTTGTCACCTTGTCAAAGCAAGGTTTTATCCCATCTTGTATCCATAGTGTCAGTCTAGCATAGTGACTCTCGTTAGTATCCATGGTCCAAGTCCATGAACTACGTTGCCTCTATGTTGTCACGTAGGCAAGGCCATATTTCTATGCACCCCTGAGGCTCCACTGTCCCATCCATCTCATGTCTAGTCCTTCTATCTATTTGAGTCCACACCACCTTCTACTGCCTAGGTCTTAGGTCCGCTAGGGTTTACCCTGAACTATGTTGCCTTTGTGTTGTCACGTAGGCAAGGCCATTTAGCAATGAGCCCCCGAGGCACTAGGTCAGTCCCTTAGGGTCCATCTCACCAATAAAGATTGTGGAGTCTTCTCACCAGGCAATAAGGCACAAACAAAACCCACTCTTTTCAAGCAAAAATATTGACACAAGACATTAACCTATCCAAAGCAAAGTAAACAAACACCTAAGGCCTTCTAAATGATTTTACCCAAATTATGGCAAGAAATAAACACATCTAAAATGCAAAAATGTTTTATGGATTGGAAACATGGTTAAATACAGGGTCTTGATTTTTGCTATCATGCCTTTCTATGCTACTCGAGGATGCCAAAAGCTAGAGATGCTATGATGGGGGCATGATTATTTTACTTTGTTTATTGATTATGGATTAAACTTTAGTAATGGGAAGCCTTGCCTAATGACATGATCGACAAAAGATCATCGAGGACATCAAAGGTCTAACATGAACGGGGGCAATCCTTGACTGTTGATACGCAAGAAATACTTAGGTCATCTTGGTTCAATTATACCTAGATGCTTGTATTAACTTGCTAAATCAAAATCCATGTAAGCAATACTTAGGTCATCTCAATTCAATTATACCTAGATGCTTGTATTAACTTACAACATTCAAAAAAAGTACCAAAAAAATCTCCCAATGATGAAATAAGCACTTCAAAATACTTGCACCATCAAGATGTCAAAATCAAAACATCCATCATACATCCAGATATACATCCATACATCCATATCCCATGCAATAAGTGATCCAAACAATGCAGAGTAACAATACAAAGTCAAAGCTTATGAATTTGTCTATCGAGTCATTCTTTTAATCAATCTTCTATCTACCATTATGTCATCTCTGTGTCGATAGAGTATATTTGGACATCACAAAAACATAGCATATAGGTGCCTATCATATCATATGAGATAGTCATTTACATGATTACATCAGTTGCATACATAGTAAGTGCACCAGGTCATCCATATACAATCATCATATAGTGTCACACAAAAAAAATTAAAAACATAGATAAGTGCATCACATAAGTTGCATAATCATATAGATACCATTTTTGCATTCACACACATTAGAGACATATCAAGTAAAAACACCCAAGTCTGCATTAGGTCATATAGAATCACATAGCATCATATAAAAATCTGCATTAGACAAACATTGCATAGCATCAAGTAAAACATCTAAATCTGCATTAGATAAACATGTGCATCGTGTCATACAATAGAAATGCATCCATAACATAGAAATGCATCCATAACATAGAAATGAGCAAATTGCATATAGAAAGCATCATATAGCTACATCATCATATAAATATCATACAATGTGTCCAAATGTACAATATCAAGTGGTCCATCTCTGAGTTAGTGTCATATACAAAAGGTACATCCCAAGGATGGTGGTACATGTCTCAAAAATATAAAAATGGTACATAAGTCTATCTAGCTATCTGAGCCATCAAAAATGGTACATAGGATCCAAAATTTGCAAAGTCTCTGCTATCCCTACTACTGGGAACCGCTGCTACCAGTAGTATCTCCCGTATCCCCTCCTCTGCTGGTCGCAGACTGCTGTGGACCCACCACAGAGGCTCCTGACCTCGATCCACCCACTCTCTGGGGAGCCATAGACTGGCTCTTGTAGCTCGAGGCCCTCTGACTAGCTGACATGACATCGTGGTATAAACCTTGATAATACTGTGCCTGAGCCTGCGCTTCGGCAAGCTCACCCTATACCTGCGCAAGCTGTGTCTATGTCTACACTAGCTGTGCCTATGCCTGGTGCACCTGCCCAACTAGGAAACTGCTCATCGCATCTATCCCCAGGGCTGCCACTATAGTATCTCGCTCTACGTGGATAACCCGTATCCATGCATCAGCCATGTCCCTCTCTTTGGTAAGCCCCATAATAAACTCTACATCTGTCTCTCGCCAAGCATCAGCCATCCTGAGCTGTGCCTGCAACTGTCTAACCTATCCTCTCAAAGTGGCTATAGCCCTCTCCTGGACGTCTAACTATACTAGACCTTGGGTTGCCTATACCTATCCCTATCCTTGTGGCTGGGGTCCTTACTGCTGTGCTACCTGCTGAGGTGGCAACATCTGTACCTACGGTGCCTGTTGTGTGACCTGTGGTGGCACTACCTGTTGGGTGTGGGAAGGTCCCTCCTTGCCTCTACTCCTCTGTCTGGGTCAGCCTCCATCGTCTCTATCATCTCCCCCATCTTTGCCACCTCCTTGTCCAGCTCTCCTCCTCCTCCTCCCCATCCGGCCAACCTGGCCCTCATCGTCTGAATCTGCCTCGTCTATCCATGGCACCAGCTCCCCAAGCTCTGAATATCTCAGAAATGGGTGGGCAGTGAACCAATCCTCATAGTCTTGGGTCATCCCAACATTTGCAATCCCCCTCCTCATGTCCCAGGTGATGTAAGGCGTCTACCAAAACTTTGCCAAAGCCTCCTCATAAGATGCCATCGGTCCCCATTTGAGCCTCTCAACATGAGTCCTTGCAAATCAAGCCTGTCCCTGTGGCATGCCCTACCTCCTCCCAAACTGTCGCTGTACTCGGCTGACAATCTGCCACTCCAAGATAAACCGTGTTCACCCAATCAGCCACCACGTCTGACAGCAGTAAGGTAGCTCATCTACCTCATCATCCCATGGATCACAGTCTAGGTATGGCCGCCAAACGACAATGTCTACTCCATCCAAAGCATGTCAGGAAATCACTCCTATGTATCCATAGCTATATGGCTCTCCCCTTTGTCTGCCAAACACACATATCGAGCTAGTGATCGCTATGTGCTCCCATAGACAAAACTGTAGCAATGACATGCCTGCAGATATGCTCGCACCCCTGTGATATACCACCTGATGCATGTCGTGGTAGAGGTGCACTAGTACACAGACACCCCAAGCATACCGGGTGCCCTCTGTAATCATCTGCTCCATGATCCAACCCCATCCAATGGGGAACCTGTGTGATCTCCTATCGGGGCATACCATGCCTCGAATTAGTCCTGCTACAATCCCTGGGAAGTAGTCATAATAGTCATAAATATCCTGCCAGGAGATGCCCTGCCCGACCAGCTCGGGGTCATTGAACACTCGCTTGCACTTAGTAAGTCCTACATCTCTTTGTGGATCATACTCCACCAGCTCACCCTAAATGGCTAAGTTAAGAATCCTGTACACGTCCTCCAATGTAACGGTCATCTCACCAGTAGGGAAGAATCAAGTCCCATCGCACGAAGTGCCTCTCTATCCAACTCTATCAGTGTGTGTCTCTGCAACATAGGCATAGGGAACTATTCCCTAGACTGAAGCATATCTCGTATATCCTCCTGCAAGCATGCAAAGCAAGGCGTCAACCTAAAGCTGCAAGTACCATACTCAACATATCTATAGAAACATATCAACTAACTTAGCATTTCAAATTGATCAAAACAACACACTACATCTCTTGACTAGATTCCTACAATCTCAGAGATAGCTTATCGATTGACGCGTCAAATAGGACGCTAATCGAGTCAATTTTTTAAAGTAAACTGCCTATCTATAACATATGTGCCATAATAGGTGGTATATGCACTATTTCCTAGCAAATGCACCATTTCTTTATAGATGTGCCACTTCTGACAAGTGCGCCGCAAGAATCCATGCATGCCTCGTCCTATACCGTGAATGCGTTGTCCTGTCAAATGTACAACTACATACTGTAAATGCACTGCCGAACTATGCATGCACCACCTAAACTCATGCATGTGCTGCTTGAGTGTATGCGTCGTTCTATATCATACGTGCACTGCAGAACTACCTATGTGCAGTTTCACGTGGCATATGTGCCACACTGTGTTTCAGCACTTTTGTCTATCCTAATTTTCTCCTAGCATTTATTGCTATCAAACGCGACCCTAGGAGATGTTTTTTGAGATACATACTAGGGATCCTACCTCTGCTAGCTAGTTGAATCGATGGATGTGCTCGAACCAATGCTCCTCGCGTGGAATGTCCATCCTCATGCTGATTGCTCTATGCTCTGTGCTCCTCTAAGCTCTCCAAAGTAAATCAAACTAAGACAAGTGTGCAAATGAATTATCTTGTGGACCCATCTCCTATATATAGCATGCAAACCCTAATCTGGCTAGGTGGTGGCAGTGACTACTTCCCGCACCCGTTTTCTTCCCATTTCTCAGAAACGCATCCTACTTTCTTCAAACCTAACCAAGTTTCCCTTTGTCTTCAGGAGATTGTCCGTCTCTCGTCCTTTTGCCTTCTTCCTGTCTAATCTCCCGAGGGGGCATCCTATCATCATAACCTATACCAGGGGAAAACTGGTGCATGTATCACTATTCAACAATCAATTTCTTTGAAGCTACGATGTAAACTGCATTGCATCAAAGAGGGGCAAAATGTATATGCCTAAAAATGACATGATTCAATCTAAATAAATATTCTTAATAATTATTCCCTTCTAATTCCTCTATCAATAAATAAATAAACAAATTTGTTTATTTGATTCATATTCCTCTAATTTAATTAAATATCAAAATATTTAATTACATCTTCTAAAGTCAAAATTAAATAAAATCCTTTATTTAATTAAATTCTTTCAAACAATTAAATAATTCTTAATTATTTAATTAAAGTCAATTCGTTCTTCCAAATGTTAATAAATCAAAATCAAATTTATTTAAATCCTCTCAATCTCCAAAAAAAAAATATAATCAAATATTTTATTTATTCTTCCAAATCATGCACAACAATTAAATAAATTTATTTATTTAATTTGCTTTCTTATCTTCTAATTCTTCAATTATTCTGCCAAATCTTCTAAAAATAAGTTTTCTTCTTCATGCACACACAATAGAATAATTTATTATTTAATTTCTCTCAAATCATGCAAAAGCAAATCACAAGTTGAGTTATCTATTCAATCAACCTTGTTTTTATCAATATCTCTTAAATTAGAAAAAAACTTTTCTAATTTATGAAAAGCATGTCTTATCTTTAGAAAAGAAAGTAGTTAACTCAAATAAAACAACTTTTGTGTGACACTTGTCTTTTTCTTATTCGTTGCACGTTCTTCAACTCTTCTATATTGTTGATCTTCTCAAGTCTTCTAAACCATTGATCTTATTTCTCTCAAGTCTATAAATTGAACCTTATTCTTCCATTTCATTCATCCAAGCTTTAAGTATTGTTACTCTGATTACAGCATGCATTTGGCACCAATTCCTTCATTGCTTGTGATCACACTCGTTATTGCATTCCACTACCATCATTGTGAAGCTCATCTTCATGGTGATATTACCATAGCCATTCTCAATTGACATTCTTGAAAGAAAGCAAGGAAGTGCACTCTCTGAGGGCCCTATTTCATACATTCAAGATCGATTGTGATAGGCGATCAATGTAAGCTATGAATTAAGGAGGTTTTCTTTGTTGTTTGTTCATTGTTTATTTGAATCTCTTTTATTCACCATTTCATTGAGTTTTGGGTATCTTGATATTTGATATTATTGATTATTCTTTTGAATCTAATTTTCCCTTAACAGTTATCACGCCTCCTACTCTAAACTAAGATACATAATAGTGCATCAGTCCGAAGGTGCTCAGAGATTCGGATTGATGCCTTTAGGGCTACTTCTTAGGGCGAGTAGTCAGAGATTTCACAAGAGAGATTGAATCAGAGTAGAAGAGTACAAGTATGTGCCCTTTGCCATTAATGTCAAAGGGGGAGAGAAGCCATGTGAAAAACTTAGATAGAAAAAGAGTGCAGATGTGTAAAGAGAAAGGGGGAGAATCTTGTCTTAATGGTCTCTACAAGTTTTCACATCATATGTTGCCATCAATGACAATGTGGGACTTTGTTGCAAGTATGTGCCTAATCAGTGTTGTCATTGATGTCAACATATCATTGTTGTCATTGGTGTCAACTATGTTCTATTCTATTACTTGTTTAGAAGCCTTGTGTGTTGAGGATATTGAGAAAATTGGCCTCTTCGGAAGAATCAAGTGAGTTACAGTGAAGTGTAGTACAGACAATGAGTTGTATGCTGAAGAAAAATCTAGTAAACTACTTCGCATTTATTGCTTCTTGAAGATCATGGTCTGCAGATTGGAAGTAAGTTAAAAGGATGTTTGAAGATGCTAAATCTTGAGTTTGAGCCTCCGGTGTGAAGTTGTGAGAAAGTTGCATTCACCAGAGTAAAGCCTGCTCATTTTGATTATTCTCTAGTGACAAGGAGAAAGTATTATGCTCCGCATTCCTCCACAATAAAGTATTTTACTCTATGGTTCTAGAGGGAAGTCTGGGATGATGATAAGTGCCTACAATTGAAGTGGTTCATGTTTTGGTGGTCTGCAAGCTATCTTTCTTTTATGACAGTCGAAGACAGTGAAGTTCATGTGTTCTGGTGAGAAGATTCCTATGGATAAAGTGGTTAAGGTTTGTACGGTTGCTTCTAATGATTATAATGTGCTTGTGGATGTCTCCTAATCATGTTCCTATCTTCATATTGGTCTATGTTAAGGAATTGAGATCGTGTTTGAAGATTGTTCCTAGATAGTGTAACGTGTAACTAGCCTTAGCCGACTTGGTTAATTCTAGTTATTGCGGAGATTCCTTGAAGATTGTGGAAGTGTGTTGTAGTGTGGAAGATCATGTTTGAGTCCCAGATAAGGCATGGCATGATCCGTATACATCTTTACTTCATTTCCTTTGCATAATATTGTAATAGGTCAAGACCTATTTTGTGAATGTTTGTAATGCCGACCTTGGAGATTGTTCCAATGGTTGATGATTGTAATGCCAACCTTGATGATCATTCCAAGGTTGATGAAGTATATAATACTTGTAGTTGAGTCATGGAAATATATCCTTGAGCGAAGATGGAAAATAATAAGAAAGGTCCAAAAGGTAGAGCAGAGAAGAGGCAGAGCAGAGTAGAGGTAGAGCAGAGCAAAGGAATTATTGTACTTCAATCATAGACATAAAAAGTTGTTGATAGTGGTAGTGAGCTACCAGTAGGGTTTAAAAACCCTTAGGGTTTAACATCCCTTAGGGTTTAACAACCCTTATTGTAATCTTGCTAGGTTTAGGGTTGAGGCAGTGAGCCTGCTAGACCTAGTTGTGCTTGATGGCAGTGAGCCAGTATGTTTAGGCCCATGGAGTGACCAAGCTTGGACATCATTATTTCAAGATTGTAATATATATTGATAGCCAATCCTCTCAGTAGTTTTTCCCCACCTTGGGGTTTTCCACGTAAAATCTGGTGTCTCTTGTGTTTGATGTTGTATCTGTGATTAAGTTTCTGATTTCATGCATTCATTGTTAAATCATAATAATTGTGGATAAGTGATTGATGTTTAATTGTAGAAGTGTTTAAGTTTTTGAGACAACTGATTCATCCCCCTCTCAGTTGTCCAGGGCATATCAACAGGAACCACATCTTCTCGAATTTGAAAGGGCATCGTTCAGGTGCAACATCTCCCAGTATTTTCAAATCTATAGGAAAGTGATCCAAACTAGAAGTAGACACTAAAGAACATTCCAGGGTGAAAGGGAACTGGTTCAATTCACTTCTTAGTAAGAATCTATCTAGTTTTTCTACAATGTTAGAAAAATTGCTCCTTCCGTTAGACCATGTATATTGGTCATTCCTCTTTGGGACTTCAATTAGTGCATTCTTTCCCATGAATGATTTGAAATCTATCTAAGATTGCAGTTTCCTCCAAACCCCTCCTAACTTGTCCTGGCTATGAAGGATGGCATTGAAGTCTCCCCCTATAATTACCACTTGATTATCGACACAAGACAAGAAGGCTTCCAATTCCTACCAAATTACTCTCTTTGCAGCTAGAGGCACAAGCCCATAGACATTGATTAGAATGAAATTCAGACTCACCACCAGCCCCTTTACACTGCACGCCATCCAATGCCTGTTTATTGCCAGTTCTTCTACCTTGACATATTGATGTTTCCAGAGAATAGCCATTCCCCCCGAGGCTCCTTTTGCTTCACTCATGCTTATTTTCTAGAATTTTAGATTCCTCTTCCAATTTTCTACCTCTGTTCTAGCTAGTTTAGTTTCCTATATCATACATATGTCTGCTTTTAATAGTTCCAAATAACGCTTGACCAAGCACTTCTTTTTAGGGGCGTTTAAGCCCCTAACATTCCATGAAGATATCTTCATTAGCCCCTAGGAAGGGTCTTTCCCTTCCCAGATCTCAACATTCGTGTTATCTTTTGTTGTCCTTCAACATCCCCATCTTCTTTTAGTTTCTCAATGTTAGGATTTTTCCCTCTCTTTTTTGCCTCCCCACAATCCAGGGACAAGCGTCTAGGTTCTTCCATCTTGATTCCTAATTTATGATGCCTCCCCGATCTTGTCCCTTTTTGTAGGAACTTTTCTTCTTCCTTGATGATCCATTCCTTAATCTTGGGTGTCCATTCGTCTTCCTCCAAGACAAGTTCTACCCCTTCTTCCTCCAAGATAGGAACCTCCCCTACTTCCAGAGGCACTTGGCTCTCTGATCTCTATTCTTCTCTGAAGGCCTCTGTTTGAATTATGGAGACCCCAAAAAGATCTCTGGCTAAGTCCTCTATTGCCTCTCGATCAAGGATGGTTGGAGACACAATTGGAGTGTTTTCCTTTTAGAATGAATCCATCTAATTTTCTGCCTCCACATTTTCTGCTTGGGAAGTCGCATTCTCCTCTGTGCTCTTGCTTGGTGTTCTTTCTACTCCTTCGATGTCTGGATTGGATTCTGTCTCCAACTCTTGAGAAACCACATGTTTCTACTTGCTGATGATTGGGTGCTCCATCTTGTTTTCCTTCGCATTTTCCTTCTCCTTACCTAACTGATCCTCCTTCATCTCTTTATTTTCTTGATCCATTTTTGTTTCTACCAGAATAGGAGGGATGTTCACACCTCCAGGTGGAGCTTCTTGACCTGATCCTTCCACACTCTTTTTTTCAAACTCAGGACATTGAGGCTCAATTTCAACATTTGTCTCCATTTCCCAACTTCTGTTATCAATTCTAATTCATCCGGCAATTCACTTCCAAGGTCTACATCTACACAAATTTTGACGAATTCTCCAAAGTCTATCTTCAGTATTTTTTCATCTACTTGAATGAAGGAACCTAGTGCATCCCCAATTATTGAGAGCGCCTCATCATTCCAAAATTTTGAAGGTAGGTTATGGAGTCTAATCTATATAGGGGTTTTCCCCAGTTCTTGGCTCAGAGGGTCGAAGTTTAGAATCCATTGTTTTATATAGAAGGCACATCCTTCTAACATTAATCATCTTCTACCAAGGATATCTTGCTTGGTGTTTTTTGAATTACATTCTATAAATATAAAGCCATTATGGAGAGATTTGATTCTTACCTGAGCCCCCCACCTGACTTCTCACCATTTACGCATCCTTAGCCATGAGATCCTCTTACCAGCCCATTTAGCGAATAAAGCCATTTATCTCAACTGATCCATGTTCTCCTCCATCTCTTTGGAATTAATTACCACAACCAAGGAATTGTGGTTCACTTTCCTTCTCGATTTTGCTACTCTTTATCCTCTGTGTTCTTGCCATACTTTTCTTTCTACCCTTCGATTATAATGCCACGTGCCCTCAAACCTCTACGATTGGTTCCAATAGTTCCTTATTCCTGCCTTGCCCTCTCTCAATTGGATCCCATTGGCACTCGTTGCAAAATGTGGGATGTCTGTATCGGTAGCATTCTACACTTTCTTTCCTCCTTTCGTTGCTTCTGTGCCAAAATTCAAATTTCGAGTGCGAGCCATCATCTCATATCAAATCAATTCACAATCTTTAGAAAAATATTACATTACATTTATAAATCTTATTTTACTAAATATAAGATAAATAAATAAAATTTAGCAAATCAAATATAACTGTATACTAATAATAATATATATTTTTATATATAACACTAATTAAATTAACCTATAAGAAATCTAATAACTTAATTGATCTTCCATGAGTCGTGTGTGTGTGTGTGTGTGTGTGTGTGAGAGAGAGAGAGAGAGAGAGAGAGAGTTAAGTTTAGTCTCAATCTTTACACATTTTTAAATCTAGAATTGATTTGTAGTTTATCCATTTTTTCTATAATTAAGTTTAGTCTCAATCTTTAATACACATTTTTTTAATCTAGACTTGATTTCTAGTTTATCCATTTATTATTCTAAGTCAAATATGCAAGTGTGGTTGATGTAGATTCAACTTCTTAACTTTTAAATTCAAAATGAATCTTGGGCTTATACCAATGCCTTTCCTATTAATCATTATTTTTCAATTTAAATGTGAAATATGTGACAAACCCTAGTCCATTTGAATCATAACCAAACCCCCATGTATCTCATACTTTACCATTGCATCATCATTTAGAGAGGATAATCCAAGCATCAAAATGTTATCTAGCAACTAAGCATATATTGCAAGATTGTTTACCATGTCTTCGATTTTGTTTACATTGTTAAATTGGTTAAATGGTTTCGACCAAGAAGAAGACTCCTTTAGAAAAATACCCCAATATCATTAGAGAGAGAGAGAGAGAGAGAGAGAGAGAGAGAGAGAGAGAGAGAGAGAGAGAGAGAGTAATTTAAAATAGAGAGAGTAGGAGAGAAAGATAGATATAAGAGAGATAGGGAGATAGAGAGAATGAGATGTATAGAGACAAAGACAGAGAGACAAAGAGAAATAGAGAGATAGAG
The DNA here is from genome assembly GCA_027924645.1 of Cunninghamia lanceolata. Lineage (NCBI taxonomy): Eukaryota > Viridiplantae > Streptophyta > Pinopsida > Cupressales > Cupressaceae > Cunninghamia > Cunninghamia lanceolata. The sequence continues at coordinate 958,864 of BSBN01000064.1, forward strand.
AGGGATACAAGCATATATATATAGACATACCTACATTTGTGCCTGTCTCTTTCTATCTTTTTGGCCCTCTCTATCTAATTCTCTCTATTCAACTCTCTCTATCTTTCTCTAGCTCTCTATTACTCTCTTCCTCTCTATTTTGAAAATTACTCTCTCTCTCTCTCTCTCTCTCTCTATATATATATATATATATATATATATATAGAGAGAGAGAGAGAGAGAGAGAGAGAGAGAGAGATGAATGGATAGAAGAGATAGATCTACTATTAGGTTGTCTTTCTAATTTAGGCTTAATGAATGTTTTAGTTCAAAACATTACTATGAATTTATGAGAAAAATTATTACATTATATCAAACTAAATGTCTTGTAAATAAGTTATTTTTAAAAATAAATTTGAATTCCTTAAAGATTCATGAAGGAGACTTTGTAATTAAACATTTTAAACCTGGCTTACATAGATGTAACATTGTTTATCATAGGATACAATATTTTTGTTTTGAAGCCTATTTATCTAAAGGGGATCAATATCCTTTCTTTGTTCTCTAGAACTGGAGCTACAAAAGTCACTTTGCATCATTTGGGTATACCGCTCAATTATGTTGTATCTACAAAAAATGGAGATAGGAACAACTAGAACATTCACTAATTTATAAAGTTATTGTAAGTGTATGAAAAACCAATATATGGTGAAGGACATGATCTAGATTCATCAACTCCACTCAACCAAAATAGGGAGATAGAGAGGGACAAGAAGATAGTAAGAGAGAGGCACACACACACACACACACACACACACACATATATATAGATAGATAGATAGATAGATAGATAGATAGATATCCTTTTTTGTTCTCTAGAACTAGGGGTACAGAAGTTACTTTGCATCATTTGGGTATACCACTCAATTATACCATATCTACAAAAAGTAGAGATAGGAAGAACTAGAACATTCACTAATTTATAAAGTTATTGTAAGTGGAACAACCAATACATGCAATATGAAGTACATAGATCTAGAGAGAGAGAGAGAGAGAGAGAGAGAGAGAGAGATTCATTCTAACCTTGGTTTCATTTTGCAAGGATCTAATAGAGAGAGTAAAGTTAATATATTATATTAGAAATATGTTTACTATTAATTTATGTGTCATGCATAATTCCAAAACATATATATAGATATATAAATATAATTTAAACACTCAATTTTAGAATAAATATTATACTAAAAGTATTAAAATCTAATATATTCTATATTATTTTCAAAATTTATATTTATTCTTATATATAAACAAGGCAACAACATGACAGAGGACAACATGCTTGATTTAACATGATTAAGGGCTAGGACCATGAACATCCAATTCATGAAGGAGAAGTCCTTTGGAACCAAACATTTAAAAACTAGCTTCCATAGATGTAAAATTGTTCATTATAGGATACCATCTTTTTGTTTTGAAGCCTATTTATCTAAAGGGGATCAATATGCTTTCTTTGTTCTCTAGAACTAGGGGTGCAGAAGTTACTTTGCATCATCTGGGTATACCACTCAATTATGTTGCATCTATAAAAAATGGAGATAAGAAGAGCTAGAACATTCACTAATTTATAAAGTTATTGTAAGTGGATGAACAACCAGTACATGCAATATGAAGGACATGATCTTAGCCAAAAACTCCACTCAACCAAAACAACATTGGTTAGGGATTGTTATAATACTTGACATATCTAAAGCATTTTACAAGTGTGATTTGAACTTCCTCCTAAAGGCTCTATGAAAGTTTAGATTCAACAAATAGATGATTGATCGTATAGAATGTTGTATTTGCACCCCTCATTCTCCATCACAATAAATATCGAAAAGGGTAAATAGATGTAGAGGCTTAAGGCAAGGAGATCCCCTTAGTTCCTAACTATTTATTATCATGAGAGAATCACTTCTAAGAAATATAGCTTTCCAATAAAAAGAAAGGAAAATCTATGGCTAGCCAGCTGTAAATGGAGGAACTAGATACATAGGTTATCATTTGCAAATTACATTATCTTCTATTCCACTCTTTGTCTTCTTGAAAGAAACTAAATTAAAGCAATTATTCATAGCTAACAATAGGCTTTAGGGAAAAATAGGAAATGTCCCAACCCACAAGAAAAAGGTGATTCTTAATATCTAGGGATACAAAGAAGTGTGACTACCAATGAATTAACTAGGATTTTTGATACATTAGAAAGAAACCAATGGGCTAAGCGGAAAGAACCAACACATCACTCATGTCAACACACCTAGAAGAATAACAGGGGTATAATATTGTCATTGTATAGGTTGATTGGATGAAATTTCTTGTTATTAGGTGTTGTCATTTGTTATTATTTATATACATTATTAATATAATTATATAACTAATGGTTTAATTAACTTGCTTGTGTTTGAAAAAAATATTTTGATTTGCCTATAAGTGATGAAGAAAATAATATAAACATCATAACTCCATGCAAGAGTATTGACTTATTCTTTGGGAATCTCTTTGATGCACCAATAGTCTTCTTAGAGTGTAATTTTGAAAACATAGGAAGAGAGAAACATGATAAAAACATAGGAAGAGAGAGAGATCTCATAGAGAGGAAGTGTGTGAGAGAGAAGGGGGGAGGGAGACAAAGAGAGATAAAGAGAAATAGAAAATGAGAGAGGTGGAGAGACAGAGAGAGACACATATGTAGAGAGATAATGTTGTTTCCTATTAAATTATTATAAGGACTTCCACTTTTAAGATGTTTATAGAAATAGTTATTATACACTAACCTTGATACATGGCTTAAAATATGAATTGGTTTAGGAGAAAACCACATGTATTTTATAGAGAGGAGTTTTATGCCATTAAAAATTTGTTTAGCACAACTGAAATCTTATTTTTTTTAAAAGTCCTTATTTTTAAGATTCAATTTTTAACAGTTACATATATATAACAATGTTTGGAAATTTCTCCTACCAACTTTTAAAGTTTTTTTGAGATGTAACATCCTTAAAATTAAATTCAGTTAGTACTAACTAATTATTCAGTTAGCATTTTAGTGTTTGATGTTTCTTTTTCTGGCTTTTGGTTGTAGCAGCATTGTCTGCCCTATTTCCAGTTGGCTGTTTGCTTTCCATCTGCATTTTTCACTTTTGGCAGCTTGTCTTCTCTTTATTTTTTGTTTTCTGTTTATTAGCAGTCTTTGAAATAATAGACATCATAGAGTTAAATCCTTCATTTCTCTTCTCTTTGCTCTCTACTCTCTTTATGATAGATCGGAATGTGATCGGAAAGAGAAAAAAACTCGTAGAATTACAGTATATGAAACATAGAATTACAGTATATGAGATGTTCTTCTGGTTTACTTTTACCTCGATTAATTTATCAAAAACTATTCAGTTAGCATTGTTGGGCAGCACGAGAAGTTCTTCAACAGACCGATCTCAGGCTAACGTCAGCCGATCTAATATTCAACTCTTTTAAACAGTTTCCATATATGACTGATGAGAAGTTGCTCTGCAATCTGCAGATCATATCAGACGTACATCACGTGGACTGCTTTCTATAAAAGAAACATCCCTATTGGGCAATGATTCTGTCTTCCATTTAATACACCCGAAACTCTTTATTGCAGGTCAGCATTTTCGCCGCATCAACTTCATTGAAGAGCATATGAAACTGCCAGTCAAGTGGCCACACTGGCTGGAAATATTTTTTCATGAGTACATTCTGATTATCTGGATTTGATGTGGAAGTGTCATAGACAGCCCATGCTATTTGGGCATGTTACTCACATTTATTACACTGTCAATCCTGTGGGGCAAATTCTATAGCATGGCTTTATTTTCCTGCAAAGTACCTTTTAATATTGACGGAGATTGAGAGATGGACAAATAGCAGTAGCCCAAGTTCCCTTCTGTTACTCGACATAGACTATGGGTGTACTTGTAATGATGAGCGTAGCAGTTGAAGGAATAAGAAAGGACATTTTATTACTCAGAAAATCATACAAGTTCACGCAGATATTCCCCCATAAAACAGGTTTCCAATACAGAACAATACAGAATTAAGGACCCAGTAGTTAGTTAAGGGGTCTTATTGTTGATATAGTACTTGTGGTTATAGGATCTAGTCCTGCAACATATTCATATTATATATTGTTAGGAATTATTCCACATGTAAATAAGAAAATGAGAGAGGTGGAGAGACATAAAGAGAAATAAATAGTCTTTGTGAGACTCATCTCCTTGATCCGTGGTTGATTGTACAAGGGTTTGGGTCCTTTCAAAAACCCACGGGTTCTCAACTTGGATTAAAAGTGATTACCCATAAGTAAAAAACAAGTGAAATAATTTTTTTTTTGCTTATATAAAATATCATAACTATCCACTACAAGTGTGTCATTTATAAAATAAGGTGCTCAACTAAACAAGTATTGTTCTTATGTGGACCAATACTATTTTTTATGATGGGGATGTACATGCATTGGAATACTTCATATTATATGTTTGTCCTATGACAAATGTAAAAAGTGAATACAATAAATACTTTGTATTTTGTCATGACATGTATAAGGTTGTAAAAAGTTTTATGATCATTTAAAGTTGAATATAAGTTGTATTTTAAATAAAAATGTGTTGTTTTTATAACAATAAATAGTATTTTATGTTCAACTATTAGGTCATTTGTGTTGGATGTAAAGGTTAGAGATAACAAGATTCATGGTTACCAAAAGGTATTGACATCATTAAGGTTGCATATAAGTTATATTATAAATAAGAATATGATGTTGTTTTAACAACAAATGATATTTTTTTCTCAACTACTAGGGATTCCATGATAAAATATTTGTCAAATTTTTAAAAATTCATTTTAAAGACACTTCTCACTAGACGTGCTAATGTGGCAAGTTGCGTGATGAGTCACACCTTCAAACCATAGTTGTAGATAGATAAGAGTTTGTGATGTTCAGAATTGGACCCAAGCACGATGCAGATGAGTTGGGCCTTGAGGTGACACACGAGGGACCATGAACCCTTGTAGAGGTGACACTCCAATCACTCTCGCTCCAATAGCAATAGCTAGTGGGGTGATAGTAGCATTAAGGGGTTTCACATCTCCCTTGAAAGCAAGGATTCGTGGGCCTCAGTCGTAGTGATCACACCTGCCTATGGGGCATCTACATTGCCTTCACTATGATCACTGTTGTCAGTTTCTTCTTCTCCTTGTTGTTGTTGTTGCTGTGTTGTTTATTGGACTCTTTGCAAGATTGTAGTAGTTGTAATTATAATGTGTCTTGGAGTATAGCTTGCCTTGAGACAATCAAGTTTGTTGGCAATGCAAAGACAAATAATCTCAAGTCTTCTTCATTCTAACTCTGGGATCTCTCCGAGAAGTCTACCTTCTCGATTCATATGTTCTTCTAAACACCTCCTTAAAAATTCAAGATCTTCCTAAAAACACTTTCATTCATTGTCTGCACTGATAGTCAAGAATGACAAATCTCAAAAAAGAGAAGCTAGATAAAGACATTGCCTAGGGGAGAATTGCCTTTTCAAACCCTTATGTGTCATCTGGGTCATCCAATCCTCCTCAAAATACCCTGCAGACAAATGTATGTTAATCCATATCCATCTAGCGCTTCAATGGCTACTTTGTTTGATTTAAGGAGCAATCCCCAGTTGATGGATGCTTTAGCGAGGCAAGTTATTGTCAAGCTTGTCCTGACTCCTAAAGAAGAAATATAATAATTCAAAGAAGGAAAGGTTTTCTAGATGATGATGAATTGGTTAAGCAACAAATTTCTAAACTCCATTTAAAACTATTTCAGAAAACTAAATACCACTAAAATGCAATTGTAGAAAAAAGGATTGGTTAGCATAGATAGGTATCACTGAAAATGTCCGAACCAACAAAAATTGCATAATGTTGAATTTGCATAATATAATACCTAAATATGCAAAATAATATCAAATAAAATGGTATCAGAGCCAAGTTTGGCTTGATTTTGCATAAAATTGTCTAAATTTCTGGTGTGACAAATTGGTTCTTTCAGTGTGTGTTTTTACAACATAAGATTCTACATTTTGAGCTTTAATCTATAAATCACTTCCTACCAACAAATCATTTTTCATATCTACTGCTAAGTCATCAATATTTATTGTGCAGATATTTGCCACTAAGCAATCCAATTTCTCTATGCTTTAGAGTTCTTCTGTTATTTGCTAATTGCTATGTGGAGTCTTGATTCATACCTCCCCCAGAGTTTGGAATCTTCATTTAAGATAGTAAAAGACTTAGGGGTTGGCCATCTGCTAGGTTCAAAACTAGTGATCTCTTTAGACTAACTAAGTGCAATCTCAAGTTAAAATTTCTAGTTCTTTTTATCCTTTAATATCTAGCTAAAGATTCTTTGATCATGGCTACTCTTTCAGGTATCTTAGTGATTTTAATGGCTTTTCCTTTTTTTTTTTCTTGTTCTTCTTCTTCTTTAGGAGTTAGGACAAGCTTGAGACTAACTTGCCTAGCTAAACCATCCATCAGCTTAGGATTTCTACTTAAATTAGACCAAGTAGCCATTAATGATCTGGATGGATATGGATTGACAGACATTTGTTTTCATAGGGTATTCTGAGGAGGATTGGATGAACTGGATGATGCATCCAGGTTGTAATCCATATATTGTTTATTATGGGTATGAGCTTGGTGTGGATTGACAATGGGACTCTCCCTAACCATGGAATAACTTCTACTTGGTACTCGTAGGGATCTCCTACTAGGCTGTGGTTCAGGTGCTTGTTCTAAAATAGTCTTCTTAGGATTTGTTAACATGTCAATAGTTGAAATTATCTGTCTTTGGATATGAGGAGTATTGGAGAGAAGAGGTTTTGAAGAAACATCTATATCTTAGAACCTTGGTCTTCCTCCATTTACTAATCTTTTGATAATAAGAAAGCCTATATCAAACCTTGTATGGTCAATATGACGACCATAGTTTGACAAAGTCTTATTACCCTTTGGATAAGATACCCCGACTGGAAAATTTGAAGGTGGAAAGATTGTATTAGGTATTTTGTAAATACACCAACCTACTATAGTACAATATATTGACCCTGGTTGTAAATCAACTCCTTTGATTTGAAGTAATAGACAAAAAGCTGAGGAAATATGATCATCATCTGAGGAAATTGTAAAGTTTGGTTGGATAGAACAAACTCCATCTCCCTTTTCATCATCTAAGAACCCTCTAAACTTACTACAACTTGTTCCCAAACTCTACATATAGTATCTATTAATGTAGCAAAATATTCAACACCTATGTCATAGTTGAACTGTGGGTGAACAATGATATCAATATACGAAAAGTGCACATGAAAGAAACCTTTATCTTTCCATCTCTGGACATCTCTTGGCATTATGAATGGAAGATAAATAGGTCTAATTCCTAAATATTTGACATGTAAATTTAGCTCATTTTGGCAGACTAATGTGATCATTCTAGCTTTAATTCCTCTTTCGGGATATAAATTAGAAATTGAGACTTCACAGAATTTAAAATTTCCTTTATCATCTACCATGATTTTTGTATCTTCAATAACATCATGTAATGATACTTCAGAAGAAGAATTTGCATGCAAAAAATGTCATATGCCATTATGAAAATAGTAGAGAAAATTCTTACTTGAAATTTTGGAAAGCCTTCTCTAGTACACTTTTGCTGACTTACTTCTTCCCTTCACATGCCCTCCTAGCTTCAACATGGGACTTACAATTGTGGTCTTCCCAGGTACAAGCTAACTTACCCTCAATCTTTGAAGATTGTAATCAACTAAATCATAACAAAAATTTAGACAATTTTATGAAAAATCAACCCAAACTTGGCTCCGATACCATTTTATTTAGAAGCTAAGATTGGATATACATTAGAAATTCTTAGAAGATGATAACCAAAATAATACTTTGAACCAATAAGGACTCAAGTATTCCTAACTAGATTTCTTATTATCCAGATCCTTGAGATGATCAAGTTCATTGGCAATGTAAAGACAAAAAAATATCGAATCTTCTTCATTATAACTCTGGGATCTCTCCAAGAAGTCTATGTTCTCGGTTCCTATGTTCTTCTAAATGCCTCCTTTAATTTTCTTAGTGAATCTATCGAAGGATGTCTTCTTGTTCTTGAATTTGCACTTTAATTAGTTCTTCTTGTTCTTGATTTTCTGTGTTATCTAGATCTTATGTTTCATGGAGATGTACTATTATCTCCTCTAATTCTTGTTGTACCCAATCCTCTCTCACACCATGGCACATCAGGTGCTTAGCGAAGAGAATATGAGTGTTAAGAGTTTACGTTATGTGATGTGTTTTTTGATGCCTCATGGTGAAAGTGGGGGCTTAAATTGCCTATAGTTTTGAGTTGATTGTCTCATGATGAAAGCGAGGGCTTAATACTTGAATGTCAAAGTTATGCAGGTTTAACTACAAAGCTTCTAAGTGCAAATTAAACTATATTCAAATTAAACAACATGCATGCATGTGATTCTTTTTGTTCTTTTTAGTATTTTCAATGTCATCTAATTACTTTGAAAATAAATATGTTTGTAGGCTAAATGATTTTTCCTAGATGAAATTTTAACTATATTTTAGTATTTTCGATGTTGTGATTAAACAAGAAGAATAATGTGATTAATCTATGAATGCAAAAGAAATGAACAAGCAATCTTTTCCTGGGCATACTAAGAAAACTTTCTTTTTTAATCATGAAGAAACATAGATTTACTTCTCCAAATGAAAATGGTTTTCTAATTACTAGTAAAATAGTAAAATGAGCATGTACTTTGATTGTGCCAATGCTAGGAAGATAGTCCTTAGAGGTATTTGAGTATCCTTCTCTAGAATAGTGGGGTACTCCACTTGGTGACATGAAGAAGAAATAGGATGTAAATAAATTGAAACAAAAGAAGCTCCGTGGCTTGTATGGATATAAAGAAAAAGAGACTTGAGGCCTATATGGGAATCTTGGTTGGGATAAGGCTTATAGAGATATCTATCTTAAAAAATATCTACTTTAAAAACATATAAGAAAAAGGCTCAAGGCCTATATAGAAGCTTGAATAAATTGAGAAGCTTTATGAGAGCACAAGTGAAGAGATCCAAGCATGTTAAGCAATGAAGAGAATAGAAGTATTTATAGGTAAAAATGGGAGGCAATAGGAGAAGAGATAAGCTAAAAAAAAGAAAACACATCTCAAGAAGAAAATGGAAATAATCCATGAATAGTCAAAGAGATAGAAAACAAAATTAAATAGATAACTACAAAAAATTAAAGAGATAAAATTCAATCATTAGTTTATAATAGAAATAAAGTGAGAAGAGGAGTGTGTTGGCATGAAAAATGCGAGTTACCCCTTTTGCTAGTTAGGGTCACCTAGGTGACCTAGGAACACTAGGGGCAACCCTAAGGGGTGACCTAGGAACACTAGAGGTGACTCAAGAACACTAGGGGTGACCCTATAAAAGGAGGGGTTAGCTAGGAAATGTAGAAAGTAGAAAAGGTCGAATGAAAGGCAAAACAAGAGAAACAAAACATGACAAAACAAAAGGGGAAGTCATTAAGACATGAAACTGTTAGGAGAGGTAAAATCATTGAGTTGTGACTTTCATCTCATCATAGGACCACCATATTGGTCTAAGGTGATTTTAGTACCTACAGAATCCATATCACATTTCTAAATAACGGAGGTCCTGTGATATTCCATGTGACCGCTATATGGTTGCAAAGTTAGCCCTAACGACTACTAGCCCCTCTCCCCTATTCTTACATTATTTTTAATGCACCATAATAATTTATTTGATATTTAAGACACTACTTCAAACGATATTATTATTTTTTAATTCTACTTTCTAATTATACTTAATTGATTTAATGTGATATGTAATTATTCAGTATGTGTAATTACTCTCCATAAAATCTCAAGATTTAGTCATAGGTCATTTGTATTGAATGTATCATCATTATAAAAACATAGGAGGGAAAGGATTAGAACACAAAACAAATATGATGCTAGACTTAGTTATATTTTACTAACCCTAGTACCTCTATTCTTAAGAGGTGTACTCAGTTTTCTAGTTAGAAACATTGCTTACAATAATTTTGGTGGTTAATAATTGATAATCTCAATTCTATAATTTTATAATTTTTAATTGTGCGCAAGCTTCAAACATAAAATCAATTGTAAGGAAATAATTTGTAGAAAATTGTTAATAGTTAGGGCGTGGAGGGGAGAAAAATGTGTCTTGCTATGGGTTGTTTGTAGATTTTATTAATGTGGGCCTTGATTTTGAGCGATAGAGGGAAGGGCACAATTTGTAGGGATCAGGGGATGGAATAGGTGGAGGAGTATGCTAGGATAGAATTTCATAATTAGGCCATGGATGTTAGAAGAAAGGGAATAGAAGGCATCTTAGCTCAAAGTTAATCCTAGAATTGACTTATGAAGTAAATCTAAAACATAGAAGTGGATAAATTAGAAGGGTGACTAGTATTTTTCTTGAGCCTTTGAATTGCTTTGATTTATATTTTTAAGTTCGTATCTTAGGCTTGCATGATTTTTCTTTTTCTTTTCTAATTTTCATGCTCATCACTAAAGATTAGAGTAGTTGGTATGGATATTTATTATTTTTGGATGCCAACTCCATAACATAATCCCATGCAAGTAGTAATATGCTAGAGCTCATCACCTAAGATTAAGTTGGGTAGTTATGTAATTTTTTTGCATATATTTGCATCTTATGTCTAGATGAGGGAAGAGGGGAGAACAATCTACTCATAATGTTCTAAGGGTTGCAACTAAGTTTCAAATATTAGGAATATAGAGGGGGAGAAAGCTTGTGTGGTCTTCAATTTGGTCATCATATCTAGCATAGGGTTGAAAGGTTAATGGAAAGTGGCAAGTGTAATGTAGATGTGGAAAGAGGTTGCAAACTCATCATAGAAATGGGTAGTGTGAAAGTGACTAGGTTAAGTGATGCAATGCATGGTTATAGTGTAAAAAGGTGGAGAATAGTGGGTGATGAAACAAGTACATATGATAGGATGGCTTGGGCAAGCTCTTGTTTATTGTTATTGTAGAAGTAGGGAATGCAAAAATAAAATCTATCAATTAAAGTTGTAACATTCATATGCACTAGCTAGGTAAAAACAAGCAAAGATAAAAGGAGACAAGACTAACATGAAGAGAAAGATGGATATACATCAAAGGGAATGGAAAAAAAGGATGTAAGAATCCCATTGAAACACAATACAAACATACAAGACTGACTTGGGTCAACATGAAAACGAATGGTGAATTCCTAATGCTTTGGATTGTCCCCAAGTTGTCAAACAAACATAAGGATGGAAGACACATTGATAAGAAGACAACATATAGAAGAAGGATACAAGGAAGAAAATCACAATATAAGGAAGAAGTAAACAAGGGAACACAACAAAAAAATGTTGTCTCCCTAATAGTGCATGGCATAATAGCTCATCACATGGTACGAAATAGTAAGCATACAAAAAAATCACATGTTGGCTTACAATAAGGCATGGTATTAGAGCTCATTACATGGTAGAGGACTAGCAATTTTTTTAGTGGTGAATTTGCACCAATTGGTGAATATTTGAAATTGGGGATTCAAAATTTGGTGAATAGTAAAAGATGTAAGTGACTTGAATCACCACATTTTTAGAAAATTTTATTTTAGTCCTAGTTAAATCACCAGAACATTTTTTATTAAACTTTTAACATTGCCATATTATTCGATATATAATTCTGGATCTAATTCACCTAAATTTTATAAGTTATAGTACAAATATGAATTAATTCACCCTTAATATTACATAATTATTGGTTATTTTAGGGCCATATCACCAATCTTTAGTTGGCTCGATGAGCATTGGAAATTGTGGGCACATTTTAGTTCACAAAATATAGTAAGTACCATTAGATTTTACATAAAATCAATGGTTGAAAAGGAAATTTGGGCCCAAAATGTAATTGTAATAGTAATATTAGACATAATTTTAGTTATATGGTGTTGATTTAAAATATTTTATTCATGTGAGCTCCAATTCTTTCTTTATAGTAGATTTGTCAGCCCCCTTGACTCCTGTAAGGGGGCAATACCCCTTGACCCTATGAGGGGCCACTGTCTCCTCAACCCCCGCAAGGGGCGCTACCCCTTAACCTAGTGGGGGGGTGTTTCCCCCTTGAGCCCCATAAGGAGCACTACCACTTAAACTCATTAATTGGTAGCACCCCCAAGTCCCTACTTTTCCATAGGAATTTATTTTTTTAAATGAAAGATTCACCATGGTTATTAGTATACTTGCTTATTATTTGCCAAGATTTACTAATATTTTTTACAAATTTCTAGTGATGTAAAAAAATTGCCCATAAAATTGATTTTTTTCGAAAAAAAGGAAAGATTCACCAAGAAAATAATATTTTCCCAAAAGAATGAAAGATTCACCAAGGTTTTATATCTTTTTTCTAAGGGGGTTTCTTAAATTTATCACTGTAGGGGACAATAAGCACATAAATAAAGAGAGGTTATAGGTATAAGGTAGGGTAAGAGAAAAAGTGAAACCCAAGGCATCTAAGGTAGGGGCTTGTCAATCATGAGGTCATCATCAAAGAAAGAAGCATTATTGAATTCATTCAGATCTTCTAGTGGAGTAAACATGGAGGCAAGTGGTGGGACATTAGAAATACTGTCAAACATAGTGTTGGGTGGTGGTGGGATGGCATGAGGTGATGATGATGGGGATTAGTTAGTGATGGGTTAGGCAATGGAAAGAAGTAATGGAGTAGGAAGGGGGTCAAGATCAATCACTTTGAGGTATAGGACCAAGGTACTATCACATGTCTTGTGAATTGAGAGAAGGGTAAGTGCACAAAGATGGGGGACCAAAAAGGGGTCTTAAGATGCCACTTTTTTCTCAAATCAGGAAAGATTGATGTTGGATGAGAAATTGAAGATAGTTACACTCAAAATTTGAAGATACAACAAAAACAAGAGTTGTAGTGCTCCGAATCTAGTTTCTAAACTACTAATTTTTTCAAAAATGGTTGAGATTAAGGGGTTCAAAAAGGGGGGCCACATAAATTGGTCCTATTTTTTTCAAAAAACATAATATAGCATCTAGTGTGACCCCCCTAAAATGTTAACTTTTTTTTAGTATTTCAAAAATCGTTTCAGTGAGAAATTACCTAACACCATGTAGTTTATCCACGATTTTTCTAATAATTTTTTCATGAATAATTGATTTTTTACTAATTTTCAAAGTGGACTCATCTTGAAAAATAGAAAATTGAGTGTCCTCCCCCCTAAATTTTTTGAAAACTAATAAAAAATCCAATTTTTTTTAATACGTGTAGAATGGAGTCTAGTTTCTAATAATGTATTTTATTTGAAATTTCGATGAATAGTTAATAAAAAAGTCAAAAATACCACACATTAGTTTTTGACAAAAAATGGATACACTAACAAAAGAAATTAAAGATGAAAACCTTAAGATACTCAAAGCGTGAAAAAAATTATATGGGTAGAAAGCTAAGATAGAGCGTAAAATTATGGTGGTATTTTTTCTACTTGTCATTGAAACAAGTGCAAACCTGATGGGGATTATGCTCTAGATTATGTAATTTTTGTTACAATATATAAAAACACATCTTTGGACATCCAAAACATAGTCCAAGCCTTTGGGTTGGAAGCCCAAGGCAAATCCAAGCCAAAGGCTTGGAAATTACCAAAGCAAAGCATAACGTGAGTGTATTATAATATGCTCACATTATGGTTAAATAAAATCATCTCACCTTCTCTCCCTCCCTCCTTATCCCTCTCTATTATTCTCTCTCTCCCTCCCTCCTTACCCCTCTCTCTATTAGTCTCTCTATATCCATCCCCTCTGTAGGTCTCTCCCTCCCCTCCTCTCTCTCTCTCACCTCTTTACCTCCTACCCTCTCTCTCACTCTCTACTTCCCTCCCCTCTCTACCTCCTACCCTCTCTTTGACTCTCTACTTCCCTCCCCACTCTACCTCCTACCCTCTCTCTCACTCTCTACTTCCCTCCCCTCTCTACCTCCTACCCTATCTCTCACTCTCTACTTCCCTCCTCTCTCTCTCTCTCTCTCTCTCTCTCTCTCTCTCTCTCTCTCTCCCCTGTTTACCTCCTACCCTCTCCCTCCCCTCTATACCTCCTATCCTCTCTCTCTCACCTCTGTACCTCCCTCCCCACTTTCCATGCACTTAAAACACTTATAACTTTGCATTCATGACAACACTTAAGACTTTCCATGCATGAAATCACTTAAACTTTACATGCTTGACAAAACGCGCTCGTGTTATAATGCAAGCATATTTTGGTGAACCAAACAAAATGGACAAAAACATGTGGGATCCATGATTCTAACTCACATGCTCTGTTATTCCTTGCTTTTGATGCATTATCGGACAAGAAAATGCTTTTTCATGGTGTTGACATTTTGACAATCATTGTTTACTTAATCCACCATCTTTTTTTGGTTTTTCAACATAGAAGAAGTAAATTGGATGTTTTTAGATAGAATTTGATTATTTAGACTAATAGTTTCATGTTCATATTGTTTTAATGCTAATTTTCATGTATTTAGATTGAATTTGATGATATATGTTTGTTTTTTTTCATAAATTTCACTAATCCTATTAGAGTTATATAGAACTCAACATTGAATACGAAGGAACTTGCCAAAAAGCTCAAATTTTTGAGGATTTTGAAGCCAAAATTTTGAGGATTGGGAAAATCAAATCTCAAAATCTAAGGTATGTTATTTATGTATTCGTTTAGTTCACTTTATGATTATTTTAAAGCATGAAATCTCATGGTATAGGACAGTCATGAGGCAAGTGAGAGGATTATCATTTTGACAAGTCAAATTATCATGAGAACGTGAAAATTTATATTTATTTGTGATAAAAATCTATGACAACAAGCCATATCACCATGGGAACGAAATCATCAAGATAGGATTGGTATATATTTATGAAGGAAGTCTGATCAACATTCAAGGATAATCCTAAACTAGAGCAAGGTCATGGAAACACTTTCACTGTGGAGTAGATGTGCAATCATGTTTCTATTATCCTAATTCAAACACTAACTTAAACAATTAGAAGGATACTAAGGGAAATCATGTTAGTCAATGAATTATCATCATGCTAAAATCAACCTAAGGATTGTCACTTAAGCATACTCACTTGGAAGAACTATCATATTAGCCTAAAGACTAAATTATACCGCAATAGCTATCATGCAATCCTAGGAATACTTATGACCTCTCACCCATGGGTAGGATAGCAACTGATACAAAAGGTGGCAATCAAGACTAAATCATAAGTCAATTAATCTGAAATCCATGTAAAAGGGTATCCATGATACTATATAAACATATCTAGGTGGACCTGAAAGGATATTCATGTGGTAGGGAAGATTGTGGTCAATTAAAAGATAACCATACATGTCATTGGCATAGTTATTAAGACAATTATAATCACAATGAGGTTGTCTTGAATAGATAGTGACTTGTTAAGGAGTTATTAGATAGTTAAGGAAGATAGAGTACTGATATTGGTGGGTGCATAGCCTTTTCATGATTTAATAAAAGAGTCATGCATCATTAAGTAGCAGTCAAGATCAAAAGAAGGACATCAAATTTGGTGAATTTGCAAAAAGAAACTAAATTTGACACTTGATTATAATTTGACAACCAATTTGACTAGGAATGGGAGAAGGATTAGAGAAGGGATTTGTCCTAAATAGGAATGAATATGTTGCATCTTTAATCTAACTTTTCATGTTTTCAAATCTTTCATTGATCTTGATTAAAATATTTGTGTTTCATTTTTCATTTATCTCAATTTTTTGCTAACTAGTAGGAGATTGCTCTACATACACTATTTTAACGAGAATATGATAGAGGAAGAAAGTACTAAAAGAGAACCTAAGACAACATCAAACAAAATGTTGGCTAAGAGAAGGGTATAGGCACAAAGTTGTGGGACCAAAAATTTACCACTTTGGCTTTTTGGTCCCATGTAAAGGAAAATGTGAGTGCGTTATTACGTGCTCACATTATACTGTTGTATAAAGTAAAACAAAAAATCATATTCTCCATCCTGTGCCCATTTTTGCATGTTTGCAAGCAAAAACCAGTTATAAGAGCGCGAGTGTGTTAGAGGAAGGAGAAATCAAGCAAGTTCTAAGTGTAATCGACGTTTTCACCATGCCACCTCGTCAATCCTTCTCCTGAGGACATCGTGAACGAAATGTAGAGGGTGTAGCAGCTGAAGAAGGTAGGGTTTGATTATTTTTGTGAGTTTGAAAAGAATTTTTATGCTTTTGTAATGTTTGATTGGTTTTTTATATTGAATTTATAGTCAATGAGGCAACACAAAACACAAATCCAATAGAGGAAGGTCAAAACAACCCAGAAAATCCTCAAAAACCCCCACCTTCATGTCCTCACCATGAAAGAGATACATAGGAAAACCATTAAGGGAAAATAGAAGAAAATAAAAAATATATTCAAACCCTAATTGAAATGTTAAATAGTCCAAGTGCAAGCACCGATCGTAGGAGATCCCTTGCCAAGTCATTAGAAGTGATTGTTTCTCACATTGAATCGGTGACAAACCAAATCACCGAATGGAATGACTATAGGGAGAGGTGTCAGCAATACTATGTTGATAAATTGTCTTACAAACAAGTGAAGGACCAAAAAATTACAAAATCTACATTATGTTCACAATTTATCAATTCTAAAACTGGCCAAACATTAGAAGAGACTTGCAAATGCTTCTTGATCCATTGGTGTAGGAATGAAGATATATCCCAAAACTTTTGGAATAGATGGTACATGGTGTTTAACAAGTGCCCATGTAAAAATAATGAGGTGCCACAATATTTCTTGAGGAAACTCTATTGTGAGTTCCTCCTCAAGAAGATTCCTAATTATTTTGACATTTGAGAGTTCTAGGACAGAGGTGGTGGCTCTACCCAAGATAGAGAGGGGACACAATGAGACCAAAAATGTATACCTAGACCCCTGATGAGGCTAGCACGTGTGTCACTCCCTTTGACATTGAAGGAGAGTGTTGATGTGGAGACACTACATTCATTGACTTCTCTCAGACAATCTATAGCACAACACAATGATGATCTCACCTAGGCTGATGAGGGTGAGAGCAACAAGCCTCATTTGTCCCCATATATTTGTAGTTCATGTGGAAACTTGTGAGATTATGGGATGCAGGACTCTCGGCAAGATGTTGCGACGTAGGGGCAACAACCAACAATGGACACATCCATGATATTGGATGATCTTGTTCTCACAGATGATGTCTTATAGCCTACGTTTGGTATTGACTCCCAGATAATTTTTACAAGGTTCATCTTAATTTAATATATTCGTAATTGAAATTTGTAATTAATTTTATATGACTCTGTATTATAAGTCAAAATTAATGTATGTAATTGTCTGCGCAATGAAACTCTAGGGTCAGAGTCTTCATCCTGCCTTTGTTAGCTATCTAGTGGTGGGTTATGAGAGGATGTTGAGTCAACAGGTATGTAATTTATCACATGATTGTAAATATAGTACATATATTAATGGTAATCTTATTTAGTGACAATTTGATAATTTCAACAGGAGCTTCACTAGCACCTCCATGATTTTCTTGGTCCCCTGGACACAAAACCACTTTTATAGAAGTAAATATAACCATTTGTAATCATTATGCATTTAAATAATGTTATGTATCTATTTTGGTCAAATAACCTTGAACTCTATTTTTAGATGTTGAATATGGAGACTCCTCATCTTCATGAGTCAGCGGAGGTAGGCATTGTTGTAGCTATGTTGTCTTCAAATTCTTTGACTGAGGTATGAGCCAGTAACATGTAAATGTGATTTTTTATTTCTTGTTTTATCTCATGTCATTTGATGTACATAAATGATATTTATGTTTAGTCAATTTTGATTCTTGATGCTTCTCACAGGAGGTCACAACTCCAACCCATCTAGCTATGGACGAAGAGAGAGAAAAGATGATCAAGAGGGATCATCAACTAGCAGTAAGTGATTGATTACATATGCGATATATATTTCATGTTTTCTATATTAATTTGCATATTGTTTGATTGTATTAATAGGTGGAGCTGCAAAATTCTCTGCTGAAGAGGTCTAGTCAAAGGGAGAGAGAGGATGAATCACAGATTAGCTCTCCATCTTCATGACCAAGCAAGGGTCGCTGATTATTTCATAGCAGTTCATAGGAAACTAGATTTTGGGACTTTTTTGTATGCATAGATGGATTTGTATACATTCTTTTGTATGTTACTAATGTATATCTTTGTATATTTCTGTATGGCTTTGTTTTTACATGCCTATATGGATTTATATATAGACTAGTTGTTATGTTCATGACATTATGTATATGGCAGTTTACATTAAATATTTAATATGATGATCAATTATCATTATAGGAATTTGGTTTTACACGTGCCAATTGCATTTTATTGAAAGTTTATAAATCGTTTTCAAATAATCCATTTTGTGCATATCTTGTAAGCATTGCAATCCATGAGACTGTTCATTTATTTGAGGCATCATGTCAAATAGTTCATGTGCCTTGTCTATGCTTCCACACTTTGAATACATGTCTACAAGGGCAGCTACAATTACAACATGTGACAAAATTCCTATATCCTTTATTCTTTGATGGTTGTCCACACCCTATTCCTTAGATCCCATTTTGGCATAGGCAAGGAAGATGTTGGATAAGGTTGTGCAATTTGGTTTTAGACATGCCAATTGCATTTGGTTGAAATTTTCTTTTGTGCATTTTCTTGAAAGTTTCTAAAGCCTTATGAAAAATCCATTTTGTGCATATCTTGCAATCATTGTATTCCATGAGATGTCCAACATTTCTTTGATGCATCATGTCAAATAGTTCACATGCCTTGTATATGCTTCCACACTTTGCATACATGTCTCGCAAGGTAGTTGCAACTACAACATTTGACAAAATTCCTATATCCTTTATACTTTGATGTATGTCCATACTGTGTTCTAAAGATACCATTTTGGCATAGGCAAGGAGGATATTCACTAAGGTTTTGGAATTTGGCTTTACCCTCGCCAATTGCATTTTCTTGAAAGTTTCTAAAGCCTTATCAAAAAATCCATTTTGTTCATATATTGCAATCATTGCATTCAATGAGATGACATTTCTTTGAGGCATCATGCTAAACAGTTCATGTTGTTGGCCCATGATTGTCATTAAACCAAAAGGTCAACCTGTCAATTTTTGATACAAGTGTCAGAGTTAATGAATCCATGGAAGACGGTTAGTCCATGTCATGAATCCCATGGGGAGCACTAACTATTTCCTAATAAACTCCCCCTAGCATTACCTGGGGGGATTCAAACCTCTGACCTTTCGCTCTGATACCAATTACATACTCCTTGCACTGCACAATCTTCACAAACATATATGCCCTTTACAACTACAAACACATGACAAATCCTCACACTTAGAAGCATAGACATCTTATAGCACAAGATCATTTCATGCAATAACAATATCAGATGAACATGTGACTTCTGTAAACATCACTGTACTTATTCAAATAGAGATATCCCATTAACTGATCTAATGATAGAGTTGTCCAACTTGTAACACATTTGAATGATGTAGATCATACCTCAATATCTTATGTAGTCTGCTCACTATGGTGTCATATCTCCATTTGCTCCTTGACTGCTACAACCTCCTAATTTTCACCATGGGGGTAAATGATAGGGTATTGATCAACTCCCCCTTTCCTCATGCTGCATCTCATGCAACTGAAGATGTATCTTGTGCAGCATGCACAAGTTTAGGTCTATCTTTTTCTTGATTTTGTTTCCTTCTCCACACTATCATAGGTTCTCTCTTTTGTTCATGTATCTTCCTCCAAACTTTCTCAGGCTCTTTTCTTTTCCAACCTTTCAAACCAGGTGATCCTTTTCTACACAATGTGCTTTGTGTCCAAGAGTGTTGCACTTATAACATATAATATTGCAATCTAGATCAAATGAATGATAGTTCATTTTTGACAACCTATGAGCACTTCTATTGTTATTCCATGCATGATCACACCTTCTATATTGTACTGTACAATTTCTTTTTATGTGGCCAACATTGTTGCAATTGTAACACACAAGATCATCATTCCTTATTGAAGTAGATTGACTCCTACAATTAATTGCTTTGTGTCTAAAATGATTATAGGTAAAATAATAACCAAAAAATGAGTAATTGTACCTATACATATATGCTTGTTTTGCTGGAGTATTTCTTCTAAGATTTCACCTTTGATTGTACATTTTGACAAACTCATCTTTGGTTTTCATCTCAGCTTCAATCTTCACAACTTGCTTGAGTTTTTCTTCTGAATCTTTACCATTCATCATTAATGTTCCAACAATGAATTCAATCTTATTTTTACCTTACAATAAAACTGTCTTTGAGCTTTGTCCTTGAAATCCAAGACCACTCTTATTGTATGTCAAGGCCTTTTGGAATTGAGAATATTATCTAAAATTTTTGTACTCTTCTCATTCTTCAGGTCTTTTTTCAATTAAGCACTTGTTTTCTCCATTTTTTTCTTCAAAGAAACAATCTCAAATTCTAACCTTTCACCATTTTCCTCTTTTGCTTTCAATTGGATTCATACCTCTTCCTCTATTTTCTTTGCCACTTCAGTTTGAAATTTCAGATCTATGATCAATTTATTTACTTCTTCAAGGGCTGCAAGTACTTTGTCTTTGGAGTCTTTTTCTTCTTGAAGTTGTACTTCTAATCTCTGGTTTTCCTTTCTGAGTTTCTTGATCTCATCTAGGCCACACATGAATTCTCCTTCAATATCAATTTCACATTCATCTTCATCATACTCCTATTCATCTTCACTCACAATGAGATCTCCTTCTTTGTCAACAATCTCAACAACAAAATCATCTTCTCTTTTAGATGTAACATATTTTATGTCAACTGGCAGGGGTGTTTCATGCAACAACTCATCACTTGATTTGATTTGGACTTGTTGAATAGTTTTTTTCTTGGCATATCTCTTTCCCTTATTTATTTTACACTTACCCATAGTATTCCACCTCCAGGATCTACCCAAGTCTATTAGACACCTGCAAGGAACCTACAACTTTGATACCAATTGTTGTTAAACCAAAAGGTCAACCCAACAATTTCTGATACAAGCGTCAAAGTTAATGAATCCACGGGAGGCGGTTAGTCCATGTCACAAATCCCATAGGGAGCGCTGATCATTTGCCAACACACATACCTTATCTATGCTTCCACACTTTGCATGTACATGTCTCTGAGGGCAGTTGCAACTACAACATCTAATAGAATTCCTATATCTTTTATGCTTTGATGGATGTCCATATTGTGTTCCAAAGATCCCATTTTGGCATAGGCAAGGAGGATACTAGATAAGGTTGTGGAATTTGGCTTTACACCCGCCAATTGTATTATATTCAAAGTTTATAAAGACTTATCAAAAAAATCCATTTTTTGCATATCTTGCAATCATTGCACTCCATAAGATGACATTTCATTGAGGCATCATGTCAAATAGTTCATGTACCTTGTCTATGCTTCCACACTTTGCATACATGTCTACTAGGGCAATTGCAACTACAAGATCTAACAAAATTCCCATATCCTTTATGCTTTGATGGATGTCCATACCATGTTCCAAAGATCCCATTTTGACATATGAAGGGAGGATGTTGGCTAAGGTTGTGGAATTTGTCTTTACACCTCTCAATTGTATTTGCTTGAAAGTTTCTAAATCCTTATTAACAAATCCATTTTGTGCATATCTTGTAGTTATTGGATTCCATGAGATGGCATCTCTTTGAGGTGTTTTTTCAAATAGTTCATATGCCTTTTCTATGCTTCCACACTTTGCATACATGTCTTCTAAGGTAGTTGCAACTACAACAAATCTGACAAAATTCCCATATCCTTTATGTTTTGATGGATGTCCATACGCTATTCCAAAAATCCCATTTTGGCATAGGTAGGGAGGATGTTGGCTAAGGTTGTGGAATTTGTCTTTACACCCGCCAATTGTATTTTCTTGAAAGTTTATAAATCCTTATGAACAAATCCATTTTGTGCATATCTTGCAATTATTTCATTGGACATGAGATGGCATCTCTTTGAGGTGTTCTATTAAATAGTTCACGTGCCTTGTCTATGCTTTAATAATTTACATATATGTCTACTAGGGTAGTTGCAACTACAACAGATCTAACAAAATTCTCATATCATTTATGCTTTGATGGATATCCATACCGTGTTCCAAAGATCCCATTTTTGCATTGGTAGGGAGGATGTTGGTTAAGGTTGTGGAATTCAGATTTACACCTGTCAATCACGTTTGCTTGAAAGTTTCTAAATCCTTATCAACAAATCCATTTTGTGAATATCTTGCAATTATTGCATTCATTGAGATGGCATCTCTTTGAGGTGTTTTGTGAAACAATTCACATGCCTTGTCTATGCTTCGACACTTTACATTATGAATATTGAAGATAACTTTTATTTGGCTAACAAATAAATATATTGTGAACCTATTTGCAACAACTTATGATATGGTTTTCATATAATTAGTTTTTGTATATAAATTATTAGTTAAATTTTACAATTTTATGTTAAGAAAAATATGGAATATGAAACATACAATAAAAGATTTTTTCTAAGAGAATGGTGCGTACAAGGAAAGGTGCATCCAATCATAGGATTTATCATTTAGGCATTTATAAGTTTTTTTAGATGAATCTAACAATTCATAGTTTGAATCGTCTAAGGAAATATAATTTGTCTATGCTAAATTATTAGATTTATGCTAAGTGTTAGTTAGTACTCTTCTTTTTGTATACATTTCATAAAAATCATGATATTGAAACTACTAGTTTTGATATTGAAACTACTAGATTTTATATGATAATCACAGATAATTTCTCATTTGACATGTTAGACATATCCTCATTTCACCATTTATATGGGTTACAAAAAGAGAAAAATGATGAAGAGGGGAAGAGAAAGAGACATAGGGATAGAGACATGTCTGGCATGATTTATATATCCTCATTTCACCTTCTATATGGTTTTTTGATGCTTTGCATATCCTCATTTCACCTTTCTACATTTTCTTTACACTTGCCAATTGCATTTTCTTGAAAGTTTCGAAAGCCTTATCAAAAAATCCATTTTGTGCATATATCTTGCAATCATTGCATTCCATGAGACAACATTTCTTTGAGGTGTCATGCCAAACTATTGACATGCCTTGTCTATGCTTCCACACTTTACATACATGTCTAAAAGGGCAACTGCAAATACAACATGTGACAAAACTCCTATATCCTTTATGCTATGATGGTTGTCTATACCTTGTTCAGAAGATCCCATTTTGGCATAGGCAAGGAGGATGGTGGATAAGGTTGTGGAATTTGGATTTACATCCACCAATTGCATTTCATGAGACAAAATTTATTTGAGGCATCATGTCAAATAGTTCAGCTACCTTGTTTATGTAGGAGCATAGGCTCAAATCCAATCAAGTGACTTTAGGAGATGGCAAGGAGGATATTTTCATGTTTCTGAGTGGTCTTACAAGTCAAGACATCCATTTAAATCATCTAGATAAGGGTTTCCCATTTTCCTACCAAAATGGACTATTTGAAAACTGTGATGATTCCATGAGGTGTAATATACGTGAACAAACCTAATCTAATGAGTTAGACCCCAAGTGAAGCAACTTATTTTGTATTTTATAGCAATCTAAGTACTCTCGACCATTGAGGGGGTAGTTTTAGTGTATTTATGAGAATTCTTTTGTTGGGTGAGTGATTTTTGCAAGGGAAGTGTTTAGACATGTTATATATGCCTATTTACACCTTCCCTATCAATCTCAGGGTTTAAATCCATGTGCAAGTCTCTGTTGTTACATTACAGTCCCCAAAACATGCCTAATTTGATTGTAATAGCCTAGTTTTTTCCTATTCCATACAAAACAACCCTATCTCATTTTCACATATGTTTTACAATGACCAAAAGGACATCCAAATCAGGTCTCAGATCTTGATTATCAGGTGTATGAAGGAATTTATGATAGGAAAAGTCTCTAAGAAGGGCTACAAACTCCTAGGCCACTTACAAGGCAAGCACATGTGGATTTGTCTT
The DNA here is from genome assembly GCA_027924645.1 of Cunninghamia lanceolata. Lineage (NCBI taxonomy): Eukaryota > Viridiplantae > Streptophyta > Pinopsida > Cupressales > Cupressaceae > Cunninghamia > Cunninghamia lanceolata. The sequence goes on from BSBN01000064.1 coordinate 983,206, forward strand.
TCTCTTGCAAAATGAGAGAGAGAGAGAGAGAGAGAGAGAGAGAGAGAGAGAGAGAGAGAGAGAGAGAGAGAGAGAGAGAGAGAGAGAGAGAGAGAGAGAGAGAGAGAGAGAGATTTGGCATGATTCGCATATCCTCATTTCACCTTTTATATGGTTTCTATGCTTTGCATATCCTCATTTCACCTTTCTACATTTTCTTTACACCTACCACTTTGCATACATGTCTATCAGGGCAATTACAACTACAACATCTGACAAAATTTAGATATCATTTATGCTTTGATGGATGTAATTAGAACACATTCCATACCTTATGGGGTTGAATTGACTATGCCAATGCATTGGGGTAGGTGGGTGAATTCTAGGGGAGGTGTCCTTTTAGTGGTGAAGCCTCCTGGTCATTATTGGCTACATTAAACATAAACAATCTCACAAGATCCCTAAGACAAAAAAAGGTGTCAATCTTTGGACCGACTATTCTGTCAAACCACGACACCTAGGAACATCATCTTTGCATGTACAGGTGGATGTTAGGTCCACCTACAAATACGTACCTAGATTTTTTTAAATTAATTTCATTTTCCTATGGTGGCAAGGAATGCATTGTTCCAAAATGCTTCAGTTTCATGCAGTGGAAAGGTGCTAGGAGTGATATTTTGCATTCCACAACTTGTGGGGCTGAAAAAACAAAGACAACGTGTTGGGGTGGGTGGGTAAATGTTAAGGGAAGTCTCATTTTATGCACCAAGTGTCCCAATCATTTAGGGTAGCAAGCTATTGACAAAGTCACTTAAGACCCCTAAGAGCAAAAAACTGTCAAACTTTGATGTAGTTTGTTGAAATTTGTGGTAGCTGGGAAAGTTTTGTTTGGACCTACAGGTTCACATGGGGTTCATCCACAATAACCTCTCTCATTTTTAATCAACTCCAATCCATTTGACCGTGCCAAAATCAAATGTATTCCTACAAAATGCTTTAGTTTCATGTAGTGGAAAGGTGCTAGGAGTGACATTTTGCATTCCACAACACATGGGGTTGAACTAACAACATCAACATGTGGGCAAGTAAATTCTAGGGGAGGTCTCGTTTGATGTGCCAAGTGTCCCAGTCGTCTAGGATGGTAGGCTACTACCAAAGTCACTTAAAATCCCTAAGAGCAAAAACTACCAAACTTTGATGGAGTAGTTCTCACAATTCATGGAAAGTAGGAGTGTTTTGTTCAGACTTATAGGTGCATGTGGGGTTTATTCACAATAACCTCTCTCAGTTTTGGTCAACTCTAAATCATTTGACCGTGCTGAAATCAAATGCATTCTTGCAAAATGCTTCAGTTTCATGTAGTGGAAAGGTGCTAGGAGTGATATTTTGCATTCCATAGCTCATGGGGCCAAACTGACAGTGCCAACGCATTGGGGTGGGTGGGTAAATGCTAGGGGGGTTCTCATTTTTGTGCACCAAGTCTCTCTGTCTCTATCCCTTTCCAAACCCATAAACCCTAAATAATGCCCATAGACCCTAACCCCTAACCCCTAAACCCTAAACCTGAGCAACTGTAAACCTCTATCTCCATATCTCTCCCTTATATCTTCCTATCTCTATCATACCTCTACCTCTTAATCTCTCTCCCTATCTCTCTAGACATCTCACTCACTCTCTATCTCCCTATCTCTCCCCTCTATCTCCTCTATCTCTCCCTATTTGTCTCCTCTCTCTCTCCCTATCTATCTCTCTCCCCTATTATTCCTTTATCTCCCTATCTCTCCCCTCTATCTCTCCCTCTCTATCTCCTTATCTCTCCCCTCCATCTCCACCCTCTCTCCCTCTTCCTCCTCCCTCTCCCTTGTCAACAAAGCAAATGGAAACATGAAAACTAGGACATGCAAAGAGGGATGAGGATATGAATTGGGAGGATGAAATGGAAACAAGATAAAATGAAATTCCATTGGATGGGAAGAATGATGAGAGGAGAGGTGTAAAATAGTAAAATAGGGAAAATTTGGTGGGATCTAAAGGGAAATTAGAAAGGAAAATGAAAACTAGGAAATCTAGGAAAAGGAAAACTAGGAGGTAGATAGGTGAGAGAGAGAGAGAGGGTAGGAGGTAGAGAGGAGAGGGAAGTAGAGAGTGAGAGAGAGGGTAGGAGGTAGAGAGGGGAGGGAAGTAGAGAGTGAGAGAGATGGTAGGATGTAGAGTGGGGAGGGAAGTAGAGAGTGAGAGAGAGGGTAGGAGGTAAAGAGATGAGAGAGAGAGGAGGGGAGGGAGAAACCAAGAGAGGAGGGAGAGAGAGAATAATAGAGAAGGGTAAGGAGGGAGGGAGAGATGATTTTATTTCAACATAATGTGATCGTGTTTAATGCGCTCACGTTATGTGAATGCACATAATGTGAGCACATTATAACACGCTTGCATTATGCTTTGCTTTGGTAATTTCCAAGCCTTTGGCTTGGATTTACCTTGGGCTTCCAAACCAAAGGCTTGGACTATGTTTTGGACGTCCAAAGACATGTTTTTCCAGATTGTAACAAAAATTACATAATCTGGAGCGTGCTCCCCATTAGATTTGCATGTGTTTCAATGACAAGTCAAAAAATACCACCATAATCTTAATCTCTCTTAGCTTTCTAACCATATAATTTTTTTCACATTTTGAGTATGTTACGGATTTCATCTTTGATTTCTTTGGTTAGTGTATCAATTTTTTGTCAAAAGCCAGTGTGTGGTATTTTTGACTTTTTAAACCATTCATCAAAATTTCAAATAAATTACATTTTTAGAAACAATACTTTATTCTACATGTATTAATTTTTTTTTTGATTTTTGATTAGTTTTCAAAAAATTTAGGGGGAAGCATGCTTTAATTTTTATTTTTCAGGATGTGTCCACTTTGAAAATTAGTAAAAAATCAATTATTCATGAAAACATTATCAGAAAAGTTAGGGATAAACTACATGGTGTTAGCTAATTTATCACCGAAGCGATTTTTGAAATACTAAAAAAAGTTAATATTTTAGGGGGAGCACACCAGACATTATGTTATGCTTTTTTGAAAAAAAACAGGACCAATTTATGTGATCCCCCTTTTTGAATCCCTTAATCTCAACCATTTTTGAAAAAAATTAGTAGTTTAGAAACTAGATTCAAAGCACTACGATTCTTGTTTTTGTTGCATCTTCAAATTTTGAGTGTAACTATCTTCAATTTCTCATCCAACATCAGATTTTCCTGATTTTAGAAAAAAGAGGCATCTTAAGACCCCTTTTTAGTCCCCCATCTTTGTGCACTTACCCAGAATGAGATGAACAAAGGATAAATTATTGATTTGATGACCTCATTTGTTGTTGTTTCAAAAAAACCAAGCTCCATACAATTTTATCTATAAATATGAGAATAAAAGAAGGTAAAAAAGGTGGCAAATTATTCTATTGCTATAAGGAAGTTTCCTTTCTATTGAAGATTTATGATAAAAGAAGGAATAGTACATGATTTGAAGATCCTTATAGAACAATTTATGCTTGTCAACTAAAGTTGTTACCTTGGAAATTGCATTCCCAATTCACCTAGGTGAAGGAGACAAGTGTGTTTGAGAAGATATGTTAAGAAAATGTGAAATTAACCTAGAGATTGTGCCTACCAGCATTTATAAATGTTGACCATATCTTGGCCATTGATGTAATGCTAAAAACTTAGTATGGAAAAGTTGATTTCTATATATAGAGAGAGTTAAAAGACATTGTAAGTGTTGGAAGAGTTCCTTTTCATTGCTATGATACGTTCTTAAATATCATTTGAATGATGAGTGTTACTTAATCCATGAAGTACAGGAATGGTATGATATGTCATCTTGCCTTGTAATTCGAATGTTATCCTAGTGTAATCTTGATTTGTAAAAGATTGCTAGTATATGACATGTGTGCGATCTTTATGTTTTGGGTTGGACTGCCCTAGGAAACTATAAATTTTTAGATTTATAATCATTGATTCACATTAATTATATGATTATTTTGAGATTTGTGTATGAGACTACTTTACTCTATTATTCCAAGATGGACTAATTTATTTGTCTTATTCATGATGCATATAGAAATCATCATCATGCAGAGGAAATGACTAAAGACTCTAACACCAGAAGAGCATGAAGATAAGAATGTGAAGAAAAGAGAAGGAATGAGGCAACTTCACGAAAGTAGGAAATTGTCAATCATAGAAGAAGACATGCCACCATTACCAATTCAATAGGAACATGAAACATCTAATCAAGCTAAGAGAGAGATGGAATTGGCGACACAAAGACAATGAATACAAAACCTCCGTTCAACGAGGAAATTGAATCTCAAAGTTGGAGGCACTCCATCTTTCACAGGTCAAGTTTAAGGTACACCATCATTCTCTTCTCAAGTCGGAGGCACTCCATATTTCACAAGTCAAGTTGAAGGTACATCATCATTCTCTTCTCAAGTTGGAGGCACACCATCATTCACATGCCAAGTTGAAGGTACACCAAATTCTCCATCTCAACTTCAAGGATTTTCATCTTTTCCATCTCTAATTGAAGGTACACCATCTATCCTATCTCAAGTAAATATTGAAGAAATTCCTAATACCGAGTCAACTTTACCATTGAAAACACCTCCTAGAATTTTGCATAGAAAGCCTAAGTTCCTAATTGATATCAATGAAAATTTTTTGAAGCCCATGCAGAATAAGATTCCCAAGTGTACTTACCAAAGATATGCCAATAAGATATGGAAATTATTCTTTAAGAACTTATATAAAACTAGAAGATGTCAACTATTTGTTGAATTGATGAAAAATCTAAAATTCAAGCCCATTATGAAGATTCTTGGCCTAAGAACATTATATGCTTCAAGTGAAAAATCAATTGTAAAGAATCTAATAAGTGCATATGAGAGTGTGGGTTCTACCACACACACCAAGGATAGTAATGTCACACAACGTGTCATTACATCTACAATAGCAAGCCATCAAACAAAGAAAGCTCACCTCATTAGAAAGGCAAGCGAAACATTGAAAATAAGTAGAAAAACTCTAATGAGAGCCGTTGGAAGGTGTGAAAGAGTTGAGGACCCAAATACCAATGAATTGTGTGCATTCTCTGGGAGACTCCCATAGAAAGATAAAGTTGTTGTTGAAGCCTTGAGATCCCTCATTGAATAATTTTGGAAAAATAACACAAGGGTATCTCCTAATGCAAGAGATGTTGTAAGAAGGAGAATTGGTTATCAAAACTGTGAGCCACATCGAAAGCATCTTTTGGCTGTGACTTGAAAACATAGTTTTTCAAGAAATTTCAAGAGATGTATCCTCAAATCAAAACTAGTCAAAGGTATTTTGAAATGGTAAAGCCTTTTTATGTCAAAATAAATCAGACACACAACTTGTTGTTGTAGAGTACATATTGAGTTTTCTAATCATTATGATGTTTATAGATATATATGTGTAGATTTACATACTAATGATCTTTTATAGGAGTGTAATATAAAGTGTCCACCTAGATCTTCAAGAGATTTCATATCAAGCATCTTATGTCAAAAGGTGGATGGTCAATTATTCCACAACTTATGCTTGGATGGCACGTGTGATCATTGTGGTGGGTTATAAGATTTTCTAATTTGTGAACATATGGAGAACACACACGCAATTGTTAATGAACTAGTAAGTTTTGGCAAATATAAGATAGTGGCATATAGTCTAAAAGATGGTAAAGAAGCAAAAGAGTGTGAATTGGTCATTAAAAAAATTCCAGTGTATCAGTTTATCTCTATTTTCTAAGAGAATATAGTTTACAAGTATGAAAGGCATACCCATGGAGCTCGATGGTTGGAATTGCATATCAAGTTATGCAAGGACACATTTCCACTTGGTACCATCATTTCAATTGTTGACTTTGCAAAGAACTACACACTATAGCCACAGAATGAGGTGCAATCATAGTATTATAACTCTATGTAGGTTGCTATATTTGTGCATATAGCATTCATTCATGTAGATGACAGTATAGAGGATGACAGGAAGATCTTGAGGGAATATCATTTTTATATCAGTGATGATCACACACATTCTACAGAGTTTATGCAAGGCTACTTTCAGATGTTCTACCATGATTTGGATAGCAGGAGCGTATCATTTGGTTAGAATATCATATGGTCAGATACTTGTGCATCACAATTCAAGAACCCGTGGATGTTCTATTGGTTGAGCAGGATGCATAGGATGAATGGTGTTCAACATATGTGGAATTTTTGTGAGGTTGGGCATGGAAAGGGAGAGCATGATGCTGCAGAAGTATGTATCAAAAGAGCATTAGCACGAGAAGAGTTGAAGTACAAAGACAATGCAAAGTTGATAGATGTTATCTATCTATTGTCGAATGGTGTAACACTACAATGGATCTAGGTAATGAAGGTAAGTCTACAGTTCGTAGGTATTTTTAGTTGGTTGATGATACCAACATTGCAAAATATGAGGATTGTTGCATATTGGCAGGATCAAGTGAGCTAAACTCTTTTAGAATCTCTAATGCAGGTTCATGGAGTATACATACGTGGTAGATGGTATGCTTTTATTCTTCATGTATAGATCAAGCTTGGTATGATTGTGAATCAAAGGAGTGAGTTGATGAATGGTGTACAAGAAGTCTAAGTCTGATTGACACGTATCGACTCTTGACAACACTATAACTCACATAGATTGAATCATCGATTGACTTTGACCATGTTTCATATCTAGTTCAACCAGGTATTATTAGCATTCAAATTTAATAAAATTCAATATTCCATCTTATTTTGTAGTGTTTTTGTATTGTTGACTGTATTCATCAAATTGAATGCACATATCAATGTAGGGCATGTTTATGTAGTTATTGTAGCTAAAGACAATGAATAAGGAACATATTATTATTTGTCATTATGTTGAGGCAAAAAAGAAATTAGATGCCCCTGTTATAGATGGATTAAACATCAAGTACCCTACAAGATTAGTGGTTGTTACTGAAACATGGCTTAGAAGGTACCTAGTGAAGAAGTCTAATGTGTGGTTGTTCAAGGACTTTGACACACATAGGAAGATTCTTCATTATTCTAGAACCTTTTTGTGGCATCAAACATTCATTTGATCAATTATGGGGGTAGACCATTGAACATGACCTTGTGGAAGGTTTGCGAGTCTGACCACAAGGCAATACTTGACACAATAAAGAGTAGAGCAGACTTAGATGGTTAATTAGATTGAATCAATGGAATGACAGAAAGGTATGTTATTTTTCTTTTCTATCCTCATTTCACCTTCCATATTTTGACACCTATCTTACCTTCTTATATGTGCTCCTTGGTCATGGTTTATTAGCTTTGTTTCATTATAGAGTTCATTGATGTACTCATTTTAACTAAATAGTGCAATTGCATTTGCATGTAGGATTTGAATGTGATGGAGGTAGGCATAATCCTTATGAAGTTGCCTTTAGAAGGAAAGTAAGGTAGGTTTTCATGATTATTTCATGATGATATGTCCTTTAGTTACTATTTCATAATGAGTTTTAATGATGTTACGACGAGTTTTAATGACAAACCCTCATTTGTTTCTTCACATTTGGTGCTAACAATTGATAGCAGTGGTAAGGGTAGCCTTAATTGATGCCCTACAAGACATTGGATCAAGTGAGAACACTTTTATAGTACTAAATTTTCATCTACTAGAAAGGTATTAGTACTAAATTTTTACATTCAATATCTCCTGAGGCCAAATGGATGGTGCCAACACATCCGAGTGGGTGGGTAAATGCTAGGAGAGATGTCTTTTCAGTTGTGAAGCCTCTTGGTCATTCTTGACTACATTGGACGGAGATAGTCTCCTAAGAGCCCTAAGACAAAAAAATGTGTCAAACTTTGGACTGACTATTCTGTCAAACCATGACACCTAGGAACATTTTCTTTGCATGTATAGGTGGATGTCATTTCCACCTCCAAAAACATACCTCAATTTGTTTTAAATCAATTTCATCTGCCTATGGTAGCAAGGAATGCATTGTAACAAAATGCTTCAGTTTCATGCAGTAGAAAAGTGCTAGGAGTGAGATTTTACATTCCACACCTCGTGGGGCTGAACTGACTACTCCAACACCTCGAGGTGGGTGGGTAAATGCTAGGGGAGGTCTTTTTTTGTGCACCAAGTGTCTTAGTCATTCGGGGCAATAGGTTGTCAGCAAAGTCACTTAAGATCCCTAAGAGCAAAAAATTACCAAACTTTGATGTAGCAGTTCTTGGAATTCATGGAAGTTGGGAATGTTCTGTTTGGACCTATAGGTGCACGTGGGGTCTATCCACAATAAACTCTCATAGTTTTGGTCAACTCCAATCCATTTGACCGTGTTGAAATCAAATGCATTCTTAGAAAATCATTTAGTTTCATGTAATGGTAAGGTGCTAGGAGTGAGATTTTGCATTCCACAACTCATGGGACTAAAACAACTATGCCAACCCCTTGGGGTAGGTTGGTAAATGCTAGGGGAGGGCTCTTTTTGTGTGACAAGTGTCTTAGTCATTCCCGATTGCAGGCTACCAGTAAAGTCACTTAAGATCCTAAGAGCAAAAAACTACCAAACTTTGACGAAGCAATTCTTGAAATTTGTGGTAGCTAAGAATGTTCTATTTAGACCTATAGGTGCACATTGGGTCCATTCATAATAACCTATCCCAGTTTTGGTCAATTCCAATCCCTTTGACCGTGCCAAAATCAAATGCATTGTTGCAAAATTCTTCAGTTTCATGTAGTGGAAAGATGCTAGGAGTGAAATTTTGCATTCCATAGCTTGTGGGGCCAAATCAACTATACCAACGCATTATGGTGAGTGACTAAATGTTAGGGGAGGTCTCGTTTCGTGCGCCAAGTGTCTTAGTCATTCGGGGCAGCTAGCTACCGGTAAAGTCAAAAGGTGCTAGGAGTGAAATTTTGCATTCCACAACTCGTGGGATGAATCGAATGCACTAACATGTTGGGGTTGGTGGGTAAATACTAGGGGAAGTCTCATTTCATGTGCCAAGTGTCTCAATCGTTTCGAGCTGCAATCTACCGACAAAGTTGAAAGGTGTTAGGAGTGAAATTTTGCATTCCACAGGTCATGGGGCTAAACAAACCATGCAAACACATTGGGGTGGGTAGGTAAATGTGAGGGGAGGTCTTGTTTCATGCACCAAGTACCATGTCTTAGTCATTCCGGGCTGCAAGTTACTGGCAAAGTCACTTAAGATCCCTAAGAGCAAAAAATTGTCAACCTTTGACGGAGCAGTTCTCAGAATGCATGGCATTTGGGAATGTTTCATTTATACCTACAGGTGTACATGGGGTCCATTCATAATAATCTCTCTCAGTTTTTGTCAACTCCAATCCATTAGTCCATGCCAAAATCAAATGCATTCTTGCAAAATGCTTAAGTTTCATGTAGTGGAAAGGTGCTATAAGTGAAATTTTGCATTCCACAGCTCGTGGTGCCGAACCAACTGTACCAATATGTTGGGTGTATGAGTAAATTCTAGGGGAGGTCTCATTTTCTATGCCAATTGTCTCAGTCATTTCCGGCTGCAGGATACTCGCAAAGTCACTTAAGATCCCTAAGAGCAAAAACACTACAAAAAATTGACAGAGTAGTTCTCGTAATTCATGGCAGTTGGGAATGTTTTATTCAGAACTATAGGTTCACATAGGTCCATCCACAATAACCTCTCCTAGTTTTGGTCAAATCTAATTTGTTTGACCATGCGAAAATCAAATGCATTATTGAAAAATGCTTCAGTTTCATGCAGCACAACCTTGCCAGGAGCCATATTTTTCATTCTGCTAATCGTGAGACCAAACTAACTGTGCCAATGCGTCGAGGTGGGTGGATAAATGCTAGGGGAGGTTTTGTTTCATGCGCCAAGTGTTTCAGTCGTTCAGGGTAGCAGGCTATTAACAAAGTCACTCAAGATCCCTAAGAGGGGAAAACTGCCAAACTTTGATGGAGCAGTTCTCAAAATTTGTGGAAGCTAGGAATATTTTATTTAGACCTATAGGTGTACATGGGATCCATCCACAATAACCTCTCTCAATTTTGGTGAACTCCAATCCATTTGACCATACCAAAATTAAATGCATTCTTGCAAAATGCTTCAGTTTCATGTAGTGGAAAAGTACTAGGAGTGTAATTTTTCATTCCACATCTCGTGGGGTTGAATCGATTGCACCATCGCATTAGGGTGGGTGGGAAAATGCTATGGGAGGTCTCATTTTATGTGCTAAGTGTCTTAGTCATTCTCGGCTGTAGGATACCAGCAAAGTCAAAAGGTGCTAGGAGTGAAATTTTACATTCCATAGGTTTTGGGGTTGAACTGATTGTGCCAACTGTTATGATTAAGGTACCATCAACCTTGTAAATCCTATTTAATTAATTACTCTTAATATTGTTTGTAAATCACCCATAAGGGATGGAAGGTTTCACCAGCAACGGTCTTGTTTCAACTACATGTTTATATCTTGTCCTCAATGCTCATTCGTCCGTGACGGGGGGTTGTAGGGGGGTTTCCCCCCTGTGAGGTGTCCGAGGGGATAATCCCCCTAGTGGGGGGTTTGGGGGCAGCGCCCCTGAAACCACATTTTATTATTGTGAATCTGGACCATTTGTCATTAGGTCACAGATCTAACGGTCAATATTTTATCGGTTATCTTGCCTTAGAGAGTTGAGAGTAATAGGGGCCGTTGGATTGAAGACTGGAGGAGAGAGGAAGTGCATGTATTGTAATCTCATATATTTGAAGATAATACAACTTGGAGCCTCTTTTCTTGGTGGAGTTTTTTACCCAAAAGGGTTTTCTCCACATTGCATATTGTGTTATGTGTTTTGTTCTTAATGCTTGTTATTTTTGTATAATGGGTTTTAATTTCTGCTGTAATCTCCATTGATTCTACATTGTTTAGAGAATAATAAGGTTTGAATCAAATTTTTGTTTTGTGGTTTGCACCTTCATTTCTAACACCAACATGTCAAGGTGGGCAGGTAAATGCTAGGGGAGGTCTCATTTTGTGTGCCAAGTGTCTTAGCCATTTCGAGCTGCAAGCTATCGACAGAGTCAAAAGGTGCTAGGAGTGAAATTTTGCATTTCATAGGTCATGGGGCCAAACAGACTACTCCAATGCATCAAGGTGGGTGGGTATATGCTAGAGAGGTCTTGTTTCATGTACCAAGTGTCTCAGTCGTTATGGGTTGCAAACTACTGACAAAGTCAAAAGGTGCTAGGAGTGAAATTTTGAATTCCATGGGTCGTGGAGTCAAACCAATTGCACTAATACATCAGAGTGGGTGGGTAAATGCTAGGGGAGGTCTCATTTCATTTACCAAGTATCTCAGTCATTCTAGGTTGCAAGCTATCGGTAAAGTCAAAAGGTGCTAGGAGTGAAATTTTGCATACCACATGTCATGGGGCCGAATCGACTGTGCTAACATGTTGGGGTGGGTGGGTAAATGCTAGGGGAGGTCTCATTTCATGTGTCAAATGTCCCAATCATTCCAAGCTATAAGCTACCAGGAAAGTCACACTTTGTTAGTAGCTTACAACCTGGAACGACTAGGACACTTGACCCATGAAATGAGACCTCCCCTAGAATTTACCCGCCCACCCTAATGCATTGACATGGTCGGTTCGAGTCAATCGATTATAGCTTGGAATGATTGGGACACTTGGCACATGAAACGAGAGCTTCCCTAGTATTTACCTACCCACCTCGATGTGATGGCATAGTCAGTTTGGCCCCATAATTAGAAGAACAAAAAATATGGCACCTAGAAAGGTTAAACTGCATGAAGTTGAAGCATTTTGCAAGAATGCATTTGATTTCAGCATGATCAAATAGATTGGATTTGACCAAAATTGAGAGAGGTTATTGTGGATAGACTCCAAATACACCTGTAGGTTCAAACAGAACATTCCCAGCTACAACAAATTCTAAGAGTTGATCTGTCCAAGTTTGGCAGTTTATTGCTCTTATGATCTTAAGTGACTTTGTCGGTAGCTTGCAATCAGGAATGACTGAGAGACTTGGAACATGATACTAGACCTCCCCTAGTATTTACTCACCCACCCCAATGCGTTGGCATAGTTAGTTCAACCCCACGAGCTATGGAATGCAAAATTTTGATCCTAGCCCCTTTCCACTGCAATGCATTTGATTTCGGCAAGGTCAAATGGATTGGAGTTGACCATAACTAGGAGAGGTTATTGCGCATGGACCCCATGTGCACCTTTAGGTCTGAATGGAACATTCCTAGCTGCCATGAATTCTGAGAACTATTTTGTCAAAGTTTGGCATGTTTTGCTCTTAGGGATCTTAAGTGACTTTGCTGGTAGCTTGTTACCTTGAATGACTAAGACACTTGGTGCATGAAATGAGACATCCCCTTGTTGTTATATGGAGCCTAATTAGACTCAGAGGTTATATTTACCCCACCTTTATCGGTGTGGTTTCCCCCCTAAATTCCTACGGGGACAAGGGGCAGCGCCCCTTGCGGGGGTTTGGGGGCAGCGCCCCCAAGACAGGTTTTGGTTACATAAGAAAACCCTATTTTGTAACCGACAAAAAGCTTGATAAAAAGCAGCTAAGGGTTAGGGTTTTGGTATTGTATTGTAGCATTTTGCAGCGGTATTGAGTTGCAGGGATTGCTGATTATAATTGGTTTGATTTACTAGATAATAATATTGGACTCTCTGTTTGGTGGATATAGCCCGAGTTTGGGTGAACCACGTTAAAACTTGTCTCTCGTTATTATTATTTCTGTGTATTTCCATTTCTCTATTTAATATTTATTTGCATTTAATTGATATCTTCTGCCGGCTAACCCTAACAAGTGGTATCAGAGCGGGTTGTGTTTGATTATCGCCTACAGGAAAGTCTCACGGTTGAGTGGGAGCAATGGCGGATGAGGGTAAAATGAAGGTTGATAAATTCAATGGGTAGAACTATTAGTTATGGAAGATGCAGATGGAGGATTACCTCTATCAAAAGGATTTATGGAGGCCGTTGGAAGGAGTAGCCAAGAAACTGGCAACAATGTCTAATGAGGATTAGAATCTTCTTGACAGAAAGGCACTGGGAACCATTCGGTTGTGCCTGGCACCGTTGATGGCATTCAATATAACGGAAGCGAAGACAACAGATGGTCTGATGAAAGCTTTGGCTAAATTGTATGAAAAACCCTCAGCCTCAAATAAGGTATTTCTCATGAAGCAGTTGTTTAATTTGAAAATGGTTGAAGGTGGATCTATGATAGGTCATTTAAATGAATTTAATATGATTGTCAGTCAATTGACTTCTGTAAATGTAAAATTTGATGAAGAAGTTAGAGCTCTCTTGATATTATGTTCATTGCCTGAAAGCTAGGATAGTTTGGTAATGGCGATTAGTAACTCTGTTTTTGGTTCAAATACCCTAAAATTTGATGATGTTGTTGGTGTTATTCTGAGTGAGGAAATTCATAAGAAAAGCTCAGGTGGATCCAAATCAGGCAGTGTTTTGAATGCAGAAAGCAGGGGCAGATCAAAGGAGAGAGGAAAAGGTTTTAGATGTCATGGGAAGTGACAAGGAAAATCAAAGGACAAAAGATCCCAAACCAGAGGATAGAAGGATTGCTGGTACTGTGGAAAACCAGGTCATCTGAAGAAAGATTGCTGGTCTCGGAAGAACAAAGAAGGAGACAAACAAGAAGGCAATAAGGAAGCAAATGTGGTAAGTAATAAATCTGAAGATGACACTTTGATTCTTTCCCTAGATAATGCTGATGATTCATGGGTTTTAGATTCAGGGGCCTCATTTCATGCTATGCCCCATAGAAGTTATTTTCTTGATTATGTCCAAGGGGATTTTGGGCTGGTTTATTTGGGAGATAACGGACCCTGTCAGATTGTTGGAAGGGGAAGAATCAAGATTAAGTTGCAGAATGGGAATCATTGGCTACTACAAGAGGTAAGGCATGTTCGAAGGCTCAGTAGGAATTTAATTTCAACAGGGCAACTAACTGAACAAGGTTGCACTGTTACATTTACTGACAAAAATTGGAAGGTTTCAAAAGGTGCCTTAGTAGTAGCAAAAGGTGTGAAAGTAGGCACCTTATATCTTTGTACAGGTCATACTGTTCCTTCTACTTTAGCTGTTATAGAGAAAAAACAAACAGGTTCAGGAACAGTTGCTACAGGTTTGCAGAAGGAGACTGGAAAAGTTGCTGCAGGTTCTGAGACAACACTGTGGCATAATAGACTTGGGCATATGAGTGAAAAAGGTATGAAGGTACTTCATTCTAAGAAAGTTTTACTAGGTCTGAAATGTATTAATATAGATTTCTGTGAAAGTTGTGTATGGAAAACAAAAGAGAGTCAGTTTTCTCAAGGATGGGAAGCAAAAGAAAAATAAAAAATTGGAACTTGTGCATATAGATGTATGGGGACCAGCTCAGGTATCTTCTCTCGGTGGCTCTCGGTATTATGTTACATTCATAGATGATGCAACTAGGAAGGTCTGGATTTATTTCCTTAGACAGAAATCTGATGTATTTGAAACATTTAAGAAATGGAGAAGTTTGGTTGAGAATGAGATGGGTAAAAGATTAAAATGTCTCAGATCTGATAATGGCGGTGAGTATTGTAGCAAAGAATTTGAAGATTATTGTTCCTTTAATGGAATTCGTAGGTAGAAAATGGTTCCAGGGACTCCACAGGAAAATGGAGTGGCTGAACGCATGAATAGGACAATAATGGAGTGTGCAAGGACCATGAGATTGCATGCTGGGCTGCCTTTAAACATGTGGTCAGAGGCTATCAACACTGCTGTATGTTTAATTAACAGAGGTCCTTTAGTTCCTTTGGGTTGTGGTATTCCATAGGAAGCATGGATAGGCAAGAAGGTGAGTTATTCTTTTCTGAAAACCTTCGGCTGTGAAGCATTTGCACATATAGATTCTGAAAATAGAACCAAGCTGGATGCAAAATCAAAAAGGTGTACCTTTGTTGGATATGGCATTGATGAATTTGGTTATAGGCTTTGGGATTTTAAAAATAAAAAAATTGTGAGAAGCAGGGATGTTATATTCAATGAGAAGGTGTTGTACAAAGATCAGTTGCAGCAGCATGAGAAGAAAGAAAATGATTATGTGGTACTAGACGATACTCCAAATAGTGATGTTCCAGTGGTTCCTCATGCTCTGCAACAGCAACCAAAAATACCACAAACTCCAGTGAATGGTAGACGGTCAACAAGGATAAGTAGACCTCCTGAAAGGTTTTCTCCCTTTTTGTATTCTATTTTGTTAACAGATGCTGGTGAACCAGAAGGGTATGATGAAGCTATGCAGGTGGATACACAGGTAATGGGAGCTTGCAATGAAAGAAGAAATGGACTCCTTGCTGAAAAATTAGACTTGGGAATTATGTAAGTTACCTGCAGGTAAAAAGGCTTTACCAAATAAATGGGTTTACTGGCTGAAAGAGGAAGATTGAGGTAAGAAAAGATTTAAGGCTAGGTTAGTTGTACAAGGATTTGCACAGAAAAAGGGCATTGATTTTGATGAGATATTTTCTCTAGTTGTCAAGATGACTTCTTTTCGTACTGTTTTAAGTATTGTGGCTGCTAAAGATTTACATTTGGAACAACTAGATGTTAAAACTACCTTTCTCCATGGTGATTTGGAGGAGGAGATATATATGGAACAGCCCCAAGGATTTGAGGTCAAAGGTAAGGAGAAACTAGTGTGCAGATTGAAGAAGAGTTTGTATTGCCTGAAACAAGCACCTCGACAATGGTATTTAAAATTTGACAGTTTTATGGCTGAGCAAGGCTACAGTAGGTGTAATTCTAACCATTGTGTTTATTTTAAGAGGTTGGATAATGACAGCTACATTATTTTATGTTTATATGTTGATGACATGCTTGTAGCTGGGTCTAACATGGATCACATAAGAGAGTTAAAACAACAGTTAGCACAGTCATTTGCTATGAAGGATTTGGGGGTAGCAAAACAAATCCTTGATATGAAAATTTGTAGAGATAGGAAGAACAAAAAATTAACTCTATCTCAGGCTGCTTATGTTGAAAAGGTGTTGCAAAGATTCCACATGGAGAATGCAAAAGCTGTCAGCACACCTTTGCCTAGTCATTTGAAATTGACCAAGGAGATGTGTCCTAAGACACAAGAGGAGGAAGAGAAAATGTCCAAGGTACCCTATGCTTTAGCTGTAGGAAGTTTAATGTATGCCATGGTATGTACGAGACCAGATATTGCACATGCTGTAGGAGTCATTAGCAGGTATATGAGTCATCCCGGATTAGAGCATTAGAATGCGGTAAAATAGATTCTCAGATATTTGAGAGGTACATCTAATAAACACTTATGTTTTGGGGGCTCTAATACTGATTTAGCAGGTTATGTAGACTCAGATTTGGCAGGGGATATTGATACCAGGCGGAGTACTATAGGTTATGTCTTTACTGTAGGTGGAACAGCGGTGAGTTGGATTTTCCAGTTACAAAAGGTGGTTGCTTTCCACCACAGAGGCAGAATATGTAGCTGCCACAGAGGCAAGCAAGAAGATGATATGGCTGCAATCTTTCATGAATGAATTGGGCACACAACAGGTTAACAATTATTTATTTACGGATAGCCAGAGTGCCATACATCTTGCAAAGAATTCTGCCTTGCATTCAAAGACCAAACACATACAATTGACGTATCACTTCATTCGATCGGTGTTGGATGATGGACAGTTACAACTGGCAAAGATACATACAGATGACAATCCAGCAGATATGTTTACAAAGGCAGTAACAAGGGAGAAGCTGAGCTCCTCTTCAGCTTCAGTTGGTCTTCTAGACTGAAAACAACCAAAAATAGAACAGTAGAGTCCAGGGTGCTTATTTCCAGTGGGAGTTATAGGGTCAGTGGTGTTATGATCAGTCTCCAAGTGGGAGATGATATGGTGTGGAGTTTGATCAGTCTCCAAGTGGGAGATTATTGTTATATGGAGCCTAATCAAACTCAGAGGTTATATTTACCCCACTTTTATCAGCGCGGTTTCCCCCCCAAATTCTTACGGGGACAAGGGGCAGTGCCCCTTGCGGGGTCCAGGGGCAGCGCCCCTGGCGCGTTCCCTGTCGCGATACAGGGCAGGGTCGAGGGGCAGCGCCCTCGAAACCTCACATAGTTTTTTATTATTTATAATGCACCGGGAGTTAATTTTTTTATTGACCGACATAAGAAACCCCTATTTTGTAACCGACAAAAAGCTTGATAAAAAGCGGCTAAGGGTTAGGGTTTTGGTATTGTATTGTAGCATTTTGCAGTAGTATTGAGTTGCAGGGATTGCTGATTGTAATCGGTTTGATTTACTGGATAATAATATTGGACTCTCTGTTTGGTGGATGTAACCCGAGTTTGGGTGAACCATGTTAAAACTTGTCTCTCGTTGTTATTATTTCTGTGTATTTCCATTTCTCTATTTAATCTTTATTTGCATTTAATTGATATCTTCTGCCATCTAACCCTAACACCCCTAACATTTTCCTACCCACCTTGATGCATTGGCATGGTTGGTTTAGCCCCACAATGAGTAGAAAGAAAAATATGACACCTAGCAAGGTTGTGCTGATTGAAACTGAAGTATTTTACAAGAATGCATTTGATTTTGGCTTGGTCAAATGGATTGGAGTTGACCAAAATTGAGAGAGGTTATTATGAACAGACCCCACATGCACCTATAGGTCCAAATGGAATATTCCCAGCTACCACAAATTCTATGAATTGCTCTATAAAAGTTTGGCAGTTTTTTACTCTTAGGTTCTTAAATGACTTTGCTGGTAGCCTACAACAGAGAATGACTGAGACATTTGGTGCATGAAACAAGACCTCCCCTAGCATTTACCCACCCACCCTAACATGTTGGCGTAGTCAGTTTAGCCCCACAAGTTGTGGAATGCAAAATCTCACTCCTAGCACCTTTCCACTACATGGAACTGAAGCATTTTGCAAGAATGCATTTGATTTCAGCATGGTCAAACGGATTGGAGTTGACTAAAACTAGGAGAGGTTATTATGGATGGACACCATGTGCACCTATAGTTGCACATAGAACATTCTCATCTACTATGAATTGTAAGAACTGCTCTGTCAAAGTTTGGCAGTTTTTTGCTCTTAGGGATCTTAACTGACTTTGTCGGTAGTCTGTTGCCCTGAATGACTGAGACATTTGGTGCATGAAATGAGACCTCCCCTAGCATTTACCCACCCAGTCCAATGCATTGGTGTAGTCAGTTCATCCCCATGATAAGAAGAATGAGAAATATGGCTCTTAGCAAGGTTGTGTTGCATGAAACTGAAGTGTTTTGCAAAAATACATTTAATTTCAAAATGGTCAAAAAGATTGGAGTTGACAAAAACTGAGAGAGGTTATTTTGGATAGACCCTATGTGCACCTGTAGGTCTAATGATAACACTCCCAGCCGCCACAAATTTTGAGAACTGCTCCGTCAAAGTTTGGTAGTTTTTTTCTCTTAGGATCTTAAATGACTTGCTGGTAGCATGTAGCCAGGAATGACTAAGACACTTGGCACATGAAATGAGACCTCCCCTAGCATTTAACCACCCACCCTGATGTGTTGGTGTAGTCAGTTTGGCTCCATGAGTTGTTGAATGAAAAATCTCACTCCTAGCACCTTTCCACTGCATGAAACTGAAGCATTTTGCAAGAATGAATTTGATTTTAGTATGGTCAAATAGATTGGAGTTGACCAAAACTAGGAGAGCTTATTGTGTATGGACCCCACATGCATATGTAGTTCCAAGTAGAACATTCCCATCTGCTATGAATTCTGAGAACTAATCCATCAAAGTTTGTCAAAATTTTGTTCTTAGGGATCTTAAGTGACTTTGTCGGTAGCCTGCTACCCCAAACAACTGAGACACTTGGCACATGAATAAAGACCTCCCATATAATTTTAATCACCCACCTTGATGTGTTGGCATAGTCAGTTCATCCCCATGATGAGCAAAACAAAAAGTATGGCTCCTAGCAAGGTTGTGCTGGAAACTGAAGCATTTTGTAAGAATGCATTTGATCTTGGCATGGTCAAACATATTGGAATTGACCAAAAAAGAGAGTTTATTGTGGATAGACCCCATGTGCACTTGTAGGTTGAAACAAAATTTTCTCAGTTTGCACGAATTCTGAGAACTGCTCCAAATTTTGGCAATTTTTTGCTCTTAGGATCTTAAGTGTCTTTGTCGGTAGCTTGCTATTTTGAATGACTGAGACACTTGGTGCATGAAGTGAGACCTCCTTTAGCATTTACCCACCTACCGCAATACGTTGGCATAGTCAGTTTGGCCCCATGAGCTATGGAATGCAAAATCTCACTCGCACCTTTCCACTACATGAAACTGAAGCATTTCGTAAGAATGCATCTGATCTCGACATCGCCAAATGGATTTGAGTTGACCAAAACTGTGAGAGGTTATTGTGGATAGACCCCACATGCACTTATAGGTCTAAATAGAACATTCCTAGCTACCACAAATTTTGATAACTGCTCTATGAATGTTTGGTAGTTTTTTGCTCTTAGGGATCTTAAGTGACTTTGTCGGTAGCCTACAACCCAAAACGACTGGGACACTTGGCCCATGAAACAATACCTCCCCTAGCATTTACCCACCCACCTCAATGTGTTGGCATAGTCCATTTGGTTCCACGATCTGTGGAATGCATGACCTCACTCCTAGCACCTTTCCACTACATGAAACTAAAGCATTTTGGAACAATGTGTTCCTTGCCACCATAGGCAAATGAAATTGATTTAAAAAAATTGAGATAGGTATTTGTAGGTGGACCTAACATCCACCTATACATGCAAAGAAGATGTTCCTAGGTGTCACTATTTTATGAAATAGTCGGTCCAAAGTTTGTCACCTTTTTTGTCTTAGGGCTCTTAAGAGATTGTTTGTGTTTGATGTAGCTGATAATGACCAGGAGGCTTCACCACTGAAAAGACACCTCCCCTAGTATTCAACCACCCATCTTAATGTGTTGGCATAGTTAATTCGACCCCATGAGGTATGGAATGTCTTCTAATTACATCCATCAAAGCATAAAGGATTTGTGAATTTTGTCAGATGTTGTAGTTGCAATTGCCTTGATAAACACCTATGCAAAGTGGTAGGTTTAAAGCAAATGTATAAAGGTGAAATTGTTAGATCTAGGGCACACAACTGAGAGGGGGGGTGAATCAATTGTACAAAAACTTGCTTCTACTTCAAACACTTGATTCTTCTTTGTTATTTAACAGCATATCAATTAATCATTCATGAAAGCATAAAGCATAAACACTGGAGCAGATAAATATCAACACATTAGACACCAAGATTTTGACGTGCAAAACCCAGTCAAGAGAAAAACCACGGGGTGATTAACCCAAGGATTATTCTCTATTAGAAGAATAAGAAAAATAGATGGCACATGCCAATTAGGGCTCACTACCCGAGCACACTGCTCACAAGGAGGCACACTGCCTACAAGAGACACACTATCTACAAGATCATAAGTATTACAAACTTGAACTGGAGATTGACATCTTTACCATGTCTGGATTAGTTCCATTTAAGCCCGAGACACTCCTGCTCTGCTTTTCACTCTTTCGCTATGCCACACTCATCCGCTCCAAGACACACTTCAAAATGAATTCACAAACCTTTATTTATACAAGGCATTGACTTAGGAACAATCATCTAAGTCAGCAATCATCCACAAGAACATTCACAAGATGAGTAACTCATCTGATCGGCCAGCCAGAACAAGAACATCTTCATCCGGAAGTATATCTCCAATTCTGGGCTCTAACACTAATGCAGACCGACAACACAATCTCAACATGATCCAAGAACTTAGGAACAATCATCTAAGTCGGCAATCATCCACAAGAACATTCGCAAGATGAATAACTCATCTAGTCGGCCAGCCAAAACAAGAACATCTTCATCCGGAAGTATATCTCCTATTCCAGGCTCTAACACTAATGCGGACCAACAACACAATCTCAACATGATCCAAGAACCTTCACAGGCTTGCCTGAATGACCAGGTACATCTGCACTTCCTCTACTTACTAGAATCTCTTCTCTCTTGCCTCCGGTGCCTCAAGAACATAGTTTGTCATGATTGTCACAAAGGAGTAGATTCTTTCGGACCTTCAAACTATGTACAAATAGAGATGACACATCACAAGGACATCCCAAACACTCCTTCCAATCCACAGAATAGGAAAATACACTTTCGGATCTCACCGGACCTTTTTGTAATAGTCTGTCACTCCGGAGCATCTCCCGGAACCGGTTTTACTTGATCCATCACAACTTCTTCATGTCTTCATGCGGACCTCTGAAATCTTACCTGGATCATCTCAAGACTCATCTAAAAACCCTTTAATCCACATCCTCTGATCCTCAACCTATTGAGTACTTTTGCCTTCTTCTCATCATTGTTCTTCACTGTTCCTGATTGAGACTAATTTCCTCAATAACCTCAGCACACAGCTCATCCAATCCTTCTTATTAATGCAATATGAGTATGTTGACATCAATGACAACACTGATTAACCTCATACTTGCAACAATCTCCCCCTTTGTCATTGATGGCAATATATGATGTGAAAAACCATCAAGACAAGAACTTCTCCTTTCTGTCACAACTCCCCCTATTAGCAACAACTATTCACATGTATTCTCTTCCTTTACTGCTCCCCCTTTGATCATCAGCCACTTATTTTTCACATGTCTTCTCTCCCCCTTTGACATCAATGGAAAAGGGCTCATACTTGCAATTCTAACACATCAGAATCATACCAGCTGCTCCCCCTTAGTAGCAGCTCCCCATCATCAATCCGGATCACAAGATATGACTGTGATATCCACCGGATTGATGCACATCAGTGCATCCTAGTTCATCACCGGAGGGGAAATAACCCCTAACTTCTCCTTGAGATACTCAAAAGAGTCCTTGGGAAGAGGTTTAGTAAAAATATCTACAATCTGATCCTTGGAGGGTACATACTCCAATCTGACTTCATCCTTGTTCACTTGTTCTCTCAGAAAGTGAAACTTGATAGATATGTGCTTGGTCTTAGAATGCAATACCAGATTCTTAGAAATATTTATTGCACTTGAATTATCACAGAAAATTGTGATAGGCTCCTCATATTCTACTTTAATGTCTCTTAGCATCTGCTTCATCCACAAAAGTTGAGTGCAACGTCCTGCTGCTACAATGTATTCTGCTTCAATTGTAGACAAGGATATTGCCTCTTGTTTCTTGCTTAACCAAGAAACCAACCTTTTTCCCAAAAAGAATGCTCCTCCACTTGTACTCTTCCTATCATCCACATCTCCTACCCAATCTGCATCTGTATATGCATGAAGAGAAAAATCTTGATCTCTAAGATACCATAGGCCATACTCAATTGTTCTTTTTAAGTAACTAAAAATTCTTTTGATTGCCATGACATGAGATTCTCTGGGATCACCCTGGAATCTTGCCACAAGACCAACAGCCTGCATTATATCTGGTCTAGTCTGAGTGAGATACAATAAACCTCCGATCATTGATTTGTACTTGGTCTGATCTGTCTTAGGAGAGTCATCACCTTTGCTCAACTTACATCTGGTTGCCATAGGAGTGTTCATTGGCTTTGAATCTTCCATTCCAAATTTCCTCAACAATTCTTTCACATATTTGGTCTGAGAGATAAAGATGCCTTTCTTTGTCTAAGTAATTTGTAGACCCAAGAAGAAATTCATTTCACCAAGCATTGACATTTCAAACTCACTTTTCATTTGATTTGCAAAGGTTTTACACATGCTATCGTTTCCTCCAAAGATGATATCATCAACAAATACTTCAACAATCAAAATGTTTTCATGATCAATTTTGAAATATAAGTTACTGTCAGCAGTACCTTTGTTGAAACCAATCTGCATAAGATGCTTATCCAACCTTTCATACCAAGCCCTTGGGGCTTGCTTCAATCCATATAGTGCTTTCTTCAACTTGCAGACCATATCACTATGATCGGACAATTGAAATCCATCCGGCTACTCAATGTATACTTCTTCCAAATCACCATTTAGGAAGGAAGACTTGACATCCATCTGATATACCTTGAAGTCTTTAAAGGCAGCAAATGCAAGAAATAATCTGACTACTTCAATTCTTGCCACTGGAGCAAAGGTTTCTTCAAAATCAATTCCTTCTATTTGAGAGTAGCCTTTGTAGACCAATCTAGCTTTGTTTCTGATTACTTCACCAACTTCATTTAGTTTGTTCCGGAAGACCCATTTGGTTCCAATCACATTTTTGTTTCTAGGTCTAGGAACAAGATCCCAAGTGTGATTTTTCTCAATTTGCATCAACTCTTCCTCTATTTCTTTGGTCCAATTTTCATCATTGCAGGCTTCATTTATTGTCTTAGGTTTAATCTTTGAAATCAGACAGTATTCATCTGAATTTTGAATAATTTTTCTCCTTGTTTGTACCCCTTTGCTTTTGTCACCTATGATCTGATCTTCAGAGTGGTTTAGTGTTACATACCTTGGAACTTTGGGAGTTTTTGTACTACTGTTTCTTGATCAGGCTCATTCAGACAAACCTCTTCTTCCTGATTTACCGGATCAGTCTGAATCTAACTTTCAGAGGAGGATTGAGCTCCTTGAACCAGAGAACCATTCTGATCATTTTCATCATATTCATAAAACATTGAGGGCTTCTCAATTCCTTCATCAACCTTCACATTTGTACTTTCTATCATCTTTCTCAGTCTCTTATTGTAACACCGGTATGCTTTGCTTTGAGTGGAGTAACCCAAGAAAATTCCTTCATCGCTTCTAGCATCAAACTTTCCTAGATCTTCATCTCTTTTAATGTAACATTTGCTACCAAATACTCTGAAATATCTCACAGTAGGAGTGATACCAAACCAAAGTTCATAAGGAGCCTTACCAGTATTGCTTCTGATTTGAACTCAATTGAGAGTATAGACTACAGTGCTGACAGCGTCTCTCCAAAACATTTGGGAAACATTTGCTTCCATCATCATTGTCCTGGATGGTCCAGTTCTTTCTCTCAACTACTCCATTCTGCTGTGGAGTCCTAGGAGCAGACAACTGTCTCTTTATACCATGCTTCTCACAAAAGTCTATGAATTCACCAGATGTGAATTCACCACCTCTATCAGACCTCAGACATTTCAGTTTCAATCCAGTTTGATTCTCTACCATAGCCTTGATGATTTTGAACTTCTCAAAGGCTTTTGATTTCTCTTTTAGAAAGGTAACCCACATCATCTGGGAATGGTCATCAATCAGTAACATGAAATATCTATCACCTTGCATACTCTTGGTTCTTGTCGGACCACATAGATCAGTATGAACTAATTCCAGTAATCTAGTAGAGGACTGATCCTTGCTTTTGAAAGAGACTCTACTCTGTTTATCTAGCTGACATTCTTTGCACAAACTATTTGTAGGTTTCACCAATTTTGGAAGATCTCTTACAGCCTGAGTATTGCTTATCTTGATGATGTTGTCAAAATTTACATGACACATCCTTCTATGCCATAACCAACTCTGATCAACTTGAACAAACAAACAACTTTTATTACAACCAACTAGATGGAAGATATTACCTTTTGTTTGAGTACCGGATGCAATCTCAGTTCTGGAGCTTTCAAAGATCCTGCATCTTCCATTTTTAAACCAGAGATCATAACCTTTGTCTACCAACTGTCCAACACCGAGAAGATTGTGCTTCAAACCTTCAACATATAGTGCATTACTAGTTTTGCTCTTTCCATCAAAAGAAATAGTTCCCCTACCTCTGATTCTACCAGCAGAATTATCACCAAACTTTACCATTCCTCCTTCATACCTTTCCAAGTCTAGGAACTTGTTTTTGTCACCTGTCATATGGTGAGAGCATCCACTGTCAATAACTCAATCATCCTTTTCTTCAACTTGGGCAGCCAAAGCTCTTTCTACAACCTTATGATTGACAGATTCAGAGGATATTGGATCTTCTTCCTTGATGGCAATAAACACCCATTCATTTTCATATTTGTTTCCTATTTCTGATTCATCATCTGTTACTCCTTCATTATCATCTTCTTCATGAACATAATAACAGTTCTTTTGGAGCCTTTGTCTGTTAGAATTTGACCTTGCAGATCTTTCCGGACATCTTGAAGCAAAATGACCAATCTTATTGTAGTTGAAGCACTTAAAGGGTAATTTTCCTTCATACTTACCAGATCCTCTTGGCAGTCTCTTTGCAATGACGGCTTCAAGTTGAGCTATTTCTGCTTCTTCCTCTTCCATGTCTTTCCTTGCTTGATCATACCATGATAGCTTCCTTGAAGAGTTTTCTCCTGGATCAAATCTTTGTTTGCCTTTCACATAGGCACTAGCTTTGAATGCAGTTTCAGTCTTGGGGTGATCATCTCCAAACTCGGTCATTTCAAATGCAGCCAATTTGCCAGCCAATTGCTCTCTTGTGACAGTTGTATGGGCTCTGAATTCATCAATGGCAGCAACCTTGATTTTGTAGGCAGCAGGAAGGGATCTGAGAATTTTGTAAACAATCTCATTTTCATCCAGAACTCCACCAAAATTCCTAATTCCACACACCAACTCATTTACTCTTGGCATAAAGGTAGTGATATTTTCATCATCTCTTATCTTCAATCTTTCAAATTTCCCTTTGAGACTTTGCAACCTTGCACTCTTAACAAACTCATCTCCTTTATGCAGAAGTTCCAGTTTAATCCAGATCTCATAGGTAGTTGGTAGGTCAATAACATTTGAGAGCTTTGAGTCAGTTAATACACTTAGAAGAGCTTCTTTTGTCCGTAGATTGTTTTCAGCATCTGTGATTTCATTTAGAGTTGTCAGACCACCCTGTGGAGGTACATATGCTTTTGTGACCATGGACAGGTATGCTTTTCCCATACACTCCAAGTGACATTTCATGCAACCTTTCTAGAGAGAGAAGTTGGTTCCATCAAACTTCAGACTATCCTTCTTGTATGATGACATCCTGGATCTCCTCAAGTGGTTAAGCTCCTTTTAGAGGAACTTGGCTCTGATACCAATTGTTAGATCTAGGGCACACAACTAAGAGGGGGGGTGAATCAGTTGTACAAAAAATTGCTTCTACTTCAAACACTTGATTCTTCTTTGTTATTTAACAGCATATCAATTAATCATTCATGAAAGCATAAAGCATAAACACCGGAGCAGATAAACATCAACACATTAGACACCAAGATTTTGACGTGGAAAACCCGGTCAAGGGAAAAACCACGGGGTGATTAACCCAAGGATTATTCTCTGTTAGAAGAATAAGAAAAATAGATGGCACATGCCAATTAGGGCTCACTACCCAAGCACACTGCTCACAAGGAGGCACACTACCTACAAGAGACACACTGTCTACAAGATCATAAGTATTACAAACTTGAACTAGAGATTGACATCTTTACCATGTCTGGATCAGTTCCATTTAAGCCCAAGACACTCCTGCTCTGCTTTTCGCTCTTTCGCTATGCCACACTCATCCACTCCAAGACACACTTCGAAATGAATTCACCAACCTTTATTTATATAAGGCATCGACTTAGGAACAATCATCTAAGTCGGCAATCATCCACAAGAACATTCGCAAGATGAATAACTCATCCGATCAGCCAGCCAGAACAAGAACATCTTCATCCGGAAGTATATCTCCAATTCTGGGCTCTAACACTAATGCGGACTGACAACACAATCTCAACATGATCCAAGAACTTAGGAACAATCATCTAAGTCGGCAATCATCCACAAGAACATTTGCAAGATGAATAACTCATCTAGTCGGCCAGCCAGAACAAGAACATCTTCATCTGGAAGTATATCTCCTATTCCAGGCTCTAGCACTAATGCGGACTAACAACACAATCTCAACATGATCCAAGAACCTTCACAGGCTTGCCTGAATGACTAGGTACATCCACACTTCCTCTACTTACTAGAATCTCTTCTCTCTTGCCTCCAGTGCCTCAAGAACATAGTTTGTCATGATTGTCACAAAGGAGTAGATTCTTCTGGACCTTCAAACTGTGTACAAATAGAGATGACACATTACAAGGACATCCCAAACACTCCTTCCAATCCGCAGAATAGGATAATGCACTTCCGGATCTCACCGGACCTTTTTGTAACAGTCTGTCACTCTGGAGCATCTCCCAGAACTAGTTTTACTTGATTGATCACAACTTCTTCATGTCTTCATGCAGACCTCTGAAATCTTACCTGGATCATCTCAAGACTCATATTACAAACCCTTTAATCCACATCCTCTAATCCTCAACCTATTGAGTACTTTTTCCTTCTTCTCATCACTGTTCTTCACTGTTCCTGATTGAGACTAATTTCCTCAATAACCTCAGCACACAGCTCATCCAATCCTTCTTATCAATGCAATATGAGTATGTTGACATCAATGACAACACTGGTTAACCTCATACTTGCAACAGAAATAAGTATATGCAAAGCATAGAAACGATATAGAAGGTGAAATGAGGATATGTGAATCATACAAACGTGTCTCTCTCTCTTACTCTCTTACTCCTTTTGCAAGAGAAAGACAAATGCATAGTCAATGTAGGTAATTAGAAATTTGCATAAGATCTATAAGAGAGTTGTTATCACATTTATTTATGAGGCAATGTAACTTTAACCCTCACACTTCTTGAAAATTGTACAAAGAACACATCCATTATCATTGATAGCAAACATGTCCACAATCCATTATTCATTATAAGATGAAAACATAGTTTATCTATTTGCATGATAAAGTAAGGGATATATAAACTTTCAAGAAAATGCAATTGGCATGTGTAAAATAAAATTATATAACCTTTGCAAGCATTCTCCCTGCCTGTGCTAAATTAGGATCTTTGGGACAAGGTATGGAGAACCATGAAAGAATAAAGGATAAAGGAATTTTGATAGATGTTTTAGTTGCAACTACCCTAGGAGTCATGTATGCAAAGTGTGGAAGCATAGACAAGGCACACGAACTATTTGACACGATGCCTCAAATAAATGTTGTCTCATGGAATGCAATGATTGCAAGATATATACACAAAATTGATTTTTTCTAAAAGGCTTTAGAAACTTTCAAGAAAATGCAATTGGCGGGTGTAAATCCAAATTGCACAAACTTAGCCAACATCCTCCTTATTTATGCCCATATGGGATCTTCGGAATAGGGTATGGACATCCATCAAAGCATAAAGGATATGGGAATTTCATTAGATGTTGTAGTTGTAACTGCCCTATGAGACATGTATGCAAAGTGATGAAGCATAGACAAGGCAGGTGAACTATTAGAAATGTTGTCTCATGGAATGCAATGATTGCAAGATATATGAACAAAATGGATTTTTTCAAAAAGACTTTAGAAACTTTCAAGAAATGCAATTGGTGGGTGTAAAGCCAAATTTGACAACCTTAGCCAACATCCTCCTTGTCTATGCCCATATCATTGGGATCTTCAGAACATGTTATGGACATCCATCAAACATAAAAGCATATGGGAATTTTGATAGATGGTGTAGTTGCAATTTCCCTAGGAGACATGTATGCAAAGTGTGGAAGCATAGACAAGGCACATGAACTATTTGACATGATGCATTAAGAAATGTTGTCTCAAGGAATGCAATGATTGCAAGATATATGCACAAATGGATTTTTTTCAAAAAGGCTTTAGAAACTTTCAAGCAAATGCAATTGGTGGGCGTAAAGCCAAATTCCACAACCTTAGCCAACATCCTCCTTGTCTATGCCCATATGGGATCTATAGAATAGGGTATGGACATCCATCAAACCATAAAGGATATGGGAATTTTGTCAGATGTTGTAGTTGCAACTACCCTATGAGACATGTATGCAAAGTGTTGAAGCATAGACAAGGTAGGTGAATTGTTTGACATGATGCCTCAAAGAAATTTTATCTCATGGAATGCAATGATTGCAAGATATATGCACAAAATGGATTTTTTCAAAAAGGATTTAGAAACTTTCAAGTAAATGCAATTTGTGAGTGTAAATCCATATTCCACAACCTTAGCCAACATCCTCCTTGTCTATGTCCATATGGGATCTTTAGAACAGGGTAAGGACATCCATCAAAGCATAAAGGATATAGGAATTTTGATAGATTTTGTAGTTCAAGCTGCCCTAGGATAC
This sequence comes from Cunninghamia lanceolata, assembly GCA_027924645.1. NCBI lineage: Eukaryota > Viridiplantae > Streptophyta > Pinopsida > Cupressales > Cupressaceae > Cunninghamia > Cunninghamia lanceolata. The sequence continues at coordinate 1,012,555 of BSBN01000064.1, forward strand.
ATGTAGACAAAGTGTGGAAGCATAGACAAGGCACATGAACTATTTGACATGATGCCTCAAAGAAATGTTGTCTCATGGAATGCAATGATTGCAAGATATGCAAAAAATGGATTTTTTCAAAAAGGCTATAGAAACTTACAAGAATATACACAAAACAAAATTTCAAGCAAATGCAATTGGTGGATGTAAATCCAAATCCCACAACCTTATCCACCATCCTCCTTGCCTATGCCAAAATGGGATCTTCAGAACAAGTTATAGACAACCATCAAAACATAAAGGATATAGGAACTTTGTCACATGTTGTATTTTCAGATGTCCTTGTAGCCATGTATGCTAAGTGTGGAAGCATAGACAAGACATGTGAGTAGTTTGGCATGACACCTCAAAGAGATGGGCCATCTCATGGAATGCAATGATTGCGCGATATGCAGAAAATGGATTTTTTGAAAAGGCTTTATAAACTTTCAAGAAAATGCAATTGGCATGTGTAAACCAAATTCCATAACCTTTGCAAGCATCCTCCCTACCTGTGCCAAATTAGGATCTTTAGAACAGGGTATGGACCATAGAAGCATATATCTTCAAAATATCCTGATATATTCCAATGTATCTTGATATATTCTAATATATTATGATATTGTTATTGTGATTAGTGATAATAATTGTTACCTTTGACAACAACAAACACTTATGTCATTCTTTATGATTTATGGGCATAGTCATTACTAGACAAAAATGTCAAATGATTATGCTATCCTTTGGCTTGTCATTATTATTGCATCACAAATGTTAGTGTTGTCATTTGTACTTATCAATGGATATTGTTATTATTTCATTTGTAAAATAATTGTATTATTGAGGCAATTGTTTGGTAATTTTCATAATTACATAGTAGTTGTTAATAATGTTGTACCAGTTGAGATGGTTGTTGTCATCATTGTCTTTGGACATAACTATCCTTTTTTGATTAGTAATCTTCTTATGATCACTAATCAATAGCATTCTGTCATTATTGTGACCTATACATTCTTGATCATTATGGTGTTTAGTAGCATCCTTATTAGTACTGTGGTCAATTAATATGCATCAATACTGTAGTCAACATTATAGGAAATATTAAAATGATAAAAATGATTAATATGAAACATTGTTGAGACAGGACATTGTTGTCCTAAAATGCTTCCCGCTACTATAAATTAAGAGGTATTTCAAGAGGTTAGGGAGACTGTTGTTGCAAATTGTACTTACTATTTGCTTATATGGTATGGACAACCATGAAAGAATAAAGGATAAAGGAATTTTGACAAATGCTGTAGTTACAACTTCCCTAGGAGACATGTATGTAAAGTGTGGAAGCATAGACAAGGCACATGAACTATTTGACATGATGCCTCAAACAAATGTTGTCTCATGGAATGCAATGATTGTATGATATGCACAAAATGGCTTTTTTCAAAAAGGCTTTAGAAACGTTCAAGAAAATGGAATTGGTGAATGTAAAGCCAAATTCCACAACCTTAGCCAACATCCTCCTTGTCTATGCCCATATGGGATCTTCGAAATAGGCTATGGACATCCATCAAAGCATAAAGCATATGGGAATTTTGTCAGATGTTATAGCTGTAATTGCCCTATGAGACATGTATGCAAAGTGATGAAGCAAAGACAAGGTAGGTGAACTATTTGACATGATGCCTCAAAAAAATACTGTCTCATGGAATGCAATGATTGCAAGATATGTACAAAATGGTTTTTTTTATAAGACTTTAGAAACTTTCAAGCAAATACAATTGGCGGGTGTAAAGACAAATTCCACAACCTTAGCCAACATCCTCCTTGTCTATGCCCAAATGGGATCTTTGGAATAGGGATATAGGAGACATGTATGCAAAGTGTGGAAGCATAGACAGGGCACATGAACTATTTGACATGATGCTTCAAAGAAATATTGTCTCATGGAATGCACTGATTGCAAGATATGCACAAAATGGATTTTTTCAAAAAGGATTTAGAAACTTTCAAGAAAATGTAATTGGCATCTCTAAAACAAATTCCACAACCTTATCCAACATCCTCCTTGCCTACACCAAAATGGGATCTGTGGAATGGGGTGTGGACAACCATCAAAGCATAAAGGATATATAAATTTTGTCACATGTTGTATTTGCAACTACCCTTGTAGACATGTATGCAAAGTGTGGAAGTATAGACAAGGCATGTGAACTATTTGACATGATGCCTCAAAGAAATGCACAGTCTCATGGAATGCAATGATTGCAAGATATGCACAAAATGGATTTTTTGAAAAAGATTTATAAACTTTCAAGCAAATGTAATTGGCACATGTAAAACCAAATTCCTATAACCATAATTGATCATCATATTATATTTAATGTAAACTATCATATACATAATGTCATGAACATAACATCTAGTCTATATATAAAACCATATAGGCATGTACAAACAAAGCCATACAGGCATATACAAAGATATACATCAGTAACATACAAAAGTATATATACAAAACCATCTAGGAATACAAAAAAATGTCCCAAAATTGAGTTTCTTATGAATTGCTATCAAATAATTAGCAGGCCTTGCTTGGTCATGAAGATGGAGAGTCAATCAATGACTCATCCTCTCTCTCCCATTGACTAGACCTCCTCAACAGAGATTTTTGTAGCTCCACCTATTAATACAATCAAGTAATATGCACATTAATATAGAAAACATGAAATATATAACATTGCATATGTAATCAATCACTTACCACTAGCTAATGATCCCTCTCAATCATTTTTTCTTTCTCTTTGACTGTAGTTGGATGGGTTGGAGTTGTGACCTCCTGTGAGAAGCATCAAAAAGAAAAATTACGTAAACGTAAATATCATTTATGTACATCAAATGGCATGAGATAAAACAAGAAATATAATATGACATTTACATGTCACTGTCTCATATCTCAGCCAAAGGATTTGCAGACAACATAGCTACAGCAATGCCCACCTCCACTGATTGACGAAGATGAGGAGGAGTCTCCATATTCAACATCTAAAAATTGAGTTCAAGGTTACTTGACCAAAATAGATACATAACATTATTTAAATGCATAATGATTACAAATGGTTAAATTTACCTTCATGAAAGTGGTTATGTGTCCAAGGGACCAAGGAAATCATGGAGGTGCTGGTGAAGCTCCTATTTGATTATCAAATTGTCTCTAAATAAGATTACCATTGATATATGTACTATATTTATGATCATGTGATAAATTACATACATGTTGACTCGACCTCCTCTCATAACCCTACACTGGACAACTAATAGATGCAGGATGAAGACTTTGACCCTAGAATTTCATAGTGCAGACAATTACATACATTAATTTTGACTTATAATATAGATAGTCATATAAAATTAATTACAAATTTCAAATACAAATATATTAAATCAAGATGAACCTTGAAAAAAATTACTTAGGAGTCAATACCAAATGTATGCTGTAAGAGGTCATCTGTGAGAACAATATCATCCAATACAGATGTGTCCATCATTGGTTGTTGCCCCTACATTGCAACATCCTGCCGAGAGTCATGCATCCCATAATCGCATAAGTTTCTATATGAATTGCAAAGATGTGGGGATAAAAAACACTTGTTTCTCTCACCCTCTTCAGCCCAGGTGAGATCATTGTTGTGCTATGCGAGAGACTGGGTGAGAGAAATTAACGAATGCAATGTCTCCACCTCAACACCCTCCTTCAAAGTTGAAGGGAGTGAAACATGTGTTGGCCTAATGAGAGGTCTAGGTACATGGTTGTGGTCTTGATGTGCCCCCTCTATATCTTAAGCAGAGCCACCACCTTTTCCCTAGAACTCTCAAATGTTGAAGTAATTAGAAATCTCCTTGAGGATGAACTCACAATATAGTTTCCTCAAGAAATATTGTGGCACCTCATATTTATTACATGGACACTCATCAAAAACCATGTACCATCTATCCCAAAAGTTTTGGGATATATCTTCATTCACACACTAATGAATTGGGAACCATTTGCAAGTCTCTTCTAGTGTTTGGCCAGTTTTAGGATTGATAAGTTATGAACATAATGTAGATTTTGTATTTTTTTATCCTTCACTTGTTTGTAAGACAATTTGTCAACATAGTATTGCTGACTCCTCTCCCTATAGTCATTCTATTCAATGATTTGGTTTGTCATCGATTCAATGTGAGAAACAATCACCTCTAATGACTTGGCAAGGGCTCTCCTACGATCAGCGCTTGCACATGGACTATTTAACATTTCAATTAAGGTTTCAAGATGTTTTTTGTTTTCTTCAATTTTCCCTAAATATTTTCTTATGTGTCTCTTTCATGGTGAGGACATGAAGGTGGGCAGTTTTGAGGGTTCTGGGGGTTGTTTTGAGCCCCCTCTTCTAGATTAGTGTTTTGTGGTACCTCATTGATTGTAAATTCAACATAAAAACCCAATCAAACATTACGAAAGTAAAAATTTCTTTTCAAATTTATAAAAATCAATCAAACCCTACCTTGTTCAGCTGCTACATGCTCTACACTTCGTTCATGACATCCTCAGGAGTGGGATTGGTGAGGTGGCATGGTGAAAATGTTGATTCCACTTAGCAATTGCTTGAATCCTTCTTCTTGTAATGCACTCACATTGTAAAACTTGAAAATTGCTTGCCAAAATGAACAAATGAGCCACGATCTTTTTGTTTTTGGTTTTTATTTTGAGTTTTGACAGGTTAAAACATGAGCGCATTATAACACGCTCACCTTTTGCCTTGTATGCAACCAAAAATTCATGTAGCAACTTTTTGGTCCCTTAACTCTTTGCACTTACCCAAAATAGGGATCATTGTGAATTGGTGATAGTGGGTGGTTATGTAGAGAATTGGTAGGGTAGTTGAGTTAGGATAAGGTAATGATGAAGAGGGAGAGTCATGAGGAGTATAAGGTATCTTCCAAACATTCTTTGAGTACTTAGATTTATTGTATGATTAGAAATGATAAGGGTGGAAGAAAAGTAGGAATTTTAGGAGGGGTCATGATTGGTGGTCTCAAAAGTTTATGTGGAATTGGTGGGAGTGATGGTGTGGGTAGAAGTGGTGGGAGTGTAGGAGAAGGAGGCATTGTTGGAGGGAGAGGTTGGGGATGAGAGGTGTATCTTTTCTTATTTACATGGTTTTATTGAGTAGGGGAGGGAGACCTTTGATATGTTATTAAAGTAGGTAGGAGTTTAGAAAGAGGTGGTGGAGAGCCATGTTGGGGGTGAGGGTTGATGGTTACAAATCTTGTTTAATAGGATGGGGTTGGCCATAGATTGATGATGCTAGTTGTAAAGGGAGGTCAAGAACTCTAAGTTTGAGACTATTTGGATTATCTTAATCAAACTTACATTTATGGATTACATAGTTGGCATATTCCTCATATATTAGGTCTTTACAATGGAATGGTGCTATTTTTGGTATTCTAATAAAGTAATCCATTGTAAAGTTTTTATTTGTGCATAAAGTTTTAAACATAGATCAAGGAATTGTGATGATCTAAAACCTTTATGCATAAATTTGACACATTAGTTTAATATGGAAGGTATTTCTTGAAACTCATCTACTTGGGACATTTTGAGAAGAAGATGAAAATGCTCGAATACTGATGCCACATGTTCTAGGATTTGGGTGGGTTTATGACCAATTTCCATAAGGATAATGCTACCAAAGGTCTCAATGTATGTACAATTATAACATTTTATAGTTTCACCTATATCAAGGTATGTATCATGATTATTTCTAGTGTTATAAAGGTACTCTTAAATTGTAACAATATTTTAATAAGAGTTGTACTCTATGAGGATTCCTTCACAATATTTGTTGTTTATAATTATTCTAATGTATTATGGCCCATGGTAGTTATTATCAAGAATTTCCTTTCATTTAAATGTGTTTAGGGATCTTAATAGTGGTCTGGGTAGGATGGGAATCTCCTTTAAGGCAACTTATAGTTGCCATGGTGACTATGTCATCAAAAAATTTGAACTCATTGTCTGAAGGAGATTCTAGGATGTCATGAGGTTTGACATTACTAGATTGGTGGGGAAAGTCATTGGTGTAAATTTGTAGGTTTTGGTTAGGTTGCAAAATTGAGGAATTTCCTTCATCATTGACTCCGTTAATGATGATGTTTTTGATAATATTAAGTTGCAAACCTAGGTGTAGGTCCTAATAACAAAAGCTAAAATGGTAGTAGAATAGGCCGAAAGCCTCAAACAATCAACCAATAGCATATTAATAACATATCAAAAAAACCAGAGTATGAGTTTTTAAACACAATCTAAAGAAACAACCAACTGAGCAATTCCTTCCAATCATCATTGATCAAATTAAACATTTTCTCCTTATCCTCAAGTAAAGAATCCATGCCATTGTTCCAGTCCACCTACAGAATAAAGAAGGCAACATCAGCCCTGTGAGAGGACTTCAGAACCAGCTTGATCAGCACCTTTACCTTGCCCTCCATGGCTGAAAAATGGGTATTGACCTCCACGAGCTCCATCTCAAGTTTCTTATTATCCATCTCCCTTCTGGCGCTCATCACTTCCTTATCTAGAGTCTCCTAAATTTTAGTGTCCTCATTGTTCGTGTCATAGAATGAGTTATTCATGAACGCCAAATGGCTAGCACCCTCCTGATTCTGCACAAGGGTGGTTTTCACTTCCTTTATTTGAATATCCTGCTCAATGTCCTCCTAATCTGAGGCAGAGGAGTAGTCGACAATCTTTAGCACTCGAGGCTTTTCCCCAGCCAACTTGGAAGATCTCCTGATGCTTATCTTCTAACAGAGATGAATTTACCCATAGCCCTCTCTTTAATAACCACCACTTCTTCTTTCAACTATTTCTCCTATTTGTCTATTTTATCCTGAGCTTGTTGTTCATCATTCCCCCTCCCCTCAACACTTCTACTGCAACTTTTCTTACTAATTTTTCTCGGAATAGGTTTCCCCCCTTTACGTTTTTTTACTATGCTATATAGGCATGTTGTTCTTAAGATTATAGAGATCCTTAGCTGCTTCCTCATGGGACTGATCGTGAGAACCATCTAGCTTAACAAGAGTGGGGACCTTCGGAGAACAACTATCAAAATGAGTCTTTGAAATGGAAGTGGCCTTAGACATAGGAGGGCTAGAAAAAGGGACTGAAGGACCACTCACAGGAGGGTCAGAAGGAGAATTAGGCTCAAAACACACTAGGGTTTTTAGTTTAGAAGGCTTTCCAAGCCTAACACTAAGGGGGATCTTATCCTCAGGGTCTTCATTGGAGTTGTCAGCCACGAGCTGGACCGCAAGGGGTTTACTGGGGCACAAAGCCAGATGGTAATGATACAAACAAAAAATGAGCCCTTGGTGCAGGGGTAAGGCAACCGTCTCAGGATTACCCTCGCAAGCCTTTTTGGTTTGGAGCACAGAATCCTTAAGGCTAGAGAGCAGGAAAGAGGGAAAATTGACCAAGATTTTGTGATGAAAGTGGTTAAGAAATGCAAAGTGATAATGATAAAAAACTCTGTATCTCCCTTCCAGAGTAAAGTACTTCATAATTAAGAAACATACCCAATTCCAAGGGTTGATCAAGATTTCACGTTGGAAACCACCTTGGAGTCTAATTTTCTTCTCCCCTTCCTTGTAGAACAATTTCAAGCCATCATTATCTTAGACTTGCATCTACTTTTTGAGCCTATTCCTAGAACGAGGCAGGCTCATGACATTGGCTATGGCATCCTCAAAAATCAAAACTGAACTCCGTCTACTTTCACCTTTCGATTCCTATCCCAAGAGCCAACAAATTGGGCTGACAAATGCTCATCATAGCTATTCAGGCTTTCAAGAAAAGGGGTCACTCCTCCCTCATAAGCAATACTCTAGACCTGTAAATCTTCTTTGAATTCACCACAATTTGTGGGCTTCATTCTAATTTTCTCACCACCCATTTTCCTAAACACACAATGCACAACACTAGGAAGGCAGCTACAGAGAATAGAGAAGTGATGAGCAAACAATCTAGAAATGAAAATAAAAAACTTTAATTCCATTTCCCTACTCAAATTTCCAAGCACGTCCTCCTGAATCCCAAGCATGATCAGATCATTATTGCCTTTAGGGATTGGTTCATGAGAGCCCCCCATAGATAACTCTTCAAGAGGTGAGTGAAAATACCTTTTAAATGAATCATGCCACCAAACATGTTGATTGCTAAGTTGTTCAAGGTCCGCATAAATCTCCATATTTCACATCATCATGTAGGGATGAGTGGGGTTCCCAAAGACATCATCAATGCCACATCTTCCCTCAAAGTGAGGGAAGCCTGAAAAGAAACCACACCAAGAAGAATAAATTATGAGATTAGCCATTATGAGTTATTGGTGCACCTCAATCTGAATGCTATCATTAACCTTCATGGGAATATTGTCTATGTTTCTCCAGCATCTTAGGGGATTAAGATTAATCCCAAGGTTTGCCATAAGATCAGTAGGTCTATTGCTCTCTCTATATATGTCTCACCTCCCTTCCTTCAAAGTTTAAGAGAAGGCCTTTTATGTCCTCAACAAGATCCTCCATTTGCCAACTGACTTTAACATTTCCTTTAACAACTTTGATGACAATGATGGAATCACCATCTACTATAATATGTTTGATACCTAAAGCCCAGGAAATTTTGAGGCCCCAAAGGAGAGCCATGGCTTCTGCAATATTATTGGTCTTTTCACCAAGGCTCCCAGCAAAAGAAGCCATTAGAGCACCCTTATCTGATCTTATAATTCCCCCTCCACTTGCCAACCCAAGGTTACCTTTAGCAGCACCATCGACGTTAAGCTTAGACCAACTAGCTAGGGGTGGGGACCAATTAGTGCTAGCCCTAGCTCTTTTCTTACTATCATCCACTCTATAGATACTTATCAGGATAGTCCACTAGTTGATGATATCTGTTTCCAACACATTTGGGGGGGTTTCCACTGCTTTTATGGAGCTATTGCTAATGTTGTCTTGCAGCAGTTTGACAACTGAGCCAAACACTTCCTTGGGCTCTCTCAATTTCTCTTGAAAGAGTCTATGGTTCCTTTCTTTCTAGAGACACCAACATAGAATGGGGGGGTGGGCCCAAATTTCCCTACAAATAGGATTGGAGAAATGAGGGAACCAAGACCTAATGCAATCCTCAAGATTTCCATTCCAACACCAAGAAACACCCAAGATACTCAAGGTAAAGCTCCATACCTCCTAAGAGAAGTCACAGTACAAAAGGATATGAGAGAAAGTCTCTTCTTTAATACAAAAAACACATCTATTGGGGATCTAGAACTCTCTGATTCGAAGGTTATCTATAGTTAGAATTTTGTTCTGCACCGCCAGCCACCAGAAGTGGTTAATCTTTGGTATAAGATTGTGATTCCAGATAATCCTTCATAAGTTATCTCCACTTTGTGGTAAGAAAAGATTATAGGCCGATTTAACAGTAAAACACCCCAACTTCTCTTTGGTCCATAGAAGTCTATCTTTTTACTGATAAAGAGGAATTCTGCACCCCTTTAGGAAAGTTGGGTCTCATCGGCTATCCCAACAAGATCAACCTCTCTTTGGTAGCACTCTGACAGCTATTCCCATCCCCTTTTGCTAGGAAGAAAATATTCTCAGACCAGCTAACCAAAGTGGTGAACAACTAAGTTCATCAACTCTTGAATATTCTGAAGCTTCTTTAGAGGCCCTCCATTGACCCAATTGTCTTCCCCAAACCTTATAGTTTCACCATTCCCCAGTTTCCACTTAACCCCCCTCAAAAGAATAGTTCTGTATTTTAGAATGTTATTCCAGATCACAGAGCCTTTTAGAAAGTCAAATGAGAGTAAAAGGTCCTCAAGGGCTAGGTTCCCAAAGTATTTGGCTCTCATAATGCTACCCCAATCTTTATCCCCAGCTAAAAGGTTCCAACCAACCTTGGTTATAAGGGCTCTATTAAACAGGTTCAACTTTCTTAACCCTAATCCTCCTGCATCTTCGGTCTGCAAACCTTATCCCATCCCACAAGAGCCATTCTCTTTTTTACTATCCACACCCATCCATAAAAAATTCTCTTTTTACTTTCTTAACCCTAATGATGATGTTATTGCTATTGATCAAATCTTGAATTCTATGTTTTAATGCCATAACGTTTTGTGTCTTGTCAAGGGACCCTATGATATTGGTAGAAAGAATTTGCATTATATTTTTTTGGTGGTGGAAGTGAAGTGTCTAAAGGATGGACCATGGGTAATTAGAAGAATTTAGTGAAGAAGGATTGGTTGATTACAATTTGGTAAGAGTCAACTAATTTTGTGAATTGTTGAAATGGTCTTGGTCATAGAGAGATGGCATAATAAGAAGATGGTAGGAAATATGAATAAAATGAAGAGGTGAAGTGGTTGTGGGGACTGGCTACATTTTTTATTATTATTGGTGTTAGTGAATGGTTTCTTGTAAGATTTGTTAATTTTGTTTCTTGATGCGGGGGAGTTTGAGTTTATCCATCTTGGTTTTTTAATCCCTAAGTGTGTCACATAGATTTGTGAAAGTGTTATGCTTTTGAGGTGAGATGGAAAGTCTTCCAACCTGAAAAGGTATGCACATGAGGTTTACCAAACAACTAGGTAACCTCTAAAGGCCTAAAAGGTTGCACATTTAGTTATACAAGATGTTGTCTAACCTCATCAACCTAAGTACACTTAAGCTATAGTGAATAGATAAATTATTCACTTTAACACCCCCTTAAGTGATACTTAGGGAGATCATAAAAGTGCAAGAGATACATAAATATGGGTCTTGGTTACTAGGCCATGTTAGGTACCCATGTAAAAAGTTTCTCATAAAGTGGAGTAATGGAGAAAATAGTTGAATTCATGCCTAATTCAGTGACCATAAGGGAGTTGCAGAGTCAAGACATTATTGCAATGGGAAAAGTAGATAATGGGTCCTACTTATACTCTTTCTATTGCTTTGGTTCTTCACATATTGCAAACTTGAATGATGATCTTCATGCATTACACTTGGATAAGGGCATTCAATATGGATATTTGAACCTTAGAGTTGTTTCCTCCACATTGGTTCTTCCTAAGACCACATCTCCATGTGAACCTACATCTTTTGTTCCCACTGACTTCCATTAGTAGGCTACTTCCATCAGTCTTCCAGCACCAATTTTTTGGGATGAGTACTTGATAGACATTACATGGTTGTTTGATTATTCTCACTATGCATATTTGGTAGACAATTTTGATGACAACCATCTCAATGCTATAATGTGCATCCATCTTCATCCTTGGCATCAGTTCTTATGGAGCAAATTTCAGAGGATTTTAGTACTATCATAGAGGGCCATCATCACTTTGTGTAGGCTTCATACTTATCTTTGGATTTTGTACAACATCCAAAGACTTATCATCTTATTCTTCCATGGGAAGATTAATTACACCTATTTATATTTATCTTTCTTCCTAAGGGGAGAAACAATATTCAACATTCACATAATAGCTTCAACATACTTCATCGAGCATCTACGAGCACTGCAACATATCTTATGGGGGCTTCCAAGTCTCTCTTTGTATCTCCTATTTTGGGGAAATTTATTATACACATGTGATAGAAGTTGTCCTAGGGGGGTCATGATATAAGTCCTTCTTCACTTGTTTTTTCTTTTTCATGCATTTTGTTTCTCTTTTTGGAGAGGATTTTTGTTCCCACAAGGTCTTCTCCTTCTCTCCACATTATGAGAAACATTGTACATGGGTACCTAACATGGCCTAGTAGTCAGGACCCATATTTATGTAACTCTTTCACTTTTATGATCTCCCCAAGTATCACTTAAGGGCGGTGTTAGAGTGAATAATTTATCTATTCACTATAGCTTAAGTGTACTTAGGTTGATGAGGTTAGACAACATCTTGTCTAACTGAATGTGCAACCTTTTAGGCCTTTAGAGGTTACCTATTCGTTTGGTAAACCTCATGTGCATACCTTTTTAGGTTGGAAGACTTTCCATCTCATCTCAAAAGGAACTTTGTAGTCATCCAACACTTGTCATGAAAGGTTGTTGGTTTGCACATTCCAAGTGATCCAAAGGTGGACACCTATAGGACACTTGTCTACTTGTATGTGCCACATCATGGGGCACTTTTCAATCCACATGCAAGGTGGATTGCCTCATCCATGCCTATATAATAAGGCATTCCTATGTATATTATCAAGCAAAGTTAATATATGTTTATGCTCAAATTAGGTTCATCAATATCATTGATTTCTTATCTCTATTTGTCAATTTCCATATTGTGAGAGTGAATATCAAGTGTTACGGAGTATCCTTGGCTATTCCTATAGCCACTTCTACATGTCCATTTCCTTGATAATAACATATTGATGTTAATTTGTGATTGATATGAAATCTTTCACATAACTCATGTACTTGCAAAATTTTAAATGAAGTGACACTATCATTGACTATTACTTGAGGGACTCTAAATCTACATATGATTTGATTTAGAATGAATTTAGCAATGACTATCCCAAAACAGTACTTAAATGCATCACATCTACCCACTTAGTGAAATATTTAGTTGTTGTTATGTTGTATGTGTGCCCTTTTGGCAAGGGTGGAGAGATTTTTCTAACTAGGTCCAATCCCCATGTGGAAAAGTGCCAAGGAGTAACAATTGGTTGAAGGTCTCTTGTGGGGACTGTGTGATGAATGTGAGCATAAATTTGACATTTTGGGCACCTCTTCATGAATTTCATTGCATCTCCTTCTAAGCAAGGCCAAAAGTATCCTAGTCAATTTATTGTCCTTGTGGTGGCATGACCACCAAAATTTCTCCCATAGATTTCACTGTGGTATTCTTCTAAAATTTTATGCACCTCCTATGTATCCACACATCCAAGTAGGATACTATATATCACCCTTCTATATAGAGTGTCATCAATCAAAACATATGTTGTAGCTAAGACACATAGCTATATTTTCTTAAAAGGGTCATATTCTCAAAATAAGCTTTATTTTATAAATAGTTGATGATATTTCTATACTAATAGAATAAGGCATATTTTTTGAGGTCAACTATGTAAATTTCATCATCTAAGAAGTCCTTATTTATTGGTTCATTTTGGGGAATATGGTTATCAACTAACCAATCAATGATCACTTGTCCCTTAATTGACATATGCCAACTCAAATTCACTCAGCAAATTTAAAAGTCATCAGACCCTTCGAGAGAGCATAAGTTCATTTAAGAAGGTTCTTAGTGGTTCAGTGTAACGAACACATATCCATTATACCAAAAACATATTAAAATTTTCCAACACAAAACCATACACACATTTTTAAAAAAAGTATGATTAAATCATTTTACAATAATTATAACCATAAATAATTTTTCCATTTCCATAAGTCATATTTAATGAATGAATAAACTGCATTTGCATAAATACATAATATATAATTGCATCATCATCTTGATGTTGAGTTTACAACTTATCAAACTAATAATTACAATAAATATTATTCTAATGGAATATAAAAAGACATCTCTAAATAACTAAGTTTTTGACATCTTCAACTATAGGAGGGAGAGCATCACCTAAGTGATTTACCTCCAACCACAAACTGGAGGTCCCCCACACACCTTCCTTCTAGAAGTGGCCCTACCCTTCATGAGGGAAGTGGATTAAGAAAATAAGTAAGATCCATTATGCCATCTAAGAACTAGTGTTGTGTAAATTTACAAACAATCAGCGATACAACTCTAGAATCTTACTAGCTATGTATAACTCAATCGATTGTTATGCAAATAAAGGGAAGACATTGTGAATTGACAATGCAAGTTGTGATTTTGCATTACTTTAGCCAAATATTTAAGAAATAAACACATTCCTAAATGGATATGTGTGTCATATGTTTACACACTTCTATCTTGAACTGGTTAATAGTTATCAATACTTCACATAAACATATATACTTAATAGATTAACTTCATTTACAAGCATACAAGCTTTAATCAATTTTTCTTCTATCCTAGGCTCAGCTAGGTGAATTGGTAAGTTTATCCCAACTACAACTTTAGCTAGCAAAGTAAAGTGTAGAATATTTAATAAACAAGATAAATAGATATTTATCAATAATTCTACTGTGTAAATCTTGCAGTCTTAGCTTTATGACCAACTAACAAATCTTATCATAACATCATAAACTTAAGAATTCAATAATCATATACAATAAAATTATCTCTCTCATCGAGACTTACATCTTTTTCGTTAAATAAATAGATTTTACTTTCATACTAACCATCAATGTTTGCTAAAATAAAAATAGAGTTAGAACTTTCTGTTGTTCATCATATTGTTTTCCTAAATACTATTGAAAAGCATGCATAAACAAAAATTGCACATTCTTAAACATTCTTTGCTCTATCCAGAGCTTATTGAATCTTTTTAAAACAAGTGGAGTCCTCTCTCAAGAGTTATAAAGGTTTATTTATATATGTATATATATAATATTATATATATATGTTTATATATATATATATATATATAAACATATATATACCCATATAAATAAGTAATTCTAAATCACAGATTTATAAATATATCATAATATTGATTTTCAAGGAAAACATAAAATCCTACTCACTGCCAGTTCCACCAATCACTTATGAAACATAATAATATAGAAAGAGATGGTACATAGTTTAAAATTCAATAACAACAATAAATTACATCTTTGATGTTTGAGATTCATATCACATATTTCTCTCTAATATAGCTTAATTAAAAGAGACAGGTTTTAGAGTAACTCAACTGTTGTCCAAACTTCCAACTCTTATTCTTATATTAACATATTTACTACTCTAAATAAAAATAACATATTCATAGAATATCAGCCTATACAAGGCTATGATAATCACCAATAATAAATCATAGTCACAATTGACTCAGATTGAATCAAACCATAAACCAACAATTGTCTTAACCTTTACTAAAATTCATAGTGACTCTCGTTGAGTCAAATCAATATATAACCGAGCTAGCCTATGTTATCGATTATAGTGCCTTTCATGATTTGATAGTAACCAAAACTAACTTAAAATTTTATCATTCCCAACGACTCATAATGAGTCAACATTAATTTTAACTGTGTTTCCCCTATTATCTTTTATAGTGTCTTACAGTGATTTAACAATATACAAAAATGTATTTATCCACTATAAACACATGTAATAACTCACAATGAGTCGATAGTATTTATATCTATGATACCACTATCAATATGTATGCAAAGACTCACAATGGTCTACAAAAATTATAACTATGCTACCACTATTTGTTAGTGTAGGTTTTTATTTCCTAGATGGGTTATTTATTTTTCCTATATTCCTAGGTTTTTCCTACACTTCTATTAATCTCGCTTAGGTTAATAAAGCATGTCTTATTAGGTGAGTAGTTGCGAGGTGTCACCTTCCTACATGTGAGCATCCATTAGCTATCTTGGGAAGATACTTTGCTATCTTTAGTCCGATAGATGGTTGCTCCTCATTGGTCGGTGTTGCCACCTCCTCTCTCTTCCTAGTCTATATAAGCATGCTACCTGGCTTGTATTTCGTATCTTTTGCTTTTGCATCCTCTTAATGCTATTTTGCTCTAGCATTTGCATTACTCTTTTGGAGACTAACTCTGTGTTGCTATTTTGATTTCGTATCATTTGCATTCATAGTTTTAATATCTATTCTTTGCACTAGTTTTCTGGGTTATTAATCTTTTCAGATTCTAACATGGTATCAGAGCTATTCTATGTGCAAGAGTAGATTTTAGTTTCCATATTTGAGAGATTCGGGGGGGGCTAATAAATCTTATTGCAGGTTTTCGAAAAACCCAGTATGCTCTTCTCTTGCATCTTCGGATGATCTTGAGAATCAGAAAAGTTTGACGGAAACTTTTTTAATCTCTGGGGTTTGCACATGTGTTTTATGAAATCTGGGTGATTGCAGCATTTCTGGTTATACTGGCAGCATTTTTGGCTGTTCCAACGCGTCCAGGAGGCTTGAGAAAGTCAGATTTGGCTTTCGTTTCACCGAAATCGGAGATCGTCATACACAGTTGCGGAACCGGGGTTTCAAGCTCAAATCTGACAACCAGCTTGCATGTTTGGTCCTTTGAATCAATATTGCAGGTTCCAGCATCTGATTCAGCCTTTGCATGTCGTTTTTTGGTTGTTGGGGTCGTTTTTTGTAGCTAAAGGCGTTCCATTTACACTGGAGCAACATCTTCTGTGCATTTGCAAGAAAAACGCCTTCTGGGTTTTGTTCGCAACACAGAAAAACCATCTGGGTATCTTTCTGTTTTTGCATGCAGTCTGTATATTTTGCAAAAACGCGCTCAGAAAGCTACAGCAGGACCCCTCTCCGTTGGCAGCTGCAGTTCTGAAGACAGTTTTCAAATGCTCCGTTCTTGCTCATACGGACTCCTTTTCCCACGAAATTTTTTTTTATTTTGGCTATTTTTTCGTGCTCTATGCACTAGTGTAGTCGTTTTTTGATTTTGATGCCAAGATTTTTCAGAAATTGCAGATTCTCAGTCGTGACATTGCACGGTTCTCGTTTTGGGAACTTCGGAGGATCATAACTTTCACATACGACCTCGTATCGAGGCGATTCTTTTTTTGAAAGTGCATGATTTTTCGAGTAGATTGCAGTGGTGCTATTTATTTCTCTGGATATTATGCCAAAGTTGTATTTTCAGCATATGCTCTTCATGAGGGTTTGTAATGCATTGAAATCAAGACCACTTAGTATTTATTGCTAGTGGTAGTTGTAAACGCACTAATATAAAGTGCCAAATCATATTTTCTTGGGGGGGTTCTTTGATTGAGTGAAAAGGGGGGGTTGTCTTGGTTGGGTTCTCTTCTTTTCGACACTTCTTCTCTGCATTTCTTCATCATGGATCAAACAAATCTGCCTATCCTAACTCCATACAATTACTTTGAGTGGAAATCACGCATTGCAATTCACTTAAGGAAAGCTGGATTAAATAGGATAACTATGGGACTTGAAACTGAACCTGCTAAAGATGAAGATAAGCCTAAGTGGTTTAACAAATGTGATGAGGCATATGGAACATTGTGTTTGTCTGTTTCTCCTGATTTGCTCTTTCACATTGAGTCTTTGAATACACCAAATGAAATCTGGACAAAGCTAGAAACACTATTTGGCACACAAGATTCAATGAGGGGTCATATGTTGGAAAATGAACTAATTAGTTTAAGTCCAGGCAATTTCAACACAATCCAGGATTTCTTCACCAAATTGAAATCACTAAGGCTGCAGTTAAAACAATGTGGAATTGAAAAGAAAGATGAACAACTGATTCTTAGTATTCTCTCTAAGCTAAGTTCAGAATATTCTGTGTTTGTTTCTACTTTCTATGCTACTAAGGGTGCACTTGGTACTCAATTCACCATGCCATCTTTAGATGATTTTGCTGTCAATCTCACTCGGGAACAGGACAAGCTAATCCAGATGGGCACTCTTAAGTCCTCTAAGTCACATGCCTTGGCTGCCAATCAAGGCACAAAAGAACAGAAAGGACAAAGTAGTAACAACAATAGTAAGGATAAGAAACAAAAGAATAGCAAGGAGAAGAAGGATCAGATAACGGTTGCTTCAAAAGCAACTAATGAGACCCAATATTCCAAGGGCGACAAGCCTAAGAAAGAGAGGGTCCAATGTGCCTATTGTAAAAGACCCGGTCATGATGAACATAAATGTCTGAAGAAACAAATTGATCACTTGACACACATTCTTGAGAAGAATAATATCAGTGTTCCTGAGTCTGTCAAACAGAGTTCTAATGAGGGGTCTAACAAGGCAAAAGAAAACAGCAAGGGGAAAGGAAAGGGCAAGGCCCTTGTTGCAGTTGCTTCTTCACCATCCACTTGGGTTCTTGATTCGGGTGCTTCGCACCACATGGCTTCATCTAAGGAAGAACTTGCATCCTTGGAGCCGTGTACTATGCCTTCTATTTTGATGGGTGATAACACTCCTGTTGAGGTAAGTGGGAGAGGGTCTGTTGATGTGGGGGATGGCACATTCCATGATGTTCTTTGTGTGCCCTCATTATCAACTAATCTCCTATCGGTATACCAGATCACTCACACAGGTTCAGGCAAGCGGGTTGAGTTCACTCCTGATTCAGTAGAGATTCGTGAGTTGCACAGTGATTCTACAGTTGCAGTTGGGAGAGCAGATCATCAGTCACGGCTCTATCTGTTTTCTCACTTTGTTCCTGATCCTCCTTCGACTGTTTTGCTCACTCATTCTAATGATGTGAGTAGATTATGGCATGAGCGGTTTGGCCATCTTAACTTCCGCTACTTGCAGCAGCTTAACCAGCAGAGCATGGTCACAGGGTTGCCTTCAGTTCAGTTTTCAGGTGGTGTTTGCCAAGGTTGCATTCTTGGTAAGCATCCTAAGGAAAAGTTTGACAAAGGTAAGGCATGGAGAGCTTCACAGATACTGGAGTTAGTTCATAGTGATTTGGCTGGTTCATTTCAGCATCCTTCCTTCAGCAGGGCTAGATATGTCCTCACATTCATTGATGACTTTTCTCGATATACTTGGGTGTACTTTCTCAAACAGAAGTCAGAGGTATTTGACCATTTTCAAGACTTCAAGACTTTTGTAGAGAAGCAATCTGGGAAAGCCATCAAAGTTTTGCGCACTGACAATGGTGGTGAGTATGTCAACCATCGGTTTGAGAGGTTTTGCACTTCAGAGGGGATTGATTTGCAGCATTCAGTTCCATACAATCCTCAGCAGAACGGTGTTGCAGAACGGAAGAATAGGTCCTTGAAGGAAATGGCGAACTGCATGATTCACTCCAGATCTCTTGCACCACAGTATTGGGCAGAGGCCATTAACTGTGCTTGTTATATCCAGAACCGTGTTCCTCACCGAGCCTTGAAGGGAGTCACTCCTTTTGAAGCTTGGAGCGGTCGGAAACCATCAGTTAAGCACTTTCGAGTTTTTGGTTCTCCTGCATGGGCCCACATTCCTACAGAGAAACGCAAGGCCTTGGATCCGCAGAGCAGACCTTGCATATTTGTAGGTTATCCTGATGGTGTGAAGGGTTATCGGTTGCTCCACCCTACTACACATGAGTTGTTCATCGAGAGGAGTGTTCAGTTTGAGGAGGGCTCTTCAAGCTCACTTTCTATCACTTCTCCAACTCCTTCTACTTTGACATTGGAGTCACTTGGGATACATGACAGATCTTCTGATGAGTCAGATTCACCTGAGCAGTCTTCTACCTCCACTTCTGATGCAGAGAGCGATTCAGAGGACTCACCTCCTCCCTCTCCTAGTCATCATTCAGAGGTTGATGCTTCTCCTCCAGATTCTCCATCTTCCGGTCCACTTTGGGCTAGACAGACCTTGCAGTCTGCAGGTGATTGGGTTGGGGATCCATCAGACACCAGGCGAACTCGTTCACAGTTCCAGGATGTTCCACATGTCTTCATTGCTACTGCCTCAGATCCACAGTCTTTTCATGAGGCTTCTGGTATTCCTGAGTGGGATACAGCTATGCAGGAGGAGTATAGTTCCTTGATGAGGAACCACACTTGGGATCTTGTCCCTCTTCCTAAGGGAAGAAAACTTGTTCGATGTAAGTGGATCTATCGGACAAAATTTGCAGCAGATGGGTCGGTTGACAAATATAAGGCTCGCTTGGTCGCCAAAGGATTCTCCCAGGTTCCTGGGATTGACTACTCTGAGACTTTTGCGCCAGTTGCCCGAATGAATTCCATCCGACTTGTTCTTGCCATTGCTGCAGCTAATCGTTGGGAAGTACACCAGATGGATGTGAAGAGTGCTTTTCTTCACGGTGACCTTCAGGAGGAGATCTACATGGAGCAGCCACAGGGGTTCCTTCAGGATTCTTCACTTGTGTGCCTTCTTCGGAAGTCTCTCTATGGCCTCAAACAGGCTCCTCGAGCCTGGTATGCCAAGATGGATTCCTTCCTTCTATCAGTTGGGTTCACTCGGTGCCATTCTGATCCCAATGTCTACATTCTGCAGCAGGATGATTCACTCCTATTTCTGGTTCTGTATGTTGATGACTTGCTGATCACAGGGAGTTCTTCATCCACCATTGGGGCTGTCAAAACTGCCCTTCATGACAGGTTTTTGATGACTGACTTGGGCTTGTTGCATTACTTTCTCGGGATTGAGATCTACCAGTCTTCTTCTGGGATCACCATCACACAGTCCAAGTATGCTCTAGATTTGCTCTCGAGGTTTCATATGGCTGACTGTAAGCCTGCTCCGACTCCCTTTCTTTCTGGAGTCAAACTTGAGGCTCAGTGTTCTTCTCCACTTGTTGATGGCACTTTGTACCGACAGCTTGTTGGGAGTCTCATTTATCTGACTCATACGAGACCTGACATTTCATATGCTGTAGGCATGGTCTCTCGATTCATGCAGGAGCCTCATGAGCTGCACTGGAAAGCAGCCAAGCGGATCCTTCACTACATTCAGGGTTCTCACAGTCTTGGGATTCACTACGCAGCGGGTATTGAGCTTGACTTGGTGGGCTACACAGATTCCGATTGGGCGGGCGATTCTCAGGATCGCAAGTCTACTTCAGGTTACAGCTTCTCACTTGGTTCAGGTCCTATTTGTTGGTCGAGCAAGAAGCAAACTGCTATTGCTCTATCTTCTACTGAGGCCGAGTATCGGGGGGCTGTGAATGCCTCTACTGAGGCCATTTGGCTTCAGAATCTTCTCACTGAGTTTGGTATCCAAATCAGACGGCCATCAGTCATATTTTGTGACAACCAGAGTGCCATTCAGATCTCACGAAATCCGGTCCATCATCAGCGGACCAAACACATAGAGGTCCACATGCACTACATCCGGGAGCTCATCCATGGCCACGTCATCGACCTTCGCTACTATCCGACTTCCGAGCAGGTTGCTGATATCTTCACCAAACCCTTCACTGAGAGCAAGTTCCTTCATTTGCGAGCTTTGCTAGGGGTGCGGGATGCTTCATCTTCTGGGGGGGCTTCTTCCTCTCACTCGGAGTCTTGACTCTCTCTACTTTTGGGGGGGTCTCTTCTCTCTCTCTTTAGAGGGGGACTTTTATGTACATGGGTACCTCATCAGGCTTGATTTGCCGGGACCCATTTCTACATCCACCTAAGCTTCACTTATGGGGGGGTGTTAGTGTAGGTTTTTATTTCCTAGATGGGTTATTTATTTTTCCTATATTCCTAGGTTTTTCCTACACTTCTATTAATCTCGCTTAGGTTAATAAAGCATGTCTTATTAGGTGAGTAGTTGCGAGGTGTCACCTTCCTACATGTGAGCATCCATTAGCTATCTTGGGAAGATACTTTGCTATCTTTAGTCCGATAGATGGTTGCTCCTCATTGGTCGGTGTTGCCACCTCCTCTCTCTTCCTAGTCTATATAAGCATGCTACCTGGCTTGTATTTCGTATCTTTTGCTTTTGCATCCTCTTAATGCTATTTTGCTCTAGCATTTGCATTACTCTTTTGGAGACTAACTCTGTGTTGCTATTTTGATTTCGTATCATTTGCATTCATAGTTTTAATATCTATTCTTTGCACTAGTTTTCTGGGTTATTAATCTTTTCAGATTCTAACACTATTAACATTTACAGTGATCTACATTGTATCGACAACATACCAAAATGATGTTATACACTGTTAACATTTGCAATGACTCCAAATGAGTTAAATAGTATAAATTTTGAACAAGGTCAAGAGTAAAGATTATTAACATATGATATCCAACTGACACAAAATGGTTGCATTTGTCAACCATAATAACCCTCACAATTTATTGATTCAATATCAATTGATAGGGAATAAAACCCTAAACTATTTCTATATGAATCTTTAAAACAACAAACCCTTATTGGCAGTCACCTCAACGTTGTTATACGACTATAACCAAAAATAGTAATAGGGAAAATAACGATACAAATAAAATCGTATCTTCTCGTTATCAACTATAGGAAATCTAAATTGACTTAAAATAATGCTCTTTTTTAGGGAAGCTCGGATAGGGTCTTGAGCTGTTAACTCTTCTCTAAAACAATTTGGGTTTAAAATGTTTAATGAAAGTTCTATCAGTGAAGAATTTGAACTGATAGCACATACATGTTTGGTCTTGAAACTTCATAATATAAAAGCTTAGACCATTACGATCTTCCTAATTTTTATAATGAAAAACCAAATAATCAATGAGTATTGAGAACTATGAAACTTTTCATCAATGAAAGACATACATAATCCTCTTAAGCACTGCAAATGCTTCTATAACTACATACATTTTCTTATAGGAGGATTGATAAGAACAAATCACATAAAACAAAAGCAAAGTAAAATTGTAGCATACCACAATATTACTTCTCTTTTCTTTAGTTGCAGAGCTCAAACTCTTTCTTTTCACTCCATGTTCTATTCCTTCTCTATCTCTTGATTTCCATTATGCCACAAACCTTCCACCATTCACTACAATTTCTCCCCAAATTTTTGGATTCTTCTTCACAATAAAACATCCATCACTTCCATCAAAATTGAAGTGGTGGACATAAGAGCACTTGATGGAGTATAAACTCTACATAACTCCACACTACTCCACTAACCAAAAAATTAAATACATTTCACTTGCTCACTAACTCCACTTCGTGGAGCTTAGTTGAACCAAAAGATTTGAATTTTAAATCTTTTAAAACAACCAATAAAATATAAATAATAATATAATTATAATAAATATACATGCATATTTATGTCCATATATATATATATATCTGTGTGTGTGTGTCAATTTAGTCATGGATATATATACTCTTATATAACTTTATGTAACAATGCTTATTCAAGAAAAAGATAAATCTCCTACAAGGTAGATTGTGTCTAAATCTTGGCATAATATCCAAGTGATGATACCATAGCTAAAATACCACACAATGATAAACAATAAAAAACAAATTCAATCAAACTAAAAATGAGATTGCCAAAACTAAAAAAGAGATGATCAAAACAATGAATCGACTACATCATCATACCAAAGACAATGCTACTATGTAGGGTACTGGCATTCTTACAACATAAAAGTATCCATGCACGTATAATCAACTCAAAATGTGTGTGTGTGTGTGAGTTCTCAGTGGCATGATGTCTCTTCCATTTACCCTGATCCATTTCCCTCTCTTCGGTGATACTCTCCCTCCTTGTCTAGGAGGGGGAAAACTATTTTCCTACACCCACCTCATTTAACAATCATAGTAGTTAGTCTATTAACCACTTAGGTATAATGTGAAATAAATATTTTAACAACAATCATCATGAGGATAACCCATTATCTAGATTAGAAAATATATCAATTTCTACATATCATGAATCAAGGCAATTTATCTCGTAAAAATTCAGCTTCTAATCACAACTTGATATTCATAATTTAGAATGTATAACATGGCATCTAGATAACAATTAGTTAAAAATAACATAATTAAGTTGTCCAAAATGGGGTGTGACATTTAGGCCATATGATGAATTTGATTTCATGATTCAACATGTAATGATGCAATCATCTTGTGGCAAAGGCCATAGCCAAACATTCTTTTCCAGCTTGGGTGTAGTTCTTTTCATAATCAAGCAAGGTTCAACTAATAAAATATATTTTTCTTTCTCTTATGTCATCATCCTCCTGAGCCAACATATAGGCTATTGACACTTTTGTCGCTCTATAATAAAGAATAAAAGATCTATCCTACTTTGGCAGCATGATTGTTACAAGTGCAAGAAGGAACTTCTTTACTTGTTCAAAAGCATTTTGACAACCTGCAGTCCAAGTTATCTTAGCTTGCTTTCTTAACAATTGGGTGATTGGGTGATTTTGAAGGTTATATCAAGTGTAAAATGTTGTATAGCACCCAACTGCCCTAAGAAAGTTCACTATAGATTCACTCGTTAGAGGAATGGAATTTAGCACCACCTTTACTTTAATGAACTCTACATCAATTCCACTTTGAAAAATAATGAAACTAAGATGTTTTCCTATAATCACCCCAAAGACACATTTCCCTAGATTATGCCTAATAGTGTTATCATGCAATCAAGGGAAGATATTTCAAAGGTCTTCTATGTGTGTCACCCTTTGTTTAGATTTTATGATAATTATCTATGAATGTCTCAATTATTTTGTGAATGAGATCATGAAAGATGTGAGTAATGGTATTAGATAGAAAAGAAAGACTAGCCTAAAAGATTAAACTAGGTCAAACCCTCTCCCATCCAACATTGAGACACAAGCTGAGATTGACTTCTACCCTTGAAGGAAAGACAAACTATAGGGGCTTTGGCCCTTTGTTGTATAAAGGATAATCAACCAAATCCAACCAATCAAACTAAGGCAAAACATGAAACCCTAATTGAATAAGATCATAGCATAACAGACTATTAGAAGCAAATAAAACAAATTTGAAAGCATGACGAAGACCAGTGAGCAAAGAAAAACTTGGATCTAAGTTTGATGGCTAGAAAGGCTAGGGTGCTAGGTGCCCTAGACCTAATTTAGGGTTTTACAAAAAATCTAAGCTTCACCACTCCTGTACCTACAAAACCTTCCTTCTTCTTGGATCTTGCCTCGCAAAACTTGTTACTTCAACCTACACACACAAAAGAAGGAAAGAGGGTTGGTGCTATTTAGGAGCTTGCCTAAGTCAATCTTTGTGAATGGTGTTTCCACCTCCACAATAGCAATGATGAGAGTTAATGAGAATGTGACCTAAGAGGGCAGAGGCAAATCTGATGTAGAATGTAATGCTATCACAAAGCACAAAGGAAAGGAGTCACCATGAGCACATGGAAACCCTAGCTTGCTTGATTTGGAATCACAACTTGACTCAAGAAGTTAGTGTATCCCAAATAAGTAGAGAGATCTTCACAAGACTTGCAAGAAGTTAACACAACAACAATAATCCACCATCGAGAGCTTTAGAGAAGAATAGAGAGCATGAGAGAGAAGAAGAGAGAGTGAAAGTATACCTAGATTACTTAGAGAACATAGAGATGTTCAAATGAATAAACTAACTTGCTTATATATGCATTCTTGTTTACCAACAATGAATCAAATTGAATGGGGCTGACATGAAAAATTTAAGGAGGTGTTCTAAGCTGACACCACAAAAAAGGGTCGGGGCTAACATTTGGGACCAGGATGCTAGACGTCCTGGTGCTTTAGCCCCCAAAACTCTAGAGAGTGTCTGTTTCAGTGGACTTAGACCAATCCTAAATTATTTTGTTAGGTTTATTCATTGGGATCAATATTTAATTGTTTTAAGTCCACTTGAGTGCTAAACTATGTGTAAAATGGCAAGGGTACACATTTTACTCCATAACATTTAGCCCCTACTTTAGTGTGGGTATGATCTTACACTCATACTTGCACTAAATTATAGAGAAGATAGATCTCAATCACCACAAACATAGAAGCCATAGAATGTCATCAAAATTGAGGGGTGATCAATCCCCCAAGTTTATGATTCTAGGAGTCTATGATGAGTTGCATACATGAGATACAAGGCATAATTTCTACACATGAAGCACTTAGAAAACATGAGACAAGATAAGACATATGCAATGCATACACTTTGAGAAATCACAATGTATACATAGAATGCACAAAGTATACATGCTTGACACAAAGTATACACATAAGGCATAAAGTATACATAGAAAACACATGAAACACACATGGAATACATGCAAAACACTTAAGGAGAATACATAAGGAATACATATAGAGAGCACATGAAGCATATGTGAGGCATGAAGAATGCATAGAGAATAAGAATATACAAGGGGAATACATGTGTCATTCAACAATCACAAGAAACACATAATGGAAGACCTTGAGTCAGCATGACAAAAGAGACCTAAATCTAAAGGGTTGTCTCAATCACCATGCATCATTACCTAAGATGTAATAAGGAGAGTTCTAAGAATGGGTTAGTTAGAAATGAGAAGAACAAGAGGATACAAACACATCATACACATAATCCACATCAAGGAAAATGTTTCCACTCAAGGGAATACATAAACTACCTCCCGTAAGAGGATTTACACGAAACCTTGCAAAATAAGAAGACATTGCAACTATACCCAAAGGTACTCTAGCCAAACTCAAGTTGGTGGTTCCAACCCTTCTCCTAATCATGCAAGGAGCTTCAACTTAGGAGAACAAGATAGACTCAAGGTATTGTTTCCAAGCTTGCCATAATCCTTTCCAAGAGAGTGGAGTAACAAAAAATTATCAACAAGTGTTTTGATAGAAAGATGAGAGTAAGGCTCATAGAATGATATATGCCCCCACCTTAAAGTGATTTCAAACTCCATCAGGGAGCAATTTCCTTTAAGGTAGAATAGGTAAGAAATACAAAACAAGTGAGAGATCTTTCTAAAAGCACATGTCCAAATTATATGTGTTTTCAAAAGTTACATTGCAACAAGGGGATTCCCCCAAGATGAGCAAACCAAGGCAATTCTTACAGGCATGATACACAATAGCTTGTGTAGTCATGGTATGATGCTAAGAATTGTAACAAGGTGCCACATGAATATGAGGATGATGGAAGAAAGATCACATGGAAGTAGAGTACACATAAATTGAATCAACATGAAAGGATGCTAAATCATCTAAAAGAAAAATAAAGAAATTGTAAATTATGACATGTAGAAGAATGTAGACACATATAGAGGAATGACACAACGCGTTCTTTCTCCTTGTACCTTTGTGCTAACAAGGGTGCTAAGGGAGAACTGACAATCAACAAAACATCAAAATACAAGGATAACAATATGTACAAGAATAGCACAAATGAGAGGGAGGGACCACACTTGTGAGTTGGCCTATAAAAAATCATC
Organism: Cunninghamia lanceolata; assembly: GCA_027924645.1. NCBI lineage: Eukaryota > Viridiplantae > Streptophyta > Pinopsida > Cupressales > Cupressaceae > Cunninghamia > Cunninghamia lanceolata. The sequence goes on from BSBN01000064.1 coordinate 1,039,600, forward strand.
CTCCCCCAACTTGTTTATTATAGAATAGATGGAGCACAAGCTACTCTAGGAAAAAGTGCTAGAGCCATACCTTGTTCAAAATTGTTTAATTTTATCACCCAAGACTCATCATTCCTTAGTGGAAAGGCGATGATATGCACATTAATGAAGTATTAAATGATTATTTTGTAGAATCTTTGTTGTGTGTTGGAGGAGGAAGAGTGATTAAGAATTCTTTAAGTAGAATCAACAACATACACTCTTGTTGAGATGGAATAGAAGATATAGGTGGAGTAGGAAGCAATCCTTTTTGTTGTGAACATGGTAGAGAGAAAATAGGAGAAGGTTGGAAACCTAAACCTACTTTAGACAAGTGCGGTGTTGGTTCCACAAGTTCCTTAATTCCTTGTTCTTTGTATCCTAACCTATTTCCATTGTATCCAAGTTTAAAAAGGATTTTTAATCCACACCAATAACTCATCTCCAAGTCCAAAGGAAGAGGAGAGGTCATATGACTAGTTTTGTTGAAATGAGAAGTATAATCATGTGTTGAAGAAGTAGAAGGATCTTTCTTTTTTATCATGGTGAGGAGGGTCAATCTTTGTTTCAATAAGCCCATGAGGGTTGAAATCTAAAGGGACCTCATCATTACCAATACATGCATTAGTAGAAAATGATTCATTAGATTGAGATGATACTTTATCACAAATGGCCACCATTTCTTTAGAATTAAGCAGATCTTCATCAATATCAAAAGTTCCATCGCTATTAAACTTGAGTTTAAGTTTTTTAGGAGTAGAAGATTGTGTTAAAAAAAAATCATTTACCTTCATGGTTTTTATGTGTGAGGGCGAGACTTTATATTCACCTACAAAGGAGGGTGTAAAATCTAATGAACCCCAGTCATCACCAAAAAATACATTTGAAGAACCAACACTATCCTGACCAACACTATTGTTAGCAGTGGAGGATAATGGTTTGGTTTTTGTTAAAGAAGGGATCAAATTGCTTAGAGGAATTTTATATCTCACTTCTATTTGCAAGCAACTTTCTAGAATCAGATTAGCTTCAATTGTATGCAGCTTGTTTTCAAAAATGAACTTTATTGAATGATGAAGGGTGGACGAGACTGTCCCCATGGAATGAATCCATGGTCTACCAAGAAGAATATTGCATGAAAGATAATTAAGCATGACATGGATAAGGGTAGGCAATGTCACAGGCCATGCTTAATATTTAAGGTGATTGTACCTAGTGATTATTTACCAACATTAGCAAAGCCACAAATGATGAGTTTATCTAGTTTGATGAAAGATGTATCAACATTGATTTTATGTAACAAGTCTATGCCACAAACATTAAGACCTGATCCACCATCAACCATAGTGTATCTTACCCTCATTTTATTAATAATGGTGAATATCATAAGAGGCTCATATTGGTTTTGAATTTCTATGGGAGGTAATTCATGTTTTTGAAATAAGATATCTGTTGTTGTTGCATGCATACAACTAAATCGAGATGCTATGTCATTTGGTCTAATAGAAGGTGGAACAAAAACATTTTTTAGAGCCTCTTGGAGCATTCCATGGTATGTAGGTGATGTTTTATTAAATCCCATAGAGAGATCTTAGCCGGAGTAGAACAAAGCTACTTGACAAGATCATATTCTCTACCAATATGTTGATGAAGATGAGGTGCTTGAGGAAGAATAGGTTGAGAAGATGGAAGAGAAATGGGAACACTCAGTGTTATTATAGGTGTTGTGTGTGTGAGAAATCACATGATAATGAGGTTTCTGCAACACATTGTGAACACCTTGATTCCTGTGAGTAATTTGCTTTGTAAAATTGAAGATGTAACCAGGAGGTCATCATGGTTTTGGAACACCTCAAACCATAATCATAGGTTTTAAGAAAGGAGGTGAATTAGGTGCCTCATGTACCATGATTTTAGGAGTGTTTTGAACATTAATGCACTTATTCACTATCCCCTTAGTGGGTGGAATAAGTATATTAATAATGATGGAATTGACATTGTTATCTTTTTGAAAAATACAAGATTTAGGATGATGAGATGAATGACCGGTATCCACCCATGGAGGATCCATTGTGAGAGAAGGCTCTTCATCCACTAATGCTTCATCTTTTGAAGGGAGAGCATTGGAATGAAGAGAGATTAGAGTGAAGTTAAACAATGTATCAATGATTTCATCCTCTTGCACCAAAATATCCTCATTAGTGGGAACCGTTGTGGGAGAGGGACCCAAAACATAGGGTGATGTAGGCAAAACTAGGTTAGCATCATATGCATTAGAGAGGAGATCCATGGAAATATGCATGGAATTATCATAGCTTGTAGTTGAAGTAGAAGAAGAACTAACACCATCATCTTTCTCATGACCATTCACGAAGATGAATTTAGTGATGTCTTCTAATATGGAAGGATATTCACCCACAAGAGTCATGAAGCTGTCAAAATTTTATATATATATATATATATATATATATATATATATATATATATATATATATATATATATATATATATATATATATATATATATATATATATATATATATATATATATATATATATATATATATATAACAACAGATATCATACATAGAACATATAGCAATATCAATATCATACATGGATTTTATGTGATCTAAAACAAATGGATGCATATTAATGAATTTAGAAAAAAATTCAAAATCTATAATACATGCATGCAAAGATTCCAAAGAGGAACAACTAGAAGATGCCATGATGAAATTACTTGTCTACTATGTGCAAATATGATATGGAACATAAATTTACAATTCATTAATCAAGTACAACCAATGTCAAAGTAAGATTACAATCCTACAAGTTCAAGAGAAGCGGGGTTTTTCAATTTTTTAAGAGAGGATGGATTTATGAATGTTCTTGCTTTCTAATTTAAACCACTATGAAACATATGATGAGTTACAACAACTTAAAAATCAGATTTATCAATCCTTAATCATAACAAAGACCTGAAAATAAGATTTCAAAAACAACCACTAAATGCAAGACTAGCTAGGTTTTCTAAAAATGCAATTTTTTTGAAAACCCTAATAATCAATAAGTGAAAATGTGAAATATCCCACTAGGAAATGATTAAATGATGTATTAGAGTAAAGTAAGATCATATTTGAAATGCAAATGTCATCAGCAAAATATGAAACAAGATATCAAGTTATAAACCCCAGGTTTCAAAATTAACTAGGTTTTGCAACAATTTTTGAAAAACCCTAACAACAAAGAGGTTCAAATGCAAGATATAGTACTATGAAATGATTAATTGATGCAATACCAATAAGATCTGATGTAAAATACATAAATTTAAATCTTTCTATGATGATATAAAACTTATTGACAATAGGCAATGTGACAAATATGCTTTTTCTACACTTAAATCCAATGCTTGATTTTCAAAATTCAAATGCCAAAATGCAAGATTGTTGTAAACAAAAGGAAAGATAAGGTACAGAAAATGAAATCAATTTAATCCAACTTATATTGTCACCAAGATTTGAAACAAAAAACTAATCTACAAACCCTAGGTCCAAGACTAGTTAGATTTTCTAGAAATGCAAGGTTTTTGCAAACCCTAACAATGAAAAAATGTAAAATTAAGCTATGAAAGTATGCAAAATAATGAATGGATGTAATCTAATCAGATCTAGGGCAGAAAATAAATCAGATTTGAAGCAAGAAAGATCCCAAAGTTGAAGAAATGATGGGTCCACCAAAATGTTAGATAGAAAAGAGAGACTGGCCTAAGAGATTAAACTAGGTCAAACCCTCTTCCATCCAACATTGAGACACAAGCCAAATCCAACCAATCAAACTAGCAAAAAAAATGAAATCCTAATTTAACAAGATCAGAGCATAAAAAACTATCAGAAACAAATGCAACAAATCTAAAAGCACAACAAAGACTAGTGATCAGAGAAGAACTTGGATCTAAGTTCAGGGCCCAGAAAGACCAAGGTGTTGAGCACCCTAGACCCGATTTAGGGTTTTACAGAAACTTCAAGCTTCACCACACTTGTATCTACAAAATCTTCCTTCTTCCTGGATCTTACCTCCTGAAACCTATTACTTCAACCTCTACACACAAAAGGAGAGAGGGTTGGTGCTATTTAGGAGCTTGCCTAAGTCAAGCTCTATGAATGGTGTTTCCACCTCCACAATAGCAATGATCAAAGATAAAGAGAGTGTGCCCTAGGAGGGAAGAGACAAATCTGAAGTAGAATGGAATGCTATCACAAAGCACAAAGGAAAGGAGTCACCATGAGCATGGAAACCCTATCTTGCTTGATTCGGCACAACAACTTGACTCAAGAAGTTGGTGTAGCCCAAATAAGTAGAGCGATCTTCACAAGACCTACAAGAAGTTAGCATAACAACAATAATCCACCATAGAGAGTTTTAGAGAAGAATAGAGAGAATGAGAGAGAAGAAGAGAGAGTGCAAGTGTGCCTAGATTGCTTAGAAAACTTAGAGATGATCAAATGAATAAAATAACTTTCTTATATATGCATTCTCGCTCACAAAGAATGAATAAAACTGAATGGGGCTGACATGTAAAAGTTAAGGAGGTGTTCTAAGCTAACACCACAAAAATTGGCTTGAGGTTAACATCCAGGACCAGGGTACTAGGCGTCCTAGTCCTTTAGCCTCACAAACTCTAGAGAGTGTCCATTTAAGTGGGCTTAGGCCAATCCTAACTTTATTTTGTCAAGTTTATTCATCAAGATCAAGATTTAATTGTTTTAGGTCCACCTGGGTGCTAAACTAGGTGTAAAATGGTAAGGGTACACATTTTACTTCATAACACATGGATCTTTGGTAGATATCCTTGACATTTTTTAATTCAAATGGCATTACTACATAACAAAAGGTTCCCCAAGGTATATTGATTTTTTTTTATTTTGGTCAGCTTCTACAATCCTAATTAGATTATAATACGAGAATCCATCCATAAGGGAAAGGATTTAATATCTAATAGTTAAATCCATGATTTGGTCTATTGATGGAAGTGGGAAGACATCTTTGGGAAAGGATTGAATTATATCCCTAAAATCAAGACATATCCATATTGTTTCATTCTTTTTGAGGAGTAGAACTATGTTTGAGACCTAATCTAAATAATCAATTAGCTTGATGAATCCAACATTTAGCAGTTTCTTTAGTTCCTCTTTCACTATTTCAGCCACTTACGGTTTTATGGGCCTCAACTTTCTCTTTATTAGTTTTGCCTCAGGTTTCATTACTAGATTGTACACAATAATTTTTTGGGTCCATGATGAGCATGTCTACATATGCCCTTGTGAATACATTGGAGAACTCAATACGAAACTCTATATATTCTTTCAATTATTCATCATCTAATTTTACTCCTAATTTTAGCATTTTTTCTTTTCTAGTGTTCCTATGTTGAGGTCAATGGTGTTTCCTATCAGTGATGGATGACCTTCTTCAAAATTTTGGGGAGCTAGGTTTAAGTCTGGGTTCTCATTGATTTGCAAAATTTCTTATTCATTTCTATGATAATCATTAGGATCAGGGAGAAGCATGTATCCCTTCTTGTGATAGACCCTTGGAAGACCATCATAAGCATGCAAGTACTCTAAGATGACATCATTTTCAGAAGTCTTTGGTAGGCATTCTATTCTATCTTCAAAATAGCTCAAGATGCTTGATAAGTCTGCACTCTCTAACAATAGGCCATCGTGTATTGATATAATAAATTCAAAATTTTGTAATTGAGTGTGAGGTGTGAACATTACGGATGAAGTGGCCATTGAATATTCTATTTGGTTGTCTTCCCTTGGTATGGCTTTCATAACAAAAAAGTCAAAGAAGTGAACGAGCTTTCAAATAGCATCTTTATAAAGATGTAAGCACTCTAATTTCATTTCATGATTCTTTGAGACTTGATTGATTATTGACTGTGAGTCTCCAAAAATTGAGAGATTCTTAGCTCCTAACTTCATGAAAAGAATAATTCTCAAAGATAAAGCCTTGTATTCAATGATGTTATGGGTGCAGAAGAAGTCTAACCTAAAAGCAAAAGGAAGATTTTTCTTGTTGGGGAGGTGAGGGATATTCCATCCCCTACTCCCATTTTACAACTTTCTCCATCAAAATGGAGGATCCAAATGTTGTTAATGTTTAGTATCATTGAGGTTTCTCTTGGTTCATGGGTTGACCTTCTAATCCTTCTTCAGTCTCTTTTCCTTTCTCACTGATCAATCTTAGTTGTATTAATATTAAATGTTTAGCATCTTCAACCCTACAAATATTCAGATTTTTATCATAAGGGATAGCTACTACACCAAAAGGAGTGTATGGCTTCATTGATTGTGGGTTGAAGGGGAATTATTTTTCCATATCTAGCATAATGTTGTATGAGATTTCAATGACATTTGCAACTTCTTTGGGAGTCTCTCTACCTTTAAGAATTTTTGTTTCTAAATTTATTTTCACACTCCTTCCTTTCTCTTCTTACTCCATTCTATAAATATTAAAAGGATTTGGATCTCCTTCAATGATATAAGTTTGTACCATGTGTCTAAAGTGAATTTCTTGAAATAGGGTAGAGGGAATGACCCTCATCATATGGATCCAAGGTCTTCCCGAGATCATATTATAGGTGGTTTCTCCATTGATCACATAGAACTTGGTTAGGAGAATTTTTGGACCCAAGGTGACTAAGAGAGTGATTCTTCCCATAGTTTGAATGTTTTGACTATCATAAACTCTCAGAGTTGTAGTGTCTTGTACAATGTGTGTTTTATCATAGCCCATTATTTGAAGTAGAGAGAGTGGGAGAAGACTAGCTACAACTCCCTCATCTACAATGACATGCTTGATAGTGATTTTGTGGACCTAAATTTGTAGGTAGAGGGGAGAATCCCCCTTTTGGGTTATAGTCTCGTCTAATGGAAATTTTGATGGGTTGAACGTAAAAATTCCATATCTCTTTTGCAACTAATTTTGAGTAGGATGCCCTAACTCCAAAGCATCAAGGAGTATTTCACTATAAGAAAGTGAACTTATAAAAAAAACCACCATTTGTGTAAAAGCAACCTCATTGATAGTGTGGTTTGATTATTTTGATTCTTGAGTAACACATACTTTCTTGATTTTGGTCCAACTCTAAATAGCTTAGGGTATTTTGATCAAAGGTTAGTTGATGGTTTTGTAACTACTTATCTTTTTTGGGATTGAAGGAAGGTCATAAATCTTTACCGTTGTTCATTGGAGAGTTTTGAAATAATTTTATTGAAATCATAACATGTTTTTGTATCATGTCCCTTTTCTCTATGAAATAAATAGTACACGTTTGGATCATATGGAAAATGACTTGATCCTTGGAGCCCTATTTGGGTTTTTTGGTAAGGATTCACATAATTTTCTTGACTCCTAATGGTGTTAACATTCTTATTTATTTTCAAATATCAGTTATCTTTTGAATTTTTGGAAGGATTATTCTCATGGTTGTCATTTGTTTGAGTTACTAATAGTCTATTCGAGCCATAAGTCCATCACCCTTTGTCAATTGTGGCTCAATCAATTCTTAAGGTGCTTTCTAATTCTTCCTCATTAGATTGAAGTGGTAACTTTTGCACTTTCTCTCTAGTATCCTATTAAGGGCATGCAAGAATAGGTTACACAACTCTCTATGATCTGGAATATTCAGGGTGCTAGTTCATGAATAAAGGACTTGTCTCCATCATGTGACAAAATGAGCCACCAATTCATTCACATCTTTCTTCATTGTTAGGGATTCTTCTAGTCATGTTTTGATCAATTAGTTCATTTCAAATTTTGTTAGGAACTCACCAATGAGTTAACAAAAAGAATTAATTGAAGCCTCTGGGAGGTGATAATACCAATCCAAGGCAATTCCTTTGAATTTTTGGGAAACATTCTTGCCACAACTCCATCCCAAGGAATGAGTTCTCTTATGGCTATAGTATAGGCCTTGATGTGTGAATTTGGGTCTCCCTTCCCTTTAAATTTTGTTAGATCTAGGAGAGGATGCAGTAATAAGATGTTGTGAATGTTGTATTTAATGGGTTCCTTCAAATATTCAAGATAAGTTCTAGAAAATGTGTTTTGAGATATCAATGTTGAAAGCATAAGCCTTGCAAATAAGACTTGTTGGTTTGGTATTTGGTATCCAAGCATAGTTGACTATGTTGGTTGCACTTGTTGGTAATTCTAGGGAGCCTAATAATTCTATGTTGGATAGGCTCTGCTAAGTTGTGGAAACTATTGTACCATGTCATTACTAGCATTACACGAATAAATTCAAGTATGTGGGGTTTTGAGTTGCCACCTCGTTTTGTTTGATCCTAGTCCTATGTGGATTTATTTGTGCTCTACCCCTTTGGTTATTTTTCTTTGAGGAGGTTATTCTACTCTTGCAGCTTCTAGTCTCTCAATCTATTAGATCAAAGCATCTATAAAATGTATTGGAGTTGCAACCTCTGTTCTTTGAGCTTCTTCACCTTGTGATGGGGTTTTCTTGATTTCATCCACTTGTTTGTTCCCCTAACATTTTCTCTAGTTGTTCACCTTGATATGCAACATGCAAGGCTTATCAAGCTTCCCTAGCCTTTTACAAGTGTCTTTTTAAACGTCTTATCTCATTGTCTAATCTAGTGCTTGTTCCTATGTAACTTTTTAAAGGTTGGTCCACTTGGTGTATTTTTTATTGAATGAGCACTCAATGTGCTTTGCCTTGACTAGAATGAATAGGTTGTATTGTCCTATCTTGTTCCCATGTGAGATTGTTAAATTTTAAATAATGATGAGTCTCTCATCTATCATTCTCATAGTTTTTATCTTCATAATTTAAATAATTTATGATGGGTGCCAAGAGATCAGATGACACGTACCTATTGAATGAAGGCATTTTTAATTCTCTTGAGGGAATATTCCTTGGGTTTTCATTTAATTTTGTCATATTTAGGGTGTCATAAACACTATAGAATAAATGGAATAGAGAGAGAGGGAGATGACAATTAAAAATGATATGAGAATGAGAATGGAATATGAATGAAATGGATAGAAATGATGATAGAAATTGGATAAAAGCAATGAAAATGCAAAAAGCTCAACCAAAAGGTTTTACTCTTCACATTAAGTTCACCAAAATATGTGTTTCTTATAATATGACTCATACATAATGCAATTGTGTCAGACTCCAATGTGACACATGATTTGTATCCTTTCTATGGGTGACTTCCTAGTCACTTCTACTCTCATGACAATATCCAGTCAAGTGGAGGTACAATTAGAATGTTGTTCTATTCACCATGAAGTAGAACATTGTGGATTGTGGTTGGCTTATTCATGTTTTGTATTTATGTATGTTTGATGAGAATTGGTTGTTGATGTTGTGATAATGATATGACTTGAAGGGTCACTTGTTCTAAGCCTAGCTCAAAGACTATTCTACTCATTTAAGATGTGGAGGTGATCTAACCTCCTTTCCTCATTTTAAATGTATTGTTGTATGTGTTCTTGGTGATCAATGATTTTTTTAGTGTTCTTAAGCTTCTCTTATTTGTTCTATGTTTTTTTGAATGATAATCAAGGTTGAGGGATGTTCTCCCTAATCTCGTCTAGGATGGATTTTACCCAATCTTCCTTAATAGCTAGGCACATCAAATGCTAGATAAGAGGGGTAATGTTTGATTGTGCTGATTTGTTTTGATTGAATTTGTTGAATTTGTTTGAACTTGTTGACTTCATTTGACCTTATTGACCTCGTGATGAAATTGATGGTTTCACTTGATCTTTTGTTTTTTTATGTTATGTAATGTTTTTGGTTCTTTTATGAATGAAAAACAAATTTTGGTTCCTTTTTCTAAATTTTAAAATGATTTAATTATCTAGAAAGTGAAAATGAGTCCAAACTATACAAATTTCATATGCAATCTAAACTATCTTTTTGTATTTTTGTGGGTCGGTTTTTTAATGTAATCTAATGCAATTAAAAATTACAATTAATCTAAATGAAATGAAATTAAATTAATCTAAGAAATAAATTCAAACTAATTTAAGTAATTCAAATGAAAAATTACTCTATGAAAGCAAATTAAATCTACCTATCAAGAGAAAACCAAATAACGTTTTACTTTCCCAAGAGAAAGATTTGATCTAATTACTACTAAAACTTGAAGAACCTATATGAACTAGGTAACAATTCATAGCATGAGTCCTCAAAACTCCTTTTGGCAAATTGTTCATTCCTCTATAACAATAGGGTCCTCCTCTTGGAAACAGGAACAAAAACAAAGCTATGAAAAGAAAATGGCTATGAGATTTGAAGCTATGGAAATTGAAAGGGAATTGAATTAAGCATATGTATGCTATGGAAAATAAAAAGGCTTGCGCTTTGAATATATGACTGAAAATAAAAGGCACACAGGGTCCTACAATGAGCATAAAAATGTTATCGGGCAACTATTTATAAAAACTTGAGCAAAAGAAAGAATGCAATTATGAACTTGCCTCCCCAAATCAATAGAAGTGGGGGGTATTTATAGGCTATAAATCCACACCAAAGGTGGTGGTGATTGGGGAGTTATCAAAATTGATTGAGTAGTGATCTCTAGCTCTGATTGGAATTGAACAATGGTTGAAGAGAAGACGACAAAAGAATGAATGGAGATAATAATAGACTAATTGAGAGATAATAATAGATTGATTGGAAGTCAACAATAGACAAATGGGAGTCTACAAATAGTTCAGGGAAGTGAACAATTAGTTATACATGAAGGAGTTTTCCATCAAGAGATAAAACTAGAGCCGGACTGGAAGAAAACATGCATGGAAAAGATGACAAGGTCACCCCTTTTAGGAAGTGGGTCACCCCTTTTAATAGGGAAGGTCACCCTTTGAGACCCTGGTTAAGTTGTAGGGTTGCCTTTGGAGATTATGAGAGAAATAGGGGTGACCCTGTAAGCATAAAAATCACGCACTGCCTCCACAAGGACCCTCTATGATGATTCAAATCCTTGTCACATACATGTAAGTGTGAAAATAAATCCTTTGAGCAGTAGGGCTCTTGATGGCGTGTCCTCTTTTCTTGTCTCGTGTCGTTTATGCTTTGTTGATTTCTCTCCCTCCCCATTTGCGACACTTTTCAACACTTGTTGACTTGTGTTTTCTAGCTTTCAACCTTGATCCTAAGCCTTGTGAGTGTCTTGTAGGTGAGTTTTCATCTCTCCCCTTTATTTTTCCTCTAGTGCACCTCATAAAATCCTTCTAGAGGTCCCTCGATCCATCTCCCATTGACAGTTTTTGTTTTTGACCAACCAATCCAAATCTCCCCCTATTATTTCTAGATCTCCCTTGGAGATCTTGCAGAAACAAGTGGAGATTTGGATTCTTCCACACAACTGACCTGTTTCTTGATGCATAACCCATCCTTTTCCTCTCTTCTACCATCTCCCAACCTGATTTTCTGCATTTGACCTAGTCCAACCCGGATCTCCCTGGGTGACCCATGGTTGCCCAAGGGCGACCCTACTGGTAAAAGGGGTGACCATGCCATTTTTGGAACCACGGAAAAACTTGAGTTTCTCTCTCATTTTTGCTCCATTTTCACCTATTTTTCTTTCTGTTTACATGATTTTTGATCCTTGATATAGAGTTAACTATTTCATGCACCCACACATGCATAATTAGCTCTATTTGATCACAAATTAACTCTCTAATAAATCTCATGCATTCCATTACCTCCATTTCTTCTTCAGTGATAAGCTATAATTGCTTCATCACTCTCTAATTAGTTGAGTTCACTAGGCAATCAACCTTGTTAACTCCCCAATCTATTCTTGTTAACTCATCAATCAAATGAGTTAAACTCTTCAATTAATTCCACCTCTCATCCCTTCTCCTAACCTATAAATACCCCTCACCTCTTCATTATTTTCCAAGTTGAGAAAGTTGGAGAATATTCTTCTCATCTTCACAAGCTTTTTCAAGCTTCTTCACAGACCATTGAGCCTCTTTCTTCATTTCTTTCTTTTGTTTTCCAAAGCTTCAAAGATTTCATTTTTGCATAGCTTCAAAGCTCTTCCACAGAGGCAAATTCATTGTGCAAACAACTCTTGCCAAATTTTGCTCTCCAACTTAGCATTCAAATGCTCTTACAGTACGAAGGTGCCTTTTTCTTTTATTTTTCAACCAAGTAGTGCTGTGCTGCTTCATTCTATTCTAGTGTGCTTAATCCAAGCTCTCATCAAGCTCATACAAGCTTCATCAAGGCTTGTTTTTGCTTCTTTGGGTCATTTTGTTGTCAAGAGGATCACATGCTGCCACAAAAGGATTCGAGGTTGCTTATTACAAGGATTGCTGAGGGTAGTGGAGTCAACAAATCTTTGTTTCTCTCAGGTTCCTTCATTGTTTCTTTCAACTTTATAGTAATTAGATAATCAAATTTTCTCTTGGGAATAGTAAAACATTGCTTTTTCCTTGATAGTTAGATCTTGCATGTTAGATTAATCACTTTCATATTTCTAGATCTACAATATTAGAAGCATTTTCCCTTTTCTTAGATTAAATTGCATTCAAAACATCGAAAACACAAAATACATAGGTTAACATTGTATTGGAAAAGTCATATAGAATTGCATACATATCATTTTAGTTTGCATGCATATAGAAACAATAGAATAGATAACATTTCAAACCCTCGATCCCATCATGAGGTAACCATGGTTCAAATGATTCCAAACAAACCCTTGATTCCATCACAAGGTAAAAACCACAATAAAAAAGTCAAACCCTAGGTCAACAAAACCCTAGATCTAGTTAAGGCTAGTAATCACACGACTTCCTCTCTCCTGATTCACAAATGTGCTTAGGAGTGAGAGGAGAGTGGGTGAGGGCTATCTCTGAGGAGATCCAAGAGATCCATCCAAGACCTCAACAACAAACATTTGTCTTACCACAAGGATACCCATTCATCCTCTTGTTGTTAGAAGAAACCAAACAATGACAGATACAAGAAGACCTCTTACAATGCATACAAAGACAAGAGGACATCAACGAAAACAATTGTCTACCCATGCAAAGGTGGAATCAAAGGAATCCAAATAGAAGAAGAGAAACTAGTGACCCTTTGGGCCATAGGGTTATCTCAACTACAACAACAATCAAACAAAGCATACAACAAAGCACACAGCAACAAAGGCCACAGAACTTGTTGATCCCTCTCTATGAAGTCCAACTATCAAACAAGTCAAACTCCCGCCATGTCTCTCCTCCTCTCAATTGGATAATTCCATGTGAGTGAGAGCGAGGTGGTACATCGCCCTATGGCAAGGAGGGAAGGGTCCGTGTGTGTGCTAAAATTTGACCTGACAACCCTCAAGCAATCAGAGTCATGATTTCAAGCGTACATATTTTGGTGAACCTGACGTGAATTACATAATCTTTTGGTTTTGTAGTTTATGTTCCCATTACTTAGATCTCATTATCGCTATCACATACGCCGGCAACTTCACCACATATTTTGGTAAACCTGACATGAAGGGAAAAGCCTCTTGGTTATGCTTTTTGCACCCCATTTCCTAGATCTCATTTCCATCATCATTGTCACATACAACGTCAGTTTTACCACATATTTTGGTGAACCCGACATGAAGAACAAAAAATTTTAATGGGATCTTTTGCATTTCCATGTGCTTCTTTCATTGTATGCTCATATTTCATATCAATCTTCATTTCATTCATTTCTTGGTGTTTCCTATACCCCAAAACTAGGACAAAATCACACCAAGTTCAAGGGAATTTTCCCTCCAATGAAATTAGCACATGTTCAGATCTAATAGCTTCAATCTCAAATCAATCAAACTCAAAGACTCAAAGGGGTTCCAACAAGATCCCCACAACATTGACCAAATCAAAACATGCCAAGTGAGTGTTTGGTCTAAGATCCATCAACAAAACTAACCCATAACAAGCGATACAAAAATGGCCACCCAAATAGACAATGAAGTGAGTCATCAAAAGAAAAGCTTACAAGAAGCTTGGGGGGAACAAAAATCACTCCACATAGTACATCATGATAAAGACTCGCAACATGTGAAACACCATTAGAAAGAACAAATAGGGGCACTCAAACCCCAATGCAAAGCAATCCATCTCAAGGTTGTAAAGCTCAAAGAATGGAGGAAGCCTCACTCATTGACCTTATAGAAAATTTGGTCCAACGAATTAGGACACTTGAAGCTAGAAATGGTTGTCAAAGTGAAATTCAAGAAAAACCTAGGGCATAGGGAAATCATTTCATTGATGAAATCAAATCAAACCAGGGGGCAACACAAAATACCCCTTATCTAAACTCCCATTCATATGACACACATAACAAAGCATTTAGGCCTCCCTTGCCCTTGCAATTGAACATGACAAATCTTAATCAAATAGGTGGGATTCCTATGACACAAGATCAATCACAAATGATCCCACTCAATCTTCTAAACATAAACATGATGCCATCTAGTCATCCAAAAATTTTAGGATATCAACAATCTAGCATACCCTTTCGACAAACACAACAAGCTCCACTTGAAGGGCTAATGTTTGGAGGAACAAAATCATCTATACATAACTCCCTCCTAGGAACATACCTCAAGTATTTAAAGGAGCCTCTTGACTACAACATTCATCAGGTTATACTACTACGACCTCTCCCTGAGCTTCCAAAATTTAAAGGAGAGGGTGATCTCAACTCTCATATCAAGGCTTAAATAATGGTAGTGCAAGAACTCCTTCCTTGGGATGGGGTGGTAGCAAAGATTTTTCCAAAAACTTTAGAGGGTATTTCTCTGGATTGGTACTATCAACTTCTAGAAGCATCAATCCACTCTTTTAATCAACTCATCGATCAATTTGTGGCTGCCTTCGACATAAACAAATTGGTCAAGACAGGAATACGATAATTTTTAACAATCAAACAAGAAGCCAATGAGTTGGTTACACATTTTATCACATGATGGAGGGAAGCTCTCTATTCTACAACTAGCACACCAAACATGGATCATAGAGAACTTTGTGATCTCTTCTTACATGCTCTCAATAATGACATATGAGAACAAGTACAAAAACTCCCTTATAAATCATATGAACAAGCACTCGAAAGTGCCCTTAGAATTGACCAAGCCGCTATTGATAGTGAAAGAAAGGAGTATGATTCTAATGGAAGACTGATAAACCATGATACAAATAAAAAATCTTGGACAAATGATCAAGACGTAGATGGGTCAACAAACACTTCACCATCTAGAAACAACAATAATTGTGACTATGATAGTCATACAAATTTGGGGAATGAAAATGCTAACAACTATCCCTTGAGAATCAACAAGAAGTCATACAACAATCATCATAAACCTTGAGATCACAATCATGATACATATTGCACATTTCACAGGAGAATGGGGCATGATATCAAGTCATGTCAAGGATACCATCGCTTCATATCAAACCTTCACCTGCATTCATGTATATATGCTCAAAAAGACAAAAACAAGTTGCATCATTCATATGTGATCATCTTAGATATGCATTCTCCTAAGACAAATAAAATCTCTATCCAACCATATGCACAAAATAGAAAGTGAAGTACAAAATTTTGACTAAAGATATCTATGGATCTCATCAAATCAAGTCTTATAACAATAGGTATAAACAATGTCTGAGTACAAGTCACTTCTCCAACAAGTCAAAAGATCAATACTATGTAGTCAAGCACACAAGTCTCCCCATGCAAGGGGGCAAGGGTAGAAATATTTTAAATGTAGGTCTCTCAAAGACCTCAGGGAGTCTCAAGGTCAAACCTTCGCAAAATCTTTACAAAAACCATAAAAAATTGTAAAAACATAAAAAATCCCTAAAAATCAAATACGTTCTTCAAAATTGCAATAAAAGGAGAATCTATTCTCCTCCTCTCTAGCTTAGCATGTCTTCTATGCATTTTATATTAGTTCTTTGCTTTTATGCACCTATTTCATGCATTATTTTGCGTGCTCTCATCCCTACAGGTCCGAACTGACAAAAGCAAGTAACTAGTCAAACTCAAACAATCCATGGTAAGTTCGTCATTTCAGTTTTCATTATTCATTTTGATACATTTAAATGTTAGACTAATACTAGTTATTGTAGGTACAAATTGTGAGAAAAATTGACAAGTAAGGCCTAGTTTAGTAACTGTACCTACCTTTCATGTAGACTACCGTC
Organism: Cunninghamia lanceolata; assembly: GCA_027924645.1. Classification (NCBI taxonomy): domain Eukaryota; kingdom Viridiplantae; phylum Streptophyta; class Pinopsida; order Cupressales; family Cupressaceae; genus Cunninghamia; species Cunninghamia lanceolata. The sequence continues at coordinate 1,055,878 of BSBN01000064.1, forward strand.
CTCGAGGGGGCAAATATGTAAGCACAAAAATCACACATTACCTCCATGAGGACCCCTATGATGATTCAAATCCTTGTCACGTACATGTAAGCATGAAAATAAATCCTTTGAGCAGTAGGCCTCTTGATGACGTGTCCTCTTTTCTTGTCTTGTGTCGTTTTTGCTTTGTTGATTTCTCTCCCTCCCCGTTTGTGACGCTTTTTGACACTTGTTGTGACACTTGTCAACTTGCATTTTCTAGCTTTTAACCTTGATCCTAAGCCTTGTGAGTGTCTTGTAGGTGATTTTTCACCTCTCCCCTTTGTTTTTCCTCTAGTGCACCTCATAGAAGCCTTCTAGAGGTCCCCCAATCCATCTCCCACTGACAGTTTTCATTTTTTACCAACCAATCCAAATCTCCCCGTATTATTTCCAGATTTTCTCTCAAGATCCTAGAGATGCAAGTTGATATTTGGATTCTTCCACATGAATGACCTATTTCTTGATGCATAACCCATCTGTTTCCTCTCTTCTACCATCTCCCAACCTAATTTTCTACATCTGACCTAGTCCAGCCCGGATCTCCCTGGGTGTCCCAGGATCACCCCCCGGGCAACCCAGGATCACCCCTTGGGTGACCCATGGTTACCCAGGGGCAACCCTACTGGTAAAAGGGGTGACCCTTCCATTTTTGGACCCATGGAAAAACTTGAGTTTCTCTCTCATTTTTACTCTGTTTTCACCTGTTTTTCTTTATGTTTGCATGATTTTTGATCCTTGATATAGAGTTAACTATTTAATGCACCCACACATGCATAATTAGCTCTATTTGATCTCAAATTAGCTCTCTAATCAATCTCATGCATTCCCTCACCTCCATTTCTTCTTCAGTGATAAGCTAACATTGCTTCATCGCTCTCTAATTAGCTAAGTTCATTAGGCAATCAACCTTGTTAACTCCCCAATCTATTCTTGTTAACTCATCAATCAAATGAGTTAACTCTTCAATCAATTCCACCTCTCATCCCTTCTTATAACCTATAAATATCCCTCACCTCTTCATTATTTTCCAAGTTGAGCAAGTTGGAGAATACTCTTCTCATCTTCACAAGCTTTTTCAAGCTTCTTCATAGGCCTTTGAGCCTCTTTCTTAATTTCTTTCTTTTGTTTTCCAAATATTCAATGATTTCATTGTTGCATAGCTTCATAGCTCTTCCACGGAGGCAAATTCATTGTGCACACAGCTCTTGCCAAATTTTTCTCTCCAACTTAGCATTCAAATGCTCTTATAAGACAAAGGTACCTTTTTCTTTTATTGTTCAACCAAGTAGCACTGTGCTGCTTCATTCTATGCCATTGTGCTCAATCCAAGCTCTCATCGAGCTCATACAAGCTTCATCAAGGCTTCTTTTTGCTTCTTCAGGTCATTTTGTTGTTAAGAGGATCACCTACTACCATAGAAGGATTCAAGGTTGCCTATTACAAGGATGACTGAGGGTAGCAAAGTCAACAAATCTTTGTTTCTCTCAGGTTCCTTCATTGTTTTCTTTCAAGTTTATAGTAATTAGATAATCAAATTTTCTCTTGGGAATAGTAAAACATTGCTTTATCCTTTATAGTTAGATCTTGCATATTAGATTAATTGCTTTTATATCTCTAGATCTACATTATTAAAAGAAGCATTTTCCCTTTTCTTAGATTAACTTACATTCAAAACATCAAAAACAGAAAAAACATAGGTTAACATTGCATTGGAAAAGTCATATAGAATTGCATACATATTTCCTTTTCATAGATTAGAAGCACTTTTATTTCCAAAATATTCTAAAAAATACTAAAAAGAACATTTTGCATATCATTTTAGTTTGCATGCATATAGAAACAATAGAATAGATAACATTGCAAACCCTCGATCCCATTACGAGGTAACCATGGTTCAAATGATTCCAAACAAACCCTTGATTCCATTACAAGGTAAAAAACACAGTAAAACAAAGTCAAACCCTAGGTCAACAAAACCCTATGTCAACCCTAGATTTGTTTAAGGCTAGTAATCATACGACTTCCTCTCTCCTGATTCATGAATGTGCTTAGGAGTGAGAGGAGAGTGGGTGAGGGCTATCCTTGACAAGATCCAAGAGATCCATCCAAGACCTCAACAACAAACATTTGTCTTACCACAAGGAGACCCATTCTTCCTCTTGTTGTTAGAAGAAACTAGACAACGACAGATACAAGACCTCTTACAATGCATACAAAGACAAGAGGACATCAATGAAAACAACTGTCTACCCACGTAAAGGTGGAATCAAAGGAATCCAAATAGAAGAAGAGAAACCAATGAACCTTTGGGTCATAGGGTTATCTCAACTACAACAACAATTGAATGAAACATACAACAAAGAACACAAAAACAAAGGCCACAGAATTTGTTGACCCCTCTTTGCAAAGTCCAGCTCTCAAACGAGTCAAACCCGTGCCATGTCTTGCCTCCTCTCGACTAGCCAATTCCATGTGAGCAAGAGTGATGTGGTAGATCATCCCGTGGAAAGGAGGGAAGGGTCCATGTGTGTGCCAAAATCTGACCCAACAACCCTCAGGCAATTGGAGTCATGATTTTGAGTGTACAGACCCAGGCCAAATGGTTTGGACGAGTGTTTTGATGGTGGAAAAGTGGTCTTGGAGGGATAAAAATGGTTTCAAATGCCTGAAATGAGGAAGAACACATAAGGAAAGTGGGTCACCCCTTTTAGTAGGGTAGGTCACCCTTGGAAACCCTACTTCAACTACAAAGTCACCCAGGGAGATATTATAGGACATAGGGGCAACCAAGCTAGAAAGTTTTATATAGATGGTTAAGAAGTACGAGGGACTTTGGAATGTCAATTAGATGGTTATAGAAGAATGAATGATAAAAAAATCCCCTTGGGGGAAGTGAATTTCTCTTCTTGGGAGATGGATTTCCATTTCATCAAGGCTAGAAATCAATAGGGGTGCTCCTGTTGGAATTAGTCCAGACAACTAAGAGGGGGGGGTGAATCAGTTGTCACACAATTTAAACTTTTCTTCTTTTAATCTTCTTTTACAACTTACAATCAAATAATCATTAAAGCATGAATCAATAACATATGAGCAGAATCATAAATAACTCAATTGACACCATGATTTTTAGTGTGGAAACCTAGTTAAGGGAAAAACCACGGTGGGGGTTAACCCACAAAAATTAATACCCTGTTAAAAGTATTTTTACAAATGAAAATGTATATGCATTCGGGCTCACTGCTCAAATAGATGCTTATTGCCTACAAATGATTACAAGAGAATACTTGAGATTGTGAACTGATGAGAAGCATCTACTAATGCATGAATTCAGTTCCGGTTAAGAACAAAACACTGATCTTACACATTTCATCTTCACTCTGCCCTGTTTACTATTCTACCTTCATCTAAATCTTAGATCTCTGCTCTTTTCACTTTTACTCCATGTTCACAACACACACACACCAAAATCATCCAGATCTATTAGCTATATATATCCACATCCTAATCTTTAATTACTTTTCAGTTGGCTTCAAGAACACTTGAAACTTTATTGAATACTCTACTCTGTCGGCTAGATCCATGCATAAATTAAGACGCGGACCAAAAATTACACTCACAAATCATTAGTCAAGTTAGCTACTATCACTGATCAACACAACTTGTCCAACCAACAACTTCCATACATCCAGAACCAAGATCAATTACAATGTCAGCTTGTTCTTTTTCTATCTGTTCTATCAAACTGTTAACTTGATACTTAGATGCTAATAACTATTGACTCTTCCATCACCAGAGACCAAAAATTGTGGATTTAAATTTTGCTGATAATGCTTATGACTCCCTCAGATCCATAGTAAACTCTGATCTACTCCTAAGGAGATCCAGACCAAGATACAAGACCCTATCACACACTTTGTTCTTGACTTCTCGGACTTAGACAGATCTTCAATCTGATTTCCTGTCTGGTCAAATTATGCAATGTGGATATGTAGAGAGACTTAGTTGCCATCAATGATAATAGTTATCATGCCTAGCAATGTCTTTTGCCAACAATATCCCCCTTTGGCATTGATGGCAACACTTAGTGAAAAATGACTACTCTTAGTGAAAAATGACTAAGTGTTGGAATAACTCCCCCTTTGCTTGTGCTCCATATTGTTGTTCACACTACTTTTTGGTGCTCCCCCTTTGCTAGATTCCTCATTTTTCACTTATCTTCACTCCCCCTTTGACATCAATGGCAAAGGGTGGGGTCTGCAAGCCAAAATTCTCCAAAAATTCTGTGTATAGGTACAACTAATCACTAAGTTCTATTCACATGAACTTGAGAATGTCTGCAAAACTATTTTTCAATTGCACAAGTTTAGAGGCCTAAGTTCCCTTCATTCCATCCAAAATTGAGATGTGTCCACTCAGAAAAAATGCATATGCTTCTGCCTTAGTCAGATTTAGACAGTCTAAGCTTCTAATAAGGCATTAAACATGGTTTCTAACTTGGGTGCAATCAATCCCTGGAGCTCACACATTCTCTTTATAATGTCACCCTCTTCCTTAACATGCCTCTTTATCTCATCTATCAAGATAATTACTTGACATTCTTGACTTATAGGTGAAACTGTTAGAGGATCAAAAATTTGAGAAAGATTTGACAATTTCTGTTCTTGCTCCTTTATCTTCTTCTCAATATCTTCACTAACTTTGGGCCATGATAGACAGAATTTGTACATATCACTTCCATCATTTAGGGCATTTTGAATACTCCTCATGCTAATGTTGAGTATCATCCTATCATTTCTTATTAAATTATGTACTTCACTAAATTTCGTATCCAAAAATTCCTTCTGAACTTTCGTCTTCACAAATTTTTCAAAAGACTCAAAATGTGTACTTACAAAATTTACAAGATTCTTTAGGTGACTGGATGGGGAATCCGATGGACTCTTTTGATAGGTTGGCAATATCTTCTCCAAGACTTTGGTTGCAAGCCTTAATAGTTCACTATCCTCCATGTGAGATTTTAACAACTTCTCTCCGGCCTTGGCTTGAGTGAAGGATGCAATCTTCATCACTTGTACCAGAGAGAGCATCTAGATTAAATGGTCCTTGGAGTAATTCAAGTTCATCAAACTCAAGCATCTCCTTATCTAGAAGACTTTTCACTGCATCTGCAATGTCTCTTGCAACAATTTTTGGAACACTTTCCTCTTCTTGGGTCTCCGGACTATCTTGTTTGGGTGCTTCAACATTTGCACCATCTTCTTCTATTTTCTCATCCTTTCTCTCTTCTTTCTCTTTCTTTGCTTCACATTTCTCTGTATCATCTGCAGTGGGATTCTCTCCTTTGTCCTCACCATCTAAAATCTATTCTGGAGGATCTAGTGTGCTAGCAGTATTCTCAACATTATCTTCCTTTTCTGATTGGTCAGGAGGAGTTAGAGTATCACTTGCATCATCAATTTGGTCCACCATTTATGTATTTTCTTTGTTTATTTTCTTCTCTCCTAGAATAAAGGAGTCATCAATCTCTATTTGTTGTTCATTGATGTTCAATTCTTCAGTAACTAGAATTGATAAATCAATTCCATCATCTATCTCCTCATAGGTTTGCTCCAGAAGATCTAGAGTATTACCTTGGTCATCATTTCCCTTTTCAATCTCTTCTTCTGGAGCTTCTTGTTCCTCTGAAACAATATGGTATTTATCTTTGTCAAGGGCTTTTCTAAGAATTTCTTCTGATTCATTTACAACTTCCTCAGTTTCACCAAGCATTAACTTATTCATATAGATTTTGCTTCTGAATTTCTCCTTAACTTCCTTGAGGATTTTATCATTTTCTCTTCTGGTCATTATTGGACATAGGGTGGAAAGAACATATTCTTTGAGTTCTATGTCTTTGTCCTTGGTAGCCTCCTTCCTCATTTCTAGTATTTTTCTTAAGCTTTTGGGAATTTCTTGTAGAATTTCCAATAAAGCTCTATTGAATTTATTCAAGTACAAGATGGTGGCATCCTCCAAGATTTTCTTATTTTCTTCATCAAAACTATCATAATATATTCTGATAGGCTTTAGATTCCCATGAATGGTAACCAATTTTACAATTTGATCAATAGTCATAGCAACCTTACCAGTCTCTTGCCTTTTACTTCCCTTTTTGCTTCTGGAGGGTTGGTTCTCAGAGGCCTTTGAAGTCTTGGCTTTCTTTAATCTTATCTCTTTAACTTCTTCATCTGTTTTAGTTTCCTCATCATCTTTTGTGCTCTTGTAGGCTCTTGTGGTCTTAGTTTTCTTCCTCTTTCCTCCTTCACCGGATGGTGTGGCTTTCAGTGTCTTAATGGGAATAGACTTGGATTGTTCTGAAACAGTTGCAGAGCTTCTTGTTTTCCTTGAAGTGGAGGATGGTTCCACTGGAGCATCTTCTTGTTTCTTATCTTATTTTTCTCTTTCAGCCTTTTCAATTCTTTCTCTATTTTGCTTCACTGCCTCCTTGGTTAGACCAATGCTCTCAGCATACCTTTCCACTTGCCTCTACACTTTTATTTTAGTCTCTGGTCATCTGAGCTCTACATGCAACTTTAGACTTAGCTCCTTGTATGTTCCAATCCTTTCCACAGATGTGTCTTTTGATTTTCTCAAGAGATGTTGAGCATACATTTCCAAAACTTTCTCATCAACCTCATATCCCATTGGCATAATCCATACTATTTTAGGTTCTACAGCTTCCATCAGACATTGATCTATGTCAACCATAAAACATATCTCATTCTCATACTTTTCTACAACTGACTTAGGGATTCTTTCCCTTGCATGCATTAGACTCTGAATTTTTTTGAAATACCCCCATATTGTAGTCTTTTGTGCACCTGAATCTTGAAGGCCATATAAATGATCTCTTATTTGGATTGCCACTGGCCTATCATTTGTCTAGTGCACACTTTGCACTCTAAACAGTTCATTCATAAAATAGAAAAATAAGCATATAATCAAAGAACCATACTTGAAGGAATTTTTCTTATCTTTCCTTATTTTGTTTATATTTTCAAATAGTTGAACCTATAGTAGCTCACAGAGGTCATAGTTTACATTCTCTTTCAGCATTTTATATGCTGCATATATATCTGTTCTCGGAGACAAAGTTTTCTCTGCTTGAGTGATAAATCTTATACTCGATTACCATGGAAGGAAACTTGACATCTGGTTCTAAAATGTCATTGATTTTCATGGCTCTTTTATCAAATTGTGCATCAGTTGCATCAGTGATAGTTTGATTTTTGATAGATTTTAACATGGGTAGTCCATCAGTTGAGTTTAATCCGGTTAGAATTCTGATAACATCTTTGGTGATCTTAAATGGTTTCAGCAACCATATAAATTCATTGTGCATTTGGTTCAACACTTAACGAACCCATTCACTCTCATCCAATGATGGAAATTCAATAATTTGTAGAAAATGTTTGTTTCTAGGGTTTCAAATTCAGGTTTTAATTGGTAATTGTCATCCTTTAGATGGCTCTTAAACAATTTCAGCAGTTTTAGATTCCCAAATTCTTCTATATTGCAATGAATGTATGCCCTAATGTCTTCAACATGTAAAACCCCATATGGAACACCCAAAAAAGTACCTAGCAGCTCGAATTCAACAGATTTGTAAGGATGCTTCTTAAATTTAGGATGGGGCCTTTCAGTGACTTCAACAACTAAGGGTGTAGCCATTTGTAGAGATTGAGAATTCAAGAGGCTTCGCAGAAAATAGTACCTTGTTCCACAGATTAGGGTTTTTCTTGGAGATTCTCTTCGCACTTCAATTCTTGAGAATTCTTAGCTCTGAGCTCGTTCACTCCTTCTCTTCTTGTTTTCTTTTGATACAAAGTGATCTAAATGAAGTTTATGCTCCACAACGCCTAATTTGTCTTTGTAATAAATGCTCTACCCTAATACATCCAGTTACTCTATTTATTAAATAGTTTCTCATGGATTACTCCGCAATTTTCCATATCTACCTCTTTTCTTCCAGATATCCTTCCAAATGATCTAAAACAGTCCAAGATCTCTTTTCTCACTATGCTAGATTCAGGCACCCACTTATTGGTTGGGGGATTTGATTTTCAATGTAGCTCCCTCTAAGCCAATGCTCCTAATTCAATTTCCAGAGGAATTATCAACACTGAATTCTGGTGTGGACCCATTACTATGGTTCACAATTATTTTCTTGACCCATGTCTTGCTCATTTAATCCTGGATCTCATTCTCATTAATTTTTCTTTTGCCTTTGTCTTGTCTTTGCTCATCCAGTTTTCTATTTCCTAGACCTCTTCTTCCATTGTTCCTGCTTTTGCAGAATCTTGCAATATGACCAGATTAATTGCAATTAAAGCACACAACATTTCCTTGCTTATGAACTTGATTTCCTCTTGATCTACATTGATTAGCCATGTGTCCAAACCCATTGCAAGTAAAATAGTGACCATTGAAAGAATTACCAATTCCTTTATTGTTAGCATTATTTATTATCATACTTCTGCATTCATTTGATCTATGACCATACCTCTTACACTTGAAGCATTGACTAGAGAAGGATGGACCATTTTGATTCACTCTACTTCTGCACTAAGTGGCTTTATGGCCAAATTTATTGCAATTGAAACAATTTCCATTGAATGATGGATATCTTTAAGCATTAGGCTGTCTTATCGGAGGTCTTCTAGGCTTGTATCTCTCATTTTTTGGTTGAGAGTTTCTTTGTCCAGATCTAGAGCTTTCACCTTTTTCATATCCAAGACCATGCTTGTCATCAGCCTTTTTCTAACCCTCAAGTATTGCTTCAAGTTTGGCTAAACCTATCTTGAACTTCTCCTTATATTCATTTACAACCTCTAGGTCATGTCTAAGAATGACAATTTGTCTTTCAAGATCTCTTTCATTGTCTCTAATTTCTTGTAGATTAGACTTTAGATGGCCAGCTATACTGTCTAATCTATAACATTCATCAGTTCTTTCTTTTAGAGTTTGATTCAAGTCTTCTTCAGTCTTCTTCCTTTGCTCAATTTCTTTGGTTAGCCTCATTGCCCCAGATTCCATCTCAATTTTCAGAACAACAACTTCTTTTGACAGCTTCTCACATTCCCTTGTCTTTTCTTCCAAAGCTTCATTCATGCCATTTTCTTTAGTTAGACTAGATAATTGCAGAAGTAGCTCCTTTCTCCTTTCCATGGATTTTTTTTTAATTTGTCTTTTAACATTTCAATTGTATCATCAACATCTTTAAGTTCACCTCTTAGATTACTAATTTCTTCTTTAGATTGAACAAGATCTTCTAGGGCCAACTAAAGTTGATCTTTGAGTTAACCCATTAAAACTCCTTCCAAGATCTTTCCTTAAGCTGTTAGGCTCTTTTAAAGGAACCTCGCTTTGATACCAATTGTTGGAATTAGTCCGGACAACTGAGAGGGGGGGGGATCAGTTGTCACACAATTTAAACTTTTATGCTTTTAATCTTCTTTTACAACTTACAATCAAATAAACATTAAATCATGAATCAATAACATATGAGAAGATAAATAAATAACACACTTGACACCATGCTTTTTAGCATGGAAACCCAGTTAAGGAAAAAACCACAGTGGGGGTTAACCGACAAAAATTAATACCCTGTTAAAAGTATTTTTACAAATGAGAATGCACATGTATTCAGGCTCACTGCCCAGAGCTCACTGTTCAAATAGAGGCTCACTACCTACAAATGATTACAAGAGAATACCAAAGATTTTGAACTGATGAAAAGCATCTACTAATGCATGAATTCAGTTCTAGTTAAGGACAAAACACTGATCTTACACATTTCATCTTCACTCTGCCCTGTTTACTATTTTGCCTTCATCTGAATCTTAGATCTCTACTCTTTTTGCTTTTACTCCATGTCCGCAACACACACACACCAAAATCATCCAAATCCATTGGCTATATATATCTGCATCATGATCTTTAATTACTTTTTAGTCAGCTTCAAGAAGACTTGGAACTTTATTGAATACTCTTCTCTGTCAGCTAGATCCATGCATAACTTGAGACACAGACCAAAAATTACACTCACAAATCATTAGTCAGGTCAGATACTATCACTAATCAACACAACTTGTGCAACCAACAACTTCCATACATCTGGAACCAAGATCAATTACAACATCAGCCTATTCTTTTTCTGTATGTTCTGTCAAACTATTAACCTGGTACTCAAATGCTAATAACTATTGACTCTTCCATCATTGGAGGCCAAAAAGTTTGGATTTAGATTTTCCTGACAATGCTTATGACTCCCTCAGATCCACAACAAACTCTAATCTACTCCCAAGGAGATCTGGACCAAGATACCGAACCCTGTCACACACTCTTTTCTTGACTTCCCAGATTTAGATAGATCTTCAATTTGATTTCCGGTCTAGGAAAATTATGTAATGTGGATGTGTAGAGAGACTTAGTTGCCATCGATGACAACAATTATCATGCCTAGCAGTGTTTCTTGCCAACAAGTCCATTGAAAATGGGTTAGGTGGACAAAAAGAATGTGTACAAAACCTTAGAAGGTTAGCTTGAAAAGTTGAAGGTTAGGGAGGCATAAAAAAAGAGAAAAATAATTGAAAACATGTTGCCAAGAGAGAAGTTGTTGAGACGTATATATAATTCATGCTTAAATGTACATGATTAGGACTTTAGATCATCTTTGGACTACCCTGTAGGCCTATGTGCCTCTTTCATACTTACATGACTAGAATCTTGCGATCTTTTGTGTTTTAAATGAACTTTTTGTGGAAAATACAGAGTGATTCATACACAAGAAAAATTCTTACTTAACTTCCATATCAAAATCCCACAACTCAATTTCAATGGTTTTTACTAATTTCTAATTTTTAATAATATTGTTGTAAGTATTGGGATTGGCCCTACTTTAGGATATAAACCATTTAAGGCTAAGAACTTTAGTCCTAAACTAAATTTCTGCAATCCTCCATGTTCATTTTAGATTTTTAACAGGTTTTTTTATCAAGCCAATGAACACGAATGCAAGAAAATCAAGGATGAAAGGATGTTATATTTGAATTGAAAAGTTCCAATCCTTCTACAAATCTCCACAATGCTAGATGTTAAAATTTAAACATAGATTTTAAACCTTTTGGGATTTGTGGGAATTCGACCTAGAGTAAGAAATTTTGTCACTTAGTGATTTTTGCAAACTAGGGCATCATGAAATTTTAAAATTTAATTAATCTAATTGTTTTTCCCTAAATTTATATTTATTTTTTTGATCATTTGATGAACTATTTTTAATTTAATGTGTATGGTTAATGTGCCCTAGTTTGATTAAATGGGTAAAATTTAATCCCACAAATTCATTCCCCAAATCAATAGTTTAAATTTAATTTTGATATATTTTAGGGATCTCGTTGTCTCATTATTTAGATATATAGATCTTTAAAACATATTAAAAAGGGATATCCACCTACGAGTTCTAGGGTTCAATGAAGATCATTGAACAAGAGTTGAAATCTTGAAAACCCTAACTCAAAGAAAATCTTCAAGGTGTGTGAATAAGTTCCAATGTCCTTGTAGGGGATTGCAATTACACTAGTATGAGGAAAAGTTGTTTGATTTGACTTGAATTTTATGGTTGAATGTTGATTTTTAATTACTCAAGTGTTTATGGATGCTAGAGCTCAAGAAATTCAAATGCAAAATGATAAAAATGAGAATTTTAATGTAATTTATAGTCCATTAACCTTGTTTTGTGTTGCTATTAATGTGGGAGGAAAGTAGGTGGAATTCTAACATAGATGAGGTTTCCTTTTGTGGGAATAGTCATAAGATGTAGATGCTGGATATTTATCATAAAGCAAAAGAAAGACAAATCATCTCCACAAACCCACAAAACTTATGGATTATAATCCTCATGTACAAAAGGGAACTTGTAGAAAAGACAAGGAGATTTGGTTGAGTAAGACAACCCTAAAACATCATGTAATGATATGGAATCCTACAAACCAATCACTAAAAGACACTCAAGTTTAAAATAAATTTTTGTGGAAAGATTATAGAAAATGAGACGTTTGAAAAGGAGAATGATATATTTGGTACCCAATTGTGATCTTATAAGATTTTACACAAGTAATTTTAACACTTTTAACAATGAAATAAACCTTGAAAAGAAAACCAAGTGGACAAGAAAAGTGACCAAGTGTTGGGGAGCACACAACAGGAAACACAGAACAAGCCCTGAATTGCTCACAGTCAGCAAAACCTAAGAAGTGAGCCACCGATATATCTCCCCGGCTAGACAACCATCATTGGATCGACTTCTTCATTGCTCAAACTCTCATTGATGACTCTTACCTTCGGCGTAACCTGTTCTGTCGGTGAACACTTACAATACTTGGCTAATGCACTGATGAACCAACACCATGATACACCATTAGGGTTTCAACTTGCACATAGTCTGATCTACACTCTACGCCTAGCACGTAGAGATGCTAGGGCATGCTACTGTACACACTCCCTAGTCTGGAATGCCTGCACCATCGACACAAAACAAAACAAAAATGAATACTGGTACATCGAAGCCATTCTACTAATTTCGATAGAAATCGTACCAGTGGAATGCTTCATGATGACATACAACAACAATGAAAAACATAGAAAGAATGGAAATCTATAGCTAACAAATTTGCAATTGCAGAGAATAGGAATCGAAGTGATGGAACAGAAAATCTTTATTTCCCTTTGAAACAATGTTCAATCACACTCAACCTTCTCTCTACGATCTGATTACATTCGATGCCCATTTGGTTAATTTCTTTGGGCATTTAACAACTCACCTTGAGTAGTACCACACTAACTCCAAGTGGCTGGGAGAACAATTCCAAGCGGCTGGGAAACACTACTACCTATTTTTGGCATTATTGCTATTTTTGGCATTATGCGATTACAATTTGACAAATGTCCCCTAAGTCACTTGGGACCGACAAAATGAACCTAGATACAAATAGAAATTACATGCATTGGTTGAATAGACCTTATTATAACACAAAACATGATTTAAGACAAAACATGAACTTAAAATGCCTCATGGAGGCCACCTTGTGTTAGGTGCCCCTGCACCATACACCCCACCTAGAAAAGAACTCATGTCCCATGAGTTGATTCATTGTCTTGCACCACCTGTATCCATTGTTGCTTCATGCCTTCCCCATGATCTCTGGACTGGAACTTGCTTCCATGGAATCAAAAACTCATGCCTAGCATTGTAGGCTCTACTCACACCTTGCCATGAGTGAGTGCTTGCAACCAAACTCATACTTTGCTCACCATTCTTCCTTATTGTCATCTCTGCCTGAACACCTGCATTCAAAACCTTGTTTGATGCTTCTTGTACTATTGTTATGGTAAAATATGTTTGCCTTTCAACTCTTGTTGGCTCTAGAGGACAAACAAGAGTCCCTACTATGATAGCTTCTGCTTCTTTCCAATCAACTTGTGGCTACTTACAGACCTGCTCTTTGACCTTTTGCTGATCCATTACAGACATTACCATTTGATCTCCATCATTCAAAACTAAAATCACCTTCAAATTGTGATCTTTGACAACCCCACTCCTTGAGACATCCTCAACCATCCTTGTCTTTTCTTCATTGATCTTCACAAACTCTTTCTTACCCATCAAAATGATCTTGACTACCTTATGTGCTGCAGCATCCTCCTGCAATGGTTGCATCACAAAAATCTTTCCATCCTTCTTGATGGTGTATGTGTTAGCGTATCCATCATATAATGTTTGCCTATCAAATTGCCATGGTCTACCTAAAAGTAGGTGACAACACTCCATGGGCAAAATGTCACATAAAATTCTCTCCTTATATTCTCCAATCTAAAAATTAACATATGCTTGTTCACTTACCAAAAGTGATTGACTGTCACTTACCCAAGATGCCCTGTAAGAAGTTTGACGAGGAATCCTTTCTATGTTTAATTTATCCACTATTTCCCTAGACACCATATTATCTGTTGAACCAGAATCTATGACTACCTTGCATATTTTACCTTTGCTTTTGCAATTGATCTTGAAAAGAGCTCTCCTCTGTGATTGTTTAGTCTGCACTAGTGCTTTGGGCAATGTCCTCTTGATCATCAGATTTTATCCCACTTCTGATTGCAAATTTACTTTAGGAGATGTCACACTTCCTGTATCCTCTTGAGTCAATATGGTTCTTCTCTCATTACCATGAGAAGTTGAGGCCTTCTCTGGACACTTATAAGTCGGGTGCCCTATCTGATTGCAGTTATAGCATCTCATGTTGGAGAATTTAGAATTCTCTACCTGATCCATTTGTCCCACCTCTTTCATTTGGCCTTCTGGCTCTGTAGCCTCCTCTACTACTTGAGTCCCCAATTTTCTCTTCTTGGCTAAACTCACCACTAGGCCTCTGGTTAGGACTTCTTCCTCCAAAACTGCCTCTAAAATTTTTGTCACCTCTTCCTCTACTCTGCTGCTCACCTTTTCTCTTCAGCTTCTCTTCAGCTCTTAATGCTACTTGAAAACATTTTTCCATGGTTTCAGGGGTAAACAAACTTATCTCATCTTGAATATTGATCCTCAGACCATTTAGATACCTTTCTACCTTGTCTTTTTCATCCTCCATGTACCCACAACAAAGAGTGTATTTATGAAACTCCTTGGTGTAAGTAGCCACATCCATATCCTTTTGTTTAAGGTTCTACATTTTCCTGTAAATCTGTACCTCATAGTCAAATGGAAGGAATTGGGACTTGATCTTCTCCAGCATTCTGCTCCACGAAGATATCATACTCTTCCCATTTTTTACCCTTTCTCCTTGGGTGTAATTCCACCATGTAAGGGCAACACCTTTGAGTTTAGTTTTTGTAAACTTAACCCTCTTACTGTCAGGAACTTCCTTGTACTCGAAGTAGTTGTTCAGAGCCTCAATCCACTCCATAACTTCCTTAGCATTCATCTTTCCACTGAACATGGGAATATCTATCCGAGCCTTTGAAGAGTCCTTGCCAATAGCATTAATGGCTTCCAGAAATTACTTTTGTTTAGCTGGTATCTTTGCCTCTTCTTGTTCCTCTTCTATTTCTTCTTTCTCTTCTTCTTCATTTGAATCTTCCTCTATCCTTTTTCCTATCTTCATTACCTTCAATTCTACTTGGAGTACTTCCTTGACCCCAGTTTTCATCATCTCTTCCATCTCTTGAAATTTCTTGACCACTTCGGTGGTCATCCCCTTTGGAGGCATATTGCTAGCCTCTCCGTTGCTCTCTCTGTTTGACATAAACATTCAAAGACAATGCCAACACTTCTGCAAATCCTCAATTCGACTACAACACAGTGCTCAATCAGATGTCCCTCCTACACGTTGCTTCACAGACCCATTCCTCTCATCCAATAGCAGATCCTAGAGATGCACTACCACTCTCTCTCACAATGGCTTCGCTCTGCACCTCTTCTAGCCAGATCTCTATTGGTGAATGGTCTTGACAGATCTCATCATCATCTACCCACACAATACAGGAATAGGATTCATTTGCCTTCAAAAAATCAAATACACAACACTCCGCCTAGAGCTTTCGCTAGCTCTGATACCAATATGATGGGGAGTGCACAGCAGGAAACACAGAATGAGCCCTGAATTGCTTACAGTTGAAAAAACCTAAGAAGCAAGCCACCGATACATCTCCCCAGCTAGACAACCATCATTGGATCGACTTCTTCATTGCTCAAACTCTCATCGATGACTCTTACCTTCGACATAACCTGTTCTGTCGGTGAACACTTACAATACTTGGTCATTGCACCGATGAACCAACGCCGTGATACACCATTAGGGTTTCAACTTGCACACAGTCTGATCTACACTCTACACATAGAACATAGAGATGCTAGGGCATGCTACTGTGTACACTCCCCAATCTGGAATGCCTGCACCATCGAACAAAACAAAAACAAATACTGGTACATCAAAGCCATTCCACTGATTCTGACAGAAATCATACCAATAAAATGCTTCATGATGACATTTGACAACAATGAAAAACATAGAAAGAATGGAAATCTACAGCTAACAAATTTACAATTGCAGAGAACAGGATTCGAAGTGACGGAATAGAATATCTTTATTTCCTTTTGAAAAAATGTTTAATCACACTCAACCTCCTCTCTATGATTTGATTACATTCGATGCCCATTTGTTTCATTTCTCTGGGCATTTAACAACTCGCCCTGAGTAGTACCACACTGACTCCAAGTGGCTGGGAAACACTACTGCCTATTTTTGGCATTATGTGATTACAATTTGACAAATGTCCCCTAAGTCACTTGGGACCGAAAAAATAAACCTAGATACAAATAGAAATTACATGCATTGATCGAATAAACCTTATTACAACATAAAACATGATTTAAAACAAAACATGAACTTAAATGCCTCATGGAGGCCACCTTGTGTTAGTTGCCCCTGCACCACCAAGATACATGATATCCTATAACAAGTCAAAAGTATAAAATTTGCAAAAGGAAAAAAAACTCAAAATTTTACAAAGGAAAATGCTCCAACCTTCTACAAAGATCCTAAGCACTTGATGAATTAAGCTATATCCATTAAAAAACTTAAAATACACTCCACTTTAACCAAACAGAAGGAAGAAGCAAACTTGAAAGGAAACTAAACCTAAATAAAAGCAAAAGAGGGGTCCATGTTTTGCCAAAGATAAAATGGGGTGTGTGTGCAAGGAACAACAAGCCCCTGACTAAACCTCATCTCTATTGCCTCACTTGTGAGCCATAGCTCACTCCACTATAATCTGGCAACCTTTTCTTGCAACTAGTCTCCCTCCACCATCAATTCCTACACCCTGGGATGATCTAGATCTATCACCTGTGTTGTAGAGGGGTCAATGTTTTTCCAAAGATAAAATGGGGTGTGTGTGCAAGGTACAACAAGCCCTTGTCCAAATCTCTCATCTCTATTGCCTCACCTATGAGCCATGGATCACTCTACTATAATTTGGAAACCTTTTCTGGCAACATGTCTTCCTCTTCCATCAATCCCTACACCGTGGGATGATCTAGATCTATCACCAGTGTTGTTCGGGATTTCTGTAGGTTAGCCCTACTACAATCTAGCTAGATTTAAATAGTGTCATGTGTATCCTTTGCACTCTCTACTCTCATCTCTACTAATCACGCTCTATGGTGAGAATTACCACCTTCTTTAGTGCTTAGTCTCACTCTGTAGTGTTGATGTAACCTACACAACAACTCAAGGTCTTGAATTGTAGTCAATGACACAACCCTAGTAGTATCCTGATCCTCTTATACTCATCCCTCCTCATATGTAGCTATCAATTGTGCAATAGGCTCAAAAATGTCAAGGTGTTTTCCAAGAGTCTACCACTAGTACAAAAAGAGCAATATATTACTAAAAAAACTACCAAAAACTACTTATAAATGACCAAACATGGTCACGTGACCATTAGTAATTTATTACCAGTCATTTATAACATGACCAAATTGATGACTAAACCATTTTTAGTCATTTATTGGTTGTTTTGATTGATCTATTTGGTAGTATATTTAGTCGTAGGTTTATTCATTAATTGTTGTAATTTGGTCACTTATTTAGTCATTAATTTAGTCATTGATTGTTGTTAATTGGTCACTTATTTAGTCATTAATTTTTATCATCATTTTGATCAATTTGGTAGTATATTTAGTCATTTTTATTCACTGATTTAACATTGGTCATATATTTAGTTATATTTATTCACTGATCACTAATTTCTATCAATTGATAGTATATTTAGTCAATTTAATTATTAATTTATGTGTCAATTAGCATTATATTTAGTCATTTTAAAGCTTGCAATCTATGTAGATTTCCATCTAGCATTAATTGTTTGCTTCACACATGTCTTTGATTTTATTCATTGAATGCTCTGTGAGAGGAGTGTTGCGAGCTAAGAAATATAATCCACATTTGGATCTCATCTGCCTTGGTTTTATTTCCCTGCTAGCTTGAATGACTTCAATTCATTATATTGGCTCATGCGATCCTCTTTTTATACAAGAGACGATGGTATCTGTGTCATTAATTATTTCATTCTTGCCTCTTCATTTTGCTCTTGCTATGTATCTACAATGTCTATCTATCCCTGCAATTGTCGACTTCATTTTCCTGTTCAATCATGGGAACAACCAATGCATGGAAGCATCAACTCAGATTTCATGGCTAGGGCTTTCAAACTACTCAATGAAGAGCCAATGGAGGATGCTTTGATAGATGTATGTGATAGAGATTTTCTACTGTAATCCAGGGTATGTTATGCTTCGCATTTGGTATCTCATTTTCTCTCAAATGCGATGGACTTATTTCATCAGGTTGATAAGGTTAAAAGGATATCATCAATGTTTGTTCATGACTATCTAGTCCCATATGTAAAGCTATTTGAATCTTTTTCGACTTATAATCTCCATGATGGCTTAGCCTTGGTAGGGGGACTCTTTCTCTATGAAGATATCATTAATAAACCCAGTTTTAACTGTGTTTGTCAAGCAATGATTTCAAGTTTGCAATCAGGTAATAGAGAACTCTTTGATAATTCACAGTGGGTTCACAAATCTGCATTTGGAAGGTCCAAGAGGGAAAGGATAGAGGAAGTATTCAATGGATGGAGCTTCTTGTCAAATGTCCAACCACGGTAGTTCCCTTCACCAATGATGACACAGTCTTTTCTCAAGATAATCCAACTGGGGGTTCATGGCTTTAGGGTTGCAGATTTAAATATGGATAGCATGTGAACCACTCTTTCTATTTTAAGTTTTCGGCTTCACTGTAACTTTGGTTTCCTTTTTGGCTAGAAAAGGCCTTTTAGATCTGTAGCTTTGTTCAGGGCTCTTAGTTACAATGCTTTGTTATGTTATCTTCTTGGCCAGGAAGGGCCTTTTTTGTAATTTGTAAAAATATTTTTATTAATATTAATAGATTATGATGCTCTAAGCATCATTACCGATTAAAAAAAAATGTCAACCCTGGTTCATGTGTTGTCTTGTGGAGAATATTGATGATGCTAAATGAAACAATATGAAAAATAGGCTTGCACTATAATAATGTGCACTACATCATATATCCATTAATAACGAAGGGACATCCATCAAAGCATAATAGTAGGGATTTTTTTTTTTGTCATATGTTGTAGTTACAAGTGCCCTACTAGACATACATGAAAATGTGGAAGCATAGACAAGGCAAGTGAACTGTTTCAAAAAATGGCTCAAAGAAATGTGATATCATGGAATGCCATGATTAAAGGATATGTTTAAAATGGATTTTTCTAAAAAGTCCTCAGAAAATTTTAAGAAAATGCAACTAGTGGGTGTAAATCCCAACTCCTCAGCCTTTGAAAGCGTCCTTCTTGCCTGTGTTTGAATTGGAGCTTTGGACAAGGATATGAACATCCATCAAAAGCATATTTGGAAGTAGATTTTTATCAGATGTTGCAAGTTCCACTTTGGATCACCAAAGCCTTCACAAAAATTTCTACACAAAATTCAATAATGAAAAATTTATGCACAAATTCTCTTTTGAATGATGCACAAAGCCTCTAGCGCAACACTGCACAGTTTGTTGTTAGGCCTTGTAGTGATGTGGGAATCACCCGCATCACCACAAGGCCTAGCAACAGTGTGGTGTTGTCGTGGAGGCTTTGTCCATCATTCAAAAGAGAATTTGTGCATAAATTCTTCATTATTGAATTTTGTGCATATGTTTTTGTGAAGGCTTTGGTGATCCGAAGTGGAACCTACAACATTTATGCTTGAATAAATAGGTGGATAAGGTACACCCTCCATTCCACCAGCTTTGCTACCTCCAACTGGACCTATGACAAGTGAATGAAGGAATAAATTACAAAAAAATCATCCTATCTATTTATGATGTTTTTCTAAGCATAAAAAAATTAAACAAACAAACTACAAAGCACACATCTTAGTTGTATAGACCAGGACAATTCAAACACCATTATACCACTCAATGAATACTAACCAGCTCCTAAGTCATGATCCAGGTGACTTCTTTGGTGCCTTGTAGGTGGTCCTGCATATGAAAGCTCTAGGTCCTAACAAAAAACCACAAAATCAAGGAGTTCAAACCAAGAGTAAATAATATAGGGGAAATAACCTACAATAAAGATACCTTCATACATTTGATAAAAGAACATTTGATAAATCCATAAATCCATCCTAGGGATTCATATTTCTTTTAAAATTATTCTAGGAGTCATTCATAAGCACCCCATACTAAGTCCATGTGAAAGATATTTGTATTTTTGACCATTAGTGTGTTTTTGTCTCTCACCATAGTCCCGTAGGTCACTCAAAAGGTCTTGACGGGTGTGTGGGAACCAAGGATAACAATAGAGCAGTTATCGCTATCCCACAACATGAAGAGATTGCACTTACGGCATTGCGAGATGTAGAGATCGATTACCGCAACCCTGCAGCAGTCTCAAAATGAAGTGGCGGGCTGGCGGTATAAATTTAATTGGCATATGATACTTCACCGTGGTCCTGCAATAGTCAAGAGAATAATCGACGGTAATACGATAAGAAGGAGCAAAGGAAAACAGTACACCACACCCCTGTAGCAGCCTCAAGTGAGGCTTGTAGTATGGTAGTAAGAAGGAGCAAAGGAAAATAGTACACTGTGCCCCCACGGCGGCCTCAAGTGAGGCTTGTGGTATGGTAGTATGAAGCAGAGGAAAATAGTACACCGCGCCCCTACAGCGGCCTCAAATGAGGATTGTGGTATGGTGGTATAAGGAGTTTAAGTTATGTAAGTGTTGAATAACGTGGCCCCACGATAGTTTCAATGAAGGAGTGCAGTAGTATGGTAAAAGGATTCAAGTGATGTTTAGTATACCGCAGTCCCATGATGGTCAAAGAAATAGTTTGCAGTATTGCGGCTGGGAACAAGTCATGGTGATATAGTTGAATTTTTAAGACAATATTTTTGAAATGGAGATAGAACAAACTATGAACTTTCTTAGACACAGCCAAGCCATGAATTATACCCTCTACATGTTCCATAGAGTTGTCTTTTGTTGGAAATAGTCCAAACAACTGAGAGGGGGGAGGTGAATTAGTTGTCCCTAAACTTTAACCTTTTTTGAACCTTTTAAATCTTCTTTATAATTATATTAATGATGAAAACATTTAAGCATAAATCAACATATGAGAAGAAACAACATGAACACACAACACCAGAATTTTGATGTAGAAAACTTGGTTAAGGGAAAAACCACGGTGGGGGTTAACCCACAAAAATGCGTACCCTATTAAAAGTACTTAAGAAAATAGAAGGCACATGCTTTCGGGCGCACTACCCAAAGCTCACTACTCAAGAAGAGGCACACAGCCTATGAGAAATTATGATTTATACAAAAACAATGAACTAAGAAATAGAATCTACATTCATTCCTGAATCAGCCCCTTTGAAGACTCAGAACTTCTACTCTTATCTTCAAATTCTTCTCCACTGACTCTTCACTCTATACTCCCTTCGATCCTCTTCTTCTCTGCTCTACTTTTGATCCCTTCTTCAGATTTAATTCATTGTGTACAAGGATGCTTTTCAACAACTCTTCAACAAGTATTTATATGCTTCATCAACCTTGGAATGATCAACAAGGTTGGCTAAACTTGACGTGGATCATCACACTGTCGGCCAAACACAATTGAGACTTAAACCATGCCACGCTCCATAAAAATGCTCTTAGATCATCCAAAATATGCTAGGAACATCCGATCGGCCAAGACTGGGAAGAACATCAACCTCAAAGAAGAAATCTTCAATCAACTAGCTCAAACTTCAGTACGGACCTCCAACATAGTAGCCACATGATCCAGAGACCTCCACAAGCACATTAAAATTACCAATAACATTCACTTTAAACCAAATTACTAGAATCATTTGTATCTTCCTCCAGAATCTCAAGAACACTATCTGCCATGACTGTCAAACTAGAAAGATAGCTTGCGGACCTCCAAACCATGAACCATTGGAGTTGATGATACATATTGATTTCCTAGACATGCCTCTAGATCCATAGATCATCATTGTACATTACCAGAGCTATCCGGACCACTTTCTTGTCACTATCTCTCCTGAATAATACAAGAACTTATTTTACTTAGATGACTATAACTTCTTCAGATCTTAATGCAAACCTCTCAAATCTTAACTGAATATTCTTCAGACAAACCTCTACATAGCCATATGGTCTGCATATATTGATCTCCATTAATTTTCTTAATATCCTCAACAGTCTGGTCTTCTATACAGATAATAAAATAGGATAGAGATGACACCAATGGCAACAATGTTGATATCAATGACAACACCACTTAGGCACATATTTGCAACAATATCCTCTTAGTCATTAATGGAAACATATGGTGTGAAAAATTGAATTTAACCATCAATACAAGAACTTCTCCCCCTTTCTCTTCTCACTTCTGCAACTACTTTCTTTATTGGTCCCCCTTACATCAGCAACTAGTTTTTCACATGACTTCTCTCCCCCTTTGACATCAATGGAAAAGGGCACATATTTGCTATCTTTTCTCCCTTTTTGCTCCAGACTGATCCCAAAATTTGCATACTGACTACTCCCCCTTTGAGTAGTACCTCCTTAACATCAATCTGGATCACAAGATATGAATGTGAATTTCACCAGATTAATGCACCTTAGTGCATCTTAGTTATGATCAGGAGGGGAGATAACCCCTAACTTTTCTCTAAGATACTCAAAAGTATCTTTGGGAAGAGGCTTAGTGAAGATATTTGTAATCTGATCTTTAGAAGACACAAACTCCAACTTGACTTCATTCTCATTAACTTTCTCTCTCAAGAAGCGAAACATGATAGATATATGCTTTGTCTTTGAGTGCAATACCAGATTCTTGGAAATGCTTAAAGCACTTGAATTATCACAGGAAATTGTGACTAGCTCCTCAAGCACAATTCTGATGTCCTTCAGCATTTGCTTCATCCGCAGAACTTGAGAACAATTATTTGCTACAGCTATATACTCTGCCTCTGTAGTAGACAGAGAAATTGCATCTTACTTTTTGCTCATCCAAGAGAACAATCTTCTTCCCAAGAAGAATGCGCCACCTCTAGTACTTTTTTTGTCATCCACATCTCCTACCCCATCAGCATCTATATATGCATAAAGAGTGAAATCATTGTCCTTTGGATACCATAGTCCATAATCAATTGTCCCCTTGAGATATCTAAAAATTCTTTTGACTGCCACAACATGGGATTCTTTTGGATCAGCTTGAAATCTGGTAACAAGTCCAACTGCATTCATGATGTCAAGTCTTGTATGAGTCAGATAGAGCATTCCTCTAATAATTGATCTATACCTTTTCTAATTTACCTTTGGGGAGTCATCATCTTTACTTAGCTTGCATCCGGTTACCATAGGAGTACCTACTGGCTTTGAATCTTCCATTCCAAATTTCTTCAACAATTCTTTCACATAATTGGACTAAGATATGAAGATACCTTTATCTGACTGAACAATTTACAGACCTAGGAAGAAGTTCATCTCACCAAACATTGACATCTCAAACTCACTTTTCATCTGATTAGCAAATACTTTGCACATACATTCATTTCCACCAAAAATAATATCATCACCAAAGACCTCAACAATTAGAATGTCCTCATTATTTATATTAAAGTACAGATTACTATCAGAAATACATTTGCTAAATCCTAGCTCAAGCAAATTCTTATCCAATCTAGCATACCAGGCTCTTGGAGCTTGCTTGAGTCCATACAAGGTTTTTCTTAGTCTACAAACCATATCTCCCTAATTAGACAACTGAAATCCTTCCGATTGTTCAATGTAGACTTCTTCCTCCAAATCTCCATTTAGAAATGCTGATTTTACATACATCTGATAAACTTTAAAATCTTTAAAAGCAGCAAAGGCAAGAAATAATATGACTGCGTCTATCCTTGCCACTGGAGCAAAAGTTTCTTCAAAGTCAATTCCTTTCACTTGAGAATAACCTTTACATACCAACCTTGCCTTGTTTCTTACAACTTCACCACCTTCATTCAGTTTATTCCAGAAGACCCATTTGGTTCCAATCACATTTTTGTCCTCAGGTCTGGGAACAAGATCCCAAGTGTGATTCTTTTCAATTTGCACCAATTTTTCTTCCATTGCCTTAACCTAGTTTTCATCTTTGCAAGCTTCACTTACTGATTTAGTTTCAATCTTTGAAATCAAACAAATCTCTTCTTGATCTTCAACAACTCTTCTCATTTGAACACCTCTATTTTTATCTCCTATGATTTCATCTTCAAGATGATTCATTCTTACATACCTGGGGGTTTTGAGAATTATTGAACTTCTATTTCTTGAACTGGTTCCTCATCTTCTGCACTAATCTCTTGAGTTACTGGAGTTATTGGATCAATCTAGATGTGAGTCTAAATTTGATCTTGCCTTCCTTGACTTTGACTTTCATCTTGATCATCTAAATCATATCCGCAATACTTGGAATGACCTTCTTTGCTTTCATTAACTTTAACATTAGCACTTTCAACAATCTTTTTCATCCTCTTGTTAAAGCACTGATAAGCCTTACTTTGAGTAGAGTATCCCAAGAATATTCCTTCATCATTTCTTGCATCAAACTTGCCTAAATCCTCATCTCTTTTGATATAGCACTTACTACCAAAAAATCTGAAATATCTTATAGTAGGAGGATGACTAAACCATAGTTCATAAGGAGTTTTACCAAAATTTCCTTTGATCTCCACTCAGTTAAGAGTGTAGCTAGCAGTACTCACAACTTCCCTCCGATAAACTTGAGGAACATTTGTTTCCATGATCATGGTCCTGGTAACTTCTTGAATGATCTAGTTCTTCATTTCCACAACTCCATTTTGTTGAGGAGTCCTTGGAGCAAATAATTGTCTTTTTATCCCATGCTTTTAACAAAAAGCATCAAACTCACCGGAAGTGAATTCTCCACCTCTGTTAGATCTCAAACATTTCAATTTCCCACCAATATCATTTTCAACCATCATCTTGAACACCTTAAACTTATCAAGAGCTTCTGATTTTTCTTTTAGGAAGGTTACCCACATCATCCGAGAGTAGTCATCAATCAGCAACATGAAATATTTGTCTCCTTGCACACTCCTAATTCTAGCAGGACCATAGAGATCAATATGCACCAGTTCCAATCTCCCACTTGAACCTTGTTCCTTACTTTTGAATGAAATTTTGTTCTGTTTCCCTAATTGACATTCTCTACATATACTATTAGGTTTCACAAGTCTTGGAAGATCTCTTACAACTTGAGTGGAACTTATTTTGACAATGTTATCAAAATTTACATGACACATCCTCCTATGCCATAGCCAACTTTGATCTGTTTGAGAAATCAAACAACTTTTCCCTGAACTACTTAAGTGAAAGATGTTACCTTTAGTCTGAGTATTGGATGCAATTTCAATTCCAAAGCTTTCCAAGATTCTACATTTTCCATTCTTGAAATGAAGATCATAACCCTTGTCAACTAACTATCCAACACTGAGAAGATTATGCTTCAGTCCTTCCACATACAGAACATTATTGGTCCTATTCTTACCATCAAAAGAGATGGATCCTCTGCCATGGATTCTACCAGCTGAGTTATCTCCAAATTTCACAATTCCTCCTTCATAATTTTCAAAACTTAAAAACTTACTCTTGTCTCTAGTCATATGATGAGGACATCCACTATCAATCACCCATTCATCCTTTTCAACAACCTAAGCAGCCAAGGCACTTTCCACATTTACATAGCTAGCAGATTCGATAGACATTGGTTCTTCTTCTTTAATAGAAATGAACACCCAATCACCTTCTCCATGATTAGATTCATCATCTATGACTCCTTCTTCTCCACCTTCTTGGACATAGTAACAATTCTTCTGACCCTTGTACCTGTTAGGGTTTGGTTTTGAAAACCTCCCCGGACACCTTAAGGCAAAATGACTAATCTTATTACAAGAAAAACATTTGAGTGGCAACTTTCCTTCATACTTACCGGATCCTCTTGGCATCCATTTGGCAATGAGAGCTTCAAGATCAATAGTTTCTATTTCAATATATTCAAGATCCTTTCTTGTCTTCACAAATCTGTTTGATCTTGTAGAAGAGCTTTCACTCGGATCATATCTTTGCTTTCCAGACACACTGGTTTTGAATACAGATTCAGACTTAGGAAGATAATCACCAAACTCACTTATTTCAAATGCTGAAAGCTTGCCAACTAACTGATCTCTTGTGACTATTGTTACTGTCCTGATTTCTTCAATGGCTGCAGTCTTGTGCTTGTAAGCTACAGGTAAGGATCTGAGCACCTTGGCAACAATTTCTAATTCATCCAATACTCCACCTATATTTTTGATATCAGTCACAAGTTCATTCACTTTCTACATGTAGGAAGTAATGTTTTCATCTTCACTCATTACCAATCTTTCATATTTACCCTTCAGGCTTTGTAGCTTGGCACATTTAACATATTTGTCACATGCATACAGATTTTTCAATTTACTCCAAATCTCATGAGTAGTTTGCAAATCTAGGACATTTGCCAATTCGGTATTAGACAAGGCACTCAATAATGCTTCTTTGGCTTGAGTGTTGCGTTCATCATCTCTAAGTTCATCTATATTTGAAGGTCCATTCTTTGGAATCTTATACACATTCTTGGTTATTGTCCAAAAGCCATCACCCATACATTCTAGATGACACTACATATATACCTTCAAGAGGGAGTAATTTGTTCCATCAAATCTCAAACTTTCCTTTTTGTAGATTGACATCTTGGATCTCCTCAAGTGGTCAAGCTTCGTTTAGAGGAACTTAGCTTTGATACCAATTGTTGGAAATAGTCCAGACAACTGAGAGGGGGGGTGAATCAGTTGTCCCTAAAATTTAACCTTTTTTGAACCTTTTAAATCTTCTTTATAATCATATTAATGGTGAAAACATTTAAGCATAAATCAACATATGAGCAGAAACAACATGAACACACAACACCAAAATTTTGATGTGGAAAGCCTGGTTAAGGGAAAAATCATGGTGGCGGTTAACCCACAAAAATGCATACCCTATTAAAAGTACTTAAGAAAATAGAAGGCACATGCCTTCAGGCACACTGCCTAGAGTTCACTACTTAAGAAGAGGCTCATAGCCTATGAGAAATTATGATTTATACATAAATAATAAACTGAGAAATAGCATCTACATTCATGTTTGAATCAGTCCCTTTGAAGGTTTAGAGCTTCTGCTCTTATCTTCAAATTCTTCTCCATTGACTCTTCACTCTATACTCCCTTCACTCCTCTTCTACTCTACTCTGCTTTTGATCCATTATGTACAAGGATGGTTTTCAACAACTCTTCAACAAGTACTTATATGCTTCATCAACCTTGGAATGATCAACAAGGTTGGCTAAACTTGATGCGGATCATCACATTGTCAGCCAAACACAACTAAGACTTGAATCTTTTTCTACAACCATGCCACGCTCCATAGAAATGCTCTTAGATCATCCACAACATGCTAGGAACATCTAGTCAGCCAAGGCTGGGAAGAACATCAACCTCAAAGAAGAAATATTCAATCAACTAGCTCAAACTTCAGTACGGACCTCCAACATAGTAGCCACACGATCTAGAGACCTCCACAAGCACATTGAAATTACCAATAATATTCACTTTAAGCCAAATTACCAAAATCATTTGTATCTTCCTCCGGAACCTCAAGAACACTATCTACCATGACTATCAAACTAGAAAGATAGCTTGTAGACCTCCAAACCATGAACCACTGGAGTTGATGATACATACTGATTTCCCAAACATTCCTTTAGATCCACAAATCATCATTTTACATTACCAGAGCAATCCGAACCTCTTTCTTGTCACTCTATCTCTCATGAATAATGCAAGAACTGATTTTACTTAGATGGCTATAACTTCTTCAAATCTTAATGTGAACCTCTCAAATTTTAATTGAAGCTTCTTTAGACAAACCTGTGCATAGCCATATGGTCCACATATATTGATCTCCATTAATTTTCTCATTATCCTCAACAGTCCGGTCTTCTATACAGACAACAAAATAGGATATAGTTGACACCAATGGAAACAAGGATATGTTGCCATCAATGACAACACCACTTAGGCACATATTTGCAATAGTCTTTATGGTAGAGATAAGTCAAGGGATAGTAGCTTGCAGTAATTACATTTCATGAAGGAGTGGGATTCTAAATAATTTTTGGTGTTGAGATACCCCTGCTACCAAGATAAGAATCATGTGAGGATCTACCTTAAGGCAATAAAGAGATATAGAGTTATGCCATGACTTACACCCCCTTGACAGCTAAACAAATATAATTAGAAGAAACAAAATAAAAGATCATTAGCCATGCTTAGACATTCAATTTAATTTTGCATCTATGGTCCATTGGCTCCAATAGTTGCCATCCTATCTTGTTTCTATTGTTGATTCTATGTGTTCCTCGGAGTCATAGAAGCAGACATGACAAGCAACTCCATCATAGACAATCAATAAATTCATGAACCCCCAAATCCAAAGCATTGGAAGGCCTCATTTGGTTCAAAATTGATAGTCATGACTTAGAAAATGACAGTTAATAGAATGGTAATAAAATCCTTGGTTAACACCTCACATTGGAAACTCATTTGTTAAAATAAGTCAAAACAACAGACAATCACTGCTAATCTCATTTTTTCAATGCTTATTGGTATCCTAGATGATATCATCATTAATAACATTTTGTGGATTGTGTCTAGATGTATGATTTGCTTTAGCTTTTAGTATTATCTCATCTCCGGGGTCATATGCCTGTCTTAGTAAGATATATCATTTCTTTTTGTCAAGCTATCTTAGTGAAGCCTCAAATTAGTTTTTATTTTTGCCCATAATGCTCTTAATTTGTGTAATAATGTTGGCCAAGGTATTGGTGAAAACATTTAAGCATAATATTTTTGCCCATAATGCTCTTATTTTTGCCCTAAAATTTAACCTTTTCTGAACCTTTTAAATCTTCTTTATAATCATATTAATGGTGAAAACATTTAAGCATAAATCAACATATGAGCAGAAACAACATGAACACACAACACCAAAATTTTGATGTGGAAAGCCTGGTTAAGGGAAAAACCATGGTGGTGGTTAACCCACAAAAATGCATACCCTATTAAAAGTACTTCAGAAAATAGAAGGCACATGCCTTCAGGCACACTGCCTAGAGTTCACTACTTAAGAAGAGGCTCATAGCCTATGAGAAATTATGATTTATACATAAATAATAAACTGAGAAATAGCATCTACATTCATGTTTGAATCAGTCCCTTTGAAGGTTTAGAGCTTCTGCTCTTATCTTCAAATTCTTCTCCATTGACTCTTCACTCTATACTCCCTTCACTCCTCTTCTACTCTACTCTACTTTTGATCCATTGTGTACAAGGATGCTTTTCAACAACTCTTCAACAAGTACTTATATGCTTCATCAACCTTGGAATGATCAACAAGGTTGGCTAAACTTGATGCGGATCATCACATTGTCAGCTAAACACAACTAAGACTTGAATCTTTTTCTACAACCATGCCACGCTCCATAGAAATGCTCTTAGATCATCCACAACATGCTAGGAACATCTAGTCAGCCAAGGCTGGGAAGAACATCAACCTCAAAGAAGATATATTCAATCAACTAGCTCAAACTTCAGTACGGACCTCCAACATAGTAGCCACACGATCCAGAGACCTCCACAAGCACATTGAAATTACCAATAACATTCACTTTAAGCCAAATTACCAAAATCATTTGTATCTTCCTCCGGAACCTCAAGAACACTATCTACCATGACTATCAAACTAGAAAGATAGCTTGTAGACCTCCAAACCACGAACCATTGGAGTTGATGATACATACTGATTTCCCAAACATTCCTTTAGATCCACAAATCATCATTTTACATTACCGAAGCAATCCGAACCTCTTTCCTGTCACTCTATCTCTCATGAATAATGCAAGAACTGATTTTACTTAGATGGCTATAACTTCTTCAGATCTTAATGTGAACCTCTCAAATTTTAACTGAAGCTTCTTCAGACAAACCTCTGCATAGCCATATGATCCACATATATTGATCTCCATTAATTTTCTCATTATCCTCAACAGTCCGGTCTTCTATACAGACAACAAAATAGGATATAGTTGACACCAATGGAAACAAGGATATGTTGCCATCAATGACAACACCACTTAGGCACATAGTTGCAATAGTCTTTATGGTAGAGATAAGTCAAGGGATAGTAGCTTGCAGTAATTACATTTCATGAAGGAGTGGGATTCTAAATAATTTTTGGTGTTGAGATACCCCTGCTACCAAGATAAGAATCATGTGAGGATCTACCTTAAGGCAATAAAGAGATATAGAGTTATGCCATGACTTACACCCCCTTGACAGCTAAACAAATATAATTAGAAGAAACAAAATAAAAGATCATTAACCATGCTTAGACATTCAATTTAATTTTGCATCTATGGTCCATTGGCTCCAATAGTTGCCATCCTATCTTGTTTCTATTGTTGATTCTATGTGTTCCTCGGAGTCATAGAAGCAGACATGACAAGCAACTCCATCACAGACAATCAATAAATTCATGAACCCCCAAATCCAAAGCATTGGAAGGCCTCATTTGGTTCAAAATTGATAG
The DNA here is from genome assembly GCA_027924645.1 of Cunninghamia lanceolata. Lineage (NCBI taxonomy): Eukaryota > Viridiplantae > Streptophyta > Pinopsida > Cupressales > Cupressaceae > Cunninghamia > Cunninghamia lanceolata. The sequence goes on from BSBN01000064.1 coordinate 1,086,793, forward strand.
TCATGACTTAGAAAATGATAGTTAATAGAATGGTAATAAAATCCTTGGTTGACACCTCACATTGGAAACTCATTTGTTAAAATAAGTCAAAACAATAGACAATCACTGCTAATCTCATTTTTTCAATGCTTATTGGTATCCTAGATGATATCATCATTAATAACATTTTGTGGATTGTGTCTAGATGTATGATTTGCTTTAGCTTTTAGTATTATCTCATCTCCCGGGTCATATGCCTGTCTTAGTAAGATATATCATTTCTCTTTGTCAAGCTATCTTAGTGAAGCCTCAAATTAGTTTTTATTTTTGCCCATAATGCTCTTAATTTGTGTAATAATGTTGGCCAAGGTATTGGTAATGAAGTTGACAAAGACATGGTGATATAGTTGAATTTTTGAGACAATATTTCCCATTGGCCCGATCAAATCAAAGAACACTTTTTCTGCCTTTTATCCACTATTCTTTTATGAGCTGAGTAATTTCAAATTTGATTGCTCTCATTTGCAATGCATTTCTATTGCATTTCAATCTGAAATGTTTGATCCATTGTTGGATTGTTGTCACCTTTACAGACATAAAAATGTACCTGTTTAATATTTTGAACTTATGACAAGTCAAAGTGGGTTGTGCTCATTTAGCAGCTAGTTGAAATTTAATTTGAATGTACTGTTTCTTGATATTCCCCTTGACCCATTATCATTTTTGTTTATCATCTTGCTTTTTGGCTAGCAACAAACATGTGATGCAGTTGTTGTGATGTCCTATGGATGGTGGCTTTTTCCAAATTATTTTCAAACTATTTTGAGTTCTAGGTGTACACCTTGTGGAGACTTATGGCATATTTCTATGCTTAATTTTTTTTCCAAGGTTATAGTGAGCTGATAAATGCAATTATTCCAAAGGTAGTGAAAATAATTTTGGAGCAATTATCTAAGTTCTCTCTTAATGTTCAGATTTGTGTAATTTTTGATTTTATAGATTTTTAATAGCCTTGTTTGATGAGTCTTGGAAATTGGTTTCAATTTACACGGTAAAGCTTCCATCTAGAGCTAAGAAGATTGTGCCAAGTAGTTGCAGAGCCATGATTGGTCAGGTTACTGGTGGTGGAAGGATAGAAAAGCCAATGCTCAAAGCTGGCAATGTATATCACAAATATAGGGTCAAAAGAAACTGTTGGCCCAAGGTTTGTGGTGTGGAAATGAATCATGTTGAGTATCCTCATGGTGGTGGTAATCATCAACACATTGGGCATGCTAGTACTGTGCATCATATAGAGAAGGCTTAGCATGTACACATACTTAATCATAATTAAACAATTATAGAGCTCTGATTATTTAAAAATGTTGTCTTTTAGTTTTTTTTTCTTTAGGTTGCTTTGTGTCAACAATTTATGGGGACTAGGTTGTAAACCATGTTCCCTATTATTGTTTCTAATCATTTGTTGTTTACTCTTGATTCAAAATTTTGGGAAAGCCTTAAAACTAGGTTGTAATCCTTATTTCCTTGTATTGTTAGACAAGGCAAATAATAAATTCAAAACTAGATAGAATTTATTGTTTTAACAATGCCTTGGAAGACTCTAACAATGACTCTAACAAGCATAGACAAGGTAGTGAACTATTTGAAAAAATGCCTCAAAGAAATGTGCTCTCATGGTGATGGAATGCTATGACAAGCACATTGAGACCACATTTCTTTGAGGCATTTTTTTCGAATAGTTCACTGCCTTGTCTCATGGTGATGGAATGCCATCACAATCCATAGAAATTTGCTTGTCATGGCATTTGCTTGTAATAGCCCTCATGAGCTTGGATATGTATCCCCTCCCTATTATATATGAACATGTATGCATACTAAATCTAGCTTTACTGATCCACCTACACCCAAAGTAGGTTAAGTGTTGACTTAGTGGCAAAATTGCAATGTTCAAGATGTCAACTAACAAAATGACCATAGATAGGCATTTTATCAAAACACGTAAAGCTCATGTGAATTATGATATATAAAATATCAAAAAACCATAGTAGAACTCTTTTTTCCTGATTATTTTAGAGGTTTTGTTTCTTTTAGCATCATGCATAAGAGGCTTTTTAAGATAGCTTTTAAAATAATATTTTCAAACCTTAACTAATACCATGATATGTGAATTTATCATTTCTGATCCCCCAAATAAATATTCTCATAAAATTAAGCTTATCACATGGACATCATGAAGTAACAGAAAAATGAAAAATGAATATGATAGGAAGAGAGTGTTTAGGAGTTGAGTTACTTTACATTAGGAGGATCAAACTTGGCACCAAGGTTACTAAGTTTTGCATGAGCCTCTGCATAGTCCTTGAAAAATGCATCCTGATCAACTGCATATTTCTCAGCATATACCTGTAAAAAATTTAAAATCCAATCAGCACTTTCCTTATTATTGAAATAAAATCAACTATAGGCATAGTCTAAAACTTTATTTCAGATGCATATATCCTTCATTGAGTTGAATTATCTAGTAAAATGTTTCTCAATTTTTTCAAAAAGGAGAAAAAGATTTCCTAAAATACTTAAGATATTGGCTTAGCATTATTAGTATGTTATGTCAATGGAAAGGTTGATTCTTTTGACATATTTTATCAATATTCTTTAGCTTCTTTGAACTTGCATATGTTGACATCAAGCTTTTTTGGAGTTCAAGATGGATTTTAAAATGCCTAGTTTTGCAAAAATAAGGGTAGGTTAAAATGGAGTATTCTTTTTGAGCTTCAAGAACCAGAAAGAAAGAAGGAAATTATATTAACCACCACAAATGACCAGAGTAGGTCCATGGGGACTCTAAAGTACAACCAGTTAAAGAATCACCTTGAATCCAAGATCTTCAAAAAGAATAGTGCTAGTTAGCAATACCAGAAGATCTAGGTCCCTCCTCTCTTTTATGTCCTTCACAAAATAAAGAAAAAAAACTTTTCCTCATTCATGATCAAGGTAAATTCTAGTACATGAGGTTCAATTCAGCTCTACTTTGTATCTTGATATAAGAATTATCAAATTTAAGCCACACTATTGTCCATGATTGACCTCTTGGTACCCCAGGGCCATCTTTCAACACCAAAAATAATCACATGGTTATTCAAATTTACACTTTTCTAGACTACAACACTTCAGGAAGTTCCCACATTCCTTAATTGTCTTATTATGGAACCCTATAATTAAAAGTTAGGTGCCAACGTGTTAACATTCACCATATATGTTGAAACTTTATACCCAAATCTCAACCTTTTTTACAAGTGCAGAAGTAAGCAGACTACCTCAATCAACCTACACCCAAAGTACTATATTTATTTATATTTACCTAATAAGGGTTATATCAAAATTCCCTAGGAGCATACCAAGTGGTATCAGTCTATCAAGCATCTACTAATTTCTTGGCTTGTATTTGCCTTCTAAGGCAATAATGTGTGGCCATAATTATTTGATTTCTCAGACCTATAGCTATCCTATTATTGAATTGTATCAATGAGAGCCATTTCTCTATTTGTCTGAGTTTGAAATTTTATATGGCCACTGGTTTTATTAGTAACACACAACAGTTTAGTTATTTATCCAAATATTATAGCAGTCATATGGAAATATGGCATATGGAGACAGGGGTGTCATTTTAAAATAGGATACATGAATATATGAATAATGGTACAGGTTATATTCCATTTAAATATAAGACTCCAGAGCTGTAGGTAGAGGTACAGGGGTAGAACTGAAGTTTCTTAGTGACTATGCTTTAGAAGATTCGTTGAAATAGATACTAACTGCCCTAGAATATTTATCTAGGAAATAAATCATCAATTTTCAACACCAGGATTGACTCTTAAAGAAAAAATGCTCTAGATTTACTAGGTTACCATGATAAAGATTAAAACAAAGACTGAGATCTAATTAAAGCCACTGTCATGAAGATATTAAACATGTCACATGTAAAACCCTAGCAGCTAGAGTAATGAATATAGTGCCAAAGAGGATAGTGAGCTGGGGAAGATTTAGGAGATCTCCACATTATCTAATCACAAGCAAATACATCATTTATTTATTTTTTTAAATTAAAAGAAATCATTCTAAACCCTATATAGGATACATTGATACTTCAAAAGCATCTGAAGGAATTTGAAATTATGCAAATATATGTCAATTAAATACCTAGATTACAAATAGTAGTGTGAACAATGTAACCCTTGTTGAGTAGAGTAGGAATGAGATAAGCAGTAATGAATCCTATGCTTCCTATCACACACATGTCCTTACCATTCTCTGTCATTCTTTACTGAAACACTTCTCCATTTTGGCAGGCTACGCCTGAAAATAAGGTTTTGACCAAGGTTTTAGAGTATGTTTATTAAAATATGTTTATTAAAATGAAAACTCCATTTTGGCGGGATACACTTGAAAATAAGATTTGGATGAAAGTTTTAGAGTATGCTTATTAAAGTTTTAGAGTATTTTGGTGGGCTATTGATTCTTTATTCCTTAAATGATTTATTCAAATGGATTGTGACTAAATAAATGACTAACTATTTTATCATTTTTATGTGTGACTAAATTATTTTTTAGTCAATGACCAAAATAGTCATTTATTTACTTATTTATAGCTTAGTTGCAAAAAATTAGTAGAATTTAGTCATTTTTAGTTGTTGTGACTAAAAGGTTTCATCACTTAGTCATTTATTTGCTAAAATTCTACTAGTGTACTATGGCCTATAATTGGCTTGCATGCTTTTCTCAAGCTACATCATTGACACCATCTCCACAATGACTTGACCTATAAAGTCAAGTCACTCTCATGTGTGCACTACAAAAGAAAACAAAGTCTCATCAGTCACATATCATAATATCATAATCAAAATAAATCAAATCAACATCTAGTCTTCTACTAAAATCATAATAAATATATCATAAATTTCTCACTTGGATCCCTAATCTACCAATTGATATCTATAGGAGTTGCCTATCTAGCAAGAATTCTTGATGGTGTCATGGCCTCTATGGAAACTACTTCTATGGGTGATACTATGGATAACCTAGTAGCAACTTCATTGCTCAACTCCCCATGTAGTGACATGGTTGGCACACTCATTGATGGAAATGGTTGTGCCATTTTGGCGGGATACACCTGAAAATAAGATTTGGATGAAATTTTTAGAGTATGCTTATTAAAGTTTTAGAGTATTTTGGTGGGCTATTGATTCTTGATTCCTTAAATGATTTATTCAAATGGATTGTGACTAAATAAATGACTAACTATTTCGTCATTTTTATGTGTGACTAAATTATTTTTTAGTCAATGACCAAATTAGTCATTTATTTACTTATTTATAGCTTATTACAAAAAAGTAGTAGAATTTAGTCATTTTTAGTTGTTGTGACTAAAAGTTTTCATCACTTAGTCATTTATTTGCTAAAATTCTACTAGTGTACTATGGCCTATAATTGGCTTGCATGCTTTTCTCAAGCTACATCATTGACACCATCTCCACAATGACTTGACCTAAAAATTCAAGTCACTCTCATGTGTGCACTACAAAAGAAAACAAAGTCTCATCAGTCACATATCATAATATCATAATCAAAATAAATCAAATCAACATCTAGTCTTCTACTAAAATCATAATAAATATATCATAAATTTCTCACTTGGATCCCTAATCTACCAATTGATATCTATAGGAGTTGCCTATCTAGCAAGAATTCTTGATGGTGTCATGGCCGCTATGGAAACTACTTCTATGGGTGATACTATGGATAACCTAGTAGCAACTTCATTGCTCAACTCCCCATGTAGTGACATGGTTGGCACACTCATTGATGGAAATGGTTGTGCCACTCAAGGTTAGGCTCTAGGTCTCTCCTCCATAGTAGTTACAACCTCATCCATTTGCTACCACTATCACATCATTGATCTCTATGCAACCTCCTCCTACTCCTCCACCTCCTCATAGATGGACTCTTCTCCTCCACTCTCCTCTTGATCTCCAAGTGGCCCTACATTTTTGTCTAGGGCATCTACTAGATATGTCAGTGCTAGTCAAATGCCATCCACCATGCTACAAACCCCAGTGTCACTTCAACATCATCTACATCTAAGGTTGGAGCTACATCATCTACCTTGCCATCTGAGTCACTCAATGCCACATCTATGATTATGGATCAAGGTTGGTCCCTAGGCCTAATGGTGCTATAGTGTGAGTGCACATAGGTTGGAAAAACTATAGGAATACCCTACACCTAACCAAACTATCTCATTACCCACCTGTATTAGAAGAGCATGATGATGTGATCAAGGCAACTGATAAACCATTAGTCTCTCTACATCCTTTCCATCTAGTGTCCCATGTCAATCCAAGCCCTCATCTACCGATAGAATCTCCAAACCATGTCTATGCTGGGTAGTCTGTTGAAGGTCTACCACCAAAAAAGCAAATCCTTGAACTACCATGGCATCCTCAAGGGATACACCTGTGATTGAGGTGTATCCCACACTATAGCCATGGGGAAACCCATTATCCATGTGCAGGTAATATGCTTGAAGACCCACACCTAAAGAGGCATGCAAGTCATCATACTATGGACCTCATAATACATGTAGTGGCCTAGGTCATGGTATAAGTAGGTGAGCATGCTCCATCTCCAAGAAAAAATAGTCTCTAACTCCTCCATCACCCTAATGAAATGGATGAGTCCCCCGTGTAGGTGTGTCCCTCGCCCATCTAGGTAAATGCACATTTCCACTATGGTAATCATGATGTGGTGCACAAGTGGGATGACTACTGCTCTCTACTCCAACCACCTAATGTAGATGTGTCTAATCATGTTGTTAGGCATGATCTAGTTGATCATGTATATTTTCCCTCTTTATCTATATGTCTGTAATCACTACTCGATGATTGACACATGTTGACCTCAAATCAGTAGCCTAAGAATCTGGTAGATATCCTCCAACATCATGGTTATCTTTCCCATGGGTAGCTAGAAGATTGAGGCATTTGCATCCCACCTCTTCATCAATGTTGTAAGCATTCAATTGTGATATCACATCTCCAACATTGTGTATACCTAGTATACACTCACTTGACACAATAGCACAATGTCCTAAGATAAGGCCTCGAGGCAGCACAATAATGTGAATGCTCCCTTTTGTATGCTCTCACATTGTAGATGGGTACTCTAAAACATAAAAGTGATATTACATTGGTTCTACATCATCAAAAACCAAATTTTAATTCTAAAAAATAAAAAAATCTAAGTCCTTATGGGATTCTTACGCCCTCAAATGCTAGCACACCCTCTGGACCTTAGTGCTCTTTTTAGATTCTAGCATGCCAAAAGAATGATGGTGTGTTTGACAAATGCTAGTGCACCCCTAAGATGTTGACATACTGGTAGGATGATAGTGAACAACGTGGCTCCCGTCGAATGAAAAATCAAGTGAAAATGCTACAAAAATAAAAAATTTCTACATACCTCTCTCATGCCAAGACCCTACTTGAAACACTATCCTAATTGGTCTAACTTGAGATGCTATGTCTTGTCTATGTGGCATTCTCACTCTTGAAATGCACCGGGTGCTTGAAAATTACCAAATTTAGTAAATTGAAATGAATAGTAAATTTAAATTTTTTTAGTATTTATAGTAAATTTTTTAAAAATTAAAATTTTATAGCACCTCCTACATGGAAACCTTCATAGCTTTTGGCTATGAGCTCAAACTTTCATGTTGCTTCTTTCATTAAAATCCTAGCTCTGCTCTCTTTCTTGTGATATACTTTTTTCCAAGACATTATTTTATTAAATAACCCTTCAAAGAGTGTTTTCAAAATTCTCCTATAATTCAAAAGTGGTGAGTTCTCTTTCCTATTTTTTCTTCTTAGATGGTAGGAAAAAACACAAGGGGGAATACATTCACCTTTATTTCATTTGTGATTCATTTTCTCTACATATCATTCTCCTCACCATTTTATAATTCCTCTATTTATTGATTTGATTTCTGATTGACACATCATGGTCTTGTAGGATTATATGTTTTTGACATTATGAATTTGCAGGATTGTGGTAAAGAATACTATGGTTTTGTAGGTTCTCAATCTGGTGGCATCATCCTTCCACTTGGAGAATTTTTGTGTTCTCTACAATATCCTTTTCATTGTCCTTTACATGATGTTATTTGCTTTTAGCATTTCATTTCTATACTTTAGCATACCTTATCATTTAGTTTCATCAACCTACTAAAGTGGGGGCAAATATAACATCAAAAATTATGTACCCTCATAATTTCATGTTGTATTTTAGACTCACTTATGGTGTCTACTCTCGTAGCATGTTTCTAAGGCCACTCAAGCCTAAATTTTCCCTATTTTTCCTCACCAAAGTTTGACAATATTCTATTTCACATTCTTATTTATCTTTCTATTCTAGAAACACATGTGAAATTATGGAGAATTTTCTCTAGATGTGAGTGTGATGCATAGATGTCTATGTGATTCACTAGTGTCCTAAAAGTTTTTAAAATTTGAACCATTTATTCCCAACCTAGTTGCCTACTTTTTGGTGGTGGTAATGCTCATTGTAGAGGAAAACTAATGCATTATAGACTTAACATAATTCAGGGGTCAACCTTGAAAGGAAGCTAGGTGTGTGGAAATCGCTTCCTACACTAATCTAATGAGGGGAGGAGAGTGCAAATTCAATTTTTATCTTTACAATTACAACTATGTTAACCCACTAATAGAGATATTGTAGCAAACACATACACAAGAATGTAAGACAGAAGAAGAGAGACACAAGATATACGTGGAGAAAACCCTTACGGGTGAAAAACCCCACACTCTAAAACACAACTCAAATGTATTTCGTAAACAAAGAAGGTTACAATATAATCACAGAGCCAATGCTCTTGCAGGAGTCTTTGACACTCGTATCTAGAGATGATCTGGCAGCATAATAGTACTTGTCAAACCTGTAATACTTCTCCTCTCCAAAGCACATGTTTATAAAGAGAATACAAAGCAAAAATGGCTCCACATTGAGATGGGTGTCCAACATGGCCTCATGGCCCAAAACCCACACCTATGGACACTTGTCCAACATTGTAGGATGCTCCTAACACTTGTCAAGTCACCCCATCTCAAGGAGGTCACCTATTTCCAAAATGGGCTATGACAGATGTTCTTATGACTCTTACAACTGTCACAGAATTTGTCATAGCTGTCATAACTTACAACTATAAGAGAATCTGTCATACATAGTCTATAAATAGTATATTCTCTTACAACATATTATAGTCCACCTTGGGACACCCAAAGATGCCTTTTTCAAAGATGCTTCTCGACACATGTCTTCACCTATCATAGGATTTTCTATTTCTGACTCTTACATGTCATAAATTTGTCATGACCGTTTCGGTCAATATTCCCTTACACACATTCCAAGATGCCAACACATGCCAAAATATTCCTACCATTAAGTGGTATGCCTATCTCCTCATGTGAGGACAAATTTACATGTGATCATATGCCATGTAGGATGACGCATCACCATGCCAACTCCCACAATATGACAACATAGGATTTGCATCCAAATTATACAATAGGCAATAAATAAATAAATACAATGAATTAATACAAGGAATTACCAAGGTTGAGACATCTTAATTCCCAACATTCTCCCACTTGTCGAACACCTTGTAAGATCCAATAAAATTAACAGGATTTAACTACTATAGGCCGAGAGGCCCATAGACTCTAAACACCATCTGAACTTCTCTGTGCCCACTGGCTTCATTAATACATCTGCAACATTCTTCAGAGTATCTACCTTCTCCAAATTTACCTTCCCATCCTCTACCATGTCTCATACGAAGTGAAACTGTACATCAATATGCTTTGTTCTGGCATGAAAAGTTAGATTCTTCGCAAGGAAAATCACACTTTGACTATCACAACAAATCGTAATCTATCCTGCATCAACACCAATATCTAAAAACAATCTCTTAAGCCAAATGGCTTCCTTGCAAGCATGAGTTGCTTCCATATGCTTAGCTTCAATAGTGGACAAAGCAATCACAGGTTGTCGTTTACTCATCCAACTAATTGCACCACCAAACATAGTGAACACATAGGCACTGGTGGATCTCCTGCTGTCAATGTCACCTACCCAATCAGAATCCACAAATCCATAAATACAAACTAAATGCAGAGGTCCTGTAGCATTACCATGATAGCATATGGAATACTTAGAAGTAACCCTCAAATATCTGAACACTCACTTAACTGCATCCCAATCTACCCATCTAGGATTATCCATACATCATCTAAGGACTCCCACTATTTGGGAAAAGTCTGGTCTTGTGCAAACCATAGCATACATCAAACTACCAATAGAACTAGCATAAGGTACTCTACTCATGTCCTCCACCTCACTAGGAGATTTTGGACAATCATTAATAGACAACTTTGTCCCCAATGAAATAGAAAGACACAATGGTATACAATCTACCATGCTGAACCTGTCCAACACGATCTTCACATATTGACTCTGGCTTAACCAAAGTTTTCTATTAGCTCTGTCTCTTTTGATTTCCATTCCTAGAATGTACCTGGCTACCCCTAGATTTTTCATCTCAAACTATGCTGATAACTGAGACTTCAAATCAGAAATCATATTCTTACCATTCCCAATCAACAACATATCATCAACATACAATGAAATAATGAGAATGTGATCATTGCCAAATTTGTAATACACAAAATGATCTAATTTCAATTTGTGATATCCAATCGACAACACAAAGACATCAAACTTCAAGTACCACATCCTAGGAGACTGCTTCAGACCATACAAAGACTTCTTTAACTTGCAAACCAAATTTTCTTTACCTTTCTCTATGTAATGCTCTCACTGTGACATGTAAATCTCTTCCTCCAAATCATCATGAAGGAAAGTTGTCTTCACATCCATCTGTTCTACCTCTAAGTCATAAGAAGCTGCAAGAGATAACAGAAATTGAATGGATGTCAGCTTTGCAATGGGAGAGAAAATTTCACCATAATCAATTCCCTCCACTTGTGAGTATCCCTTCGCAACTAGTCTAGCCTTGTACTTTTGAACACTACCATCTACACTAAATTTCTTCTTGAACACCCATTTGCATCCAACATGTTTTCGTCCTTCAGGCAAAGGCACCAAGTCCCATGTTTTATTCTTCTCCAAAGAAGCCATCTCATCTTCTATGGCCTCCTTCCAGGAACCTACATCTTTCATGCCCATAGCCTCTTTCACAGTTCTAGGCTCATCAGTGTTAGTAAGTAAAGAAAAAGCACAACTAAAATCAATTAATGAATAACCAAACCTATTAGGTTGCTTTCTCGTTCATGTAGACCTCCTCAATGGCTGAGATTGAGGTTCTACTTCTTCTTCCGAGCTTTCAGAGATGCTAGAGCTCTCCTCATCATCAGGTCTCAAAGGGTCTATCAATTTAGTCTTCTTAGGGGTAGAAGGAAACTAAACCGCATCTTCTTTCTTTTCTATTTGTTTTGGTTGTAGAACAACAGAAGAAGGTGTTAGCTCTCTGAAGATAACACTTCTACTATACAATACTTTTTCAGCCACAGGATTCCAAAGCTTGTATCCTTTCACACCGATACCATAGCTAGTGGAAATACATTTAACAACCTTGTTCTCTAATTTAGACCATTTCTCCCTAGGAACATGTGCATATGCCTCACAACCAAAAACACGAAGATGGCTAACTGAAGGATTCTTACCAGACCACACGTCCATGGGTGTCTTACCAACAAGAGATGATGTAGGAGATCTATTTACCAGATAGCAAGCAGTGGCTATAGCTTCAGCCCAAAACTTTTGTTCGAGGCTTGCTCCACTAAGCATACTCCTAGCCTTCTCCATCAGTGTCCTGTTCATCCTCTCTGCAACTCCATTTTGCTCCGGGGTGTATGGAGTTATCTTATGTCTTTCAATCTCTTACTCTTTATAGAACTTATCAAACTCTACCAAACAAAACTCACCACCATTGTCAGTTCTCAAACACTTAATCTTTTTACTAGTCTAATTTTTAGCAAAGGCTTTAAACTCCTTAAACTGACTAAAAACTTCAATCTTGCTTCTTATAAAATAAACACATGTCCTTCTATTGTAATCATCTATGAAAGATACAAAATATATAGATTTTGAAATCGAAGGAACATTAATAGGACCGAACACATCATAATGAATAAGATCCAATACACCAAAAGACTTGTGAGAACTAGAGTAAAACTGAACATGGTTTTGCTATCCATATACACAATGTTTGCAAAAGTTGAACTCGAGATTACAATCATTTAACCCCTTAATGATGTTTTTATTTTTTAGGGTTCTAAGACCCTTCTCACCAATGTGGCCATATCTCAAATGCCATAACATAGTTTTTTCAGTAGGAAGCTTAGATTCCATAGCATGTGCACTAACATCAGAACTAGTTACAATAGATTTCTTCACTGCTCATTTAGATAGTGGGGATAAAGTGATTGTAGCTCTTTTCTTCGAGTCAGAAGAACTATTGCACTATGAAGTGCATGCCTCTAGCTAAATAGAGTACCACTTTGAGTACCCTTCGCAAGCACCATAGATCCTCTTGTCATCTTGCATCCATCCTTTGAAAAGACAACCTGCACACCTGCATCATTCAACATACTTACAAAAAGTAGGTTTCATGCTAGGCCTAGGATGTGCATAACCCCAGTGATCCCCTTCCCTCATCCATCAGGGAATCGGATTGAGACTCTTCCATGACCAACAATCTTTAGCTGAGAGTCATCACCTAGGTACACTCTTCCACCACCGAACTCTTCATACTTCATGAACCAGCTTCGATGCGAGGTCATGTGGAATGATGCACCAGAATCTATCAACCACACATCATCAGATGCATGGGTGGCCAGGGCTGCAATGAAGGCATCACCGTCATCTTGTGACTTGTCAGAATCTGAATCACAGGCGGTCTTCTTTTTCTTTTTCTTTTCTTCTTTGCATTTCTTTCAAAAATGCCCCATTGTCCCATAGTTCCAACAGAAACCTTGGAATTTCTAGGAGATTTAGATCTCCCACGGGATTTGGATATGCCCTTTTCACCTTTCTTGTCCTTCTTCCCTTTCTCTTTGGGTCTTCCACAAACTGCAGGAGCCTCTTTGGTTGCCTTAGGAGACTTTATCCACATCTCTTCAGATAACAGCGAAGACACCACATCTTCCATCTTGAAGGTGGTAGTAGTGCTTCTGATAGCCATGACAAGATGATCCCATGAATCTGGAAAAGAACAAAGTAGAGTCATACACTGATCCTCCTCCTCCATTTTCACACCCACAGATGTCAACTGTGCAACAATAATGTTAAAAGCATTCATGTGGTCTGCAACAAATCCTCCATCTTCCATCTTTAGAGTGAACAACTTCTTTTTCAGAAAAAAGCTTATTCACCAAGGACTTGGCCTCATAAACATCACCCAGCTTCTTCCAAAGGTCTTTTGTGCTCTTCTCCTCATGGACATTCAACAGGATAGAGTCATCTAGACAGAGTATTATGAGATCCTTAGCCTTCTGATGTTTGAGGTCCCAATTAGCGTGTGACATTGCTGTAGGTTTTACACCAGATACAGTTTCCCATAGGTCACGATCAACAAGTAGGTCCTCCATCTTGAGTTTCCAGAACTCAAAATTAGTGCCATTAAATTTTTCCACCTCTAATCTTCCGGATGTGGTTTCCATCTCCTTCCTACAACAAGATATAGAATGCTCTGCACAACACTCCCACTCAACCTAAGATTAGCTCAGAAACCCCTACCCAGCAGCTAGAACCAAAACTGGCCATGCTCTGATACCAATTGAAAGGAAGCTAGGTGTATAGAAATCGCTTCCTACACTAATCTAATGAGGGGAGGAGAGTGCAAATTCAATTTTATATTTACAATTATAGCTATGTTAACCCACTAATAAAGATATTGCAGCAAACACATACACAAGAATATAAGACAAAAGAAGAGAGACACAAGATATATGGGGGGAAAATCCTTACGTGTGAAAAATCACACACTGCAAAACACAACTCAAATGTATTTCGTAAACAAAGAAGGTTACAATACAATCACAGAGACAATGCTCTTGCAGGAGTCTCCAACACTCATATCTGGAGATGATCTGATAGCATAATAGTACTTGTCAAACCTGTAATACTTCTCCTCTTCAAAGAACCTGTTTATAAATAGAATACAAGGGACAAATGGCTCCACATTGAGATGGGCATCCAACATGGCCTCATGGCCCAAAACCCATGCCTATGCACACTTGTCCAATACTGTAGGGTGCTTCTGACACTTGTCAAGTCACCCCATTATGAGGAGGTCACCTATTTCCAAAATGGGCTATGACAGATGCTCCTACGACTCTTACAACCGCCATAGAATCTGTCATAGCTGTCATAATTTACAACTGTAAGAGAATTTGTCATACACAGGCTATAAATAGCATATTTTCTTACATGTCATAGTCCACCTTGGGGTGCCCAATGATGCCCTTTTCAAAGATGGTTTTCGACAGATGTCTTCACCTGTCATAAGATCTTCTATTTCTAACTCTTACATGTCATAACTTTGTCATAGGAATCTGTCATGACCGTTTCAGTCAATATTCTATTACACACATTCCAAGATGCTGACACATGGAAAAATATTCCTACCACTAAATGGGATGCTTCTCTCCTCATGTGAGGACAAATTTACATGTGGTCATATGCCATGTAGGATGACACATCACCGTGCCAACTCCCACAATATGATAACGTAGGATTTGCATCCAAATTATATAATAGCCAATATATAAATAAATACAATGAATTACCAAGGTTGAGACACCTTAATTCCAAACAAACCTATCTAAATAGTCCACTCTATCATTGTACTTCCTACATTAAATTATCAACCAAGGAGCATAAGCTTATGATGGCACTGCATTGTATGTGCCTTCAAGGATCATATCTATCCTAAACTATCTTATCCGAACCTACTTAGAGTATTCTACTTGGCTAGAATTCTCAAAAATAAAAAAAATAGTAAAAACAACTATAGAACCTAGTGGCTACGAGTACCTACAACATAAGCTGTAGATATCTGTATTCAACGAGAAATTACAAAATTAACTCAAAATATTTGAAATGATAAAAGAACTAACAAACACAAACCTCCAGAGGACTTACAATAGACAAGGCATGCATTCATTCATGAATCACAACTACTAGAAATAACAACATAGCTCATAATGCAATTTATGAAATAGTAGTGAAATAACTTTAACTAGAAATGCATAAATAAATAAGGAAATAGATGAAGTGAAGAACAATACCTTGAGTGGGCAGCTCAGGGGACTATCTCACTTAACTGGAAATCAAATCTACTTCAGATTGTCATGCATTCTCATAACACAAAGTTGTATTCAATTCATATCATAAACAAAATCTTCTCAGATTGTATTCAATAAAACATGTTTGGATCTTCCAACATAGAAAAACAAAGTAACAACTGAGCAATTATAAAATAAAGTAACTTGAAAAGAACTAACTTGACATTGACCTCATCCCTCCTAACTTATATAGAAACAGGAGAGTTTTATGCAACTACCAACTACCTTCAAGCATCAATCCATTCCTAGATGCTAAGATACAAAGTAAGATTGATTTATTAACTCTAACTAAACAAAGGAAGTAGAGTCCTATTGAAACAGAAATTCCTATACAACGGATCATATGTGAAACACATAAGTTGCGTTTAGAATCCTAGAACAAGTCTTCTTCCTCCGTATTTATTCTTCCATAATGATCACATTCAGCTTTAGTTAGTGCTTGA
This sequence comes from Cunninghamia lanceolata, assembly GCA_027924645.1. Lineage (NCBI taxonomy): Eukaryota > Viridiplantae > Streptophyta > Pinopsida > Cupressales > Cupressaceae > Cunninghamia > Cunninghamia lanceolata. The sequence continues at coordinate 1,102,712 of BSBN01000064.1, forward strand.
CTATGACTTCCTTTAATGCCCTGTTTTGCAATGTGCTGTGAATTCTCCTTTCCTTGGTGCCATATACTCGCTGTTGCACAGGGGTTAATCCATAGAACATATGCATGCAAATAAACTTCATAATTAAACTATAAAATCTCATCTATATGCATACATACTCATGTCTAACTCATTCAATTGACAAATATTATCACCATGTTTCATATTGACAGAATAGGTTCAAGGTTTGCAGAATATATAAAAACAAAATATTATGATGGTAATGTCTTGGAAAAGTATCTAGAATATCATAGGCATAAAGTCTGAAAGCATATAAAAATAACATAAAAGAAACCAATATTTGAACCCATCATTTCCCCCCAACTAGACTTTTGCTTGTTCTCGAGCAAAATACTCAATTAAACACCTAGGGGAAAAGATTATAATGCAAAGTAACCTTCTTAAGGTCCATAACCTCTTTGACCCCCTATCCCTGCTTGAGATAAAAACCATTATAACATGCATGTCTATCCATCCTAATTGATTCGACACTCCTACACTCATCACCTTTTCCTCCTACCCAGTATGGTACTGGATAAAGGAGGAGAATAGGAGGGTGATAAGTAAGGGGTAGCCATGCCACTCCTTTTTGCTCCAAAATTTGGATGTACCTATGCAATCTCTCAAACATATTCATAAAATTGTGGAAAGAGTGGGGCTCTTTCTTCTGCAATTCTGGGGTTAGACTATCCCATCTATTTTGCACATACCTCTGACAGTTCTGAATAATAGTCACTGCTAACCATTGTATCCTTCTATAATCCCTGAGTCTCAAATCCATAATTACTTTACTTGGACCCTTATGAGAGAGAAGTGCTAACCATTGGGTCAGGATCATATTGGGATTTAAGGATTCTTTCCTAATCTATAGTGGCGCTTTCTTTTCTTGTTCATCATACCTATCCATTAGTTCCCCTCTAAGATGCTCATTCCTAAAGTAAGATAACAATGCTCTATCTTCAAAATCCCCAACATAAATCAAGGAGTTCCACTCTGTATCTTCTACCATCAAGTAATTGTGCAAACAATATTCACACAACTGATCTTGTTCCTCCAGACTAACTTCTTGAAATAACTAAAAAAATTATTCCTTGAATAGATAGAAATAGGCTAATCATCAATGAATCTATTAAACTAAAAACTGAGAAATTTTTCTTTAAGAAATAATGCATAAACTCTAGGTTGGGGTCTACATTCAATGGTTTGAATTGCTTTATCAATTACCTCTGTCAAGTTCCCTTCCAACCTTTTCAATTCAAAATTTTACTTTCTAATGATGCATTAAGAATCTGTTTCTCTTTCTCCCAGTTTTCCTTTTCTTGTTTGAATTCATTATTGAACTTTATCAATTCAAAACCCAAAGATAGAATAGTGAGGCATGTTGGAGGTCTTATTACAAGAGGCTGTAGAATTGGTACTTCTCTTCCCTCATTTTCCATTTTACTCTCAACCACTTGTGCTAATAGATCCATATTAATTCCATGACCATAAGTTTGAATTTTCTCTTACAACTCTTGTATTCTTATCTCTTTTTCTCTATCCTTTTCCTCATACTATTTCACTTGTTCTTCTAATTGTTTTATCCTATCCAAGGCTTCTTAAAGTTCTTGCCTTATATTCCTATCTTCCAACAACTCTTTTTATTTCCCACAATCAAAAATTTCATCGTTATTTCCAGTAACATAAAAAATTTATGTAGCATAGGTACTAGGAATTGATTTTCCTTATATCTTCTTCACAATGAAAATGTCTTCTGCATTAGAACCAGAGGATGAAGAAACATACCTTCTTCGCTTAGCAGGTATACTAGCATCAGTAGGAGCATTCTTAGGAGCATTTCCTTCCTTTTTGAAGCTATGTCCAACAGTGTTAGATCTTGCTGCTATTATGCTTCTTCCTTTTCTGCTTCCCCTTGTTCCTTATCAACTCTTTTTCCCACATTCTGCCTCTTCAATCTTTCTAAATGCCTAGGTGTGACAGTTTTTAACTTCTCTTCACTTTTTCTCTTTTTCTTACTCCCCCTCTTCTTCCTCTCCCCTGCACCCTTCTCTTTCTCAATGCCCTTTTCTTCTCTACATTCTTCTTACTCTTCTTCTTCTTAGAAGAAGTAGAAGCACCACTTCTCATAGCTCCTCTCATAGGTTTAGGGTTGGGAGGTGAGGGTTCTTCTACTGTCATTGGCCTAGTTTCTAGAGGAATTTCTTCCTGTGGCTCTTCCTGTTCAGGTTCAACATTTGGTTCAATGTCAGGGTCAACATCAGGTTCAACATATGGTTCTGGCTCTTGTTACTCGCTTCATCTACTTCCAATAATTTTAAAATATCCTTGCATTGTTTAAAAGCATCCCAATGAACCTGTGGGTGATGAATTTTCAAACTCCTTTTAACCAGTAGAGATATCAAACAATGATGGGACAATGTAGTCTTTGTTTGCCTTTTATGATACTCAAATGCCATTCTTTTCAACATATTATAAATATAATTGGGAACATTAACCAACTTGTCATGACGCAGGTGATTCAAAAACTTAAAATGTGCAATATACAACAAATTATGTCAACCATCACATGTAATATATTTGATAATATATGAAGCACATTTCCCTCAAAAGAATGGAAGGGATAATCTCTTTGTACCTTATGTGGTCGAGTCCAGGTTCTCTCCATGCTCGCATAATTCTTCCCTCACTGTAGCTACATCAACACAAGCTGGATACTCAGACCCTGTACGTGGTAATCCAGTGACTTGGGCAATGGCTATTTCAGAGGCATCCACAACCAATCCCCCAATTGTTGCTTTGTCATACTGCAATGTTTCTACAAAATCCCTTGCCATTTCATTATCATACTCTGTTAATTTCAGAAAGTAATCTAACCACCCCACTCTGGTAAAGAGTGGTAGAACCAATACATCCTCTAATATCTCCCTATGCATTGATATCTCTCTTCTGACAACATCACCCCCCATTACACCTATATTCTGCACTCTTATCAATTTTTAATTCTGCTTCATTTCAATTCTACCACCTCAGAAGACTGCCTTTCAATTCTCTCCCCCGAACTGTAGCTTTTAGAGCTCTCATTATATGAAATTTTTTTAAATTTCAGCTCACTCACAACAAAACAACAAACTCACAATTTAGGGCAGGTTGACTATTGTGGAAAATGGCCCATGAAAACCTTGACAACTTCTGAAAACTTGGTGGAAAAAACAAAACATAACTGACCATATACCCCTCCCCCAACTGAAAGGTGAAGTGACCACACTTCACGAATGAATTTGTAGGGATGAAAGAGTAATGATTACATGGAAAGGGTGATATATTTCCACATGCATGAAATAAACAATAAGTAATAATGAATACAAATATAAATTTCTAGTTAATCATTAAAGGTTACCTTATGGGCATCTGTTATGGAGAGCATTGAGCAGTGTGCCTTGGAACTAGAGATCACGTACTTTGCATTTATTAGGCATGAGCATAGTGATATGCATAGAGTAGATGAGAGGGCGGCAGGTACATCAAAATTGATGCGATGTGATAGATCACAACAGTTGATGTAATAGCTTGTGAATGTGATTTGAACAAGCATGTTGCAACCATTGGCTTATTGAAAATGGATAAAGCACATGTAGAAAGAATGAAATGTGTGGAAAGAAGAATGGAATTTTGCCAAAGTGTTGAAAATTTCCGTAGACACTTGTTGCTATGGGCACCCGCATTACAAGTCCTGACCGAATGAGTACAAAAACATTATACCATGTCCCAACTGCAATAGGTCCCTTCTGCATGTTAAAAATGGGTCCCTTGGAGAGTGAAAAACATGTCCCTTTGAAGTTGACTATGGTCATCATGGATAATGTGTTGTGTGTGCATGTGAATTATAAAGCATGACAAATTAGGTCTTAGCGACAGGGGTTGAGTATTTCAACTCAACCTCTGCATCACTAGACAAGATTGGTGGATCATCTTCTGATGGTGTATCAGCTGGTGTTATAGAACCTTCATCAGGAGTGTCAAGAGTACCATACTGAGTAGCTAGAGAAACATGAAAGTCATCCTTCTGAACTGGCTTCTTATATAGTTTTAGCATATGTCCATTTACTAGCAATGAAAACTGAACCTCATCAATGGTCTATAATTGGACTGCACCATTAGGAAAGACTTGTGTAATCTCATAGGGCGCAAACCAATGAGACTGAAGCTTACCCTTGAAGTCCTTGTATCTTGAATCATAGAGGAGTGCCCAATCACCAGTAATGAATTCTTTAGTCTTGATATACTTGTCATGTCATTTGACTCTTTGTTTCTGTATGACCTCTATATGGTGGATGGCTTCTAATCAGATTTCATCGAAAGCATTCAAATGTTGTAGTTTATCCTATTGAGCTACTGTCAATTCCATCCCTAATTCCACTACTGTCCTCAGGGTTTTGTATTCAAATTCTATAGGTAGGATTGTTGCTTTTCCATAGACCAATTCATAAGGTGTAAACCCTATAGTTGTATTCCAGGTAGTTCTTGTAGATGGGAATGTGAGATTCAATCAAATGAACAATATCAAAACCCAAATACCAACAGAATAATGAAAACAAGAAAGATGGAAGGAAATGAAGCAAATGAATAACAATGCAAACCTTCCCTGTTTCAAATCTTCTGTTGTTTGCCTATTACAACCATCCTTTGTTGATGAAGTAGGCCCTCAGTGAGTGCACTCTCTTAGCTATGTTGTAGGATGTCGATGGTAAATGACTACATGGATAGGTATTGCTATGAAGTAGAGCTTCAAAGCAAGAGGGTGATCTCAAGTAAATAGTATTGGGATGCCAAAGGTGTGTGAGTAGAATCCTGCAGAGTAACAATACGAATAACTTAGATGATTAGAATGGAGGAATGCAACTTCTTTTATAGACTTGGAAGAATGAGGATCAACGGTTGAGAGAAGATATGAAGATCAATGGCTAGGAATAAAAGTGAATCTTTTATTCACAGTGGATTATGACATTTGAATTAAAAATTCAGAATGGGGGACAATGGGTTATGACAATTCAATTAAAAATTCAGAGTGGGAGACAATGGGTTATGACAATTGAATTAAAAATTTAGAGTGGAGGATAATGGGGAACATTGAATTAAAAATTCAATTTGTGGAGGATAATTGATTTAAAGATTTATTTTAGAAAATGGAGGATAGTGCTGCTATGTTACACCGACAACCAACCTCCCCCAAAACCCTCACAGATGCAACCCTTTGAGCCTGGGAGACTCCACAACGGAGAGTAGTGCCGCCGCATGTGTAACCACTTGAACGGTTGCCCGCATTAAATACCTCTTGTTCTAGTGGCCAAAATCCCTTATAATCCATTTCTAGCCTAGGATCTTTGTGCTTGCTTTTGTTTAGTTTAGTCCAAAATAGAGTCGAAAAAAAAAATTCTATTTTTTTGTCATATCTTCCTTGTTTTCACTGCATTTCCTCTGAAAATTCACTGGAACCCCTGAAATTCCATTCTGCACATTTCCTTCCTTGAGGACCATATCCCAAATTCCCCTTATCGAAGCCCAAAATCTTGAATTTGTCTATTTTTAGGGTTTGTCCTAACTTCTTCAATTTTCACCCAAGCACCTTCAAAATTGGCCACAGTGTTCATTTCTAATTTCTGCTCCATTGTCCCTCTTCGACAGATTTTCTCATTCTTTCACCCCGCTTCTGAAATCCCAATTTTTCTATTTCCATATCCATCAGAAAGTGCCCAAACCCTAGTCAAACCCCATTACCCATCTAAGTTTTTCCCAAATCCAAATTTTCCCTTCCTAAAAAAAGTTTTTATTTCTAGTTTTCTACCTATTACAACCATCCTTTGCTGATGAAGTAGGCCCTTAGTGAGTGCACTCTCTTAGCTGTGTTGTAGGATGTTGATGGTAAATGGCTACATGGATAGGTATTGCTATGAAGTAGAGCTTCAAAGCAAGAGGGTGATCTCAAGTAAATAGTATTGGGATGCCATATCGCAAATTCCCCTTATCGAAGCCCAAAATCTTGAATTTGTCTATTTTTAGGGTTTCTCCTAACTTCTTCAATTTTCACCCAAGCACCTTCAAAATTGGCCACAGTGTTCATTTCTCATTTCTGCTCCATTGTCCCTCTTTGACAGATTTTCTCATTCTTTCACCCCACTTTTGAAATCCCAATTTTTTTGTTTCCATATCCATCAGAAAGTGCCCAAACCCTAGTCAAACCCCCATTACCCATCTAAGTTTTTCCCAAATCCAAATTTTCCCTTCCTAAAAAAAGTTTTTGTTTCTGTTTTTCTACCTATTACAACCGTCCTTTGCTGATGAAGTAGGCCCTCAGTGAGTGCACTCTCTTAGCTGTGTTGTAGGATGTCGATGGTAAATGGCTACATGGATAGGTATTGCTATGAAGTAGAGCTTCAAAGCAAGAGGGTGATCTTAAGTAAATAGTATTGGGATGCCAAAGGTGTGAGTAGAATCCTGCAGAGTAACAATACGAATAACCTGGATGATTAGAATGGAGGGATGCAGCTTCTTTTATAGACTTGGAAGAATGAGGATTAACGGTTGAGAGAAGATATGAAGATCAATGGCTAGGAATAAAAGTGAATCTTTTATTCAGAGTGGATTATAACATTTGAATTAAAAATTCAGAATGGGGGACAATGGGTTATGGCAATTCAATTAAAAATTCAGAGTGGGGGACAATGGGCTATGACAATTGAATTAAAAATTAAAAGTGGAGGATAATGGGGAAAATTGAATTAAAAATTCAATTTGCGGAGGATAATTGATTTAAAGATTTATTTTGGAAAATGGAGGATAGTGCTGCTATGTTACACTGATAGCCAACCTCCCCCAAAACCCTCACAGGTGCAACCCTTTGAGGCTAGGAGACTCCACAATGGAGAGTAGTCCCGCCACATGTGTAACCACTTGAATGGTTGCCCACATTAAATACCTCTTGTTCTAGTGGCCAAAATCCCTTATAATCCATTTCTAGCCTAGGATCTTTGTGCTTGCTTTTGTTTAGTTTAGTCAAAAAAAAATAAAAAATCTATTTTTTGGCCATATCTTCCTTGTTTTCACTCCATTTCCTCTAAAAATTCACCGGAACCCCTAAAATTCCATTTTGCACATTTCCTTCCTTGAGGACCATATCCCAAATTCCCCTTATCGAAGCCCAAAATCTTGAATTTGTCTATTTTTAGGGTTTGTCCTAACTTCTTCAATTTTCACCCAAGCACCTTCAAAATTTGCCACAGTGTTCATTTCTCATTTCTGCTCCATTGTCCCTCTTCAACAGATTTTCTCATTCTTTCACCCCGCTTCTGAAATCCCAATTTTTCTGTTTCTATATCCATCAGAAAGTGCCCAAACCCTAGTCAAACCCCCATTACCTATCTAAGTTTTTCCCAAATCCAAATTTTCCCTTCCTAAAAAAAGTTTTTGTTTCTATTTTTTTACCTATTACAACTGTCCTTTGCTGATGAAGTAGGCCCTTAGTGAGGGCGCTCTCTTAGCTGTGTTGTAGCATGTCGATGGTAAATGGCTACATGGATAGGTATTGCTATGAAGTAGAGCTTCAAAGCAAGAGGGTGATCTCAAGTAAATAGTATTGGGATGTCGAAGGTGTGTGAGTAGAATCCTGAAGAGTAACAATACGAATAACCTTAATGATTAAAATGGAGGGATGCAACTTCTTTTATAGACTTTGAAGAATGAGGATCAACAGTTGAGAGAAGATATGAAGATCAATGGCTAGGAATAAAAGTGAATCTTTTATTCATAGTGGATTATGACATTTAAATTAAAAATTTAGAATGGGGGATAATGGGTTATGACAATTCAATTAAAAATTTAGAGTGGGGGACAATGGGTTATGACAATTGAATTAAAAATTCAGAGTGGAGGATAATGGGGAACATTGAATAAAAAATTTAATTTGTGGAGGATAATTGATTTAAAGATTTATTTTGGAAAATAGAGGATAGTGCTGCTATGTTACACCGACGGCCAACCTCCCCCAAAACCCTCACAGGCGCAACCCTTTGAAGCTAGGAGACCACAACGGAGAGTAGTGCCGCCACATGTGTAACCACTTGAACGGTTACCCGCATTAAATACCTCTTGTTCTAGTGGCCAAAATCCCTTATAATCCATTTCTAGCCTAGGATCTTTGTGTTTGCTTTTGTTTAGTTTAGTCCAAAATAGTCGGGAAAAAAAATAATCTTTTTTTTGCCATATCTTCTTTGTTTTCACTCCATTTCCTCTGAAAATTCACTGGAACCCCTGAAATTCCATTCTACACATTTCCTTCCTTGAGGACCATATCCCAAATTCCCCTTATCGAAGCCCAAAATCCTAAATTTGTCTATTTTTAGGGTTTGTCCTAACTTCTTCAATTTTCACCCAAGCACCTTCAAAATTGGCCATAGTGTTCATTTCTCATTTCTGCTCCATTGTCCCTCTTTGACAGATTTTCTCATTCTTTCACCTTGCTTCTAAAATCCCAATTTTTTTGTTTCCATATCCATCAGAAAGTGCCCAAACCCTAATCAAACCCCCATTACCCATCTAATTTTTTCCCAAATCTAAATTTTCCCTTCCTAAAAAAGTTTTTGTTTTTGTTTTTCTACCTATTACAACTGTCCTTTACTGATGAAGGAGGCCCTCAGTGAGTGCACTCTCTTAGCTGTGTTGTAGGATGTTGATGGTAAATGGCTACATGGATAGGTATTGCTGTGAAGTAGAGCTTCAAAGCAAGAGGGTGATCTCAAGTAAATAGTATTGGGATGCCAAAGGTGTGAGTAGAATCCTGCAGAGTAATAATACGAATAACCTGGATGATTAGAATGGAGGGATGCTGCTTCTTTTATAGACTTGGAAGAATGAGGATCAACGGTTGAGAGAAGATATGAAGATAAATGGCTAGGAATAAAAGTGAATCTTTTATTCAGAGTGGATTATAACATTTGAATTAAAAATTCAGAATGGGGGACAATGGGTTATGACAATTTATTTAAAAATTCAGAGTGGGGGACAATGGGTTATGACAATTGAATTAAAAATTCAGATTGGAGGATAATGGGGAACATTGAATTAAAAATTCAATTTATGGAGGATAATTGATTTAAAGATTTATTTTGGAAAATGGAGGATAGTGTTGCTATGTTACACCGACGGCCAACCTCCCCCAAAACCCTCACAGGCGCAACCCTTTGAGGCTGGGAGACTCCACAACGGAGAGTAGTGCCGCCACATGTGTAACCACTTGAACGGTTGCCCGCATTAAATACCTCTTGTTCTAGTGGCCAAAATCCCTTATAATCTATTTCTAGCGTAGGATCTTTATGCTTGATTTTGTTTAGTTTAGTCCAAAATAGATTCGGAAAAAAAAAAATTCTATTTTTTTGCCATATCTTCCTTTTTTTCACTCCATTTCCTCTGAAAATTTACCAAAACCCCTGAAATTCTATTCTGCACATTTCCTTCCTTGAGGACCATATCCCAAATTCCCCTTATCGAAGCCCAAAATCTTGAATTTGTCTATTTTTAGGGTTTGTCCTAACTTCTTCAATTTTCACCTAAGCACCTTCAAAATTGGCCACAGTGTTCATTTCTCATTTCTGCTCCATTGTCCCTCTTCGATAGATTTTCTCATTCTTTCACCTCGCTTCTGAAATCCCAATTTTTCTGTTTCCATATCCATCAGAAAGTGCCCAAACCCTAGTCAAACCCCCATTACCCATCTAAGTTTTTCCCAAATCCAAATTTTCCCTTCCTAAAAAAAGTTTTTGTTTCTGTTTTTGTACCTATTACAACTGTCCTTTGCTAATGAAGTAGGCCCTCAGTGAGTGCACTCTCTTAGCTGTGTTGTAGGATGTCGATGGTAAATGGCTACATGGATAGGTATTTCTATGAAGTAGAGCTTCAAAGCAAGAGGGTGATCTCAAGTAAATAGTATTGGGATGCCAAAGGTGTGTGAGTAGAATCCTGCAGAGTAAAAATACGAATAACCTGAATGATTAGAATGGAGGGATGCAACTTCTTTTATAGACTTGGAAGAATGAGGATCAGCGGTTGAGAGAAGATATGAAGATCAATGGCTAGGAATAAAAGTGAATCTTTTATTCACAGTGGATTATGACATTTGAATTAAAAATTTAGAATGGGGGACAATGGGTTATGACAATTCAATTAAAAATTCAGAGTGGGGGACAATGGGTTATGACAATTGAATTAAAAATTCAGAGTGGAGGATAATGGCAAACATTGAATTAAAAATTCAATTTGTGGAGGATAATTGATTTAAAGATTTATTTTAGAAAATGGAGGATAGTGCTGCTATGTTACACCGACGGCCAACCTCCCCCAAAACCCTCACAGGCGCAACCCTTTGAGGCTGAGAGACTCCACAACGGAGAGTAGTGCCGCCGCATGTGTAACCACTTGAACGATTGCCCGCATTAAATACCTCTTGTTCTAGTGGCCAAAATCCCTTATAATCCATTTCTAGCCTAGGATCTTTGTGCTTGCTTTTGTTTAGTCCAAAATAGAGTTGGAAAAAAAAAAAAATTCTATTTTTTTGCCATATCTTGTTTTCACTCCATTTCCTCTGAAAATTCATCGGAACCCCTGAAATTCTATTCTGCACATTTCCTTCCTTGAGGACCATATCCCAAATTCCCCTTATCGAAGCCCAAAATCTTGAATTTGTCTATTTTTAGGGTTTGTCCTAACTTCTTCAATTTTCACCTAAGCACCTTCAAAATTGGCCACAGTGTTCATTTCTCATTTCTGCTCCATTGTCCCTCTTCGACAGATTTTCTCATTCTTTCACCCCGCTTCTGAAATCCCAATTTTTTTGTTTCCATATCTATTAGAAAGTGCCCAAACCCTAGTCAAACCCCCATTACCCATCTAAGTTTTTCCTAAATCCAAATTTTCCCTTCCTAAAAAAAGTTTTTGTTTCTATTTTTCTACCTATTACAACCGTCCTTTGCTGATGAAGTAGGCCCTTAGTGAGTGCACTCTCTTAGCTGTGTTGTAGGATGTCGATGGTAAATGGCTACATGGATAGGTATTGCTATGAAGTAGAGCTTCAAAGAAAGAGGGTGATCTCAAGTAAATAGTATTGGGATACCAAAGGTGTGTGAGTAGAATCCTACAAAGTAACAATACGAATAACCTGGATGATTAGAATAGAGGGATGCAGCTTCTTTTATAGACTTGGAAGAATGAGGATCAACGGTTGAGAGAAGATATAAAGATCAATGGCTACGAATAAAAGTGAATCTTTTATTCACAGTGGATTATGACATTTGAATTAAAAATTCAGAATAGGGGACAATGGGTTATGACAATTCAATTAAAAATTCAGAGTGGGGGACAATGGGTTATGACAATTGAATTAAAAATTTAGAGTGGAGGATAATGAAGAACATTGAATTAAAAATTCAATTTGTGGAGGATAATTGATTTAAACATTTATTTTGGAAAATGGAGGATAGTGCTGCTATGTTACACCGACGGCCAACCTCCCCCAAAACCCTCACAGGCGCAACCTTTTGAGGCTGGGAGACTCCACAATGGAGAGTAGTGCCGCCGCATGTGTAACCACTTGAACGGTTGCCTGCATTAAATACCTCTTGTTCTAGTGGCCAAAATCCCTTATAATCCATTTCTAGCCTAGGATCTTTGTGCTTGCTTTTGTTTAGTTTAGTCCAAAATAGTCGGGAAAAAAAAAAATTCTTTTTTTTGCCATATCTTCCTTGTTTACACTCCATTTCCTCTGAAAATTCATCGGAACCCCTGAAATTCCATTCTGCACATTTCCTTCCATGAGGACCATATCCCAAATTCCCCTTATCGAAGCCCAAAATCTTGAATTTGTCTATTTTTAGGGTTTGTCCTAACTTCTTCAATTTTCACCCAAGCACCTTCAAAATTTGCCACAGTGTTCATTTCTCATTTCTGCTCCATTGTCCCTCTTCGACAGATTTTCTCATTCTTTTACCCTGCTTCTGAAATCCCAATTTTTCTATTTCCATATCCATTAGAAAGTGCCCAAACCCTAGTCAAACCCCCATTACCCATCTAAGTTTTTCCCAAATCCAAATTTCCCCTTCCTAAAAATTTTTTTGTTTCTATTTTTCTACCTATTACAACCGTCCTTTGCTGATGAAGTAGGCCCTCAGTGAGTGCACTCTCTTAGCTGTGTTGTAGGATGTCGATAGTAAATGGCTACATGGATAGGTATTGCTATGAAGTAGAGCTTCAAAGCAAGAGGGTGATCTCAAGTAAATAGTATTGGGATGCCAAAAGTGTGAGTAGAATCCTGGAGAGTAATAATACAAATAACTTGGATGATTAGAATGGAGGGATGCAGCTTCTTTTATAGACTTGGAAGAATGAGGATCAACGGTGGAGAGAAGATATGAAGATCAATGGCTAGGAATAAAAATGAATCTTTTATTCACAGTAGATTATGACATTTGAATTAAAAATTCAGAATGGGGGACAATGGGTTATGACAATTCAATTAAAAATTCAGAGTGGGGGACAATGGGTTATGACAATTGAATTAAAAATTCAGAGTGGAGGATAATGGGGAACATTGAATTAAAAATTCAATTCATGGAGGATAATTGATTTAAAGATTTATTTTAGAAAATGGAGGATATTAGCTAATTAAATATTAAGAATATTTAATTATATGTGCAACATGGTGAGGTGGAAGAGATGAGGTGGATTTTGGAGTTTAGAGCTTTAGAAGAATTTAAGGAATTTAATTAAATAAAATGATTTTATTTAATTGTAGGATAGTGAATCGATTAAATAAATTTAGAATATTTATTTAATTGATAGAAGAATGGAATAAATAATTAGAATATTTATTTAGGATGAATCATGTCATTTTTAGGCATATACATTTTGCCCCTCTTTGATGCAATGTTGTTTACAGCGTTGTTTCAAAGAAATCGATAGTCTGGCAGTGATACATGCCCCGGTTTGCCCCTGGTACAAGTTTAATGATGATAGGATCCCCCCTCGGGAGATTGGACGAGAAGAAGGAAGGAGGCGTGAGACGAACAATCTCACGAAGACGAAGGGAAGCTAGGGTAGAGTGAAGAAATCGGTTGAAGAAAGAGTCGAATGATATGTGATGCAAGATGGAATGATGATACACACAAGCAAGCAAGCAAGTATGCACAAATGACACAAGAACAAACAAGGTATTGCCCCTGTCAAGCGGTAAACCAACGATATACTAATAACGATATACAACAATGTTGTCATGGCGGGGAACGATGTATCCCTAGACCAACATGGTAGGCATGTTGTCATTACAGGGAATGATAGATCCCTAGAGCAACATGAAGGATAGTGTTTGGTTTCAGGAAATGAAGCATGTCATGTAAGACGCGTGTATTAGTGTGATTTCGACAATGCAACATCCTGCATAAGACAATTGATTGATTAACTGATCGAGTTGGTTTACGACCATGCAAGGATCAAGACCACTGATTGTGATTGGATCATTTGTGCAAGATTGACTTGACTTGATTGGTATGGATTAAGGATGGACTTTGCATTTGGATCATTGCTCAGACTAACTAGACAAGGATGAAAGATATGATGATAGATAGAAATCTGATTGATAGAAGAAAGACTCAATAGAAGGACTCACAAGCTTTTATTTGTATTGATACTCTTTATTGGTGGATCTATATTGCATGGGGTATGGTATGGATGTATAAATGGATATAGGATGGATGCTTTGCTATTGGAGTGTTTTATTTCATCATTGGGCGTTTATTATGTTGTAAGAAAATACAAGCATCTAGGTATAATTAGACCGAGATGACCTGAGTATTACTTACATGGATTTTGATATAGCAAGTTAATACAAGCATTTAGCCAAACTTGAATCTAGATGACCTGAGTACTTCTTGCATGTCAACAAACAAGGATTGCCCCCTTTCATGTTAGACCTTTGGTGTCCTCGATGATCTTTTTCTGATCATGTCCTTAGACAAGGTGTTACATTACTAAAGCGTAATCCACAGATAGCAACCAAAGAAAATAATCATGCCTTCATCATAGCATCTCTAGCTTTTGGCATCCTTGAGTAGCATAGGAGGACATGATAACAAAAATCAAGACTCTGTAACTTAACCATGATTTCAATCCACAAAACATTCTTGCATTTAGCTGTGTTCATTTCCTACTATAATTTGAGTAAAATCATTTAGAAGGCCTTAGGTACTTTGCCTTGCATTTGAATAGGTTAAGCTGTGTAAAGTCAGGGTTCTTGCTTGGAGCTTGGGTTCTGCTTGCACCTACTTGCTTGGTGAGAAGAGATTCTTGCAATCTTTATTGGTGAGATGGAACCTAAGGGACTGACCTAGTGCCTCGGGGGCGCATTGCTAAATGGCTTTGCCTATGTGACGACGCAGAGGCAACGTAGTTCAGGGTAAACCCTAATGGACCTAAGACCTAGGCGAGAGAGAGTGGAGGTGGATTCAGCTGGATAGAATGACAAGATATGGAACGGATGGGACAATGGAAAGCCTCAGGGGTGCATTGGACTAATGGCCTTGCCTATGTGACGATGCAGAGGCAACGTAGTTCATGGAGTCAGACCATGGAAATGGATGAGAGACACTATGCTAGGCTCACATTGAAGAGACGGTATGGGACAAAACCTTGGTTGACAAGGCCACAAAGAGGGAGAGTTATCAAGCCATGATAGGTAACTGCCAGGTGTTTATTATGGGATAGATATGGGTTGAATGAGATGCGAGTGAAGAAAGACTGGACTCAAAGTGAATGGATTCTCAGAGATGGAGAAGGCGGTTTATCACAAGTAACGCCTATTTACCAGGTTTTCATCACTTGTTTTTATTTACACAAGAAGCTAGAAAGTAAACATGACACCTGTTTGTTAGGTGTTTATCATGATACCTATCTAAGGCACCTGTTTGCCAGGTTTTCACCAAAGGACGATTCTTTTGTATTTTCTTGATTTTTTTGACTTTTTTTGCTTTTTTGCATTTTTGTGCCCCCCTTGCACTGGGATTCTTTTAGGTATAAAACCAGCGAAGGTGCATGCTATTGATTGGATCATCGAACAACTCACCCTCCGATGTGGCCAACTGATATGCCCCCGATCCGTAAGCAGCTACAATCACATAGGGCCCCAGCCAGTTGGGTTCGAACTTTCCCTTCTTTTCCCTGTCCTGTTGATTGCGGGGATTTTCCTTAAGGACTAGATCTCCAACTTTGAAGATTCTTGGGTGAACTCTGTGGTTATAGCTTCTTGACGTCATCTATTGATAGGCTTTGAGATGATCAAAGGCTTTCTATCACCTTTCCTCCAGTAGCTCTAGTTCTTGTAACCTGGAGACCCTATATTCTTTGTCTGATATAAGACCTTTCAACGACACCCTGAGAGAGGGTAGTTCGACCTCAATGGGAAGGATGGCTTTTGAACCATAGACCAGGGCGTAGGGTGTAGCACCTGTGGGAGTGCGTATACTAGTTCTGTAGGCCCACAGAGTAGGATTGAGTTGGACATGCCAATCACGGCTAGCCTCATTGATGGTTTTCTTTAGGATTTTTAGAATGGTTTTATTTAATGCCTCGGCTTGGCCATTTCCTTGGGGGTAGTATGGAGAGGAGAAATGATGTTGGATTTTGAAATGCTCATAGAGTTCTTGGACATCCTGATTTTTGAATGGTCTTCCATTATCCGTTATGATGGATGAAGGAATGCCATATCTGCAGATAATGTAATTCAGAATGAAAGAAGAAATTTGCTTGCCTGTGACAGTGGTTAGGGGAACGGCCTCAATCCACTTTGTGAAGTACTCCATGGCAGTTATGATGAATTTGTGGCCGTTGGATGAGGGTGGAAGGATCTTTCCTACAAGGTCAAGTCCCCATTGGCAAAAGGGCTAGGGTGTCGTTAAAGGTCTCAACTCTTGAGCAGGTGCATGAATCAGGTTCCCATGTATTTGGCACTGCTTGCACTTCTTGACAAACTGATATGAATCCATTTCCATGTTCGGCCAATAATAACCCAAGCACATGAATTTCTTGGCTAAGGAAGGACCACTAGAGTGTGTTCCGCAAATCCCTTCATGTACGTCTTGCAAAGCGGTTATGGATTCTTCTCATTCTAAACAACGGAGTAAAGTACCATCTAGACCACGTCGATATAGGGTATCGGCAATAATGGTATAGCGAGAGGTTTGGCGTATAAAGGTCTGTCATTGGTTTGAAGATAGGTCAGGTGGGAAGGTGTTGTCCTTGAGATAAGTATAAATCTTACCATACCAAGGTGAATCAAACCCAACTAAAAGGCATATGGTATGGTTCTCTGGAAGATCATAAGCTGGCTGTCGAATAGTTTCTACTAAGAACTCATACCATGACTCATTCTCTGGAATCTCAAGAAGAGATGCAATGGTTGCCATGGCATCTACTGCTTTGTTCTCAATTCGAGGTATTTGCTCAAAAGAGATGATCACAAAGTATTCCTTAAAGTCATCGACCATTTGCTTGTAAGGGATAAGGTTTTCATCTTTGGTTTGGTAATCATCATTGACCTGATTTATCACTAGTTGAGAATCACCATAGACATGTAGCTCTTTGATTTTCCATTCGGTTGCCATTTTGATACCAATGACCAGGGCCTCATATTCAGATATGTTGTTGGTGCATGGGAATAGAAAACTGTAAGACTTCAGAATAGTGTCGCCATGAGGAGTTACAAACAAGATTCCTGCCCCCGATCCATGGTTTGTGTAGGACCCATCAAAGTAGAGCTTCCAGGAATGTGTTGAGATGTTGAATAAGGATTCATCTAGAAAGTCAAATTGCATTGGGGTGGTGTCCTGTAGCGGTGCCTCTGCTAACTGATCAGCAATGACTTGCCCTTTGATAGCTTTTCTATCTATATATTCAATGTCGTACTCACTTAGGAGCATTACCCATTTGGCTAGGTGACCTGTGAGAGCTGCTTTGCTTAGTAGGTATTTTAGTGGATCTATTTTTGCAATGAGTTTTACTGGATGTGTGAGCATGTAATGTCAGAGTTTTTGTGAAGCAAAAACTACCGCGAGACATGACCTTTCTACTTGTGAGTATTGCAACTCGTAGCCCACTAAGGTTCGACTTATATAGTATACAGCTCTTTCCTTGTTCTCGTAATCTTGCTATGCTAGAAGAGCTCCAAGAACAGTAGGTGTAGCAGATATGTAGAGAATTAGGGGTTTTCCTTGGATTGGAGGCATGAGAATGGGTGGGTTCATAAGGTACTCCTTTAGCCTGTTGAATGCTTCTTCGCATTTCTCATCCCACCTGAATGGAATGTTCTTGTGTAGGAGATGACTGAATGGTTGGCACTTGTCTGCCAGCTGTGATATGAATCTATGGATGGCCTGTAGCTTGCCCTATAGTGATCTCAACTGAGTTAGAGTTTTGGGCGGTGGCATGTCCATTATAGCTCTGACCTTGGCAGGGTCTACCTCTATTCCGTTTGCCGACACAATAAAGCCTAGCAGCTTGCCTGAAGTTACCCCAAACACACATTTCTTTAGGTTGAACTTGACTTTGAATTGGTCTAATCTCTGAAAGACTTTTTCTAACACATCTAGGTGTGATTCTCTTGTGAGTGACTTTGCTAGGATGTCATCGACATAGTCCTCCATTGTTACATGCATCATATCATGGAATATAGTTGTCATAGCACGTTGATATGTGGCTCCTGCATTTTTTAGGCCAAATGGCCTGATGTTTCAACAAAAAGTGCCCCATGGACAAGTGAAAGCTGTCTTGTGCTGGTCTTCTGGTGCTATCCTGATCTGATTATACCCTGAGAAACCGTCCATGAGAGATAACATGGTATGCCCTTCAGTCAAGTCGACTATGATATCTATATTTGGCAATGGAAAATCATCCTTGCGGCAAGCTTTGTTTAGGTCTCTGAAATCATTACATAGTCAGACTCGGCCATCAAGTTTTGACACTGGCACGATGTTGGATATCCACTCTGGGTAGTCTATAGCTCTGATGAACCCTACATCCAGTAATTTCTTGAGTTCTTCTTTGACCAATAGCACTATGTGTGGATGCATCTTTCTAAGCTTTTGTTTCATGGGTTTTACTCCTGGGTCTAGTGGAAGATGGTGTAGGATCAAGTTTGGGTCTAGACCTGGCATGTCTGCATATGACCAAGCAAAGCTACCCCTCTTTTTCTTGAAGAATGGTACAAACCTTGTCTTTTCTGATGGAGTAAGCGATTTAGCAAAATGAATGATCTTAGGCTGTTCCTCCGTACCAATGTTGATTGGCTCTGTAGGTTCCACAACAGTATGAGACTTCTCCTAATGCATGTCATCAGGGAGAGCGTCAAGCCTTCCATCATCAGGTGCCACAGTTGGGTTTTCACCTTCAGATGCATCTTTTCTTTTTATTGTTTTGGGATTTGACACTACCGCAGAACGGTTTTCACCGTTAGATCCCATTTTTATTTTGATATTTTTATGACTGGAAGGCTTGGCACCCTCTCTGAAATAAGCCACGGTATTAAGTTCAATAGAGAAACCAGCTTTATGATCTCCTTTGGGTAGGTGGTCCCTAAGTTCCATGTAGTCAATGTATGCATCATCGTTTTGGAATATGTCTAGTCGGGGCATTCCTCGCAGATCCCAGTCAATAAGCTCAGGATGCACAAGGGGGAGGGAGTCGGATGATGGACCTGATTCATTTATGGTATGAATGGAAAAGTTGGGAACATTGGTGGGGATTGTGGTCGGGATGGTACTTTCTTCCAAGTTGTTTATTGCAATGGAATTTGAACCTTCCTCGAAAGGCATAATCTTAGAGATGGGCACATCAGACTCCAGTGGTCTGTTCCGTTGCGTTTGTCCCTCATGGTGGGGGTTAAAAGTTTGGATGATATCGACCTCTTTGTCATCATAGGAATGCTCTGTTAGCTCATCCCACTCATATTCATTGGAATCTGTGTCACTGTCTTCTTGGAGTGTTTGTATCATTTCTACAAGACAGGCATTTTCCTTGGCTTTACCTTTGCTTTTGTATCCTAGGCCAGTTGTGTTTCTAGCCAATGAGGATGAAGAAGGTTGAATAGGTTCAATGATTCCTTCTTTTCTGAGGCCGATGGGGCCTTGTCCTTCATATCCCATCTTGTGCAGAATAGTCTCACCTCGCCCATAGAGTTCTATTGGGAGTCTAGGCAGATCTTGGGGTGTGTTTTCTTCTTCAGCATAAAGCCATTGTAGGAGATCTCGCTCCTCTGTTTCATCAGACAAGGTCCCCCATTTTACAAAGGGAGTTGCGGGAGCTACAGGAGGAGTAGATGGCTTTGGAAAATGTCTGGGTTGGCCAAAAGATCTAGGAGACAAAGGTAGCTTGGCAAGATTGAGACTGTGCTTAATTGAGTATTCTCCCACCCTGGTTTCTTTTATGGTAATCTTTTGCTCTTTTGGTTTTGAGGAGGAAGCTTCAGTGGTATGGTCCTGTCACGGGGTAGGGGACATGTATGCTCTATTTTTGGGTATGACACATTTAGGTTTTACACGGAAAGAATTGCAGTGTTGGTAGGGGTCAGGGTCGCCTTGAATGGTGACTTGCTTGCCATTGTGCGGGAACTTAATGCATTGATGATAGGTTGAGGGGACAGCCTTCATGGCGTGAATCCATGGTCTCCCTAGTAGGATATTGTAAGCAAATTCCTAATCAAGGACTTGACACACCACATCTTTTATTACTGGTCCCACTTGAATGGGTAAGACAACTATTCCCTTTGTGGTTCTTTCTTCCTTGTCGTATGCTTTGATGGTAATTTTCCTCCTTGGATCAACTGCCTGTTCGGAGAACCCCAGTGCAAGGACTAGCTTTAATGTACAAATATTTAAACTAGCACCCCCATCAATGAGAATTCTCTTGATGCGGTGCTTGTGTATGAATGCAACAATGTGCAGGGGGGTGTTATGAGGTTGGGATATAGAGAGGTCATCTTGTTCAGTGAACGATATGGAGTTGGGGGATGTCAGATCGCCTACCATGGTCTGGAACTTTTCTTGGGCCAGATTAGTGGGGATAGTGGTTTCCACTAAGGCTTTCTCAAGAATCTCCTTATGAGAAGGAGATAGACGCAATAGCTCCAATATATAAATGTGAGCTGGAGTTTTCTGTAACTGGTCGATGACATTGTACTGATAGAAATTGGATGGAGATGGTGACGACCTTGGAGGGGCGGTATTGAGCATGACTTTACCATTGCGGGTAATTATGCTACAACCAGTTTTGTTAGGTCCTGGTTGTTGGTTGGGTGAGATGACATTGACTTGTGGAATTTTCTCAGAAATGCAGTTTATGGTGTAGTCAAATGGCACACTTGCATAGTTGGCATGGCTAGTCTCGCTGTTCTGATTTTGCCAGTTCTGATTATAAATGTTGTCGTTACTATTGTTGTGGCCATTGTTATTGTAACTATTATTGTTGTTGTGGCCATTGTTGTTGTAACTATTATTTTTGTTGTGGTCGTTGTTGTGATTCAGAAGTGGATCCCTATAGGCCACATGAGATTCATTGGAGGTATGTTGTTGTGTCCCTCCCTGATTCTAATCTAGTATATCTTGTATGATATTTTTGAGGCGGATGCAGTTGTTAGTTGTATGCCCCCTTCCTCGATGATATCCACAATAGTTTGTGTCCTTCTAGTAGGGAGGTTTGACTATAGGCTCGTAATCACTCATTGGTGGTAGAGAAATTTTGTTGTTAGCCAACAAATTCCTTAGGGCAAACTCTTGGGACTCGCCTAATGGTGTGAATTTTCTCCTTGGATTTGAACTGAACCAAGGTCTGGGCTCCCTTGAGGGTGGTTTGTTGAGTGTACCATTGTTTGTTTCTCCCTTGAGAGTGAAAATGGGTTGTTGCTTGGGAGCTGCTGCCTTGGCATCCACTACCCCATCATTAACCACATTCTTGTTCTTGGTCCAAAACTTTGACCTATCCATTGTGTATTTGGAAGTAGGTGTGTCTTTGTATAGCTTGATAGTTCCTTTAGTGATCATAGCCTTTTCGATGAATAAGCCCATTTCAATGACCTTTGTGAATGATGTAGGGCATTGTATCTATATTTGATAGCTAAGATCAGTGTTTAGGTTGTGGACAAACATCTCCAATAGCTGCTTCTCAGGCATATCATAAGAACATTTACTAGCTAGTTGTCTCCATCATTGTAAGAAGGTGGCGAATGACTCACCACTCTTTTGTTTGGTGTTACAGAGATCTAGCATCGATACCTCATGTTCGATGTTGTAAGAGAAGTGTGTTATAAATTTATTGACATGTTCATCAAAAGTTCTAATTCTGGGTGGGAGACACGAGAACTACTCCATAGCTTGACCACTTAAAGATCTTGGGAATAGTCTCATCAAGTAGGTGTCATTGTGAGCTACTTCTAAACATGCTGCATTGAATTCCCTGATATGATCTCTAGGGTCTCCCTTCCCTTTGTATTTGTCAAACTTGGGCACCTCAAACCTGTAGGGGAATGGTCTCATGTCCAGACATTTGTCAAAGGGGTACGGTGCGATATCCTCCAAGGAGTAAGTTTTTGTGTTTGTACCCGTCTTGAGGTCAGATATTTGTTGTGTGAGGCTCTCAAGTTGCTTCCTCATTTCTTCCATGGGAGTGTTTCAATCCATAGGTTTCTTTCCCCTACCATTTGCATGCGGGACTGTGTCATTTGTACCCCTCTCATGATCATTGTCTACATTTTCCATGATTGTACTTATATCAAAGTCTGCGGGGAGTTTAATTCCGAGACTAGCAAGGTGATGGAAATATTTTTGGGGGTTGTCACGGAGCACTTTATCTATGAGGCGTTGGAATTTCCTACTTTGGATGGTGTTCTGATATTCTTTATCAGAAATTTCCTCATCACTATCGGGAGGTGTGAAGATGTAGTGGGATGAGCCGGCCATTTCAAGTTGTTTTTTGTATTGAGATCAAGTAAGAACCATGCAAGGTGATGTGGGATGAGGTGGAATGGGGCAAGAGATTTTGGCCAGATGCCGATGGAGACTGCTATGAATAGGATACCTAGGGCAGGACTTGGACAAAGGATTTTCTCGCTCAATGACTTCAAGTAAGAAAGCTGACACACGACGGTAGCCACTAGTAAGGGTAGCCGGTACCTGTCTTACTGTGTAGGGACTAGTCGTTTCAACAAGACTACTAGTAAAGGTACTGTGACCTACTAGGCTTATGTGAATTCACTAATGATATGAAGAAAAAAGGGACCTATGTCAAACCTGGTATGGAATAGATTGACTTACACTTTGACAGGAGGTGAATGGGTGATTGACGGGGGAGAGACACTTTGGGTGAAATGGATGAAGACTGACTGCAAGGTTGAATCTGATCTCATAAAGTGAAGCTAGGCTGAAATGGGTGCTCCAAATAGGTAAAAATATTTTCTCAAAAGTCGATACAAATGCACAGTAGAAAGTGAAGCTAGGCTGAATATTTGCTTTTTTTGGGCAAAATTTTGGATTTTTCTGGTTTTTTTTTTAAATTTTTGGGTATTTTTTTTTTTGGCTGGAAAAAGGCTCCCTTGATCTGATTTTATGAATTAACAGCAAGAAAACACAGCAAGCACAAAGAATATTTTATGGTTTTTCATTGTTTTTTTTTTTGAATAATATATATATATATATATTTTATTTTTTATTTTCTTTTGGGAATGGGTAGAAAAACAGAAACAAAAACTTTTTTTAGGAAGGGAAAATTTGGATTGGGAAAAACTTAGATGGGTAATGGGGGTTTGACTAGGGTTTGGGCACTTTCTAATGGATATGGATATAGAAAAATTGGGATTTCAGAAGCGGGGTGAAAGAATGAGAAAATCTGTCGAAGAGGGACAATGGAGCAGAAATGAGAAATGAACACTGTGGCCAATTTTGAAGGTGCTTGGGTGAAAATTGAAGAAGTTAGGACAAACCCTAAAAATAGACAAATTCAGGATTTTGGGCTTCGATAAGGGGAATTTGGGATATGGTCCTCAAGGAAGGAAATGTGCAGAATGGAATTTCAGGGGTTTCGATGAATTTTCAGAGGAAATGGAGTGAAAACAAAGAAGATATGGCAAAAAAATAGATTTTTTTTTCTGACTATTTTGAACTAAACTAAACAAAAGCAAGCACAAAGATCCTAGGCTAGAAATGGATTATAAGGGATTTTGGCCACTAGAACAAGAGGTATTTAATGCAGGGAACCGTTCAAGTGGTTACACATGCGGCGACACTACTCTATTGTGGAGTCTCCCAGCCTCAAAGGGTTGCGCCTGTGAGGGTTTTGGGGGAGGTTGGCCGTCGGTGTAACATAGCAGCACTTGTTGCAGGAAATTTTCACCTCAAGCACAATTTATTTTAAGTGGCTTGGTAGGGCTTGGCTTTAGCCTATTACCACTCAGGGTCATTCCCACTTGGACAAGCGTGCATCCAAGGGCAGGCCCCTCCTAAAGGTTAAACAGATAGAATGACAAGTCTGGCACTCTGATCACCTAGTAAAGGGGAGAGCATAAGCCTATTGTCATTCGTCAAGCACAGAAGACACTGATTAATCCAACCTATTTAAAAGTAGAAAAACTAAATGGGCTAATCTACTCAAGCTCAGAACTTTGAAATGATTTTAGCACGATAGCATTGGTTCCGTTTTATCCTCAGAAAGCAATGGTGAGTTCAATTTTAATCCTCGTAGCACGAAATAGTTAACTTTGAAGTTTTGGTCCAATGAGATAGCAGTAGTTCAATTTTAACGCCAAAATCAATGGTAAGTTCAGTTTTAATCCCAGATAGCAATAACTTGGAAAGTGTTGCAATGCAAGGAACAAATGATCCAGTTACTTCTTTCCTAATTAGAGCTAGGTGAGGATTTGAATGAACATCAGTTTTACTACCTCTTAGAAAATGAAGTGTGAACTATTTAGATGCTACTATATGGAACTAAACCCGAGCCTATCCTGTAAAATAGCTCCAGAGAACACTTGCGAAAAGGTTAGCGTTAGCAAACTTTTCTAGAAAAACACTAAAACCATTACTTATTACAAATGAGCAGCTTCAGTGACTGAATGCACAGAGACAGTCAACAGAAATGTAGCAAAAAAAATAGATGCTCCGCAACAGTATGTAGAAGCGCAGCAAGAATAAATAGATGCGTCAAATGGACAAATGCACAGTAAGAATGAACGTATGCGCGATAACAACAGAAACGCTGTAACAGAGAACAAAAGTGTAGTGAAAAAGCTCAGATGCGCGGGAAGAATGGAAGCGCCATAACAGGGGGTATATGTGCTGCAGAAATGAACGTATGCGCCGAAGTAACCTGTGCGCGACCTGCATGGAACCTGCCTTCAAAAACACTCAGAAAATGATGAGAAAAAGGGGCAAGGCCCCACGGTGGGCACCAAAATGTAGATGGGAATGTGAGATTCAATCAAATGAACAATATCAAAACCCAAATACCAACAGAATAATGAAAACAAGAAAGATAGAAGGAAATGAAGCAAATGAATAACAATGCAAACCTTCCTTGTTTCAAAGCTTCTGTTGTTTGCCTATTACGACCATCCTTTGCTGATGAAGTAGGCCCTTAGTGAGTGCACTCTCTTAGCTGTGTTGTAGGATGTCGATGGTAAATGGCTACATGGATAGGTATTGCTATGAAGTAAAGCTTCAAAGCAAGAGGGTGATCTCAAGTAAATAGTATTGGGATGCCAAAGGTGTGTGAGTAGAATCCTGCAGAGTAATAATACGAATAACCTGGATGATTAGAATGGAGGGATGTAGCTTCTTTTATAGACTTGGAAGAATGAGGATCAACGGTTGAGAGAAGATATGAAGATCAATGGCTAGGATAAAAGTGAATCTTTTATTCACAGTGGATTATGACATTTGAATTAAAAATTCAGAATGGGGGACAATGGGTTATGACAATTCAATTAAAAATTCAGAGTGGGGGACAATGGGTTATGACAATTGAATTAAAAATTTAGAGTGGAGGATAATGGGGAACATTGAATTAAAAATTCAATTTGTGGAGCATAATTGATTTAAAGATTTATTTTGAAAAATGGAGGATATTAGCTAATTAAATATTAAGAATATTTAATTAAGA
This sequence comes from Cunninghamia lanceolata, assembly GCA_027924645.1. Taxonomy (NCBI): domain Eukaryota; kingdom Viridiplantae; phylum Streptophyta; class Pinopsida; order Cupressales; family Cupressaceae; genus Cunninghamia; species Cunninghamia lanceolata. The sequence continues at coordinate 1,127,981 of BSBN01000064.1, forward strand.
ATATTTAATTATATGTGCAACATGGTGAGGTGGAAGAGATAAGGTGGATTGATGAGGTGGATTTTATGAGGTGGATTTTGGACTTTCGAGCTTTAGAAGAATTTAGGGAATTTAATTAAATAAAATGATTTTATTTAATTGTAGGATAGTGAATTGATTAAATAAATTTAGAATATTTATTTAATTGATAGAAGAATGGAATAAATAATTACAATATTTATTTAGGATGAATAGTGTCATTTTTAGGCATATACAGTTCTATATGCCCAAATAGCTTCTGGTAGCCTAGAAACCCAATCTCTTCTGTGAAACTGTAATGTCTTTGTCAAGATGTTCTCAATTTCTTTGTTGGTTACTTCAACCTGACCATTAGCTTGAGGATGGTAGGGAGTGGACTTCTTGTGTCTAATCTGATATTCCTCTACCAATTTAGTGGTTAAATCCGATGTGAATTGTGGGCCTTGATTAGTCACTATCTCCCATAGTACACCATATCTAGTGAAGATATCCTTATACAATAATTTTGCCACATTGCCATCTCTAGCAAACTACAAGGCTTTAACTTCCACCCACTTGGTTATGTAATCAGTACATACTAGGATATATTCCTTATTGTTTGAAGTAGGAGAGATAGGACCAACAAAATCTAGTCCCCACTTATCAAAAGGCACTAATGAGATTTGTGGCCGCAAAGGCATTTCATCACTTCTTGTAAGTCTCCTGATCCTTTGACACCTATCACAAATTTTGGTATACTTGACAACATCTTTATGAAGTGTTGGCCAGTAATATCCTATTGTCAATATTTTGAAGGTTGTCCTTTTGGCTGTAAAATGTCCCCCACAAGGTTCATCATGACAGACCCTCAATATATCAAACACCTCATCCTCTTTGATACATCTTCTCATAATATTATCTAGGCCAATATAGAATAGGAATCCAGAAATCCAAGAATAAGGAAAACATTTGTAAACTAGATGCCTTTTCTCCCTTGGAGAAAAGTAACTTGGAATATGCCCTGAAACCAAATAATTAGCTATATCTACATACCATGGAGTGTGTATGTTGAGAGCAAAGAGATGCTCATCAGGACAAGAGTCATCAACCACTCCTTCTGTTGATTATGTAGGCAATCTAGATATAAAATCAACAACTACATTAGCCTTACCTAGCTTGTCAACTATGGTGATGTCGAATTCTTGCAATAACAACAACCATCTTACAAGTCTTCCACCCACTATTGGCTTATTCATTAAATATTTAATTGCTGCATGATTTGTGTGTATGAACACTTTATAACCAGTAATGTACTGTCTGAATTTGTTGATGGCATTAACAACTACCAACATCTCTTTTTCTATCATAGGGTAGTTCAACTCAGCTCCCTGCAGATTTTTACTTACATAGTATATTGCATACTCCTTAGTTCCTTCTTCCTGGCCTAGAACTACTCCAATGGCAAAGTATGATGCATCTATGTGGATGTGAAAAGGTAGTGTCCAATTTAGACCTTTGAGAACTGGAGCCTGTGTCAAGGATGCTTTTATCTTTTCAAAGGAAGTCTAACAATCTGGTGTCCATTCAAATTCACTATTCTTTGTCAACAGAGTAAATAGGGGTGTAAATTTTTTTCAAAAATCCTAAATAAACCTCTTGTAATAACCTGCATGCCCCAGGAAGCTCCTTACATCCTTCTATTTCTATGGAATATGCAGGGTAGAGATAATTTTAATTTTCTTTGGGTCAACTTGTATGCCTGCACTTGAGATAAAATGTCCCAGAACTATTCCTTGTGTCATCATCAAAAAACACTTTTCATTACTCAAAGAGAGGTTGTGCTCTGTGCATCTCTTCAAAAATTTCTCCAAGTTGTGTAAAGCTTCATCATATGTTTCACCATATGCAGTGAAGTCATCCATATAAATTTCCATGCTGTCATGGGCAAAATCAAAGAAAATACCGTGGACTGCTCTTTGAAATGTGGCTAGAGCATTGAACAGACCAAAGGGTAAGATAAAATATGCATAGGTTCCCCAAGGGCAAGTAAATGTTGTCTTATCCCGATCCTCTGGTGCAATCTTGATTTGGTTATAGCCACTAAAACCATCAAGAAAGGAAAAATATTTCTTGCCTGCCAAAGAGTCAAGAACTTGGTCAATAAATGGCAATGGAAAGTGATCTTTTTTGGTAGTAGTATTAAGTTCTTTGTAATCAACACAAACTCTCCATTTGCCACCTTTCTTGGACACTATGACCAATGGTGAAACCCATTCACTGTCTGAAATGGGGTATATAAACCCTGCACCAAAAGCTTTTGAATCTTAGTTTTCACTATCTCTCTAAGAGTAGGATTCATGTGCCTCTGCTGCTTCTTGATAGGTCTATAGCCATCATCAATGTATATCTTGTGCATGCATAAGGCAGGATCAATGCCTTTCATGTTACTGTAATCCCAGGCAAATGCTGCTAAGTGTCTCTGCAATACTTCATGTAGGGATTGTTCTTGTTCATCAGTTAATGCATTGTTAATAGTCAACATCCTTCCTGGCTTGATTTCTAATTGTTTGGACAGTTCTTGCATAGAAGACAAATCAAGGCTAGGTAGTACTGGTAAGTATTGTTGGGGTAATAAAGCATGAAATATTTGGGATACTTCCTTTGAGGAGCTGCTGGATATTATGCTGCTCAAAGGGTCTTGCATGTAGGATAGATAGTCCTGCTGCTGCAGGTGCCTCCCATAGTCATTTTGTATAATGTGAGCAATTTATTCATCTTCATCTTGAATATCCAATAAGGGGCTACATTTAATAGTCATCAAGGTTTGGAGAGAATAGCTATCCTCATCTTCCAGGGTAGGCCAAATGGTCTGCTCAAGCTCATGGTATGGTTGGGCTGGTGGATATAAAACCAATTTATTGGTCACAGTCCCATTGGATATGATCATATTACTAGACCTGCAACCTATGAATGCATCAATAGTGGCAAGCCATGGTCTGCCTAGTATAAGAAGATAACTAGCAAGATTAACCTTTAGCTGCAGGACTATGAAATCCACAGGGTATTCCCAAGAATATAATGCAATGACCAAATCCTTAATTACTCCTTCAAGTTTGACTGTAGACCTATCAGCTAATTGCAAGACTATCTGAGTAGGCCTAAGGTTGTTCAATTGGAGTGTCTGCATTGTCTCCTTGGTCATTACATTAATTACAACACCTAAATCTATCAGATTTTTCTTAATCAAAGTACCATTGATTTTGACATCCACCATTGGACTACCTGGATCTGTATATTTGGGAACAGTTATGTTTCCCAACATTATGTTGGCTAGGTTGCCCAAAGCATGAACTATCTTTGGGTCTATTCTCCTTCTTCTTGGTTTCTTGATGTAGAGATCTCGAATAGTCTTAGTGTAGATGGGAATATCTTTGATGACTTGGATTAAGGGAATCTTTATGCTTATGTCTCACAATTGGCCTATGAGGTCATTTTCAGACTATGTTGGTTGTTTCTGGATAGCCAAGCGTTTAGGGAAAAGAGGCTTAGGATGTGAAATGGTCTGAGGTTCCTGAGTTGATTTAGGTTCCATGGGTGGTTTATCTGAGGCCTCTTCTATAGGTTCATCATCTACAAGTTATGTAATTTGGGGATTTGAAGGACTTGCAAGTTGCTTCCTTGATCTAAGATGAACATTACTCACTTCCACCCCATAGGTGGGATATTGCATCACCTAGTTAGTATAAGCCTATTGAACAGTCTTGTTGTTAGGGTTAGGTGCAGGTTGGGCAGGGATTTGGGTAGGTCTAGGAGGTGGATTTTGAGGTGTTGATGGTAGCATTATGGATGGCTGCTGTGGTTAAGATGGAATCACAGGTTGTTGGAAATGTGCGTTTTGCTGCCATTGTTGGCCCTTGTTCCATTGATGCTGCCACTGCTACTACTGAGTAGGCTACTGGGGGTTATAATTGGGACCTTGGAAATTTTATTAAGGCCATGGGTTTGGCTATTGTTGGTTCCAACCAGTTTGTGGAGTAGGCCATTGTGGGTTTTGCCATGCATTTGGATTGCCATGGCACTGTTGAGTATTCCAAGAAGATAAATTCTAGTTTGCAACAGGAAAGGGCGAATTAAAATTAAGTGGATCAGAAGGCATACCTTGTCTTTGTTGCAAAGGTCACCTTTGAGCTATGGAGATCAGTTGCCCATCTTCCCCTTCAAATGGCTATAATTTTTGCCTTTCAATCTTCTCTTGCTGGATACTGGCCACCCTCTTGTATTTACAATTGGCCTTCCTCTGCCTACAACTGGGGCAATATTTAGTTAGCATTACATCTGCCTTTTCTTGTTTCTTCTTGATGTGAAGAGTGTCTAGTTGTGTAGCCATATGGCTAATGATATCCTCTTTCATGTTGGTCAGCAAGTTACTAATCTCCATTCTTGAAACCCCATTGGTTGCCTTGCTTTTGATGGTTGCTCTTTCTCTCCTTGGTCTTGTGGTAAAGGTTCTTGAATAATTTCTACAAGCTCTATAGACATTCTCAAAGGTAAGTTGAGATATATCCCCTATTCCAATGAGATTGAGGGCATCCATGCAATCATCATTAACCCCCCTCAAAAAGACCAACTTCAGTGATTCTTTAGACAATCTATTTTGAGGTTTTTTCTTCAAGGAAAATTGGAATCTTTCAACATAATCTTCCAGTCGCTCATCCTCTTTCTATGAAATCCTGAAGATGTCATCTCTCCTTCTATCATGTCCTCTATAGTAGTCTTTATACTTTTCCAAGAACTTTGTCTTCATAGTATCCCAGTCTAGAATGACATCTTTCACTAATCCCATAAACCATCTTAAAGAAGCATCTTTTAATGTGGCAGGGAATAGCTTGAGCATGTAGGGATTAGTGGTGTAGTCATAACTCCTACACAAGACATCAAACTTGAACAAGAAAGTGTCAGGATCTTCTGTCACCAAGCCATAGAAAATAGACAATACGAAAGGTGGTATGTTTTTCAGAGTAGCAGCCCGTGCTTGGTCTGGGATAGGGAATTCAAATGTTGCTTGTCTTGGAGGATCCTCCACCACAACATCTGCCATGGTTCTAAAGGTCCCTTCTATAGTTATGGAAGAAGCTGATGAAGATGTAAGAGGAAATTCTTCTTCAACACTTTCTACTTTATAATTGATAAAGTTAGTTGTTTCTTCACTATCCTAAAAATTTGAAGGGAGAAATCTACCTCGGTTATCTTTCTGCCTCCGCATATAGTGAATTTGGCTCTATATTCCAGTGGTCCTACATAATGTTAGTATACTTTTTGGTGTTCCCTGAAAAGTGAATTTATTAATCCTAATGTTGTAATCAAAATTTAAACTATGAAAGTATGTAAAAAAACAAGTGAGCATATGAAGGTAGTACCATCCCCGTCAACAATGCCAAAAATGTAGAGGAAAACTAATGCGTTGTAGACCTAACATAATTTAGGGGTAAACCTATCTGAACAGTCCACTCTATCATTGTACTTCCTACATTAAATTATCAACCAAGGAGCATAAGATTATGATGGCACTGCACTGTATGTTCCTTCAAGACTCATATCTATCCTAAACTATCTTATCCAAACCTACTTAGAGTATTCTACTTGGCTGGAATTCTCAGAAATGCAAAAAATAGTAAAAACAACTACATAACCTAGTGGCTATGGGTGCCTGCAGCATAAGCTGTAGATATCTATAATCAACAAGAAATTATAGAATTAACTCAAAATATTTGAAATGATAAAAGAAATAACACTAACCTTCGAAGGACTTATAGTAGACAAAGAATGCAATCATTCATGAATCACAACTACTGGAAATAACAACTTAACTCACAATGCAATTTATGAAATAGCACTGAAACAACTTTAACTAGAAATACATAAATAAATAAGGAAATAGATAAAGTGAAGATCAGTACCTTGAATGGCTAGCTCAAGGGACTATCTCACTTAAATGGAAATCAAATCTACTTCAGATTCTCACGCATTCTCATAACATATAGTTCTATTCAATTCATATCATAAACAAAATCTTCTCAGATTGTATTGAATAAAACATGTCTAGATCTTCCAACATAGAAAAATAGAGTAATAGCTGAGAAATTATAAAATAAAGTAACTTGAAAAGAACTAACTTGACATCAAACTCATCCCTCCTAACTTATACAGAAATGGGAGAGTTTTATGCAACTACGAACTACCTTCAAGCATTAATCCATTCCTAGATACTAGGATACAGAGTAAGATTGATTTATAAACTCTAACTGAACAAAGGAAGCATAGTCCTATTCAAATAGAGATTCCTATACAATGGCTCATATGTGAAACACATAAATTGCGATTAGAATCCTAGAACAAGTCTTCTTCCTCTGTATTTATTCTTCCATAATGATCATGTTTAGCTTTAGTTAGCGTTTGACTGTGACTTCCTTTAATGCCTTATTTTGTAATGTGCTGCGAATTTTTCTTTCCTTAGTGCCATATACTTGTTGTTGCACAGGGGTTAATCCATAGAACATATGCATGCAAATAACCTTCATAATTAAACTATAAAATCACATCTATATGCATACATACTCATATCTAACTCATTAAATTGACAAATATTATCACCATGTTTCATATTGACAGAATAGGTTCAAGGATTACAGAATATATAAAAAAAACATATTATGATGGTAATGTCTTGGAAAAGTATCTGGAATATCATAGGCATAAAGTCTGAAAGCATATAAAAATAACATAAAAGAAGCCAATATTTGAACCCATCACTCATCTTGTAGAAAAATGTCATCTACAAGAATATTTGACCCTTGAATTTCCTTCTTTATCTTTTTTAAAGTGAATTTTGAAATTTTGGCTCTTCTTATGGCTTATTGGTTCTCTTCTTACTTTTGGCTCTTCATTGCTATTTTTGGGTGCTCTCCCTTGGCTAGAGAATCTCTCTTTCTCAGCTTCAATTGAACATGCTACAATACCTTTACTATTATTGAGGTTCTCACAAAAGGATCACATTGATTGAATCCTCTAAAGAGCCTGCATACTCTCTTCTACATTGTGAGCTTGGTAATATTGTTCTCATTGTATTTGAATAATATTGCTACAATTTATATATTGCATCTTCCATTATCTATTAGAAATTTTTTTGGTGTAGATCATCACCTTGTTTATCCTTGTAACGCACCGCCACGATACCCTAGAGAAAAGCTTAACTATGCAATACAAAAGGACAAATATTTTTTTTTAAAGAAGGAAATAACAATGATATGCAAATTAGATTTATCCATAACATTTAGTTAAGCTCTATCCTCTAGGGTTCCACAGTTGCATTACTAACTAATAACATGATCTAACTAACAATCATGATTCATTCTAAATCTAATACATCAAATGAAACAATACATTCATTTCTTTCATAATATGACATCAGATAAGTAAACATTGAGATCTTGTATAAAGTATCACAAGTACAAATACAATTTCCTTTACAAGAGGGAGTACACATTTACATTGTTACAATATCTTTGTTCTGATTACATTGGAGTACATACATCAAGACAATAGTACATGAATCTACAAGACAAGAACATGAATATCTGTTTCCTTGATCTAGATCAAGATCAAAAATCAACTATTTGCATAACATCCTTCTCACACACGATCAATAACAAGAAAACCAATGGAGCTAAAAATACAACCACCCGACCATGTGGAACGCTAAGGTCCACCCCCCATGGTAGGAGATAACAATAATGTCCCACTATGACAAACAATCAAGAAAGCAATAAACTGACAAGTGCAAGGACTACCTTAGACTCCATCACATCACAGTCAATATGAACATCACAAGTAACTCAACCATCACTTCCAGAGGAAAACACACAACGAATGGGAAGAACACAACTAGGGAATGCTAGACTATAGTAGGGAGAGTGTCATCACATGGTCCTGACATGGGTTATCCTGATAGTCTCTCACTAAACGTCGGCCCCCATCTATGGTTATCCAAACAGTCTCTCACTAGATGCTGGCCCCATAGGGTGACACATGTGGAACCAACATTCCTTTCATGAGGACAAGGAAGTTGATCTTGCCAACTAGGCCTTCTCATCCCATCCTTGTCCTGAATGAGCACTAGAGACATGGGTGAGGCATCCAATTATCTTATTTAGTGAGGAAACTACCCAACCCCCTAGATTAATTATTAGGTTATCACTTAATTATCAACTTTCAATGGCTTACCCTGGCAGCCACTTTGGGCATTGGCCCCGCATTGAAAGCCAATCCCCTATCTGCATCTAGATGACCCTATCAACAAGACAATAACCATCATAGCGACAAGTATACATAGACAATGCAAGGCATTTCCCCTCTTGCATACCAACATGATCACAAGGACCAACTCTTAAGGCATTGCCCAATATTCCCAATTAAGATGATCACATCAAGAATAAACAACATTATTCCCCATTTATAATGGCCAAAGTCCTTATACTTAATAGGAGACATCAAACTCTCATAAAATCATTATCTCAAGACACCTACATAAAATCAACCATGAACATCCTAGGCCTCTCGAATTCAAACTTAACAACTTGCACCTAGACCCCTATATCACATGCATTTCACTTGCATAATATGATTCAATTCGCAATAAAGCAATATCTAATTGCAATACTTAAAAATCAACTTCAACTTAACAACCATTAAAACAATTCATAACTAATTTAAATTTAAATTTAACAATATTAAATTTAAAACATATCAATTTAATTCAAACCAAAACAAATTATTATTTAAAACTCTAATCTTCTTTATCTTATTCCATTTTCAAATAACATTCAATAAACCAAATAATCTATTCAAAAGAATTTCAATAACATAATTTAGGAAGGTTAAATATCTTAACTAATATATTTGATTTAAATCAGATTTGATTTAATACATGAATACATATACATACATACATACATACATATATATAGTTTTATCCTAATTATTATATATTTAATTTTAGAAATTTGTAGAACTTTTGATAAATGAGATTCTAATAAATGAACTTTCCAAACACAAATTTTTAATAAATAGAACTTTCTATAAATTGATTTCTAACTGAAACTTTCTAATAAAAGAAACTTCTAACTAATTCTGTTAGGTATTATTTAAACAATATAATTCATCACAGATATTGTAGTTGGAAAATAAATTTCTATTGGATAGTTTGCAATGTTCAACGCCTATATAAGAATATGATTGATGTCTCAAATGATGGCATCTCATGGAATGCAATTATTGTAAAAGACATACACAAAATAAATTTGTTTAAAGGCTTAAGAAACTATCAAGCAAATTCGAATGGCAAGTTAAAAACCAGATCGACGACCTCTGCTAGCATTCACATGGCCTATGCGCACAAGGAAACATTGGAATAGGGTGTGGATGTGCACCAAAGCATAAAGGGAGGTCAAATTCCATCGGATGGAGTAGTTGCAAATGCCGGATCACATGTATGTAGTCTATGGGAGCATGGGCCAATGCATGAACTGTTCGATAAAATGCTTCAGAGAACCATTATTGAAAAGTTCATAGGATACACACAAAGTGGATTTGTTGAAGAGATTTTAGTGATTTTCAAGCAAATATGAATAGTAAGTGTGAACCGAATAAGGACGCACAGAGGAGGCACATCATATGCTTGACAAAATGCCTCAACGTAATGTCATCAGACGGATTTCATTGGCCAAAGGATATGCACAAATTGGATTTGTTGAGTAGGCTCAGAAATAGCATGTGCAAGCCACGTGAACTAGTTGGTTGAATGTCTCAAGCGATGTGATCCTATGGTATTCAGTAATTGCTGGTAATGTACAAACAGATTCGTTGAAAAGGATTTAGAAACTTGCAATCACATATGATTGGCAGGTGTGAAACTCCCACATGTGTATGCTAAGAAGTTTTGAAACTTCAAACAAATGCAATTAGTAGGTGCAAAATGCACATGGTAGGTTCGTTGAAATGGATTAAAAAAAACTTTCAAACAAATGTGATTAGTAGGTTCAAAATCAAAATAATGACCTTTGTTAGCATCCTACTACCTGCACAAAAGGGGAAGCTATGAAATGGAAGGGTCATCTATCGATGCATAAATAATATGATCTAAGTTGGATGTATAGTTGGTAATACTCGGGCAGACGAGATGGGAATGAAGAAGAATCACCAAAAGTGCAAAAAGGCATTATATCAAGAATGCAATGATTACAAGATATGCAAAAGAAGCCTAAATTCAATCATAGACTTATTCTAGTAAGCTAAATTCATTCATAGGAATCACAAACAATATTGAAATCGACAATAAAACCAAATGGTTTATACTATACCTCAATACTATCAAATTGTTTGTTCTCACAAGCCAAGTCTCAAATTTGCATCTCCGTGAATCCCTTCTACATGTCTCAATCCAACTTTTATCAGCAGAGAATCATTCCTAGCCCCAGATTTTTCCTCCCTATCAGTAAATATTCCCCAAAATCCATACCTCCCCCTAAAATCTTTAATCAAAGAAATTATATCTTGAAATTTTTCCATTACAGACCACCCACTTCCTCCTTAATTACCTTCTCACAAAAAGCAATTCATTTAATATGCCATTAGACAGAAGATTTAATTCTAGTTTTTATTTATTTAAGTATTTTCTATACATACGACAACTCATCATTATTTGTTAATCAACACACATAGAAAATTTATTTTTTTATGGATATTAACAAAATATTACTTGTTTAAAAAATATTTTTCATATTAAAATTATCAATTATTTTCATTTTAGAATAGTTTACTTACCTCATTAATATTATTATTTATTTATCAAAGTGGACTAATAATTTCTATTTTAAAGAAGAAATTAACCAAAACAATAATCACACAATTACAACTTGCAAAACCACATGCCGAACAATACCTGATGACCATACCCGATCGAACAATAGTAACTTACAATCATGCCCAAACTGACCTTATTATGTGACATGGGATTGAATACTCATCCTCTTCGAGGATGGTGACAAGTTAAGGGACCTTACATTATCTTTGTTCCACGATTTGCATTGGTGTTAAGGCATGCTCAGACCTGTCAATTCAGGTGGAGTCGATGCTTGATACCTACATCATGGAGTGTCGAACATGTAGATATATAATCATCTAGTCAAACATACCATGGAAGGAAATTGTAGTGTAGCATGGTACTAATGCACGAGTAATGCGACGTTGTCCCTTCCACCAACACATCAACCCAGATACCACATCATGCATAGCATAATGATCAAATACAAACAATTACCAAATAGAGCATCATAACACATAATACTCAGAATAAAATTAATCCACATCATCAAATATGTCCATAAATTAGTTATAACATATGCATAACCCAAGTAAATAACATTATCACCAAAATACCATCAAATATCATCATAACTGTAGGTCTAACATCAACAAAGTATCATCAACTAACATCATAACAGTAAATCCATCTTCAAACAAGATGTCCTAATGTCTAGAACAAATAGAACAACTATTAGTCTATCAAAAGCAAAATGAGGGGCATTACATCCTCCCCCCAGAGTCAGGCTTACTCCTGGAAGCCTATAAATAAGTACGGATATAACTCTTGCATCTGGGATACATCCTCCCAAGTAGCTAAAGACTCATCATTAGTGTTCCACTGGACCCTAACCTGCTCCATGTCTCTGTCCTTGAGGGTGAGTCTTCTGTGTTGCAAATTGCCTACAGGCTCCAAAGCCAGTTGCTCGTCCTCTACCTGTAAATCATTCCAGGCAAGAACATGAGAAATATCTGGATAATATGGCCTGAGAACAAAAACAAGAAATACATCATGGATGCATGATAAATTGGGTGGCAAAGAAAGAATGTACGCAACAGGATAGATGCTCTCCAAAATCTTGAATGGCCCAACAAAGCGCAGTGCGAGCTTAGAGCCTTTTCCATAACAGATTAGACTCTTTCGCAAAAGCACCTGCAAGAACACTCGGTCTCCAACCGAAAACTGGCGATCAACCCTATGAGCATCCACATACTTCTTCTGCCTATCATGCACTGCCACCAAATGCTCTCTAATATGGTCAACCTGCTGCTCCATCTCCCATAGCATCTCTGTTCCTAGAAGAACTCTGTCCTCAAGACGATCCCAACTCAGTGGGGTTTGACAAGGATGACCATACAAAGCCTGAAAATGAGACATACCAATAGAACTGTGATACCCATTATTGTATGCAAACTCCACCAAGAACAAATAATCCTCCTAGCAGGTCTGCTGATCCATAACATACAACCTAAGCATATCCTTAAGGACCTGCTTAACCCTCTCGGTCTGCCCATCAGTCTCTAGATGGTAAGCTAAACTCAAGTTCAGCTGAGTCCCTAATGTATGATGTAAGGACATCTAGAGAGCTAAAGTGAACATTGGATCCCTATCAGAGATGATCCTGTGAGGAATCCCATGCAATCTGACTATGTCCTCCATGAAAATTCTGGCCACAGAAGAAGCATTATATGAAGACTGAACAGGAGAGAAGTGTGCCACTTTAGTCAACCTATCCACGGTGACCATAATGGCATCATGAAGATGAGAGGATATAGGCAAGACAACTATAAAGTCTAAAGAAATAATGTCTCATTTCCATTCTAGAACAAGATATGGCTGAAGACCTGCGGGGTACTGATGCTCTGCCTTAACCTTTTGACACTCAAGACACTTTGAGATAAAATCAGTAATTTCCCTCTTCATTTTGACCCAAAAATACAATTGACAAAGATCTGTGTGCATCTTCTTGACACTCAGATGTGCTGAGTAGGGTGCCCAATGCGCCTCTGACATAATTAGGGTACGAAGACCCTCATAAATGGGAACATAGATACGACCCAAGTGCCGCAAGAGACCATCTGACTCAAGAGAGTAAGCAGAAAATCTACCCACCAAGGGTCTACTTGACTCAACCTCTGACTTGACTTCTTGACACCATCTATCGGTAGGAAGTGTTGCAAGAATCTGACCTCTCAAATCTATTGCAAGAGTGACTGTTGAAAGCTCATCTCTCTGACAACTAAGAGCATCTGCCACAACATTCTTCTTACCCTAGATATACTTCACCTCAAAATCAAACTCACACAAGAACTCCATTGAAATGTCCCCAATCAAATTTTTATTAAAACCCCACAAAATCTAAAAGTGACTTTGCATTAACAACACAACTATGCAAAACAACATCTAGAAACTAGTGACTAGTTTGCACAATAAACCATCCATAATATTGCAACACAACTCCAAACCACTTTTATTATTATTTTCTAATGAAAATAAATATGTGCAGGTATAATACATAATATTTACCCAATAGTAAACTATCACAACAAATCAATAATTTCAGCCACAACCCATTAAGCAAAATGCTGAAATACACATAAAAGAACTCACTACAAAGCCTCCAAACTCTTAGATTCAAACCCAGAACTGATATGTCTGTAGAATAAAACTGTAGATAATGTATTATAGCAATACACAATAGAAAAAGTGAACATCAACACAAACAACTCCTAAAACACACTACAAAATCACTACAAACTCCTACAACAACACAAGAACACTACACTACTGAATCTTGTCTGTACAAATGCAATCTCTGAGATAAGATTGTTGTATCAACCCAAGAACACCACCCTCAAGTTTTTGGAAACTCATGTCCACTGGCCACAAGCTCTGTCTTCAATGGTTTCCCTATCCACTGAAGTTGCACAAGCATCTGCTCTGCAAGAAAGAGTGAGAAATTGTCATTAGCCTCCCAAAATGAAATGTTACATTATTTTATGATGTGAGAGGCCATCTTGGGCATCCAAGATATCCCATGCCTAAATCTTGGGAGTTACAAATCCCATATGCCACTTGGATGCTTTAAACAATGTCCTCCATCCACTTGTCAAAGGTGCAGTCCCTATTTTTGGCAAATCTCTTTACAAATATGCCCAAATCTCCATAAAATATTTGTTCTCAAATCCAAATGCTCAAAGGGAATATTTGAGCTCTAAATACATTTTATTTAATATTTATTTGTCCTTTAATATTTCAAAATGCAATGGAACAAACAAAAATATTAAATAATTAATTTCCTTCCAAGCTGCCATGGAAAGTGACTTACTATTTTCGGATAGGAGGGACTTACTAAAAATAGAAAATATTATTTTTGGAAAGGGGACATGACAAGTTCTCCCTCCCAGAATTTGCTTGTACTTAAGTAATGGACATTATGATGTTCAAGTATCTCAGGTCCCTCCCATGATGCATCCTCAATTGGCAAGTTCTTCCATTTGATCAAATATTCTATGATGCATTTGTTTCTAAGTTTCTTCTCCCTTGTTTCCAGCACTTGTTCTAGAATCAAAATTAGTTTCCCTTCATCATCCAATGGTGGTAAATCATGTGAAGTAACAACTAGCTGTCCTACCACTTTCTTCAAGCATGAAACATGGAAAACATTATGAATTTTACTACCTGAAGGAAGCTCCAACTCGTAGGCCACTTCTCTGATCTTTCAGATGATTTTGTATGGACCATAGTACTTGAGCTTGAGTTACTTAGCCCCATTCTTCTTCAATGTAATCTGTTTATATGGCTGCAATCTCACAAAGACCAAGTCCCCAACCTCAAACACTCTCTCTATCCTCTTCCTATCTGCATAAATTTTTTGCTAATTTTGTACATGTTGTAAGTTATCTTTAAGTGACCTCAAAATCTCCTGACTCTGACTTACTCGACCACTTGCTACTAATACACGACTATTTGAAAATAGTAAATTAGCAAAGGAAAGTGCATCATACCCATAAAGAGCTCAAAAAGTAGTCACACCTATAGACATATGAAAAGAAGTATTGTAACAATACTCCTCTAAATGCAACCATTTCACCCAAGCATGTTGTTGATCTGAAACATAATTTCTCAGGTATCCCTCTATCCACTTGTTCACTATTTTAGGTTTTCCATCAGTTTGTGGATGGTAGCTTGTGCTAGGTGTAAGCTTAGTACCTGTTAAGTGAAAGAGCTCCTTCCAAAATGAACTAAGAAATCTATTATCTCTATCACTAACTATATTTCTAGGTAGCCCATGCAATTTGAAAACTTCTCTAAAAAACAACTCCGCTACTTGTGGTGCTTTAAATTCAGCTGTAATAGGAAAGAAATGAGCATATTTTGTCAATCTATCTACCACCACATAAATACAATCCTTACCTTATCCCTTGGGTAAACCTGTAATGAAATCCATGGCGATGCTCTTCCATTTTTGTTCGGGTATGGGTAGTGGTTGTAGAAGCCCTACAGGATAAAGTTGTTCACTCTTATTCTGCTGATATACCATGCACTCCTTAATGTGGCTATGCACATCCTCCTTCATCCTTTTCCAAGCAAATCTCTCATGGATCTGCCTATAAGTCTTGTAATATCCTTGATGACCCACAAGTGGTATATCATGAAAGGCCCTTAGGATCTTCTCTTTAACGTTGGATTCATGCACCAAATAGATCCGATTTTTGTAATAGTTCAGCCCATCCATCACCACATACCTATGATCCTCAACCAAATCATCCAAGATGTTAGTAGGAAAGGGGTTTTTTGCATACTCAGCAATGATAGACATCTTCCAATCAGTTGAAATAGTTGACAAAGAGCATAAAGTAGGCTTTCTAGAAAGTGCATCTGCCACCACATTATTCTTGCTTTTCATATATTCAATCTCAAAATCATATGCTTGCAATTTACTTACCCACTTCTGTTGGTAGTTATTCAAGTTCTTTTGCTCCATAAAGAACTTGAGACTATTATGATCTGTCTTTACTATAAACTTCCCACAGACTAGGTACTGTCTAAACTTTTCCATTGCATGCATTATTGCCAACATTTCTGTATCATAAATAGAGTATCCTCTTTCTAACTTTCTCAATTTTATTTTCTCAAAAGCTATGGGATGTTTATTCTGAGTGAGGACAACCCCTACACGCTCCCTTGATGCATCACATTCTACTACAAATGGAAGAGAAAAATCCAGAATCGCAAGCACAGGGCAAGAGCTCATTACCTCTCTGAACTTATCAAAAGTTTGTTGTGCTTCTTCTATCCACATGAATGCTCCTTTCTTTGTCAAATTAGTTAATAGAATAGCAAGTTGTGAAAAACCTTTCACAAACCTTTTGTAGTAACAACATAGTCCGAAAAAACCCTTCAGCTATGTGAGATTGGTAGGTGGTGGCCAATCTAGGATGGCTTGAATGTTTTGCTGATCTACCTTGACTCCTTCAGCACTTATGACAACCCCAGTTATAAAATTTCAGTAAGCCCAAACTCACATTTGGACATTTTGGCATAGAATGATTTTTGTTCTAAAATCCCCAAAACTATATCTAAGTGCTCCAAATGTTCTTTCCATATTTTGTTGTATATCAAAATATCATCAAAAAAGACTAGCACAAATTTTTGAAGTTGCTTACTGAATACCTGGTTCATGTAAGATTGGAAAGTAGCTAGAGCATTGGTGAGGCCAAAGGGCATGACTAAGAACTCAAAGTGCCCATAGTGACACCTAAAAGCTATCTTTTCTATATCTTTCTCCCTCATGCGAATCTGGTGGTATCCTGACCTTAAGTCAATCTTTGAAAAATAAATTGCTCCATGTAAGTCATCTATGAGTTCATCTATTCTTGGAATGGGGTATCTATTCTTGATTGTTTTCTTATTTAATGCTTTGTAATCTATACACATCCTAAGAGTGCCATCTTTCTTTTTCACAAGCACCACTGATGAAGCAAATGGGCTAGAACTAGGCCTGATGAAACCCATATCCAAGAGCTCTCTAATAGTCTTCTCTATCTCCTCCTTATAACCTCATGGGTGTCTATAAGGAGTTGTAATAACAGGTTTTACACCCTATTCCAACTCAACCACATGCTGAAATCCTCTATCTAGAGGTAAACCTGGAGGTGGATCATTGAAAACAATACTATGCTTATCCAAAATTTCTTGAATCTCAAAATGAAATTTACCTTTTTCTTGTGGGGAACTCGAAGGATGTATCAAGTATGTTGTAGCCCAAGCTACTTGCCCTTGCCTGAAAGTCCTCTCCATATTCTTCATAGTTACTACTCTTGGTGCTCCACTTGAAATGCCTCTTAGAACAATTTCTCTTCCATTTGAATGGAATTTGAATTCCATAGTTTGGTAGTTTTGGTAATAACCTCCAATGGAGTGCAACCATTGCACACCCAACACCACATCTGTTTCACCAATACCCACCACATAGAAATCATCACTTAGATTATAATCTCCCATAGTAATGTTGAGTTACTGAATCACTTTCTTGTAAGGCATTATAAAACCATCAGCAACTGTGACATTAAAGCCTTCAAACTCCTCAGTTTTCAATCCCCTCTTCATCACATATCCTTTATCAATGAAATTGTTGGTAGCCCCACTATCAATCAACACAGTCATCCTTTGTCCTGCTAGGACTCCTCGAACCTGGAATGGATGGTATCTAGGGGCTCCTGATAGGGTTGCCAAGGAACCCTCTTTGCTATTTTCAACTTCCACTCCTTTAAAGATGGGGTCTATAGAGTCATGAAATTATTCATTCTCCTCAGATTCAGGGTCTGAAGATACTTCAATGAATGCACCTTTCCCTTACCAAGGCATCGATGGCTAGGGTCCCATGGTTCTTTGCAATGGAAGCAAAGGTTCCTCCTCCTAAGCTCCTTCCTGTCATTGAGGTCTATCTTCTTAGGGGCTGCAGGTGGCATAGGTGATACAATCTTTTCTATAGGGGATGGGAAAGTCTTCTTTTGGAAACCACTCTTTTGTTGTCTTGAAAAGAATCCCTTAGATGGTTGTGCTAAGCTCTTCTTGGGAAAAGTAGGGTCAAGCTGCAAGCTTCTTCTTATTGCTTCTTGGAGTTTGGTAGGTGAAAAGGCTTTGATAAGCCCTCCTTAAGGATCTTCAAGCCCTTCCAAGAAGAGGTAAACGATTATTTTTTCTGATAAGTCGGGCACCATAACATCAAGTTTCTGAAACTCATCCACATACTCACTCACCATAGTCTTCTGTTTAATCTTTGAAAGTTCTTTGAAATACTCTTCTTCATCTATGAGTTCAAAGCAGTCTAATAGCCTTTGGCTGAAATATGCAAATGTATTCACTTGATTATGATCTTGAGTAATGGTCCCATGATACCACTACTCATAAGCATTACCTTCCAAATGTAAAATTGCAAACTAAACAGCATCTTTCTCAGTCATAGGATTGAGGGTGAGGTATGTTTGTAGTTTTTGCAACCATGCTCTAGTTGAGATTTTATCGCTACCATCAAAAGTAGGTGCTGTAAGTTTGTTCACTTTACTTTTAAGTTCTCTTCCTCCTCTATCTTGTTCCTTTCTCCTATGTTCCTTACCAAAGATCTCCAAAAATCTGTCAAAAGAAATGGCTACTTTATAGGGTTCTGATTGATTGGAATACTCCTCAAACTACTTAGTTGTTGCCTAAACAATGAAGACTTCTATGTTAACATCAACTATAACTTCTCCTCATCTGTTCTCTGGTAGAAATATGGGTTCTTTTTGCCTTGACATAGTTGTTACTTTTCTTCCTCCGGAAGTACTTCCTTCACCTATAGCATCTTCTCCATTTTTCTTACTCTGATATGTCCACATTTGTTCAACGATGAGAACCAATCTATTCACAGTGACTAAAATCTTTCACTTGGTTCCTCTCCCTTACCTTTACCACTATTCTTAGCCATTATTTGAACTTCTTCAGTTTCTCTGTTAGCTGTTAACTTTTTTTCTCTCTTCTCCAATCTCTGAGATCTCTTTTACTCAGAAGCATGAATCAAGAAACCCTACAGGATGGCAAGATAATACTCTAATACCACTGAAATGTCCCCAATCTGATTTTTTTATTAAAACCCCACAAAATCTGAAAGTGACTTTGCATTAACAACACAACTATGCAAAACAACATCTAGAAACTAGTGACTAGTTTGCACAATAAACCATCCAAAATATTGCAACACAACTCCAAACCACTTTTATTATTATTTTTTGATGAAAATACATATGTGCAGGTTTGATACATAATATTTACCCAACAGCAAACTATCACAACAAATCAATAATTTCAGCCACAACCCATTAAGCAAAATGCTGAAATACACATAAAACAACTCACTACAAAGCCCCCACACTCTTAGATTCACACCCAAAATTGATATGGATGTAGAATAAAACTGTAGATAATGTATTACAGAAGCACACATAGCAACCAAAGCCCACACAATAGAAAATGGAATAGCAACACAAACAACTCCTAAAACACACTACGAAATCACTACAAACTCCTACAACAACACAAGAACACTACACTACTGAATCTTGTCTGCACAAATACAATCTCTAAGATAAGATTGCTGTATCAATCCAAGAACACCACCCTAAGGTTGCTGCAAACTCATGTCCACTGGCCACAAGCTTCGTCTTCAATGGTTTCCATGTCCACTGAAGTTGCAAAAGCATCTACTCTGCAAGAAAGAGTGAGAAATTGTCTTTAGCCTCCCAAAATGAAATGTTACATTATTTTATGATGTGAGAGGCCATCTTGGGCTTCCAAGATCTCCCATGCCGGAATCTTTGGAGTTACAACTCCCATATGCCACTTGGATGCTTCAAACAATGCCCTCTGTCCACTTGTCAAAGGTGTAGTCCCTATTTTTGGCAAATCTCTTCACAAATCTACCGAAATATCCATAAAATATTCCCTCTCAAATCCAAAAACCCAAAGGGAATATTTGAGCTCTAAATACATTTTATTTAATATTTATTTGTCCTTTAATATTTGAAAATACATTGGAACAAACAAAATATTAAATAATTAATTTCCTTCCAAGCTGCCATGTAAAGTGACTTACTATTTTCAGATAGAAGGGACTTACTAAAAATAGAAATTATTATTTTTGGAAAGGGGACATGACATCCATCCACTGCCTTTGCCTAGCATTCAGGTTTGGTTGCGTAAATATGTACTGTAAACTGCGGTGATCACTATGCATCTCAAACTGATGCCCCAACATAAAATGCCTCCATCTCACCAAGGCATGCACAATGTCAGCTAACTCTAGATCATGTGTGGGATAGTTTAATTCATGATCCTTTAGTTTATGAGACTCATAGGCTATCATGGAACCATCATACAACAAAACTGCTCCTAGACCCTCCAAAGATGCATCGGTACACACCACAAAGTCACTGGAAGGGTTAGGAACTACCAAAATGGGTGCACTAGTCAACTGCTCCTTGAGAGTCTAAAAGGCTGCCTGACACTGCTCTGACCAAACAAACTTCTTCCCTTTCCTCTGAAGAGAAGTGATAGGGTGAGCTATCCTTGAAAAACCCTGCATAAACCATTGATAATAACCAGCTAAACCCATAAAATTGTGAACCTTAGAAACATTAGTGGGCGTAGGCCAATCCATAATGGCTTGGATCTTCAAAGGATCCATGGCAATGCCCTCACCAGAAATAACATGACCCAAATATCTCACCTTTGTCTGAAAGAATTTACACTTTGCCAAATTTGAATATATAGCTGATTCTCTCTTAGACACTACAAAACCTATCACAAATGCTCCTCGTGCTCCTCCATAGTCCTTGAATAAATCAATATGTCATCCAGGAACACAAGGACAAATCTATCGAGATAGGTGCGAAATACACCATTCATCAACTCGAATGGCACAATGGTGAACTCATAGTGCCCATAGCGAGTACAAAATGTTGTCTTATGAATGCTTGCCTCAAAGATACGTAACTAATAATACCTTGACTTAAGGTCAATCTTTGAAAACACCTTAGCCCTCTTAATTTAATTAAAGAGATCATTGATATCTATTCTTCATAGTCACGTTATTCAGCTACCAATAGTCAATACACAGTCGAAGGGATTTATCCTTTTTCTTCACAAAAATGACAGGTGCTCCCCAAGGAGAGACACTAGGATGAATGAACCCCTTTGCTAACAACTCCTCTAACTGTAACCAAAGCTCCTTAAGCTCCTGGGTGGTCATCCATTATGGAGCTTGTGATATTGGTTATGCTCCGGGAACAAGATTTATCCTAAAATCAATGTCACGATTAGGTGACATCCCTAGAATCTCACTGGGAAAGACATTTGCATACTCCTTAAGAATAGGATGATCATCAAGGGACATCTCTCGACTCTCCCCTAACTCTAAATCATTAACCGACATGGCAAACAACTGGAAACCCTGACGCATACATCTCTTTAGCTACATGGCAGAGATCATTTGCAAGGAGAGGGTCTTTGAATGCCAACTACTTCTACCTCACTGCTAGAATCATCCAAGCACCATATTGACTTACGCCGGCAATCTATCACTTCTCAGTGAGCATCCAACCAATCCATACCCAACACTATATCATAAGATCCTAGGGGTATGATGTGGAAATCCATTGTGGTAAATAGAGAACCAATCCTCAAATCACATCCATACATGAGGGATTATACCATTAGTCTAGCCCAGAGGCCAATTTGACTTGCCATCTAACATCCTTCTTTGCTACCACCAATCTACAATGCTCCACTAAAGAAGGAGAAATGAAAGAATTAGAAGCACCAGAGTAAAAAAGAATAGAAATACCAATACCTCATAACACACCTGTGTCTCTACAAATGTGCCCTGATGCTCTGCTTGGCAGTTATCAACTACTACAAACACCTTGTGAAACCTGCCTACATCACCCACAGTCAGCTCTGAAGCTCTTGGCCTCTGACCAAATCCTGCCGTGTTCTTCTGTGGACACTATCTGGCTATATGGCCATGCTGACTGCAAGATAAACATCTTGTACCTCTACCAAATCCTCTGCCACTCAAAAATGCATTGGACTGCTGAAAACTACCTCTACTAACTGCAGACTGTGTGCTTTGAGCTGGCTGATCAAAATGATCATGCCTAGCTCACTAGACTAACTTTGATTTTTCTTAGACTAAAACCTGCTACCTTGCTAAGATTGAGAGTTCTTATATTTTGACTAAGATTGCTGTTGCTATTGTTGTCCACCCTTAGTGGGTGCATGATGGCCTCTAGAAGAACCTGCTACCTGAGACTAACCACCACGAGACCCAAAACCTGCCAGAGCTGCACTACCAATCTATACACCTGTATCGCCTCCAAGAGCCATTGCCAAATTCTCCTCTACCAAATGGGCCTTCTCGACTGCTACCTCCATGGTCTTCAGCTTGAAAACACAGACTCCTCCACTGATACGGGCATTCAAGCCCCTAATAAAGTGCTGAACCAACATAGCCTTATCATCACCAATACCTGCGTACTACTTAAGATCATAGAACCTGTGCTCATACTGCTCTACTGACATATCCATCTGTCTCAACTCATGAAACTTGTTAGCCCATCATTGCTTCTAATGATCTGATAGGAAACAAGCTCTGAACCTCTCCAAAAATAATTCCCAAGAAATTGTACCAATATCCAAATGTAACTTCTACTCCTCTAATTGCCACCATGTAGAAGCAAAACCTATAAGGTACAAGATGGCACATCGCACCTTGGTGTTACTACCATATAGATTCATGGAAAAACACCTACCCAAATCTATCAACCAGGTCTCTACCTCCAAACCACTACCAGTACCATCAAAAGTAGGAGGGCGTGCCCTCAAAAGGTCTCTCATGTGCCTTGCTAAGATAACCTCTATTCTGCTATCATCTCTCTTCTCCTAGGAGACCTTTCTCTTTCCCTCTCCTCTGGCTGATCAACCTCATGTCTAGGACCTAAGCAGGCAAGGACCTCCTTAAGCAGTTGATGCAACCGAGATCCCTCAGACTAACCCTGATTCTTCATATGCTGACCCTCGCCTTCTTGAGCACTCTCACAAGGGGAACTAGGAGGAGGGCTACCACCACCACCTCTCCTGTGTCCTCTACCTCGACCCCGACCTCGACCTTGACCTCTAGGCATCTTCCTACACAAATACTCCCAAAGGACAACCTTAGTTTGTTAGGTGAGGAAAACAAAAAGGGAAAACATAATATGCATAATCTAGGCAACTAGGACAACATAATAGGCTCATATAAAACCAGAGTACCTAGTGTTTAAACCTAGCTCTGATACCTAATGTAACGCCCTGCCACAATACCCTAGAGAAAATCTTAACTATGCAATACAAAAGAACAATTTTTTTTTTTTAAAGAAGGAAATAACAATGATATGCAAATTAGATTTATCCAGAACATTTAGTTAAGCTCTATCCTCTAGGGATTCCGCAACTACATTACTAACTAATAACATGATCTAACTAACAATCATGATTCATTCTAAATCTAATACATCAAATGAAACAATACATTCATATCTTTCATAATATGACATCAGATAAGTAAACATCAAGATCTTGTATAAAGTATCATAAGTACAAATACAATTTCCTTTACAAGGAGTACACATTTACATTGTTACAATATCTTTGTTCTAATTACATTGGAGTACATACATCAAGACAATAGTACATGAATCTACAAGACAAGAACATGAATAGTTGTTTCCTCAAACTAGATCCAGATAAGAAATTAGCTATTTGTATAATGTCCTCCTTACACATGATCAATAACAAGAAAACCAAAGGGGCTAAAAGCACAAGCACCTGACCATGTCAAACCCTAAGGTCCACCCCCCATACTAGGAGATAACAATAAGGTCCCACTCTGACAAACAGTCAAGAAAACAATAAACTGACAGGTGCAAGGACTACCTCAGACTCCATCACAACACAGTCAATATGAACATCACAAGTAACTCAACCATCACTTCCAGAGGCAATCACACAATGAATGGGAAGAACATAACTAGGGAATGCTAGACTATAGTAGGGAGAGTTTCATCACATGGTTCTGACATGGGTTATCCTGACAGTCTCTCACTAGACATCGGTCCACATCTATGGTTATCCTGACAGTCTCTCACTAGATGCCGGCCCCATAGGGTGACACATGTGGAACCAATAATCCTTTCATGAGGAAAAGGAAGTTGATCTTGCCAACCAGGCCTTCTCATCCCATCCTTAGCTTGAATGAACACTACAAACATGGATGAGGCATCCAATTATCTTATTTAGTGAGGAAACTACCCAACCCCCTAGATTAATTATTAGGTTATCACTTGATTATCAACTTTCAATGGGTTACCCTGGTAGCCACTTTGGGCACCAGCCCCACATTGAAAGCCACTCCTCTATCTACTTCTAGATGACCCTATCAACAAGACAATAACCATCATAGTGACAAGTATACATAGACAATGCAAGGCATTTCCCCTCTTGCATACCAACATAATCACACAGACCAACTCTTAAGGCATTGCCCAATATTCCCAATTAAGATGATCACATCCAAAATAAACAACATTCTTCCGCATTTATAATGGCCAAAGTCCTCATACTTAACAGGAGACATCAAACTCTCATAAAATCATTATCTTAAGACACCTACATAAAATCAACCACGAACATCCTAGGCCTCTGGAATTCAAACTTAACAACTTGCACCTAGACTCCTATATCACATGCATTTCACTTGCATAATGTGATTCAATTTGCAATAAAGCAATATCTAACTGCAATACTTAAAAATCAACTTCAACTTAACAACCATTAAAAGAATTCGTAACTAATTTAAATTTAAATTTAACAATATTAAATTTAAAACATATCAATTTAATTCAAATTAAAAACAAATTATAATTTAAAACTCTAATCTTCTTTATCTTATTCCATTTTCAAATAACATTCAATAAACCAAATAATCTATTCAGAAGAATTTCAATAACATAATTTAGGAAGACTAATATATTTGATTTAAATCAGATTTGATTTAATACTTGAATATATATATATATATATATATATATATATATATATATATATATATATATATATGTATATGTATATCTTCATTATTATATATTTAATTTTGGAAATTTGTAGAACTTTTGATAAATGAGATTCTAATAAATGAACTTTCCAAACACAAATTTTTAATAAATAGAACTTTCTATAAATTGATTTCTAACTAAAACTTTCTAATAAAGAAATTCTAATAAAAGAAACTTCTAACTAATTCTATTAGGTATTATTTAAACAATATAATTCATCACAGATATTGTAGTTGGAAAATAAATTTCTGGAGGATAGTTCGCAATGTTTGACACCTATACAAGAATATGATTGATGCCTCAAATGACGACATCTCATGGAATGAAATGATTGCAGAAGACATACACAAAAGAATTTTTTTTAAAAGGCTTAAGAAAATATCAAGTAAATTTGAATGGCAAGTTAAAAACCAGATTGACGACCTCTGTCAGCATTCACATGGCCTGTGCGCACAAGGAAACATTGGAACAGGGCGTGGATGTGCACTAAAGCATAAAGGGAGGTTGAATTCCATCGGATGGAGTAGTTGCAAATGTCGGATCACATGTATATAGTCTATGGGAGCATGGGCCAACACATGAACTATTGGATAAAATGCTTTAGAGAACTGTTATTAAAAAGTTTGCAGGATACACACAAAGTGGATTCATTGAAGAGACTTTAGTGATTTTCAAGCAAATGCAAATAGTAAGTGTGAACTGGATAAGGGTGCACAGAGGAGGCACATCATATGCTTGATAGAATGCCTCAACGAAATGTCAGCAGACGGATTTCGTTGGCCAAAGGATATGCACAAATTGGATTTGTTGAGTAGGCTCAAAAATAGCATGTGCAAGCCACGTGAACTGGTTGGTTGAATGTCTCAAGCGATGTGATCCCGTGGTATTCAATGATTGCTAGCAATGCACAAATAGATTCATTGAAAAGGCTTTAGAAACTTGCAATCACATGTGATTGGCAGATACGAAATTCCCACATGGGTATACTAAGAGGTTTTGAAACTTCAAATAAATGTAATTAGTAGGTGCAAAATGCACATGGCAGGTTCATTTCAGAAATGGATAAAAAAAACTTTCAAACAAATGTGATTAGCAAGTTCAAAATCAAAACAACAACCTTTGTTAGCATCCTACCACCTATGCAAAAGGGGAAGCTATGGAATGGCAGGCTCATCTATCAATGTATAAATAATATGATCTAAGTCATATGTATAGTGGGTAATACTCGAGAAGATGACATGGGAATGAAGAAGCATCACCAAAAGTGCAAAAAGGTGTTATCTCAAGAATGCAATGATTACAGGATATGCAAAAGAAGCCTAAATTCAATCATAGACTTATTCTGGTAAGCTAAATTCATTCATAGGAATCACAAACAATATTAAAATCAACACTAAAACCAAATGGTTGGTACTATACCTCAATATTATCAAATTGTCTGTTCTCGCAAGCCAAGTCTCAAATCTGCATCTCCGTGAATCCCTTCTACATGTCTCAATCCAGCTTTTATCGGCAGAGAATGATTCCTAGCCCCAGATTTTTCCTCCCTATTAGTAAATATTCCCCAAAATCTATACCTCCTAAAATCTTCAATCAGAGAAATTATATCTTGAGATTTTTCTGTTATAGACCACTCACTTCCTCCTCAATTACCTTCCCACAAAAAGAAATTCATTTAATATGCCATCAGATAGAAGATTTCATTCTAGTTTTTATTTATTTAAGTATTTTCTATACATATGACAACTCATCATTCTTTATTAATCAACACACAAATAGTAAATTTATTTTTTTATGGATACTAACAAAATATTACTTGTTTAAAAATTATTTTTCATATTAAAATTATCAATTAAATTCTCATTTTAAAACACTTTACTTACCTCATTAATATTATTATTTATTTATCAAAGTGGACTAATAATTTCTATTTTAAAGAAGAAATTAACCAAAAAAATAATCACACAATTACAACTTGCAAAACCACATGCTGAACAATACCTGACGACCACACCCGATAGAACAACAGTGACATACAATCATGCCCAAACTGACCTTATGGATAGGACACAAGATTGAATACTCATCCTCTTCGAGGATGGTGACAATTTAAGGGACCTTACGTTATCTCCTTTCCACAATTTCCATTAGTGTTAAGGCATGCTCAGACCTGTCAATTTAGGTGGAGTCGATGCCTGATACTTGCATCCTGTAGCAAACAAAATGGTTGAACATGTAGATATATAATCATCTAGTCAAACATACTGTGGAAGGAAATCACAACATAGAAGGGTACTCATGCATGAGTAATGCGACGTTGTCCCTTCCACCAACACATCAACCCATAAACCACATCATGCATAACATAATGATCAAATATGAACAATTACCAAATAGAGCATCATAACACATAATACTTAGAATAAAATTAATCCACATCATCAAATATGTCCATAAAGTAGTTATAACATATGCATAACCCAAGTAAATAACAGTATCACCAAAATATCATCAAATGTCATCATAATCGTAGGTCTAACATCAACAAAGTATCATCAATTAACATCATAATAGTAAATCCATCATCAAACAAGATGTCCTAATGTCTAGAACAAATAGAATAGCTATCAGTCTATCAAAAGCAAAATGAGGGGCACTATAGTCCTTTTATGCACACTAGGGTATTCTTTCCCATAGACTAGGGTTGATACTCATAGATTTTATTTATTTGTTACTATTATTATTTTCTTAGATGTACTTAGGAAGCAAGAGGACATAATTTTATTTATTATTTTTCCAATATTGGTAATCTGAGGAGGTCAAAAGACCAATATAGTGGCTTGACTTGAAGGCAAGCTCCCAAACAACCCAAACCATTTTTCCTTTGTCTTCCAGTTGTAGGTATTTTAGAGACATCTAGTCCCACAAAGGTTTGCCAATGTTTCCCATTTCATTGCTTCTCTCTATTTCTAATTTGAATTATTCAAATATAGTCATTTAAATGCATTTGCTTATAGTTTGTATCACCTAGAATACTACTAACTTTTTCTTATTGTTTGTTGTGTAGACTGGGTGAGTTATTAAAGTGAGAAGACTTCTTTTTTAGAAGTTTTCTTAGCATTTTGGTCGTATAGATGACATCATGACACATAGACCTAGACAACATCCTTCATCTTCTAATGCTAGGTTCCATTTTATATCCTATTTTCTATTATGTACCTCTTTCTATAGATTTGTACTTCATTTTCTAGAAAACAACTATTTTTTCATTTTTCCTTATGCTCTAGCTTGGTGAAAAATTATTCTTTTCCAAGTTTAAAGAATTTATAGGATATTTTAGAGCTATTTTATTTTTTCTATTTAGACAATAGTAGAATACATTTCCTTGGAAACTAGATAAGTCCTAGTGTAGTGTTGTTGAAATTATTTAGTTGGAAAACAAGAAGATTCTCAAATAGATCAAATATCCGATAATACACTAGTTCAACAATTGGTAACAAAGGTACATTATTTTTCTCCCCTCTTAGAACATGATTTATTTCTTAGTAATGAAAAATACTTTTGTGTGAAATCAATTTTCTCTCCTACATATTAGAATATTTTAGCCATGGTTCCTTGGTTTGATAATGGTTACTCTAGGGTAGTTCCCTCATATGAGCCCTTTTATCCTTCAATCCTTAGATATTATGTTGAATATGATGACCTGAATCTTGTGATGATGCCTCTTCCCACTATTCGAGTACCCATGGTTCTTTTGCAAACCCATGTCAAAGCCCACAATTATCCATGCAATGGCCCAATGAACTAATTAGGTAAAAAAATGAACTTGTCATTCAGATTAAGATGCTTGAGTCCAAATTGCATTCCAATGCCTTGTCTGTTACTATAAAATATCTTATGGCCTAGTCTCCTATAATCCCTCTAGACACCATTTACAAATAGCTAAACCTATCTTGGCTTGATTGTGAGATTCAAACCATTACAACTAGGGTCTTGAACCAAATGATTAGATTTGATGGGCTAGATAACTATGAAGGAGACACACATATTGATCATGTATTTTTAGAGTTTATGGATATAATTTAGTTTGAAGATGAATACATGTGGATGAGATTATTTGTTAGATCTCTATATGTGGAGGCAAGGGGATGGCTTAATCATTTTTCCTAAACATTATTTTGCTTCTTGGGGGGACCTTGTGGCTACCTTTTATGAGGAGTACACAAGTAACATAGATTAGGTTGCTCTTGTCCAAGAATTAGTAGATATCAAATGACAAGAAGGAGAATCTAGTACGGAGTTTCAACCATGGGTTTGTTGTTTCCTTTTATAAAATCCTAAATGTTTTCAAGCCTGATGCATCTCTCTGCATTGATATATTCTTTGAGGATTATGAGGTTGGTTTGATCCTAGTACTTAAGGAGATGAAACTCACAAATCTGCAACATGCATATGAATGTTGTGGCTCCCTTAAAAAAATAGGAATGACTATATAGTGAATATGATGTCCTTAAATATAAGTTTTTTTGGTAATGAATTGGTAGCTATGAGAAGCAATGAGGTAGAAAAAACATGTGTTCGTAAGGCTTGTGATGTAGAGGATAAAGATGCATGTAATGAAAAGACTACTACATGGGATGATGTTGAGAATAAAAGTGAGGGAGTAAGAATTTGTGACTTCACACCTTGTGATAGATAAGATGGTGACAAGCTTGTAGTGTAAGAATATTAATACATCTTTGATGTTCTCCCTTGTTATATCAATAAGGATGGTGATGACTTTGATGCATCTACTGCATCCATTTTCTCTAATGAGTGTGAGGTGTAGGATTCTACTTCACAAGAGGGTGTGTTGATGTTCCTAATCCAATTGCACCTATTATTAATGTTGATGGTCATGGGAAATTCTATCTCTATGAGTTTTTAGAGCTTGGTTTGAAGGCATGGAATATTGCTGATGAGGATGCTATTGAGGATTCATTTGTTGACTCATTAGTTGTATGTGCTAGGACTGAACTTGTTTATTTTGAAGGAGATCAAGATGCTTGTCTTCAAGGAGGAGAAAAACTCAAATCATAAAGCAATTCCTTAGTAGCTATTTTTACATAGTTGGTTGCAAAGAGGTGCTTGAAATCGTCTCCTAAAGGGAAAGAATCTTCTTATGAAGTGTCTCAAGTTGAATTACATTCTAATTTGATGAATCATGGTTTGGTTCAAGTTTGTGATTCAGACATAAAAGATTTTATTAGTGTGACAAGTTGTGATTACATTGGCATGGGTGAATTGAAAAGTCCAAATTAGTTTTCAAGGACCAATTTGTGTAACTTAGTCTAGATTGGTGTTTGGTGACTTGACTTTGCCTTGATTCATGTACATGCTTATAAGAAATGCCTCATGTTACACCTAAGTGGAGATTGCATTATTAGCTTGAAGGGGATAATTTAATCCTTTATGAAGATTATCTTTAATAGGAGAACACTAATTTTAGCAGTTTATCCACAACCCTATGTCATGGATTTTATTTACCATTTTTGGCCTGAATTACATCCCAAATTTTGGCTTTGATTTTACTATTTACTTTCACATAATTATCCGTGCATTTTATGGATAAATGTTTAGGTGTTTAGATATAATGTCAGAGTAAATAATTGGTTTCTTAAATATTAGTTCATGTGATTAAGTATAATACATGTGATTGAATAATTCAAAAATTTACGTTATGAGGTTTTGATTTGTTATTCATAATATTTGTGAATGGATTAACGATGCACTAATCCTATTTGGTGATTGCAAGTTATATTCAAGAAAATAGGTTTCGACCACTCTCCAAGAAAGAGAGAATCTTCCGATGAGAGGAGAATAGACATTTGGTTTTGAATAGTTCATTTGCCTTCTGAATATAGTGTATCTTCAGTTAGTGAACCTTTGACGATTAAGGTAAGTTGTGCCTAATCAAGTTGGTTTAAGTTTATTTTTTGGCTCAGCAAGTTGTCGATGTCGTTTAGAGTCTTTTTAACATGTTTTTAACTTCAGCCAAGTCATTTTTGCAAATTTAATGTTGTCAAGGTTAAATATTAGTTGTTTTGCGACTAAGGAATTTTTTTTTGTCAAAACGTCGTTCCTTGAATAAAAAATGAAAATATGTTGGAGTCTTCTTTGACGTAGTTGGAAGAAATTAAAATTGTGTTTCTTGTAGATAGTTTTTAACGTCAATTTTTTTGTATTTTATCAAATCGAAATTGACTTGGTTTTCACTAATACGTGCAAGGGGAGATTTTATCAACCCAATCACATGTTGTGCATAAAGTGTGAGGCAATGTAAGTATAAGTTGCATTTTCATAGTCTCTATTGTTAATAATAACCATGTTATTAGATTATAGTGAGTAAATAATCTTTGAGTAGAGTTCAAGGTTGTTAAAGTAGGTTTTAATGTAACATCCTTCTTTAAGAAGAGGTGTTCTCTTAACCATTTCTATAACCAAAGAATGCTTTTAGGGATGTAGTTGAATGGATAAGAGTGTATTTTAATTACCACGATTCCCCTCAACGTGCATGCTCAAACAAAGATCAAATTTAGGCTTACATAGTGGAGAAAGTCGTGGCTAGTGGGAGCCATAAAATGACTTGAAGCATGAGCCGATAAAGATAGAAGAGGATGGTTATCACATGATAAGGAGAGAGGCAGTCGCATAGTAGAGGAGGCACAAGTTGAGGTGAGAATATCAGCTCAGTTGATAGGATATAGTCAAAACATCTCTAATATTGCATTGGTGAGACGTACTTAGGTAAGAGCCAAGCCTATTTACATGGTTCTTATGATTTCATTTTAAAATCATGTTGAATGAAACTCTTTTTATAATAGAAGTTCATTCTCTTACAAGAACGGAGGGATATCTTTAGTAGAGTGTGAAATTTCTGAGAGATTTTTAAGACTTTAGGCTGAGAGATATCATGAGCATTATACAACGTAGAGCTATGAACAAAATAGATGATACTATATAAGTTTATTGTTACCAGTTTGCTAAGAGTATGCATGTCAAATCTTAGATAAATTAGAGATGGATGTATATATAGAGTAACCAGATAATAATTGAAGATATAAGTTTATTCTTGTATTCTTTATACGTGAATGAGTAGTAGTTTTATTTTACTTTCTAAGTTTTGATGTAAAGGTTAGTACTACAAACTATTAATTGTGATAACACTCATATGAGAATGAGAACCACGAGAATATATTAGTTCTAAGATATAGAATTCACATTAACTTTACGTAAACATGGTGTTGTATCATAGTCATGCTTTTGGATTTAGAAGATAGTTCTTAAGTATATTTCGATATGAAATAGATAATGTTGATTTTGAAGATATCAATTGTTCTATCCTTCGGTATTGACCTCTTTAATACAAAGGGCTCGAAACTAAGTAATAATGATATTTCAATAGGGTAATTTACCCTTGAGCATATTTGTTATTATATAATATTAGGAGCATAGTAC
Organism: Cunninghamia lanceolata; assembly: GCA_027924645.1. Lineage (NCBI taxonomy): Eukaryota > Viridiplantae > Streptophyta > Pinopsida > Cupressales > Cupressaceae > Cunninghamia > Cunninghamia lanceolata. Next base: position 1,160,582 of record BSBN01000064.1, read on the forward strand.
TTACAAACTTACCATTACTCAAAAGAGAACTCGAAGGGTTAAGGTCAATTATAACCATGTCAAATATTATAGCCTTAAATTGCTATTTTATATTGGTCAACAATGAAGGGTCAAGAACCCTAAGTTTTAATGTTTGAATTAGGCTTGTCTAAAGAATTTTGTACTTAGTTAGTGGTGATTTTTCTTTATAAGAAACCAAATTGTTTTATTACAATTGATTTGAGTCATGGACTCATGGAGTAGATGTCAATAAGTCATAGACCTCAGATTTTGCAAGTATACAAAGAGGTACTTTTGGATGGATAGTCAACCCATAAAGCCTTATGGTATGAGTGACAGGGTCATGAGAATTAAACTAAGTCAGGTTGACTAGATTTTGAGTTAGACAAGACTCTATTTTTAAAAACCATTTATCAAATGAACAAACTTTACCAAGTCAAACTGCAGGACGTGATAGTATCCAAGTCAAGTTAGAGGTGTGAGGACAATATGACTACGTTTACTTTAAACATCTATTTATATAGAATCTTTGGCCAAAGTAATGCATACATCTTTGTATGCATTAGTTGGTTCATCGTGTCTAGAGTTCATAACATGTCGGTGTGATCATACTTATCTAGAGGATTACCTATAGTTGTGTGATCGATAGAGTTATGTAGGATACAACAGCAATACTTGAATGGCAAGTACCATTTGGTTACCTTATGTCTATACTCTTTGTGAAGGGTAGGGCCACTTCCAATTGGAAGGTGAGTGGGGGACCACTGGTCTATGGTTGGAGGTAAAGCACTCAGAAAATGCTCTCTCTCCAGTAGAATACTCATTGAGACTTACGATATGGATATCAAAATTCTAGATGCATCATACTTATTGATATGTGACTTGTATTTCATAAACTATGTAAATTTTATCAAGTGCAGATTATTCTAATTGGAAAATGAAATGTTGATTCTATAAATTAATTTTGAATACATGTTGTATATTCAGAAAGGAAGTTATGTTTATATGATGTATTTTGGTTCTTTGAGAATATTTTAATTTAAAAAAAAAAGATCAATAATTTTCACTTAATGATTTATATGTTTATTTATGTCTTGGTAAATATTTGTTTTAAGCCTTGTTATGAAAGTTAGTATGTTACACTATATTTATTTTTTTTAAATTTTATTTACAACCATATATTTTGTTTCCCTTTATGCTTGTATGTCATTGGTTGTATATTTTTTTTGGTCTTGTCCATATTTGATTTGTGTTAGTCTTTTCATTCCACCTCCCTCCTCATCCCCTTTGACATTTTGGTTTGCTCTTGGAGATGTTTCTAGATTCTTGTTGTTCTTGGAAGAGGAACACATCCCCAATTATATCATATGTTAAAGATGTATTTTTTGTATGCCTCCTTTGTTGTCTTGAACTTTCCTTGGCCATCATTAATAACTGATCTTAGAAGTTTTGAATGGCTCCCTGGGTCAAAAGTGTGCTTTTTCTCATGATTTTCCCACATCCTTGTCAAGTTCCTAAGAGTATCAAAATGTAAAAATCTCTAAATGTTAAGGGTGTTTATTTCAAGTTTCTTACCTTGCCACGGATTTGAGCTTTTCCTTAGTTAAGTACTTGGTTATGATGTTTCCCAGTTCCTTAAGCCTCACATTATGTTCTATTTTAGGATTCTATACTTTTGTATGCCAACATTTTCCCTCCATTCCCCAAAACCCCATGCTTAGATGTATTCCCTCTAAGTTCTTTGTTTATTTGGAGTTTTCAAACTTCTTGTTACCTAGAAGTGTACCTTGTCATGAAGTTCCTCAAAATTTTGTTCCCTACTCTTCCTCCTTCAGTTTCAAGCTCAGGCCTTTGGGTTACCTCTTACCATTATGCTTGAGGATTTTATCATTACACATACTTGATCCGTAATGTGTTCCCCTTTTCTCTTCCTTTTCCTCCATGCATATAGTATCAAATTTCTCTAAGTCTTAATCATGCTTCCTCTTCCTTTAGTATTAGGCATTCCTATTCCCTGATCCTTGACCACTTTTTCTCCTATTGTGGGATTTCAAGCATCTCCGTCACCTCCTCCCCAAAGTGTACGTCTATTGCACACTCTTCTTGGGCCTTTGGGATTTTGGTGCAGGAGCACCTCAAAAATCATGCTTTCTTTTGTAATAAGGTCTATTTGACCAATGTATTTTCATTTCAGTTTGTATCTAGGTTCATTTTGTAAGTCCCAAGTGACTTAGGGGACAGTTATCAAAATGTAGTCGAATAATGCTAAAAATAGCAATAATGCCAAAAATAGGCAGTAGTGTTTCCCAGCCGCTTGGATTGATCTCCCAGCCACTTGGAGTTAGTTTGGTACTACTCAGGGTGAGTTGATAAATGCCCAGAGGAATGACCAAATGATCATTGAATGTAATCAGATTGAAGAAGTGATTGAATGTGATTGCATTGTGTTTAGGAGAAACAAAGCATTTCTATTCTGTCCATTTGTTTTCCATTTTTACAACTGTAAATCGTGTAACTGTAGATTCCCATTCATTTTGCATTTTCCATTGTTACCGTATGTCACCGCGAAGCATTCCACTAGTGAGATTTCTGTCGAAATCAGTGGAATGGCTTCAATGTACCATATCCATCTATTTCTTGTTTTGTTTTCTTGTTTGATAGTGCAGATGTTCTAGATTGAGGGTTTCACGTAGTAAGAATGTTCTAGCATCTTCATGTTCTAGGGTTCGCAGGAGGAAAGCTGTGCGATGGCGTTTTTGGCAAATAGGCCAATGTTACAAGCGACCACCAATGGAACGCATTTCTCCAAGGGTAAATGCCATCGGGGCATTGGTGGAAAGGTGAGAAACTTGGCCAATGGAGTTGAATCGGTGGCTCATCAGCTGTTAGTTCATTGACTGCAAAAAATTTAGGGCATCAGTCTGGTATCCACTATGCGCTCCCCATCAGATTTTTGATCCCCCTTTGTACATCTTCCCATGGTAGCAAGTATCCTCTCTTCCTGATCCCCACTCATCTTCACGTCTTTTCATGTGAAGAACCTAGGAGATTCTCCTACAACCTTCCATCTTTCCTAAGTGGTATCAGGTATGTCGATTCCTTCATCCCTACTCTTCTCCATGCCTCTCTCTCTCTCTCTCTCTCTTTCAAACTCCCAAGATTCATAATGCCTACATAGGTAAAAGAAAATTGTCATGTAACACCCTAGAATCCCAACCTTTAAATCTTGCTATCCCTCTATTCTATTTTGTTGGGCTTGTAGACTATCTTCTCCTCACCTCTCTAGAATCCTTGCATTGCAACTCCTGATTCCCTAGTCCCCATGATATTTGGGCATCTTAGAAAGAAACTTTCCAGACTCCTAACTTTTGGGCCTACAAGACTTCTTTTATTTTGGTGCACTGCTCATACATGAGTTTTTGTGGAACCTTGATGTTTAAGCACACTATTTCACCTACCTCCCCTATACTTATTTAGGTTCCATCAATGACTAGAATTAAATACAATAGACATGTCCACTCCCTAAAATACCATTGAAACATCATTGATCCCTATAAAGGCACAAATCCACATGCAAGGTCATGTGAAGATGACAAAGGTATATATGGGCTCCTCAATGCCATAAATGAACCCTAGTTGTTGTAGGTTTATGAATAGGTTCCAAGCTACTTCTCTAAATATATGAGGGACATTGTAGCTAACCCTAGTTGTTGAGCACTAGATCCAAGGATGATTTCATTATATGAGATGTATTGGTGCATTGAATGCTTTGACTAGTAGAAGAATCCTAAAAGCCTTGATGAGGAAAGAAAAATACATTGTAACAAAATTCCATATAGGTTTGAAAGATGTAACGAGGGTTGGTCATTGAGCCAATTATAGGAGTTAAGGACAACACTGAGAGGGGGGGTGAATTAGTGTTGTATGAATTTTAACTTTTTGCAAACTTTGTCTTACAAGACAAATACAAAGGAGGACATTAGTGATTTGTTGAGTTTATATGCACAAGACTTATGATAACAGATATAAACAAAACATAATCAAACCATTAATATGCACACACAGAAGAAAACAATGAGAAGCATGACACAAGCTTTTTGCTGAGTTGAAAACCCTCAGGGGTAGAAAAACCACTCCAAAACTGCCTCATTGGCTTAAATGAAAAACTTCTTACCAATGTCTCACTGACATATACAGAGGTCTCATTGACCACAAGCCTCACTGGCATAGGAAGGTCTCACTGACCACAAGCCTCACTGGCATATTGTTGTGCCTCACTGGCATACACAATCACTATTAACAAAACATCAATCTTTGTGTGCAAGACATGATTGCTATTCAATCAGATTTGTACCATTGTATTTTATGTGCTTCATCATACAACCTTATACCTTCTGTTTGATTTTACAAGTCAAGACCATTTTCTTTTACACATTTCTGCAAATAAGCTCCATATACAAATCTCTATAAACAATTTTCTCTGCAAATTATCATTATCAATCTTTCATCAATCACTGCAATCAAAGCTTGATTCAATATTTCTTCTACTCTGCAAATTGGTCATTTGTATCATCATATTATTTTCATCATTAATCTGCATAACCTCGATACACTGTATGTATTCAATCTCTCATCATTTGTATATTTCATCTCTGTCTCCCAAAACCCTGTCATCAATGCACCTGAAAAACAATTTTATACAAATTGAATAACCTTTCACCTGCAAAGAAAAATCTTTTCATATTCCTCTGTGCCTATTCAAATCTCCAAACAAAAACATATAATATCAAACCCCATAAAAAAACTCTTCATGTTCTCTTCTCAAAAACTCTCTGCATAATAAAAAAAATTTCAACTTCTTCTATGAAATCTTCAATCAATTTATTTGCAAAAAAATAAATCCCCTTAAACTTCCATGCTTTTACATTCAAATCCGTTGAGCTTCTTCTTCTTCTCAATCTGCAAAAAAAATAGCTCCAAAAAAAAATACTTCATATTCTTTTTACACTTCAAAAAACTTCAATCACTTCATCTCCTATAAAAGCTCCTAAAAAAATTTATATATATCCTTAATCTCCCAAATCTCATGCCTTTTAAAAAAGCAAATAAAATAGAAAGTTTAAAAATTTCCTTAAAAAAAATCTTCTAAAAACAAATGCATAATATGTGGGCTAAATTTTAAAAGGCTTTTTAAATGCTTTTTCTTCAAATAAGAAGATGCCTCTCCATAGAAATAGGGCTGCAACTATTAACTTTCTTAAAAAGTAATTCTTTTTAATAAACTCCTCCTTTTAAAATCCACGTGAGAGAGAGAGGGAGGCCCATTTTTTTTAAATAAAAAAACTTCATAAAACCTCCTTTAAAAGCTCTTAAAAATCTCCCTTTAAAAGACTAAAAATAGTCTTATAAAATAGCCCTTTTTAAAAAAGAACTTTTTTTCTTTAAAACAAAAAATCTTCACCCATATTAAATATTAATTTTTGATTTTTTTTTTTTTTAATTTATTTATTGCTGCTCATAAACTTTAGGAGATGACCACTTGGAAAGGTAAAGGAATCGGTCACACATGTTATAAACCCCTTTAGTAGGTAACCCAACTCTTGACATCATGAAGCATGAACTTCTTAACATATATCAATGACATCTCTTTACTTTCCCAACACCATCACAACTTCAACACCATGACATCCTAAGATCCTGAAAGCATGATGAACATGATTAAAGAAAAACCAATCTTATTAGCTCCTGACTTCACTCAATTCTACAAATACCTTAACCAACCTGATGATGTACTTCTCAACTCAAATCAAAAATACTTGCATACAATACTCCAATCTTGACCTTATAATGTCATTCTGTTCCACCAACAACTCAACAAGCATCAAAGCATAGATGAGATGAACAACATCACTGCAACCTATAAACTAATAAGCATTATACAAACCATATAAAGATGTCTTCTACCCCATTGAAACCAAGTGGACAACCTGTGAAGAACATGGCTACATGAAACACACTTTGTCAACCAACTTTATATCACAAGATATATGCATTGCATCATATCTGCATCAAATATGCATTGCATCATTTATGAACTGAGACAAGAGACAATCATATCAATCATATCAAACCATGAACATGATGAACAACCCCTGTCAATATCAACACCTTGTGAACCTGCAAAGCCTTTTGACATCAATGACAATCAATCTCCATCACCAATTTCTTGATTGTGAGTGTCTCAAGCTAGTTCTAGGGTATCACGTGATGCAAGTCTAGTTTGTAAGGGGAAAAGATACATTTTGCAAACCATAAGAAGGGTATTCAATAAACACAATGCATATAAATGATATGTATCCATGGTAGTTTATAAGTATTTAGGGGATGCTTGAACCTAGTTATGGTTCCTCTCTTGCCACATTTTTTGGTATGAATGTAATAGGGGCTAGATGAATGTGTGATAACTTCTAATTCATTGCAAAGATTTTGTGATGGTCTCTCCCTTGTTCCATGTGGGTTCTTGCAATGCTAAGATGGATTTTTAAGTATGTCCATTTGCATGAAGTATTATTTTCATTTATTTGCATATACACATATCATTCCATTTATGCTTTGCAAGTGTATCTCTCTCTTCCTTGCAAGACATGATTTTGTTTCCCAATGTGGTAGACACTATTTTAGTTGGTGATGGGCCAAATATCTTTCTTTAATCATCTCTTTGTCCTTAGTAGTTAGGAGTAGACTAGGGTTCTACATGCTTTCATAATTTAGTAGTATAACTCATGGATCATTCTAAGTGGGCTATTAATATTATTAGAGAATCATGTCATGCATGCCTACACCTTGAACCTATGTATGAAATGTTAAGTGGATTCACTTGTGGGATATAATACTAAATTGTCATATTTAGGTGTACATGCAAGGTTGTAGTTATCAACTTAGAAAGAGGTTTTACATACATATAGTTAATCTTTGGCCTAGTGACAAATATTTAGGCCAAGCATATATGTTAGGTATAGATGTAGCTGGTTTAGTTGTTCTTATCATGCTTTGTTAGAAGTATTGTTGAGGATACCTCAAGGAACACCCTCCTAGGCTTAGTTGAGCCCAAAGTTAAAGATGAGTATACCCACTAACAAGAATTGTCTCATTCATGCCACTATCTAATCATAAGTCGTGCCCATAACTTGTGTTGACATTACTTGACCTTAGGTTTTGTACAAGTCTTTAGGATTTGTGAGGGTACATATTTGATATCTACATATCCATTGGATCACTTTTAGAAATGATTTGCTAATAGCCTAGGCCAAATGGTGAAAGCACATTGAAGGATTCCAACCTTTGACGATTTAATTGTTCTAGTAATAAATGAACATGTAACTTGCTTGTTGTACCAACTGTGAATACACATAGCTTGCTTACTTTGAATCATCCCCCAAAACTAAAGAAACAAGTTATGCTACAACCAAAGTCTACTAACATAGAATCACAATAAGAAATGAAGAAAATATTGGTTAGAAAGGATATTTTATTAGCTGATGAAGTATTTGCACTAAGTACAAAATGTTATGAATAGGTAACACAACTCATTGAAATAGCTAGTAAAAATGAGCATAAAAAGAAGAAACAAGAAGATAGATTTGATGATCTATTTTGGATGGATAGTGATGACCTCATAGATGAGGAAGAAGAGTTAGTAAATTAATGATCCCATCACCATGTCACTATCATTCCTTTTGCTTTTTGTTTTATTCTATTTTTAGCATTTGATCCCTACATGTTTTCTTTTCCCTAGCTTTGAGGGACGTGTGTTTTTTTAATAGGAAAATTAATAAATAAAGGAAAGTACTAATCAAATGAGCATTGTTTGAAGGGATTATTTTACCATTGAAATGAACCAAAACAAGAGCAAGCACAAACAAATTCAAGAATGGGGACAAGAGTTTTGAAGGGGGAAAGAAAAGAAAAACCCCCAATGCATAAAGATGGCAAGAAGACTAAAGAATTACAAAGAGAGGGAGAGATTCAAGAATGTGTGTACATGAGAATAAGAGAATTAGAGTTGAGAAAATGAGAAAGAAGCACCTCATTAATAGAGGTGAGAGATGAGTTACCTATAACTCCCTTATGCCACCTTTCATGTAAGTGTGTGCAAAGTGTCAACCTCATAAGTAGGTGGATAAAACATAAATATTTCTCCAAGAGGGATGTGTATGTGAGTTATCCTCACACAAGTGTGAGGATACTCAAATAAAACAAAAAAACTTTGTATTATAAATACAAGTATTTAAGATGAATTAAATTAATAACCATTACTAAAGATAACCTTTACCCTTGTAAAGATTAATATTCTAACATCCCCTCTTAAGCTTCACTTGGGGAGATTACATCAAATCCATCAATGGAATGTAAGCCTAGATTTTTACAATGATGAAGAATTTTTTCTTCACAAAGAGGTTTAGTGAGAATATCTGCAACTTGATAGAGAAATTTGTTTGTCTTCAATTTGCTCTATAATGAAGTGATGTTGAAGAGCAATATGCATGGTCATTGCATGAAAAACTAGATTCTTTGCTAAGGCAATGGCACTTTGATTATCACAATACAAAGGAGTTGGATCGTTTTGAGGTAGACCAAATTCTTCAAGCAATCTTCTTAACTATAGTGCTTCTTCAGATGCATTAGTACAACCTTTATATTCAGCTTCGGTAGAACCAAGAGAAGTGGATTGTTGCTTCTTACTATTCCATGATATGGCACTTGATCCAACAAAGAAACAATAAGTACAAGCGGGTCTCCCATCATTGGGATCACCTCCTAAATCTGAATCAATATAACCATATAAATAAAATCTACAATTGGCATCATAAAAGAGACCAACATTAATGGAACCTTTAATATATCTTAAAATTCTTTTGGAAACTTTAAAGTGTATTTGTTGAGGTTTAGATATAAATCTAGAAACTAAACCAACACTAAAAGAAATATCAAGTCTAGTTAGACTAAAGTAATTTAAGCTTCCAACTAGTTTCCTACATAAAGTAGAATCGACAAAAGGAGCTTCCATATCAACCATTAACTTTGTTCCTAATTCACAAGGAGTAGAAAAAAATTAGCATCATTCATTTTAAATCTATCTAAGAGATCTTGAGCATATTTATGTTGAGAAAGGAAAATACCATTAGGTGTTTTCCAAATTTCCATACCAAAAAAATAATGTAACTAGTCTAAATCAATCATTTGAAATTGATGATTTAGTTGAGAGTATCAAAAATCAAATTGTTGGAACTACTAGTAAGTATCAAATCATCAACATATAAAATAATGATCATAATATCATTTTCACTATGTTTAATATAAATATTAGGATCATTTTGACTTCTAATAAATCATTGAGAAGTAAAGAAAGCTTTAATTTTAGAGTACCATTCTCTAGGAGATTGTTTTAAACCATAAATTGGTTTTTTCAATTTGCAAACAAGATGTTCTTTACCTTTTTGAACAAAACCATTGAAGGTTGAGACATATAAAATTTTTAATTCAAATCACCATTTAATAATGCACTTTTAACATCCATTTGATGAACAGGCCAATGCATATGAGAAGCTAAAGCTAGAACTAATTTAATAGTTGACATTTTGGTCATCAGAGCAAAAGTTTCACTATAATCTAATCCTTCCACTTGATAGAAACCTCTAGATACTAATCTATCTTTAAATTTACTAATCTCATTGTTGGTATTGAACTTAGTTTTATACAACCATTTACATGAAACAAGATTATTACCAGGAGGTAAAGGTACACGCTCCCAAGTTTCATTTGCAAGCAATGTGTTATATTCATCTTGCATAGCCTTTTCCCAATGAGGTTGATGTTTAGCTTGATCATAACTTTTTGGATCATTAGTATCCATACTTTTAGACATCAAAGAATAATTGCAATAGTTTTCTTTTGTAGCCTTAGATCTATCCATTCTAGTTAAGATATCATCACTTTCTTGAACAAATTTTTTAAACCATTTAGGTATACATTTAGATGTAGGAGTAGCATCACTAGAAGAAGAATCGTCATGAGAATGTTCATCATGTTCACTATCACTTTGACTAAGAGAAATATTAGAAGGATTCAAAGAAGGAGGAATATCCTTGATAACAAGAACATTGTTTTGAGAAGAATCATTGTTAACAACTTTAGAACAATCATGAACACCATTTTCAGCAATGCATACATCTCTAGAAACTTTAACTTAATTAGTAACAGGATTATAAACTCTATAAGCTTTAGATTGTTCATCATACCCAAAGATTTTTGAGAAGATTTAGAATCTAATTTGGGGTAAGTGCAAGAAGATGGGTGGCCAAAATAATTTCAAAAAAATTTAAGTCATAATGTGAGCGCGTTATAATGCGCTCGCGTTATGGCTCGGTAATGACAAGCCTTAGGCTCGTCATTACCAAGCCATAACGCGAGCGCGTTATGACCTAGTATAAATTAAAAAAAAAGCAATTGAAGTTCATTTCACTCTCATTCTCTCCTCTACCCGCGGCTTTCAAACCCTCAAAAATGCGCTCGCGTTCTGCAAAACGCCAATCAACACAAAAATCTTATCAATTCGTCACCAAAATGCCACGACGTCGAGCACGCCAAAGGGGTGAGTTATCTTTATTTTTTTGTTTGAATTTCTTTCTAAATAGGTAGGTTTTTGTTGATTTTTGATGTATATTTCATTAATTGTTAGGAAATGTTAATGCACCTCCTCGTCCTCCTCCTCCTCAAAATCCACAAAATCCTGAGGAGGAAATACCTGCAGAACAACAACCTCCTCCATTCATTCCTCAACATGCCCCTGGAACACAAGATAATATAATGGGGCAAATTGAAAACAACAAAAAACAAATTGAAGATATAATTGCAAGGTTGAAAGATCCTTCCACTTCAACCTTGCATAGGTCCATGCTTGCCGAATCTCTTGAGTCTATGTTATCAAATGTAAATTCAATTAGCAAGAAAATAACTAGTTGGACCGATAAAAAGAGAGAGTTTAGAGATTACTATGTAGACAAGTTGTCATACCAAGATGTCAAAAAATTACAAATTACAAAATTAGACTTGTGTTCAATTTTCACAAACCCGCAAACAAATCAACCTCCACCCATTACATGCAAGAGGTTCCCTATCCATTGGTGCAACAACCAAGCGATAAGGGACAATTTCGGGCAGAGGTGGTGGATGGTTTTTGACCATCCTCCATGTAATAATAATGAGGTCCCGCAATACTTTTTGAGGAAACTCTACTGCGAGTTTGTCCTCAATAAAGTGCCAAACTATTTTGATATGCGGGACTTCCAGGGTAGAGGTGGGGGCTCAGCATAGGATAGACCAGGGGCACGTCTTGACCCACAGCGGGTAGTGAGACGAGTAATCAACAGACCATCCCACGAGCATGTTTCTATCCCTTCCATTGTGAAGGAGAGTGTTGAGGTCGATACACTAAGGTCGATTAGTGCCTTGACCCAGAGCATCATAGAGCATGCCGATCTTGCAACATAGAGTGGGTTGGGAGATAGTGTGAGGAGTAGGGTCCCACCGCATACTTGCCAGGCTTGCGGGTTAGCCTGTGGTTATGACCCCATGGACAGTCAGGACGCAGGTGCATAGGCTACATCTACAGCTGAGCAGATGGTGATGACAGATACCCTCCTGAGTGAGACTTTTGGCCTTGATACTCAGGTAAATATTAGCAAGTTTATTGAATTTAATTTATTAAATTTCATTTTTGAAATACAAGATTAACTAATTTAAATTGATGATTTTAATGAAATTTCAGGGTCATAGCGTCGATGCAGTTTTCAGTGGTTCTCCACCTACATTTTTTACTAGATCATCTACTGTCGAGGTATGTAACTAGTAAACAATTATAAATATTACATGTGAATAGCATCGTTATATGAATGGTATTCTAATTTCTGATTTTGGATGTTGAATAGGTTAATACTGTAGATTTCATGGCAACACCTGCCAATGGTGGTGGACTTCAAAGCTTTATGGAGGTAATAAAATAAATAGTTTAATGAATGAATTGTACTCACTAAATTATTGTATGTGATTTGTGTGTTTTATTGTGTGTACTTCCATGTTTAGATGAATGTGTGTGTATGTTAGGAGCCATGATTTGCATCACTATTATAGTTTTCGTAATTGAATAATGTTGTTTTATTTCCAGATGATGCAGGCTGCGGAGACACCTCCCCATGTTCATAGGGCAATGGAGCAGGGTGTGGCCTCTGCGATTCATAGCTCCATGGCATTGACAGGGGTATGAGGCAGATTAGTAAATTTCAATTTACATTCATTGTTATAGTTGTCTATTTTTGAAAAATCAAAAGATTATTGATTTGAAGTTTAATTTCTATCTGGATGGTTTCTATAGGACATGACGTCACTAGGGCCTATTCCTGCTACTGAGGCAAGCGAGGAGACAGATTATATGTTAGCGGTAAGTGATTATTTTGTTAAATGTTTCATTTTTTTATAACATGTAATTTCTATATATTAATGTCTATAATTTTTTTTGTAACAGGTAAAGGTGCAGGAAGAACTAAATAGGATGAGTAGCCCTCGGGTTCGTAGTAGACCACCCACATGCATGTCTCCATCCCCTAGAAGATCAAAGGCTGCTCGTGATTTATTCTCTTCACCAGCCAGAGGGGAATGATTTTTTATTGTGTTCTTTTGTTGTATGCCTATATGGCATTTGTGGACATATATTTTGTATTGTACATAGTTGACATTGTATGCCTATATGGCATTCTTGTAAGCCTATATGGCTATTTTGTATATATGTTATACTTATATCGACAGATATTGATGTATGCCTATATGGATATTTGGTTAATACAAATCTTTTTTATTGATGGCATCCATACTTGCATTATAAATCCACTTTTGAATGGATATTTGTAGATGGCTACTTCAAATATTTAAAGTCCGATTGTATTACATAGGATGTTTGCATTTTCTTTGATAGGCTTGATAGGCCATGGATTACATGATGGTGTTTGATGGAAAAGTATGGTACTAGAAGACTCTAGTTCATTCTTAATAGGCTTGTGATTGATAATATCTTTGCATGATTGCACTTGATCTTGGATCATGGGCATGTTGTTAGGATTTTGATTGCATTGTGATGTTTGATGGATAGGCATGGTGTAAGATACCCAACTAGTTCTACGAAAATTTTTCCTTACTTAAACAATTTTACTTGCTATCAATTCATCAACTACTTCAACAACACAAAGATATACATCAAAGATAACTACTTGAATGAATCAACCTTAGAGTTGGGTACTTGTCTAGTTATTTGACTCAATCAACTTGCAATGTCTTATTACATGGATAATGCTTTCAATAGCATGAAGTTACAACTTATTCAATGGAGATACAAAAGAAAGGCCTTGAAGCCTTGATGTTTACAATGGCATCTACACTTGATCAACTCAATCAAACTCAATGATGTCAATTGAATGTCAACACCTCACAATATCACAAGGGAGCATGACCTTGCTTGTTGCATGGATGAACGTCATAGTTGCAAGACTCTTAGGGTTAGGCACCAACTGAAGGTAGTAGAGATTAGACTAGGTGCCATCCTAAGCTGGGCACTTCCTTGAGGTGGTAGAGACATGGATGAACGTCTGGTGGGGTTTGATGACTCTATATTGACACTCAAATTCACTTAGGCGCAATATTAGTGTTCTTCTAACTAGGTGCCAGATAAGAGGATTCTCAAGGGTTTTGGCACCTAGGTTACAACTTGTCAATTTCTCAAAGAATCTTTGAAACACTTGACTTCCAAGGATTATCATCTTACCCTCTGATGGAGCGCCTTGTTCCAAAATTGGTCTTGGGGACTTGCATCTCTCTTAGGCGCATGTTTGGAGTAATGTCAACTGGTATCAGCACTTATTATCTCAATTCACACTTGACATCAAACTTTTGAAGCTCTTTTACCCTAGTGCCTTTATCTTCTATCAAGCGCTTAACATTCTGGAGGTGAATTCCATCTTAATCCAAGTCTTCAAGGTACTTCCAAGTTTAGGTGCCAAAACAGGGTTATGGAGGAGCAGAACCACGCCTTAGGAGGATGACTGAACCCTAGGCACCAATTTGAGGTTGCAAGAGCATAGGTATGCGCCAAGCAGAGTTTGATGCTCAAAACATTAACATTATTCAGTGAAATCCTTTTTTGACTCTAGGTGCCATTTGGAGGCTAGAAAGAGGGAAGTTGACACCAACTGCATTAGGCGCATTTCTGAGGTGATGGAGACCAATAAGTGCGCCTTGTCCTCTGGCTCTATTCCTTGTTAACTTTACAATTTAGATTATCTAAACAACATTGAGAATGCTTCCCTTCTTCCTGATACAAGTTGAAAGATCCACTGGGCGTCATTTCAGGTGTCTGGAGAGATCATCAACCAAGGGTGCTAATACAGCCTTTGGCAAATGGAAAGAGCACCTTACTTAGATTTGATTTCTGGATGCCAGAATTGAGGAATTTTGCGCCTTGGCTAGGAGTTTCTCATTTCAATCTTGATTATTCATCTAAGTGACTTTCCTTAGCTCCCAAGCCTTCAATCTATCCATTACCCCCTGCTAGGCACTCAAAATAGAGTGTTAATGCCTTATGAAGGTTAGGCACATTCTGAGGGTGTGGTAGGCAAGTGAGGGCACCAGACCAGGCCTTGAGACTTCTCTCCTCATCAAAGGCTTTCAATCCTAGGCACCAGATCCAAGAAGTTCCAACCAACACATGCGCCTAGTGCTGTGCGTTCACCCAAAGGACATCTTTAACTTGAAAACTTTCAATCTTCATCCTATTAGGTCTTAGAAATGTAGGTTGCCAATCCTAAGGGGATGCCAAGCTCTATGTTTAGATTAGCAATGTTTCTGAACTAACTTGACGAAATCAACCTTCAAGGTTTGATGATTTCCTTCGCTTTAGGTCCTGCTACACCTAGGTGGGTAAACCTTGGAAAATTAAAGTAGATTGAATGTGAATGCGTGGACTAATTAAATCTATCTACAATGGCACAAGATGTAGGATAGATGAAATGTTTGCTACCTGATTTTAGGTTTAATGTCTAATGAGTAATTGGTAGAAATTGTATAAGCAATATCAAGGTAAAAGGTTTTAAGTAAAATAAGACTAGTGCCTTGTTGGGTAACAGAGTTAGTTTGAAGGACAAGGACTAATGGTTTCCTAATGGTAATAATTCTAGTTGTTTGGCATAGTTTTAGTTTATAACTTGTATAAACGTGCAAGTAAATGACTGATAAACTCTTCTCGATAATCCAACCAAATAAAATCAGATATCTTATAATTCACCAGAAGGTATTTTAATCCTTACTTGAAGGAACCAAATGAAATGAATGGACAAGATTAACAGATAATATTTTACTGGAGACAGAATGGCAATCTAATTGTATGGCCCTACTTAGTAATCCAAGCTTAATACTTCTAGGCTACTGTAACTAAATCAGAAGGGTTTAATTCCTCAAATGGATACCAACCTATTTAATCACACAGATACAACAAATGTGTATTGACAAATCAAATATATACTTGATATGTTTAATCTGAATATCAAGGAAATGCAGAAATGGAGACAGCCACACAATTGAATAATCTTAACAAACAACTGATACCAAAGCAGAACCACTGAATCAGAGAACTTCAAACTTCTTCTTCAAATAAAATATGCAACATAGTCATTTTGAAACATTGTATATATGATGTATCTGAATATATTCTACTGCTAATGATCTCTCAGCATCGATTGTTTGGACTTATATAGATATTTCTATGAAGAGTCATAACTCTTCAATAAGTTTTTTGGGAACTTAACAAACATTAACAATTATAACATAATTATGATTAGGCTCTATTTAGCCACAAGTAAACTTTAGCCAAGTAATCCAAGTAATCCTGCTCACGATGAGAATCAGTAAGGTCAACAACACTTCTAGTAATTATATCAAGTGTGATCATGCTTTCCAATTGTTTGCAAACTTCTCTAGATGCAGAGGCTTTGTCTTTCAGAGCTCCTGTGGCTTTGTGTAATATAATTTGACAATCAATAATCCATTCTTCCTTGCTCTTTACCTCTCCATTGTCTTTAAATATCCTGGGCACTCCTGCGTTTGAGGCATCATTTCCTTCCTTAGCATCAGCTTTAAGTTTGTCATAATAATTTTGGTGCTGTTTGAGAAATGCTTTTGCATTAGAGATATCTGTACTATCAGCAACACTTCTGTTTTGTAGCTCAATCAATTTTTCTCGTATTCTCTTTCCAAGTCTTTCATGTTCTTGAACTGCATTATGATTCTCTGAGTAATTATCCCAAAACTAGTTTAACCACCGCACCATGTTTGCATACCTGCTCTGCAGTATTGTAACAAATGCATCTATCTGAATTTGGGTTGCCTGATCAGGGGATAGCACTTGAATGCCCTGTGAGCTCTCACCTTGAGTTATTCTTTTAGTGGATTGACCAAAAGTGCTCTTAACAGCATCCTTCAAGTAATCATTTTCTTTTGTCAATCTTTCACAATTCAATTTGTATGTATCTCTTTCTTTGATCAACATTTGAGCTTGTGCTTTATTCAACTTTGCAACATTGATACCAATGTCTGTAGTAATTATAGGGTCAGTTTCCCCTGCTCTGAAAGTCATAACATGGCCAAAAGTCTTTTCAGTATCTATGATGGCCGTCTTCTTATGGGGAGGGTATAACGCCCATATCATCAAGGAATTTTCATCATTATTGTATCTTGTTCCCATATATACTTCATTAACTCCTTCTGGAGTAAGTTTATACTTGTCATTAGCATTATTCAGAAAACTATCAAAAACCAAAGCAGAATTTAAATCCAGACCAGGAAAAATCACAACCCCTGCATCCTTGAGCAACTGTCTACCCTTGCTAGGTGTCATGCCCTGCATTTCCTTATCTACTGTTTCCTTCAGCATATCTAATAATTGTTTTTCATTATCAGCAGAAATATCATCTATTGATTCTCTGATCTCTTTCCCTTTGTATTTATATAGGAATGATTTAAATTCTTTTGATTGAATAAATTTATCATCTGAAATGAAAGAATCATAAGCTACTTGGCGTGGATCCTCATCAGCAGATCCCTCCTCATCATGTAGCACAACTGGAGGCTGATATTGTTGCATTTTCCTTATGGACATTTCCATTGTTTTATCTTGTGGCTGCTCTTGTTCTGTCAGTTCTTCATCTTCAGAGGATACCACTTCAATCTCTGCTAACTGCTTTTTCTTTTCACTTAGATCCCTGTTATATTTTTCTACCACCAATTCGACTTCTGCTTCTAAATTTCTAATGACATCATCATGTGGATAATGTATGTGCATGTATCCACTGAGATTTTGTTTTCTTCTTGCAAAGTCAATAAAGCCTTCAGGGTCAAATCCTTTTCTCATCTCAGCAGTCATCATGTTATAATGCATTAATTTATCTAGAATGAGATTGTAACCTTCTTTTGAAACCACAGTAAAATCTCCAAAACATAAGGTGCTGGGCATAAACGATTGTTTGTCATGTGAACTCAAATGCATCACATTTGAACAATGCATTTTCCTGATTATCTCTAGATATGCAAGCCTGTCAGGGACAGTCTTGGGCAATATGAATGGAGCATCCTCAAAACCATAAACTCTGATCATAGTAGCATCTTCAAAGCAATACCAGTCTCCCCAATTATGAGTGACAGTAGGGGGGCCACCAAAATCTTTTGGTCTGAGGAATCTTTTTATTTCAGTTGAAATTGAATATTCACAGGGGTGATTAAAATACCTATACAACACTTTTACACAATGCTCTTCAAATTGAGCATAACTGGAGTGGGCATATCTACTATCGCATATTCTGGTCCACATTTGTATAGGTATCTTTTCCCCTTTCTTATCTACAACACAAACTCAGAACTCACTTGGCCATAACCCTACTTCCTGGCCGTAATATAACACCATGTGCATAAGCATTGAGTAATGCTCAAAAGAGCATGCTGGAGCACTGTTTCTTATTGCAGACAGACCAGAGTCCATTCTATTAGCAATATAAGAAGCATAATCAAATTGTCTCGCATTATGACACTGAATATCAGAAGCTATGACCATTAGAGGAATAGTCATGAACTCAGGGACCTCTAAACCCAGGACTTGGCCTACAGAGAAATAGGTATATTGTATATATGGTTCAAATATGGCTACATGAAAGGGAGGGCCATCATTTTTAGTTAAGGGCATCACTTCTCCTTCAACCCTGGGCCTATGAATGGGCAACCTCCATCCATTGTAAGTTGTGTCCATTCTCCAATGCTCTTTATCCAGATCTTCATAAATGATAGGGACAATGCATAAATCATCTAAATCAAAAACCTCACAAATAGCATTTTTTGACAAATGCACAATTGGTTCTCCCTGTGGGTTGCAGATGGCTTTCAGGTTTGAATTATAATGTCTGGCAAGCAATTGAAGGAGTTCCACATTCAAGAATACATTAGGTACAACCATTTTTCCTAAATTCATGTGCCATGGGTTTGACACAGGAGCATTCCTAAACCTTCTATTATAGTGGAATCTAAAAAGTTCATATCCCCGAATTGGGGTCCAGATATCTCCCAGGCGTTTGTGTTTATCTTCTAATTTCTCCACTTCTGCCCTGAGTTGGGCAGACCTTCTGGCCTTGGGAGTTGACCCAGGCAATTGGTCAATTAGATCTTGATTGAGTTTTCTTTCTCACTTTCTCCTCAGGGGTTTGTTCAGTTTTTTGTTTCTTAGGCTTACTGGTTTCCCCTTGTAACTTTCTTCCTTTTCCCTTTCCTAGAGTTTCCATTTTAAAACTTTGGCAGAGAATTTAAATACAGGCTATACAGTGGTTTGTGTATATGTACCTGTCGTTCGGTGGCTGGAATTGGAATCCTCTGCTTTTGTCTTAAGAGTTCCTTTGTATTCTCTTCTCAGACAGTTTTTTGCAACTATAATGATCATAGAAATTTTGTAGCCGTTTGTATTTAATTATCTGATCAATTCAATGTTCATCGCCATGAAGTGTCACATCGCCATAACTCTTCTTATCGGCGTGAATTTTAAAATGTCTAGGTGACCTTAATGCTTTTATGGTACGAACAGTCAATCGGCGTGACCCCTCAATTGTATTCCCGACGCTATGTAATGTCATATCTTCAAGTGGGCACGACCATCGGCATGACTTCCTTCATCGCCATGTGATTTAGATTTCCTTCCCAAGTAATGAGTCTTACCGATATAATTTGTTTATCGGGGTGATTAATACTATCAGGATAACATAATTACGTTTCCCCAACTTTGTTGTCCCACCGATAGTCATGTTACTTTGGATCAGAATGACTGCTTTAATGTCTTGCCGCAAGAGTATACCCATCGGAATGAAACATACTATCGGGATAGCTTTCAAAAGATAACCCGATCCGAATCATCTCACTGATGGCTCTTTCATATTCTTTATCGAACAGAGTACGTTAAAGTATCACTGATACCTTTTGATCACCATGACTTGTGAATCGGCGAGACCTAATTCCCTTGTCCCGATATGTTGAGTCATCCCGACAGATACTTGTATCGCTGTGAGTCTTGCCGAAAGCTCTCTTATCGCCAAGACATTGAGTATCAGAAACTTCTTTGTGTCTTATCCTGATAGTTTACTTCTTGCCGATGGCTATTTGCTTCGTTACCCCCACAGGATGTTCGGTGAGACTCTTGCCGAAATACTTCATCGGTATGATATATACCGTCGGGGCAATTTTTAAAAGGTCATCCGATAGTTGTCTGTCATACCGATCGGTATGACCACTTGCTTCTCTTGCCGATGTAAGGTCATCGGTATTACTTATTCCATCGGTGACTTCCATAGATCTCCTTTCGATCTGCCTTCTCACGCCGATGGTTATTTTGAAATGATTCCTTATGTATCGGTCTAAACAAAACAACATCTTGCCGATGGATTGACTTTGAAGAAATTTGGCACTACTCATCTATAGACACCTTGTGAGATACATTAAATTTTTATTATGGTCTTTTGGGGTTTTTTTTAGGATTTGTTCAAATATAATGGAGTGAAAAGATAGTAAAATTTTCAAAATTTTTACTATCCTAACACATCCATCTATGCTAGGCGCTCAATTGGAGGATCCCTAGAAACATGTATAGGCACCTTGAGGTTCTTAGATGCTTAATTTCGATGATCTTTGTGCTAGGTTCTTAGTAAGGAAAACTGGAGTGAAATGGGCGCCTAGGCTCCCAAGCTTCCATACTTAGTCAAATTTTAGGGTTCTGACCTTGTTCCTGCAAAACAAACAGATAGAGTTAGTCCGAAACCAATTCATTCCCTCATCATTTGGAATTAGCCTTCGGGAATGAGGAATAGGCTAATCCATTATACACTTGATGATCAAGCTAGGAACGGGGACATGACACATGGTACTAGGCTAATCATTTTGGGTTTTGCATGAGCCTCGGACAAGGTAATAGGCATAGGGTTTTTATCTTGCATAATGATTTTTTCAAACCAAGGGTCCATGATGGAAATGATTAAGGATGATAGAATGTTTGGATTTTGGACTTTGAGATGTTTATGGTTGTAAATGTTTATTGTTTAGACTCAAATTTTGTTAAATGGTTGTTTGAAAGAGGACACATCAAACACAACAATAAGATTGGTTTGAGTATGGATGCAAATGATGTTTACTAGTTTACTAATGTGATGAAGTTTACTAATGTGATGATGATTTTGCATGTTTTCAATGGTTGGGATCTACAAGTTATGCATTTTTTTGGGATGCACACCTCATTGATTGTAGTGGGATGACTTGAATGCATATTGCCTATATCCACGGGATGCCTTTGTTATTTTTCCTTGTCTATGCTCATTTGCGCATTGGTATGTTGCATTGGGATGAGAGGATGGATGTTGCTTTGATAGTGATGTGTATTCGTCACCTAGTGATGGATGATCTTATATAGTGGTTGGGTGTAATGGTTATCTTCATGTGGTTGTAGATGTTGATCCTTGGTTTAGAGGTGTTTGGTAGTGTGTCTTGGTGGACTCTTGATTCTAGATTAGAGTATTAGCATGATACAAGTTCTCTTGAGACTAGGATGTCTGTATTGGTGCATGTGATCTTCTAGGAGGAGATGTTAGATCATGATGTCATGTTTGGATACCTAATTTTGCAGTGGGAGTTTTGACAGTGGTCTTGTTGGTTCTCTTGGTATTGAGTACATTGGTCATGTGCTTGGGAGCTTCATGATAATGTGGTGTTGCATTTGGAACTTAACATGGATTGATTGGTTGTAGGTTCTCATACATACTTCGAGACTTGGGTGAGGCTAGAGTTCTCTTGGGATTAGAGACAATTGTTGAGATGGTTACCCTTTAGAGGTTTTAGCAGGAAGACCAATGAGACTTTCACTTGGATATGGGCATGAGTTAATTATGGACCTAGAGAAGATTCTTATTGGAGAGAGTCATTGTGGCTTGGTGTATCTTCGACGAGCATTCTCATTCCCCACTCTTGGTCTACTCGGCAAACTATCATCTAAGAGGTATTTCCCATCCTTTAGATGAATTTTTTTATTGCTTTATCTTCTCATGGTTATGGATCTTGAGCTATGGTTATTGGTTCTAGAGGGTTCATTCGAGGGGTGTCTCTAAACATGCTTTTTCTCAGGTGCTAAACTGGAGTTGTCTAGATGCACAAGTGCACCTCCCTCAATGAAGTTCCTTTTGTTAACGTAGTTCATCCTAGTGACTCAAGGGGTTGTTATATTCTTTAGGCGCAATCTTTCATAGACTAAAACATTCACTCCATGTTAAGGCGCTCAAAGGAGGCTCTGGAGATGGAAAATGGCGCCTTAACTCACTTATGTAAATTTTGGACTTTTAGGCAATTGCAAGATGTCTTGGAGGGCTCAATTCTTCAAGGTGCCCATTTTGTTCACCACTTGTAGCATCACTTGTTCAAGGCGCATGTGTGATTTGGTCAAAAATAGGTGCCTAGAGTGAATAGGCTTTCATCCTGACTTAATACATTGTCTCCTTCTGACGATTTTTAGGGCAGCAGAAAACCTTTCACCACGGGCAAATGCCTCAGAGCTATAAAAAATTGAGAGAGGTTATTGTAGAGGCACTCTACGTGATTGCAGTGCCTCAGACGGAATATTTCTAAGTGACACAGTTTTTGAGTAACATCTTGTCAAAGATTGCTGCCTTTTTGCACTTTGGACTCTTCAGGGATATCATCAGTACAATGTAGCTCCGACTGTTTTGACATGTTTGGGTGAAAAAAAGGACCATGCCTAGCATAAATGTACCCATTCGGACGCGTTGGAATAGTTAGTTTGGTCGCATCAGGAGCATGATGAAAGTTACACCCCTTTGCAACTTTACACTGCCTCCTTCTGACGATTTTTGGGGCAACAGAAAACCTTTCACCACAGGCAAATGCCTCAGAGCTATAAAAAATCAAGAGAGGTTATTGTAAAGGCACTCTACATGATCACATTGCCTTAGATGGAATGTTTCTAAGTGACATGATTTTTGAGTAACATCTCGTCAAAGATTGCTGCCTTTTTGCACTTTGGACTCTTCAGGGTTATCGTCGGTACAATGTAGCTCCGACTGTTTCGACATGTTTGGGTGAAAAATAGGACCATGCCTAGCATAAATGTACCCATTCAGATGCGTTGGAACAATCAGTTTGGTCGCATCAGGAGCAGGAGGAAAGCTACACCCCTTTGCAACTTTACACTGCCTCCTTCTGACGATTTTTGGGGCAGCAGAAAACCTTTCACCACGGGCAAATGCCTCAGAGCTATAAAAAATTGAGAAAGGTTATTGTAGAGGCACTCTACGTGATCGTGTTTCCTCAGACAGAATGTTTCTAAGTGACATGGTTTTTGAGTAACATCTCGTCAAAGATTGCTGCCTTTTTGCACTTTGGACTCTTCAGGGATATCGTCGGTACAATGTAGCTCTGACTGTTTTGACATGTTTGGGTGAAAAATAGGACCATCCCTAGAGTAAATGTACCCATTTAGACACGTTGGAACAGTCAGTTTGGTCGCATCAGAAGCAGGACGAAAGTTACACCCCTTTGCAACTTTACACTGCCTCCTGACGATTTTTGGGGCAACAGAAAACCTTTCACCACAGGCAAATGCCTCAAAGCTATAAAAAACTGAGAGAGGTTATTGTAGAGGCACTCTACATGATCACATTGCCTTAGACAGAATGTTTCTAAGTGACACGGTTTTCAAGTAACATCTCGTCAAAGATTGCTACCTTTTTGCACTTTGGACTCTTCAGGGATATCATGGGTACAATGTAGCTCGGACTGTTTCGACATGTTTGGGTGAAAAATAGGACCATGCCTAGCGTAAATGTACCCATTTGGACATGTTGGAATAGTCAGTTTGGTCGTATCAGGAGCAGGACAAAAGTTACAGCCCTTTGCAACTTTACACTGCCTCCTTCTGACGATTTTTGGGGCAGCAGAAAACCTTTCACCATGGGCAAATGCCTCAGAGCTATAAAAAATTGAGAGAGGTTATTGTAGAGGCACTCTACGTGCTTTAGACGGAATGTTTCTAAGTGACACAGTTTTCAAGTAACATCTCGTCAAAGATTGCTGCCTTTTTGCACTTTGGACTCTTCAGGGATATCATCGGTACAATGTAGCTCCGACTGTTTTGACATGTTTGGGTGAAAAAAAAGACCATGCCTAGCATAAATGTACCCATTTGGATGCGTTGGAATAGTCAGTTTGGTCGCATCAGGAGCAGGACACCAAAAATACAAAAGTTGCTTTATGCAACTTGACAACATTGACACTTTTTTGCAACATGACTCAAAGACTCAAACTGACCCCAAATGACTCAAAGTGACTTAAAATCACCTTGATTTGGTGTCCAATGTACATTATAGAGGTCGAGGTGCTCCTTATTATTCAAACATCTTAGATGAGCACATAGGAAAGGAAAAAGCTCTAAGTTTCATCATCATGAGCACCTAATATCAAGAGACTTTAATGGCTCAAACCTTAGCATGGAGTCCTAAGGTGCATTTCATGTCTCCTTTCATCCAGTTTGGTGCCCTTATGTAGATTTTTCAACTTGATTTGGTGCCCTATATGTGAAGGAAGATCTAAAGGCATGAAAGTGGATGTCATATTGCAAGAGTTTGGATCATCAAAATTGAAAGAAATAAGTCTATTAAGCTTGGGCGCCTTTGGTCTTCTTTTCATTCATTATGAGCGCCTTGGGAGAATGGTATATAGGTCATCATCATGATTGGGCACCCTGGATCCAGAGTGTTGGAGAGATCATCAAATGGTGTCTAGTAGGGTGAGTTATGAGTTTGGTCGCATCAAGAGCAGGACACCAAAAATGCATAACATGATGATGTAAAAATGTGTACATATGTGTAAAAATGCAAGAGGAAATAAAAAAAGATAAACCTTACAAATTAATGTGCATACTTACAACTCAATGTAACATAACTTTACAAAATCAATGTGAATACTTACAAATTAATCCAATGAACCATCTGGGTCTGCTCTACTCTTTATTGTGTCAAGTATTGCTTCATGGTCAGACTCACGCACCTTCCAAAATATTTTGTTCAAAAGTCTATCCTGATACTTTATCAAATGAACATTGGATGCCACGACAAGGTTCGAGTAATGAAGAATCTTCCGATGCATGTCAAAGTCCTGAAATAGCCAAATATTAACACTCTTATGTGGGTACCTTCTAAGCCATGTTGCAGTAATAACCACTGATCTTGTAGGGTATTCAATGTTTTCTCCATCTGTAACAGGGGCCTCCAATTTCTTTTTGGCCTCAACACAACAACATAAGTAATAATCTGTTCCCTCTTCATTATCTTCATCTACAATAACTGCATATATGTGCCCTACATTGATATGTGTAGCAAATTAGATGAAATTAGTCAACATTACAAAAACACTACAAAGTAAGATGACATTACCTGGTTGAACTAGATGAAATTAGATGCATATACGTGCCCTATATTACCTGGTTGAACTAAATCTGATATGTGGTCAAAGTCAACTGACGATTCCATCTGTGTTAGTCCTAGTGCCATCAGGGGTCGATACGTGTCAAGTGGGCTAAGATAACTTAACTGCCATTCGTCAATCCACTCTTTTGACTCGCACTCATCCTAGACTTGAATTGTATAGGAAGAACAAAAGCATGACATCTTTCGTGTATGGATACTCCATGAACCTGCAATTGAGCTTCTGAAAGAGTGCATCTCATTTGATCCTGTCAGTGTACAACAATCCTCATATGGTGCAATGTTAGTATCATCTATCAACCAAAAAAACCTGTGAACTAAAGACTTACCTTCATTACCTGGACCCATGGAAGCATTACAGCACTCAACAATCGATTTTGCATCTATCAACTTTGCATTATCTTTATACTTTAACTCTTCTCGTGCTATGGCTCTTTTGATACATGCTCCTGCACCATCACGCTCCCCCTTTCCATGCCCGGCCTCACAAAAGTTCCACATATGTTGAATACCTGTAAAATTATGCCTCCTACTCAGCCAATAGAAATTCTACGAGTTCTTGAATTGTGATGCACAATTATCCGACCATATGATATGCTGACTGAATGATATGCCCCTTCTAGCCAAATCATTGTAGAACACCTGAAAGCAACCTTGCACGAACTCCGTAGAATGCGTGCGATCATCACTAATATAGAAATTATACTCCCTTATGATCTTTCTGTCATCCTCTGTACTATCATTCGCATGAATGAATGCGATGTGCACAAATATAGAAACCTGTGTGGAGTTGTAATATTGTGATTGCACCTCACGCTGTGGCTGTAGACTGTAGTTCTCTGCAAAGTCGATGACTGAAACAATGCTACCAACCAGAAATGTGTCCTTGCATAACTTGAATTGCAAGTCCAACCATCAAGCTCTATGGGCATGTCTTGCATACTCATACACTATGCTATCATGAAATATAGGCATAAACTGATACACTGGAATCTTTTCAATAACTTATTGACACCTCTTTGCTTCTTTACCATCTTTTGTATTGTATGCCACTGTTTTATACTTGCCAAACTCTACTAGTTCGTTTCCAACCGCATGTGTTATTTCCATATGTTCACATATTGGCAAATGTTGCAAGCCACCGCAATGATGACATGAGCCATCCAAGCATAATTTCTTGTAGAATATTTGACCTTCCTCTCTTTCACATCAAATTCTTGATATGAAGTCTCTTGAAGATGTTGGTGGGGCACATATGGCACAACCCTGCAAATCATTGTTAGTATGCATATCTAAACATATAGACCTATAAGCATCAAAATGGTTAGAAAATTCAATATGTAATCTACAACAACAAGTAGTGCGTGTGTGATTTATCTTAACATAGAAAGGTTTTAGCAATTCAAAATATCTTTGACAAATTTTAATTTGAGGATACTTTAGAAATTTACCATAAAACTGTGTTTGAGTCTCATCCAAAAAATGCTTTGGATGTGGCTTGTAGTTCTGAGTACCAATTCTCCTTCTTACCACATCCCTTTGATTCAGAGATACCCTTGTGTAATTCTTCCAAAAGTCTTCAATTAGTGATCTCAATGCTTCAACAATTGGTTTATCTTTTCGTGGTAGTCTCCTCAAGAACGCCCATAATTCATTGGCATTAGTGTCCTCAAATCTTTGGCGTCTTCTAACGGATCTTGATAAAGTTTTCCTATTAATTCTCAATTCTTGACTTGTCTTTCTAATGAGACGAGCTTTCCTTGTTTGACTACTTACTATAGTCGATGTAATCACACGTCGTGTTGCATTATTATCTTTTGTGTGTGAGGTGTTACCCACACTCTCATATGCACTCATTAGATTCTTGACAATAGATTTTTCACTTGAAGCCTCTAATGTTCTCAACCCAAGAATCTTCATGATAGACCTATACTTTATACTTTGCATCATTTCAACGAATAGTTGACATCTTGCAGTCTCATTTAACTTTTCAAAGAATAATCTCCAAATCTTATTAGCATATCTTCTACAAGTGCGTTTTGGAATCTTACCTTCCATTGGCTGCAAAATATTCTCATCAATATAAATCAAATACTTTGGCTTTCTATGCAAAATTCTAGGTGGTGTCAAGTTAGGTAAATTCATCTCAACATTAGGAATTTCATCAATATTGAAATGAGATGGGTTAGATGGCATACCTTCGATCGAAGATGGAATAGATGACATACCTTGAGGTTGAGGTGGGAATGATGGCGTACCTCCTTCACCACATGTGAGTGATGATGTACTCTCAACTTGAGATGTGGTAGATGGTGTCCCTACATGTTGACTTGTGGTAAAGGACGTGTCTCCAACTATGGTATTCAAATCTCTCATACCACGAAGTTTTTGCATTTGTTCTCTTTGTGCCGCCAATACCATATCTCTTTGTGATGGTTGTGGTTCCTCTTCAATTGGTATGTCTTCATTTATCGTGTCCAATTTCCTCTTCTCACGAAGTTCCCTCATAGCCATTGCTTTCTTTGCATTCTTTGCTTCTATCTCTTCCTGTGTTGGTTTAATTCTTGATCATTTCCTCGGCATGACGGAGAATTTGTCTGTAGCATGATAAAGAGACCAATATTAGTTCCTAAGAAATGAATACAAGATAATAGTGGGATTGTATTTTTTTTATGTTGTAAGGATTTATTCTTGTATAGTTTGACATCATGGTATGAACTAAGGTTTGTTTATTACACATAATTATTAAAGAGCCCAAGTGTAGAAAATATACATGGCATCATGTGAGATTGTAGGTTGCTTTCTTGATTGGGGATGTGTCTATTTTAAACATGTATGATAAAGCATGATAAAGTAATTCAATCCGAAATAAGGAAAATGTAAAGAACATGCATGTAAAGACTTAACATACCTAAAAAATGAATATTAGAATGGAGAGAGTACCCAATTATGTAGTGTTTTTATCTTCTTGCATCAAACTCCTCAACAATTTGAGTTTTTCACCACTTGCTTCCTTTTCAATGTTAAATTCCTAAAATTGAATCACAATTAACATTGCAACACTACAAAAATTGAAACTTGAATAGATATATATCAAACTTGGTGTGAAAACTATGTTATTTCCTCCTTCTCAAGTTGGCAAAGCAGAAAAGGTGGTGGAAAGATCATGCAAAGGTGGTACAATGTGTCAAATGTGCATATGAACTTCCCAATAGCATGAAAGCACTTCTTTTCTGTCGGAGCACGTGCAGAATCAGTAAGAAAATAGAGCATGTGGGCCTAGATCACGGGGGTAACCACTTTTTTACTGTTTCAATAGAAATAAAAAACGTGAGCGCGTTATAACACGCTCGCGCTATAACGCGCTCGCATTTTGTCCTGCTATAGATTCATTACATCCTTTGCATTGATCACATCTTTTTCCTGCAAGGTCTTACCAGATGCTCCACCATATGATAGGCATAACAATGAATGGGCAAGCCCTCATAATCAAGTTCTTCATAGAAAATGCCCTCAACCCTCAACGTCAAACTCTAATCCCTAAACCCTCAACTCTGATCCCTCAACCCTCAACCCTCAATGTCAAATCCTAATCCCTCAACCTCAACCCTATCCCTAAACCCTCAACCCTCAACGTCAAATCCTAATCCCTAAACCCTATCCCTAAACCCTCAACCCTCAATGTCAAATCCTAATCCCTCAACCCTCAACGTCAAATCCTAATCCCTCAACCCTAATCCGTCATCCCTCAACTCTAATCCCTCATCCCTAAACCCTAAATGCTATCGCTAATCCTACACCCTCAATAGACTCGATACTATACCTTAAACTCTAATCCCTTATCCCTAAACCCTCCAACCCTATCCCTAATACTTACAACCCTCAACCCTAATCCCTCAACCCTTAACTCTGATCCATCAACCCTCAACACTATACCTTAAACCCTAATCCCTTCAACCTCAACCCTATCCCTAAACCCTTGACCCTCGAACCTCAACCCTCAACCCTCGACGTCAAACCCTAATCCCTCAACCCTTAACTCTGATCCCTCATCTCTCAACCCTAACCCTAAACCCTAAACTCTAAAACCTCAACCCTCAACATCAAATCCTAATCCCTCAACCCTTCACCCTAATGCCTCAACCCTAAACCCTATCCCTGAACCCTCAACACTATAACTTAAACCCTAATCCCTCAGCCCTCAACCCTAAACCTTATCCCTAAACCCTAATCCCTCAACCCTAATCCATCATCCCTCAACTCTAATCCCTCATCCCTAAACCCTAAATGCTATCCCTATTCCTACACCCTCAACAGAATCGATACTATACCTTAAACCCTAATCCCTTATCCCTAAACCCTCCAACCCTATCCCTAATCCTTATACCCTCCACACTCTACTTTAACCCTAATTCCTTGACCCTCGACCCTATCCCTAAACCCTTGACCCTCGAACCTCAACCCTCAACCCTCAAAGTCAAACCCTAATCCCTCAACCCTTAACTTTGATCCCTTGACCCTCAACACTATACCTTAAACCGTAATCCCTATCCCTCAACCCTTAACCCTTAAAACTTAAACCCTATCCCTAAACCCTCAACACTTGACACTATATCTTAAGCCTTAAACCCTCATCCCTAAAGCCTCAACCCTTAATCCTTAAACCTTCAACCCTAAACCCTATCCCTAATCCCTCTACCCTTGACATTCTAATGCTAACCTTGACATTAAATGCTAATCCGTCAACCCTAAACCCTAATCCCAAACCCTCAACCCTCAACCCTCAACACTATACCTTAAACCCTAATCCCTCAACCCTCAACCCTCAACCTTATCCCTAAACCCTAATCCCTCAACCCTCAACCCTAATCCATCATCCCTCAACTCTAATGCCTCATCCCTAAACCCTAAATGCTATCCCTATTCCTAAACCCTCAACAGACTCGATACTATACCTTAAACTCTAATCCCTTATCCCTAAACCCTCCAACCCTATCCCTAATCCTTATACTTTCCACACTCTACTTTAACCCTAATTTCTCGACCCTCAACCCTATCCCTAATCCCTTGACCCTCGAACCTCAACCCTCAACCCTCAACA
The DNA here is from genome assembly GCA_027924645.1 of Cunninghamia lanceolata. NCBI lineage: Eukaryota > Viridiplantae > Streptophyta > Pinopsida > Cupressales > Cupressaceae > Cunninghamia > Cunninghamia lanceolata. The sequence continues at coordinate 1,190,846 of BSBN01000064.1, forward strand.
TCAAACCCTAATCCCTCAACCCTTAACTCTAATCCCTCAACCTTCAACTCTAACCCTAAACCCTAAACCCTCAACGTCAAATTCTAATCCCTCAACCCTTCACTCTAATCCCTCAACCCTAAACCCTCAACACTATACCTTAAACCCTAATCCCTCAACCTTAACCCTAAACCTTGTCCCTAAACCCTAATCCCTCAACCCTCAACCCTAATCTGTCATCCATCATCCCTCAACTCTAATCCCTCATTCCTAAACCCTAAATGCTATCCCTATTCGTAGACCCTCAACAGGCTCGATACTATACCTTAAACCCTAATCCCTCTACCCTCGACACTCTTATTTAACCCTAATCCCTTGACCATTAACCCTATCCCTCAACCTCAACCCTTAAGCCTCAACCCTCAACTCTCAACATTAAACCCTAATTCATCAACCCTAAACCCTAATCCCTCAAACCTAAACCCTATCCCTAAACCATCAACCCTCAACACTATACCTTAAACCCTAATCCCTCAACCCTCAACCCTAAACCTTATCCCTAAACCCTAATCCCTCAACCCTCAACCCTAATCCCTCATCCCTCAACTCTAATGCCTCATCCCTAAACCCTAAATGCTATCCCTATTCCTAAACCCTCAATAGACTTGATACTATACCTTAAACTCTAATCCCTTATCCTTAAACCCTCCAACCCTATCCCTAATCCTTATACCCTCCACACTCTACTTTAACCCTAATTCCTCGACCCTCAACCCTATCCCTAAACCCTTGACCCTCAAACCTCAACCCTCAACCCTCAACATCAAACCCTAATCCCTCAACCCTTAACTCTGATCCCTCGACCTTCAACCCTAACCCTAAACCCTAAACCCTCAATGTCAAATTCTAATCCCTCAACCCTTCACTCTAATCCCTCAACCCTAAACCCTATCCCTAAACCTTGAACACTATACATTAAACCCTAATCCCTCAACCCTAACCCTAAACCTTGTCCCTAAACCCTAATCCCTCAACCCTTAACCCTAATCTGTCATCCGTCATCCCTTAACTCTAATCCCTCATTCCTAAACCCTAAACGCTATCCCTATTCCTAGACCCTCAACAGGCTCAATACTATACCTTAAACCCTAATCCCTCTACCCTCGACACTCTTATTTAACCCTAATCCCTTGACCATTAACCCTATCCCTCAACCTCAACCCTTAAACCTCAACCCTCAACCCTCAACATTAAACCCTAATTCATCAACCCTAAACCCTAATCCCTCAAACCTAAACCCTATCCCTAAACCATCAACCCTCAACACTATACCTTAAACCCTAATCCCTCAACCCTCAACCCTAAACCTTATCCCTAAACCCTAATCCCTCAACCCTCAACCCTAATCCCTCATCCCTCAAATCTAATCCCTCATCCCTAAACCCTAAATGCTATCTCTATTCCTAAACCCTCAACAGACTCGATACTATACCTTAAACTCTAATCCCTTATCCCTAAACCCTCCAACCCTATCCCTAATCCTTATACCCTCCACACTCTACTTTAACCCTAATTCCTCGACCCTCAACCCTATCCCTAAACCCTTGACCCTCAAACCTCAACCCTCAATCCTCAAAATCAAACCCTAATCCCTCAACCCTTAACTTTGATCCCTCGACCTTCAACCCTAACCCTAAACCCTAAACCCTCAACATCAAATTCTAATCCCTCAACCATTCACTCTAATCCCTCAACCCTAAACCCTATCCCTAAACCCTCAACACTATACCTTAAACCCTAATCCCTCAACCCTAACCCTAAACCTTGTCCCTAAACCCTAATCCCTCAACCCTCAACCCTAATCTGTCATCCATCATCCCTCAACTCTAATCCCTCATTCCTAAACCCTAAACGCTATCCCTATTCTAGACCCTCAACAGGCTCGATACTATACCTTAAACCCTAATCCCTCTACCCTCGATACTCTTATTTAACCCTAATCCCTTGACCATTAACCCTATCCCTCAACCTCAACCCTCAACCCTCAACTCTCAACATTAAACCCTAATTCATCAACCCTAAACCCTAATCCCTCAAACCTAAACACTATCCCTAAACCATCAACCCTCAACACTATACCTTAAACCCTAATCCCTCGACCCTCAACCCTAAACCTTATCCCTAAACCCTAATCCCTCAACCCTCAACCCTAATCCCTCATCCCTCAACTCTAATCCCTCATCCCTAAACCCTAAATGCGATCCCTATTCCTAAACCCTCAACAAACTCGATACTATACCTTAAACTCTAATCCCTTATCCCTAAACCCTCCAACCCTATCCCTAATCCTTACACCCTCCACACTCTACTTTAACCCTAATCCCTTCAACTGCAACCCTATCCCTAAACCCTTGACCCTCGAACCTCAACCCTCAACCCTCGATGTCAAACCCTATTCCCTCAACCTTGAACTTTGATCCTGTTGATAACTGAGAGGGGGGGGGGTGAATCAGTTATCCTAATTATTTCCCTTATTGACCTTTCCTCTTAATTGAAGCAGCATAAAATCAAACACAAAACATTAACCATGAAGTAAGAAACACATGACACAGTATTTTTGACGTGGAAACCCTGTTAAGGGAGAAAACCACGGGGTGATTAACCCAAGAATTATTCTCTGTTAGAAGAATAGGAAATTACAAAATGGCACTTGCCAATTAGGGCTCACTGCCTGAGCACACTGCTCACAAGAGGCCCACTGCCTACAAGAAGACACACTGTCTACAAAGTGATGATAATCACAGTCTTGAACTGATTGGAAGCATCTGCATATGCTGGAGTTCAGTTCCGGTTAGGCTCAGTACACTGATCTGCTGCACTTCATCTTTCCTCTGTTCTTTGTTCTGCTATCTTTCACATACCGGATCCTTTTTGCTACCTCTGCTCTTTCTCTGGACTTATTCGCATATCTCTCCACATCCACACACACACTTCACAACTAAATCCATCCTCTATATATATCCGCACAAGTAGTTTCATCACCTTTCTAGTCGGCATCCGGAACAGTCTTAGTTTCTTACAAACTCTCATTCTGTCGGCTGAATCCTTCCTCCCCAAGCAATGCGGATCAAGCATATACTTGTAGATATCATTAATCATGTCGGCCAAACATGATTCATGCCTTCACAACCTCTGTCATCAACAGTAACCCATCCGGAAAGCAGTCTGATACTCTGTCAGTCAGTTCTTCCTCTGTTTTCACTGTCTCTCAGGAATCCGGTACTTAACCATTCATATCTTTTTCCTTGTCCATCACCGGAGGCTAAATCCTTGGAATATACTACTAAAGGTAGTCCTCTTGACTTCCCCAAATCCGCACTGCACCAAGACACTTCCTCTGAGAGGTCCGGACCAATCTGTCGGACCTTGCCACATGCTCTGTTCTTCTTCACCGGACCACAACTTTCTTTATTCTGGCTTCCGGTAGAGACACATCATGACTTGCGGATATGTGGGATGACCTTTGTTGCCATCAATGACAACAACCATGAATCCATATAGTGTCTCTTGCCAACAATCTCCCCCTTTGGCATTGATGGCAACACTTAGTGAAAAATGACTAAGTGTTTACACTATGCTCCCCCTTTGCTGATGCTCTGTCTTTATATACAATTTCCGGAACTCCCCCTTAGTTGGATTCCTCATTTTTCACTGCTCCTCACTCCCCCTTTGACATCAATGGCAAAGGGTAGGGTCCGCATATCAAAATTTTCAAAAATTTCTTATACTTAGCCGCATATTTACATACTCACATATATTGAAGAATGTCTGCAAAGGATGTCTGTAATTGAATCATTTCGGTAGCCCAACTTTGCTTCATTCTGTCCAAAATTGAAATGTGACCACTTAACAAGAATGCAAACGCTTCTGCCCGCTTGAGATCTGTCGGATCTTTTGTTTGGGCGGTGGTCCTAGCATCACTGATGGCCTCATGCATGGTTTCCAACTTAGGGATTATAATCCTTCTAAGTTCTCCCATCCGGTTGGTGATGTTCTTCCTTTCCTTCTCAAGATTCTTTATTTCGTTCAAGACTGCAATAGTCTGACATTCTTGATTTATTATAGAGGAAGAGAGAGGATCAAAACTTTGAGATAAGCTTTGTAGCTTATCCTGTTCCTCTTTTATTTTCTTGTCAAATGCTGCTGTTGCCTTTGACCAGGATATACAAAATTTATAGATATCACCGCCATCCTTAAGAGCATTCTCTAAGCTCCTTATTCCAATGCTTACAATCTTCCTATCCTTAGAGATTAATTCTAATATCTCTGAAAATCTCTTATCCAAAAATTCCTTCCGGACCTTTTTGTAATCCTTTATCATACCGGAGCATTTCCCTGAACAGGTCTTATTTGATCGATCACAGCTTCTTCATAACTCCATGCGGACCTCTGAAAACTTGACTGAAGTATCTCAAGACTCATATTTACAAACCCTTTGATCCGCATCTTGTGCAACATCCGGCACCACTTGTTTGGCTGGGGGAACAAGATTTTCTTTGAGTCTCCCCCTGAGCCAGAGCTCACTTTTAATTTCCGGAAGAAATATCAGCACCAGAGTCTGGTGCGGATCCAACCTCTACATTCTCTGAACTTTTCTTCACCCAAATCTTGCTCATCTGATTCCTAACCTCATCCGCATTCATCTTTTGTTTACCCTTGTCTTGATTCTGATTATACACCGGACCTCTTTTGTCCTGATTCTTGTTTCTGCAGACTTTAGCATTATGACCGGACCTATTGCAGATTTGGCAAATAACATTCCTTTGCATATTTGACTGATATCCTCTTGATCTGCATTGATTAGCCCTATGACCTATTCTATTGCATGTGAAGCATCTACCTTTGAATGATTTGTTTACTTGCATAATTCTACATTCATGGGATTTGTGTCCATACCTTTTGCAGTTGAAGCACTGTCCGGAGAAGGATGAATTATTCTGATTCATTCTCATTCTGCACTGATTAGCTTTGTGACCAAAGTGGTTGCAGCTGTGGCAGTATCCATTGAAGGATGGATATCTTTGAGCATTTGGCTGTCTTATCGGAGGTCTTCTAGGCCTGCTCCTTGGATTTTCTGATCCAAGATTCTTCTGACCGGATCCGGAGCTTTCTCCTTTCTCATATCCCAAGCCATACTTGTCATCTGTCCTCTTTTGACTTTCAAGAAGAACTTCAAGTTGAGCAGAACTTATCTTGAATTTCTCTTTATATTCATTTGCTGTTTGAAGGTCTCTTTTGAGAGAGGCAATTTGATCCTCAAGTTTTCCTTCATTATCTTTGGCATCTTCAAGATCAGATTCAAGGTGTCTGATAATCCTGTCCATCTGGTGGCATTCTTCTGATTTTTCTTTAAGAGATTGTCTTAGATTGTCTTCAGCCTTTCTTTTTTCTTCAATCTCTTGAGTAAACTTTATAGTTCCTGATTCCATTTCATGTCTTAACATAATGACTTCTTTTGATAACTTTTCACATAACTTGGTTTGCTCAGTCAATTCCTCATTTGTATTGCTTTCTTCACTTTGTCTTGCCAACTGTTGAAGCAGCTCCTTTCTCTTTTTCATAGAGAGACTTAATTTGTCTTTTAATTCTCTCATGAATTCATCAGCCTGTTTGAGTCTTTCCTTTAATTCACTGACTTCAGAATTTGACTGTTCAAGATCCTCAAGGGCAGTCTTGAGTTGCTCCCTTAAACCATATGCATCCATTTGAAATCCCAGATCTTCCTCAAGCTGTTAGGCTCTATTAGGAGGAACTTGGCTCTGATACCAATTGTTGATAACTGAGAGGGGGGGGGTGAATCAGTTATCCTAATTATTTCCCTTATTGAACTTTCCTCTTAATTGAAGCAGCATAAAATCAAACACAAAACATTAACCATGAAGTAAGAAACACATGACACAGTATTTTTGACGTGGAAACCCTGTTAAGGGAGAAAACCACGGGGTGATTAACCCAAGAATTATTCTCTGTTAGAAGAATAGGAAATTACAAAATGGCACTTGCCAATTAGGGCTCACTGCCCGAGCACACTGCTCACAAGAGGCCCACTGCCTACAAGAAGACACACTGTCTACAAAGTGATGATAATCACAGTCTTGAACTGATTGGAAGCATCTGCATATGCTGGAGTTCAGTTCCGGTTAGGCTCAGTACACTGATCTGCTGCACTTCATCTTTCCTCTGTTCTTTGTTCTGCTATCTTTCACATACCGGATCCTTTTTGCTACCTCTGCTCTTTCTCTGGACTTATTCGCATATCTCTCCACATCCACACACACACTTCACAACTAAATCCATCCTCTATATATATCCGCACAAGTAGTTTCATCACCTTTCTAGTCGGCATCCGGAACAGTCTTAGTTTCTTACAAACTCTCATTCTGTCGGCTGAATCCTTCCTCCCCAAGCAATGCGGATCAAGCATATACTTGTAGATATCATTAATCATGTCGGCCAAACATGATTCATGCCTTCACAACCTCTGTCATCAACAGTAACCCATCCGGAAAGCAGTCTGATACTCTGTCAGTCAGTTCTTCCTCTGTTTTCACTGTCTCTCAGGAATCCGGTACTTAACCATTCATATCTTTTTCCTTGTCCATCACCGGAGGCTAAATCCTTGGAATATACTACTAAAGGTAGTCCTCTTGACTTCCCCAAATCCGTACTGCACCAAGACACTTCCTCTGAGAGGTCCGGACCAATCTGTCGGACCTTGCCACATGCTCTGTTCTTCTTCACCGGACCACAACTTTCTTTATTCTGGCTTCCGGTAGAGACACATCATGACTTGTGGATATGTGGGATGACCTTTGTTGCCATCAATGACAACAACCATGAATCCATATAGTGTCTCTTGCCAACAGATCCCTCATCTCTCAACCCTAACCCTAACCCTAAACCCTAAACCCTCAACCCTCAACGTCAAATCCTAATCCCTCAACCCTAAACACTATCCCTAAACCCTCAACACTATAACTTAAACCCTAATCCCTTAGCCCTCAACCCTAAACCTAATCCCTAAACCCTAATCCCTCAACCCTCAACCCTAATCCGTCATCCCTCAAATCTAATCCCTCATCCCTAAACCCTAAATGCTATCCCTATTCCTACACCCTCAATAGAATCGATACTATACCTTAAACCCTAATCCCTTATCCCTAAACCCTCCAACCCTATCCCTAATCCTTATACCCTTCACACTCTACTTTAACCCTAACTCCTCGACCCTCAACCCTATCCCTAAACCCTTGACCCTCGAACCTCAACCCTCAACCCTCAACGTCAAACCCTAATCCCTCAACCCTTAACTCTGATCCCTCAACCCTCAACACTATACCTTAAACCCTAATCCCTATCCCTCAACCCTTAACCCTTAAAACTTAAACCCTATCCCTACACCCTCAACACTTGACACTATATCTTAAGCCTTAAACCCTCATCCCTAAAGCCTCAACCCTTAATCCTTAAACCTTCAACCCTAAACCCTATCCCTAATCCCTCTGCCCTTGACACTCTAACCCTAACCTCGACATTAAATGCTAATCCATCAACCCTAAACCCTAATCCTAAACCCTCAACCCTCAACACTATACCTGAAACCCTAATCCCTCAACCCTCAACCCTAAACCTTATCCCTAAACCCTAATCCCTCAACCCTCAACCCTAATCCATCATCCCTCAACTCTAATCCCTCATCCCTAAACCCTAAATGCTATCCCTATTCCTAAATCCTCAACAGAGTCGATACTATACCTTAAACCCTAATCCCTAATCCCTAAATCCTCCAACCCTATCCCTAATCCTTACACCCTCCACACTCTACTTTAACCCTAATCCCTCGACCTTAAACCATATCCCTAAACCCTTGACCCTTGGACCTCAACCCTCAACCCTCAATGTCAAACCCTAATCCCTCAACACTTAACTCTGATCCCTCGACCCTCAATCCTATCCCTAAACCCTAAACCCTCAACCGTAATCTGTCATCCCTCATCCCTAAACCTTAAACGCTACCCCTATTCCTAGACCCTCAATAGGCTTGATACTATACCTTAAACGCTAATCCCTTATCCCTAAACCCTCCAACTCTATCCCTTATCCCTTAACCCTCATGATTAATAGCCTTGAACGTAAAAAAATTTGAGGGGGACATAATGCAAGCGCGTTATAACACGCTCGCGTTATGTCAAACATGACAAAAACAGACTTGCGGGAAAGAAAAATGCAAGGCAAAACATAACGCGAGCGCGCTATTTCTTGCTTTGGGAATCGCAATCCTTGGGCTTGGGATTTGCTTTGGATTTCCAACCCAAAGGCTTGGAGTGCTTTATGAACAGTCACAGACGTGTTTTTCTATATTCTTCAATATTTCACATAATTTCGTTCATGCTAACCCTCAGATTTGCACGTGTTTCAAGGTCAAACAAATCAAACACATGGGTAATGTTAGGCTTTCTCTTAGCTATTTAATGATGTGATTTTTTTCACATTTTAACAATGTTAAGCTTTTCATCTTTAATTTCTTTTGTTTGTGTGTTTTTAGGCAAAAACCACTGTTTGGTCTTTTTTTCATTGTAAAATAACTATTCATTCAAATTTCAAAAAAATTACATATTTAGAAACTAGACTCCATTCCACAAATATTAAAAAAATAAAAAAATGATTTTCAATTAGTTTTTAAAATTTATAGGGGTAGCACGGCCAAAATTCTATTTTTTAGGATGTGTCCACTTTAAAAATTAGTAAAAAATCAGATATTCACCAAAAAATTATCAGAAAAATCGGGCATAAACTACATGCTATTAGCTAATTTCTCACTGAAGCGATTTTAAAAATACCAAAAAAAATTTGACCTTTTGAGGGAGCCACAAAACATGCTATGTTATGTTTTTTTGACAGAAACAACACCAATTTCTATGGCTCCCTCTTTTGAACCCCTTAATCTATGCCATTTTCAAAACAAAATAGTAGTTTAGAAAGTAGACTCGGAGCACTACGAACATTGTTTTGGTTGCATCTCCAAATTTTGAGTGTAACTATGCTCAATTTCTCATCCAAGGCCAGTATTTCCTGATTTCAGAAAAAAAGTGGCCACTTAAGACCCCTTTTTGGCCCCCCATCTACCTGCACTTACCTTTCGGTAAGTGCAAGAACAATGGGGGGCCAAAAAGTGGCCAAATTAATTTAAAAAAAAATTAGGTCAAAACACGAGCACGTTATAACGTGCTCGCGTTATGGCTTGGTAATGATGAGCCTTAGGTTCATCAAAACCAAGCCATAATGCGAGCGCATTATAACAAGAGCGCGTTATAACTTGCTCGCGTTATTCTTTTCTTTGTATTTTTCCTTTTCCACAAAAGTTTGTGCTATTTTTCACGTTTTAAATAACGCGAGCGCATTATGTTCAACTTAAATTTTTTTATGTTTAAGGCTATTAATCATGTATGTATGTATGCCTATATGTATGTATGTATGTATGTATGTATCTATGTATGCCTATATGTATGTATGTATCTATGTATGCCTATATGCATGTATGTATAGTGTCAAGGGTACAAGAGGGTAGAGATGGGAGTGAGCTAGATAGGGGAGGAGAGGGGTGGATAAGGATTGAGTGATTAAGGTTTAAGGTTAAGGGTTGACCATTTAGGGATAGGATTTAGAGTTAGGGATAAGGGATTAGAGTTTAGGACCTTGAGGGATTAGGGTTTAGGGTTGAGGCTTTAGGGATAGCGTTTAGGGTTAAGGGTCAAGGGATTACGGTTAAGGTAGAGTGTTGAGGGTAGAGGGATTAGGGATAGGGTTTAGGGTTGAAAGTTTAGGGTTGAGGGATTAGGGTTTAAGGTATAGTTTAGTAGTTCTTGTGGATAGAGCCAGTAAACAATGGGAGATTATTTGCCTATTTCATAACAATATACCTCCCCCTTAAACCGTAAACCCTAATCCCTCAACCCTCAACCCTAATCCATCATCCCTCAACTCTAATCCCTCATCCCTAAACCCTAAATGCTATACGTATTCCTAAACCCTCAACAGACTCGATACTATACCTTAAACCCTAATCCCTTATCCCTAAACCCTCCAACCCTATCCCTAATCCTTACACCCTCCACACTCTACTTTAACCCTAATCCCTTGAACCTCAACCCTATCCCTTAACCCTTGACCCTCAAACCTCAACCCTCAACCCTCGACATCAAACCCTAATCCCTCAACCCTTAACTCTGATCCCTCAACACTCAACCCTAACCCTAAACCCTAAACACTAAACCCTCAACCCTCAACGTCAAATCCTAATCCCTCAACCCTTCACTCTAATCCCTTAACCCTAAACCCTATCCCTAAACCCTCAACACTATACCTTAAACCCTAATCCCTCAACCCTAACCCTAAACCTTGTCCCTAAACCCTAATCCCTCAACCCTCAACCCTAATCCGTCATTCATCATCCCTCAACTCTAATCCCTCATCCCTAAACTCTAAATGCTATCCCTATTCCTAGACCCTCAACAAGCTTGATACTATACCTTAAACCCTAATCCCTCTACCCTTGACACTCTTATTTAACCCTAATCCCTTGACCATTAACCCTATTGCTCAACCTCAACCCTCAACCCTCAACCCTCAACCCTCAACTCTCAACATTAAACCCTAATTCATCAACCCTAAACCCTAATCCCTCAAACCTAAACCCTATCCCTAAACCATCAACCCTCAACACTATACCTTAAACCCTAATCCCTATCCCTCAACCCTTAACCCTTAAAATTTAAACCCTATCCCTACACCCTCAACACTTGACACTATATCTTAAGCCTTAAACCCTCATCCCTAAAGCCTCAACCCTTAATCCTTAAACCTTCAACCCTAAACCCTATCCCTAATCCCTCTACCCTCGACACTCTAACCCTAACCTCGACATTAAATGCTAATCCGTCAACCCTAAACCCTAATCCTAAACCCTCAACCCTCAACACTATACCTTAAACCCTAATCCTTCAACCCTCAACCCTAAACCTTATCCCTAAACCCTAATCCCTCAACCCTCAACCCTAATCCATCATCCCTCAACTCTAATCCCTCATCCCTAAACCCTAAATGCTATCCCTATTCCTAAACCCTCAATAGAGTCGATACTATACCTTAAACCCTAATCCCTTATCCCTAAACCCTCCAACCCTATCCCTAATCCTTACACCCTCCACACTCTACTTTAACTCTAATCCCTTGAACCTCAACCCTATCCCTAAACCCTTGACCCTCGAACCTCAACCCTCAACCCTTGACGTCAAACCCTAATCCCTCAACCCTTAACTCTGATCCCTCAACTCTCAACCCTAACCCTAAACCCTAAACCCTAAACTGTCAACCCTCAACATCAAATCCTAATCCCTCAACCCTTCACTCTAATCCCTCAACCCTAAACCCTATCCCTAAACCCTCAACACTATACCTTAAACCCTAATCCCTTAACCCGAACCCTAAACCTTGTCCCTAAACCGTAATACCTCAACCCTCAACCCTAATCCGTCATTTGTCATTTCTCAACTCTAATCCCTCATCCCTAAACCCTAAACGCTATCCCTATTCCTAGACCCTCAACAGGCTCGATACTATACCTTAAACCCTAATCCCTCTACCCTCGACACTCTTATTTAACCCTAATCCCTTAACCATTAACCCTATCCCTCAACCTCAACCCTCCACCGCCAACTGTCAACCCTCAACCCTCAACTCTAAACATTAAACCCTAATTCATCAACTGTAAACCCTAATCCCTCAAACCTAAACCCTATCCCTAAACCATCAACCCTCAACACTATACCTTAAACCCTAATCCCTATCCCTTAACCCTTAAAACTTAAACCCTATCCCTATACCCTCAACACTTGACACTATATCTTAATCCTTAAACCCTCATCCCTAAAGCCTCAACCCTCAATTATTAAACCTTCAACCCTAAACCCTATCCCTAATCCCTCTACCCTCGACACTCTAACCCTAACCTTGACATTAAACACTAATCCATCAACCCTCAACCCTCAACACTATACCTTAAACCCTAATCCATCAACCCTCAACCCTAAACACTATTAATAAACCCTCAACCCTTGACACTATACCTTAAACTCTAATCCCTCAACCCTTAACCCTAATACCTCAACCCTCAACCCTAATCCCTCATCCCTAAACCCTAAACTCTATCCCTATTCCTAAACCCTCAACCCTGGACACTATACCTTAAACCCTAATCCCTTATCCCTAAACCCTAAACACTATCCCTCAACCCTTAACCATTAAAAATTAAACCCTAAAACCTATACATAAACCCTCGACGCTCAACACTATATTTTAAACCCCAATCCCTTAACCCTCAGCCCTAAAGCCTCAACCCTCAATCGTTAAACCTTCAACCCTAAACCCTATCCCTAATCCCTCTACCCTCAACACTCTACTTTAACCCTAATCCCTTGACCATCAACCCTATCCCTAAACCCTAAACCCTCAACCCTCAACCCTCAACTCTCAACATTAAACCCTAATCTGTCAACCCTAAACCCTAATCCGTCAACCCTAAACCCTATCCCTAAACCCTCAACCCTCAACACTAAACCTTAAACCATAATCCCTCAACCCTAAACCCTAATCCCTCAACCCTAAACCCTATCCCTAAACCCTCAACACTATACCTTAAACCCTAATCCCTCAACCCTAACCCTAAACCTTGTCCCTAAACCCTAATCCCTCAACCCTCAACCCTAATCCGTCATCCCTCAACTTTAATCCCTCATCCCTAAACCCTAAATGCTATCCCTATTCCTAGACCCTCAACAGGGTCGATACTATACCTTAAACCCTAATCCCTCTACCCTCGACACTCTTATTTAACCCTAATCCCTTGACCATTAACCCTATCCCTCAACCTCAACCCTCAACTGTCAACCCTCAACCCTCAACTCTAAACATTAAACCCTAATTCATCAACTGTAAACCCTAATCCCTCAAACCTAAACCCTATCCCTAAACCATCAACCCTCAACACTATACCTTAAACCCTAATCCCTATCCCTTAATCCTTAAAACTTAAACCCTATCCCTATACCCTCAACACTTGACACTATATCTTAAGCCTTAAACCCTCATCCCTAAAGCCTCAACCCTCAATTCTTAAACCTTCAACCCTAACCCTATCCCTAATCCCTCTACCCTCGACACTCTAACCCTAACCTTGACATTAAACACTAATCCGTCAACCCTAAACCCTAATCTGTCAACCCTAAACCCTCAACCCTCAACACTAAACCTTAAACCCTAATCCATCAACCCTAAAATCTAATCCATCAACCCTCAACCCTAAACACTATTAATAAACCCTCAATCCTTGACACTATACCTTAAACCCTAATCCCTCAACCCTCAACCCTAATCCCTCAACCCTCAACCCTAATACCTCAACCCTCAACCCTAATCCCTCATCCCTAAACCCTAAACTCTATCCCTATTCCTAAACCCTCAACCCTCGACACTATACCTTAAACCCTAATCCCTTATCCCTAAACCCTAAACACTATCCCTCAACCCTTAACCCTTAAAAATTTAACCCTAACACCTATCCATAAACCCTCAACGCTCAACATTATATTTTAAACCCCAATCCCTTAACCCTCAGCCCTAAAGCCTCAACCCTCAATCGTTAAACCTTCAACCCTAAACTCTATCCCTAATCCCTCTACCCTCAACACTCTACTTTAACCCTAATCCCTTGACCATCAACCCTATCCCTAAACCCTCAACCCTCAACTCTCAACGTTAAACCCTAATCCGTCAACCCTAAACCCTAATCCATCAACCCTAAACCCTATCCCTAAACCCTCAACCCTCAACACTATACCTTAAACCATAATCCCTCAACCCTAAACCCTAAACCCAACAAAACTACTTTGCCTTATGTTACGTTGTTAAACCCATCATTTTTGACACTCTTCTCTTAAAGATATTTGAGTTTCAAGAATATGTCAGAAAAATGGCTATGACCTTTTTTAATGTTAGTAATGTTATATGTCATGTTTTTCTGGCCCATTTGGAGTTCATTATGCTAATAGGTGTAAACACTATGAGAAAAGCTTTGCGTATGGTACATCCACAGTGAGTAATTAACAGTTGAAATCAAAAGGATGATCATTATGAGAAAAGCTTTGCATTGGGGTACATCTATGTTTCTTGCTGTCCACCCCACACTTAGGGGAGGTATATTGTTATGAAACAAGCAAATAATCTCCCATTGTTTACTGGCTCTATCCACAAGAACTACTAAACTATACCTTAAACCCTAATCCCTCAACCCTAAACTTTCAACCCTAAACCCTATCCCTAATCCCTCTACCCTCAACACTCTACCTTAACCCTAATCCCTTGACCCTTAACCCTAAACGCTATCCCTAAAGCCTCAACCCTAGACCCTAATCCCTCAAGGTCCTAAACTCTAATCCTTTATCCCTAAACTCTAAATCCTATCCCTAAATGCTCAACCCTTAACCTTAAACCTTAATCACTCAATCCTTATCCACCCCTCTCCTCCCCTATCTGGCTCACTCCCATCTCTACCCTCCTCTACCATCGACACTATACATACATACATATAGGCATACATAGATACATACATACATATAGGCATACATACATACATACATATAGGCATACATACATACATGATTAATAGCCTTAAAAATAAAAATATTTAAGTTGAACATAATGCGCTCGCGTTATTTAAAACATGAAAAACAACACAAACTTTTGTGGAAAAGGAAAAATGCAAAGAAAAGAATAACGCGAGCGCGTTATAACGCGCTCATGTTATAACGCGCTCGTGTTATGTCTTGCTTTGGGAATCCCAAGCCTTGGGCTTGGGATTTGCTTTGGATTTCCAACCCAAAGGCTTGGAGTGCCTTTTGAACAGTTACAGATGTGTTTTTCCATATTCTTCAAGATTTTAGATAATTTCATTCGTGCTAACCCTCAGATTTGCACGTGTTTCAAGGTCAAACAAATCGAACACCTGGGTAATGTTAGGATTTCTCTCAGCTATCTAACGATGTAATTTTTTTTACATTTTAACAATGTTAAGCCTTTCATCTTTAATTTCTTTTGTTTGTGTGTCCGTTTTTGGGCAAAAACCACTGTTTGGTCTTTTTTTCATTGTAAATTAACTATTCATTGAAATTTCAAAAAAATTACATATTTAGAAACTAGACTCCATTCTACAAATATTAAAAAAAGAAAAAAATAATTTTCAATTAGTTTTCAAAATTTATAGGGGTAGCACGGCCAAAATTCTATTTTTTAGGATGTGTCCACTTTGAAAATTAGTAAAAAATCAAATATTCATCAAACAATTATCAGACAAATCGGGCATAAACTACATGCTATTAGCTAATTTCTCACCGAAGCGATTTTAAGAATACCAAAAAAAAGTTGACCTTTTGAGGGAGCCACAAAACATGCTATGTTATGTTTTTTTGACAGAAACAACACCAATGTCTATGGCTCCCTCTTTTGAACCCCTTAATCTATGCCATTTTAAAAAAAAAATAGTAGTTTAGAAAATAGACTCAGAGCACTACGAACATTGTTTTGGTTGCATCTCCAAATTTTGAGTGTAACTATGCTCAATTTCTCATCCAAGGCCAGTATTTCCTAATTTCAGAAAAAAATTGGCCACTTAAGACCCCTTTTTGGCCCCCCATCTTCTTGCACTTACCCACATAGCTTCAACCAAAAATTTATAAGACATGTTTTTAGCATGTAACATACATCTAGCCACTTCAACAATAGTTATATGCTTCCTTTCCACGACACCATTTTGTTGAGGTGTATAGGGAATGGATAGCTCATGTTTAATACCAAACGACTTCAAATAACCATTAAAAGAATTATTCACATATTCAGTACCATTATCAGTCCCAAGTATTTTAAGTTTGAAACTAGATTACTTTTCAACAAATTTATGAAAATCAACAAAAGCATCAAGAACTTGATCCTTGTTTTTAAGAAAATAGATCCAAGTTCTTCGTGAATAATCATCAATGAAAGTAAGGGCATACCTTGATCCTTGGATGGATTCATTTTCCATGAGTCCCAAATGGTCGCTATGGATGAGGTGCAACTTATGATTTGCCCTCCATGCTTGACCTTTAGGAAAGGGCTCCCTATGCATGTTACCACTCATGCATCCTATGCATACAATTTTAGAAGAAACAATACTAAGCAATCCTTCTACCCTATTAGATTTTTTGCATCAAAGCAATATTGTCAGCATTGATATGACCAAGTCTTTCAGGCCAAACATTAAAATCAATGGTAGATAATAAAGAGTATTTAGAAGTAGCAAATTCATAGAACTTGAACAAATTATCATTATCTAATTTAGTATTAGTAATGACTTTATCATTTTGTTTTGGATGAATCACATAACAAATATCTTTATAAAATTATATCTTGTAATCTTGACAAAGCCTAGCTAAAAAAATCAAATTTGTTGTCAAGTCAAGAACATACAAAATACCATGTAACTTACCATTAGGAACATTCAGATCTCCAATTGCTTCTACTTTACAACTATGATTATTAGCAAGTTGAAGAGGAACATTAGTGTTGTTAGGTTGTATTGATTCGAATACATCTTTATTAGAAGTAACATGTTGAGAGGCACCTGAATCAATAATCCATTCAAGAGGTTTAGAAGCATTTAAAGCACACGTAAAAGCATGCCTTGATTGATTGGCATTATTATTATTATGAGGCTTATGATTTTGTTGATAATTTTGCCTCATAGGTTGTTTATTGTTATTAGCATTTTACTTCTTGAAACCAGTGTTAGGCCAATGACCATCTTTATCACAATAGTTACAATGAGGCCTCTTATAAGAAGTATTCTTTCTATTATCATAACTATTGTTGTTATTTCTATTGTTATAATTATTATTATGTTGAAATTTGGGATTATAATTTTGTTTATTATGAGGTTCAAAATTTGGTTTATTATTTTTAGACATAAAATCATGCTCACTATTCTTAAGATTACCAAATTGAATCAATTTAGCTTCTTCATTCCTTAACAAATTACAAATAATATCATAAGATAATTGAGTATCTAAAGTAAGAATAGCTAATTAAGCAAGAATATTTGTAATAAATTGTTGAAATTGTCTAGGCAAACATTTTCTAAGAACAATATGAATAAATCTAAGATCTTCAAGCTTAACTCCTAAATCAATTAATTGACCATTAAGAGCATCAAATTTGAGATTAAATTCATCCATGGTTTTGAAATCCGTATACCTAAGATCTTCGAGTTGATCTTGAAGTTGAATCTTTCAAAATTCATTAGAACTATCATAAGTTTTCTGTAGAATTTCCCATGTGTTATAGGCTTTTGTGCATGCCCCAATGTGAACATAGAGTTTAGGTGACATCAAAATGCTTATTAGGCCAAGGGCTTCGTCATTCACCTTATTCCATTTGTCTTGCTTATCCTGGCTTGCTGTAGCACTAGGTTCCAATTTCGGATTAGTGGCTACATTCAAAAGATGTTTAAATCGAGAAATAAAACTAATATGCATTTTCCATGAATGATAGTTAGAAGAATTCAATTTGATTTCAGGAATCAAAGTGGACATATTGCAAAATTTTTTTTTAAAAAAACACCTATTTACATAAAAAAATGCAATTTCTTTTTTAAAAAATTGTCTAATTATGTAAACAAAAGATAATTTAAAAAAATAAAAAATAAAAAAATGCATAGAATATTGTTAAAAATACTTGAATGAGAAAAAAATGATTTTAAAAAGGGTTACAAAAGACCTTATTAAAGAGATTTTATTTTAAAATTAAAAAATAAAAATAAAAATAAAAATAAATAAAAAGGTTTTAATTAATTTTTTAATTAAAACATTCAAATTAAAAATTTAAAAGACCTAATTATAAAAACTCAATTAAGAATGTATATTAACAAGAGACGCATTGCGTCAGGTTCCTGCCGATTAGACATTGTTTGGAATAGGAAGAGAAGAGTGGATGCAGTATGATAACGGTGCAGTTCATTGTTTGTTTTGTTTTCGTGAATATACACACAACAATGCCAAAAACTATGATACAAAGTGAATGAAATATTACAATGAGCTCCTAGCACATGTAGGACAAGAAGGAAAAAGGAATGTCGGAGTTGACAACTAACTAACCTTGCAAATGGATGACACATGTGGGAAGTCTTGGAATAAGTGCGAGGACATGCATAAGGAGCGGCTTGACTGTTGGCAAAACCCAGTGAGGCGGTGAAAGTGTGAACTGTTGAACTGATTGAGCCAATGAATCGGTTCAATGAAGCGGTTCAATGGACGGGTTCAATGAAGCGGCTCAACTGTTAGCAGGACTTAGCGAAGCGGCGGAATTGTGAACTGTTGAACCGATTAAATTTAATTTTCATGGTTTTAGGGTTAAAAATGAACTTTGTGGAAAAGATTTAATTTGTAAAGCATTTAACTTGATTAACATAATTATATAAACTAAACATGTAATTATGGTAATTAATAATTTATGAACTGGTACTTATCTATTATACATGTATTGAATAGGTTGAAAGCTTAAATATTGCTCTAATTTGCCCCTTAGTTTGAAGTATGACTAAAGATAGCAGTAATAACTTCTTGTTTGGCCTTCTGTATAGAAATGTTTGTATGCGTGGTGACAAGATCACATCGCAATAAATGCTAGACTTGTTAAGAGAAGAAAACATCTAGTAAGAGCTGCAAGTTGTTGATGGGAGGCCCAATCACTATTGCAGTGATGGTCACGACGAGTCACCTTGGGATGGAGAGTCTATTGTTGTAGGCATGCTATTAATATAAATTCAAAACATTCATAATAAATTAAAGAGAATTAATTTTAAAAATTATGTTTAAATTGATTATTTTAATAATATTTAAGAGTCAAATTTAATTAATTTATTATTTAATTAATTTTTATATAAGTAAAAAATATTGTATTTATTTTCTTTTGTGTGTGAAATATTTCTAAATATCTTATAATTATTATTGACCTGATCTTTGAAAATTGTAATTTTGAAATCACTGGAAGTTATTTAAGTAAAATATTTAAAAAAATATAAACATATATTATTGTTAAATTTCTTAAAAATATTATTTAATTCACTAAAACATATACAGTTATTATTTATAATATTAAATGCTTCTACGTAAGATTTCTTTGTTTTCTTTGTAAGTAGGGGAGAACTTTTTTTATTTTCTGTTTTTAATGGGAGCAAGTGTTGGATTTCAAGTGATGATGTGAGATGAGCTCCCACTCAAATTGCCGCCTCTCACTAAAATGTACAATATATATGAAAGGAAAGCTCAGCAAATCTATGCAATTCGAATAGACAATGCAAATAAAATTAAAAATGATTCCGTTAGGGCTTCCGTCGCACGTAGGTTTTTAAAAATAGTGGCAACCAGCTCAAATGTCAATAACTATATGTAGATTCGGGCAGCCCATATATTTACTGTCAAATACTATTTACGTTGAGAGTTTTATGTAAACCAATATTTTACAGTGCAAAAACAATTGTGTAATTCTGTAGACATGCCGACGAGCCATAGATTCCGTCAATGTTTGCTGGTCCACACGCCTGTCACAGTGCAACTTGGCACTTCAACATTCAATGTTTAAAATGTCAGATGTCATTATTTTTGAAAAAAAAGTTTGAATTTTAGCACTTATTGTTGAACCGATTGAACCAATGAACCGGTTCAATGAACCAGTTCAACGGAGTGGTTCAATGAAGCGGTTCGACTGCCGGCAGAAGTTAGTGAAGCGGCAAAACTGTGAACTGTTGAACCGATTGAACCAATGAACCGGTTCAATGGAGTGGTTCAATGGAGCGGTTCGACTGTCAGTAGAAGTTAGTGAGGCGGCGAATCTGTGAACTGTTGAACCAATGAACTGGTTCAATGAACCGGTTCAACGGAGTGGTTCAATGAAGCGGTTCAACTGTTGGCAGAAGTTAGTGAGGCGACAAAACTGTGAACTGTTGAACTGATTGAACCAATGAAGTGGTTCAACCGACTGGTTCAATGAAGCGGTTCAACCGTTGGCAGATTTTAGTGAGCCGGCAAAAGTGTGAACTGTTGAACCGATTGAACCAATGAACCGGTTCAACTGAGCGGTTCAATAAGCGGTTCAACCGAGTGGTTCAATAAAGTGGTTCGACTGTTGGTAGATTTTAGTGAGCCGATGAAAGTGTGAACTGTTGAACCGATTTAACCAATGAACCGGTTCAACCAAGTGGTTCAACTGAGTGGTTCAATAAAGCGGTTCGACTGTCGGCAGAAGTTAGTGAGGCGGTTTAGTCCAATTCTGCATGATTGTTTCTAAGTCAATCTAGCCTTGACTCATCTTTACTTGGAGTTCAACTACATTTCCAGGGCATGGAAGACCAAGCGTAGAATCATTTTAGTTCATTATTCCAGAAATAAACCTGTGCATCCAAACTTGTTACGCCATGTAAAACACTCCAGGGTTAGCTGAATTGTGGTTTTGAGGCTGATGCTTCAAGGTTGCCCTTCACATTCAGCCACAGGCGGGCAATAATCAAAGGTGGATGAGATTTGCTAGTTGCTAGATGGCTAGGTTATAGGACATGTACAAGCCCTAGATCGACAACTTATGTTAATGGAGTTTGTTGGGTGCAACGTCTCTGCCATATCTATAATTCTCCAAGTCTAAATTTCCTTTCCAACAATCAGCATAGCTAGGAGAGATTTGAACTTGTCACTTTGCAATCAAAACTTTGTTAATTTGGATAAAGATTTGTAAATTTTGCTAGACCCTCTTTTCCGTCAGTTGACATTTTGGGGGTTTTGTTTCGCAGCTCTATTGAAATCTCTGTTATACGAAGCATGCAGAAGAACAGTAAACCTTGGACGTGGAGCCATCGATTTACTGTGGACGGAAATCCCATTGGTTTGTTCTGCAGGATGGTGTTCTGTCCTATTACAAAATACATGGCTGGGATAAGATTGTCGTCAGTCAAGAGATGGAGAAAGGCATTCACGTTATTGGAGAGGAGTCTTTAAAGATGATGAAGAAGCCCAAACATGCTCATGCTCGTTCAAAGCAGAGAGCCGTTTGGAGAGGTTCATCTCAAGGTAAATTTTAAGCCATAAGCTTTTTGCTTTGAAATGCGTAAAGATTTGTGAAAGTAATAACCGCAGTTAAATTTAAGAGTTTTGTTTTCTTTTTTGGGGAACTTGTTGGATTGGAAAATGCAGAGTGCAATAAGGGATATGAAATATTCGGTCAAAAGAATACAAACTACTTCCTAAAAACTCCAGGAACAGGAGAAAACTAAGTTGAACTCAATAAATTGTGAGTTTCAAAGTGACTCGAAGTCAGTAAATTGTGAATGTCAGATACATATATTTATGAGTGGACCCCAAATAATTTAATTTCATTTC
This sequence comes from Cunninghamia lanceolata, assembly GCA_027924645.1. Classification (NCBI taxonomy): domain Eukaryota; kingdom Viridiplantae; phylum Streptophyta; class Pinopsida; order Cupressales; family Cupressaceae; genus Cunninghamia; species Cunninghamia lanceolata. Next base: position 1,212,397 of record BSBN01000064.1, read on the forward strand.
TAGCTCATTGCAGTTGTCTTTTTCTATTAATAGTTTCCAGTATTCCCCAAATGATTTAGTTAAATGAGCATTGGGGATAAATGATGAAGTCGTTACTATATTATCTGAAGGAGGATGCAAATGGGAAAAATGCTAGTTCACGCCAAGGAGCAATTTAAAACGCTCAAGACAAAGACGTCAAACAACCCGTCAATGGCCTGAAACATAGGTTAGTCCTAGACTATTATTACATGAATAAAGGTGGCAGTTGTATATATATGATGACACATCTTTAAAAACTATTCATTTCTCTCTCTGATATTTGTGAAATCCAATTCTATGTATGCAAGTGTGTAAACACTATAAAGCATTGATTCTATTTAAGTGACAGCTATTCAGTGGTGGAGAAGAATCCATTGAGGTGTCAAGTAAGGCTGTTCTAAACTGTGGAAGAGAATGAAAGAGTAGAAATATTTAATGAAAAAATCAACTATAGAGATTATGGCCACGGAACAGGAAGAAACCAGCTTTTCTACCCACAAGTGTGCACACAAAATTGACAATGGTATATATTTTTTTGCATTTCATTTCTACTCACATTTCACTAAGTTGTCTTGCCTTTTATAGATTGTTAAATGCGTGTATAGCTAATATCATATATATGGTTTATGTCGTGTGTTTTCTAGATAGAAATTTTCAATTTTTTTTGTTGGTGTGATGGTTTTTCAGATTCATGGCAAAAAGTGGAGCTCATGTTAGTTACATTTTGGGATATTCAAACCTCATTCTAGTGCCTCTAGGATTGGTTTGGGGAATTATTGGCATGGTTGTTTTAGATGGTTTCTCACTCTATGCCAATTTGCTACTTGCAGATCTGTATATTATAGATGGCCAATGCTTTATCAGATACAGAGATTTAGGGTTGTTTTAGATGCTTTCTCACTCTATGCCAATTTGCTAGCTTGCAGATCTGTATATTATAGATGGCAAATGCTTTATCAAATACAAAGATTTGGTTGTTCATGTATTTGGTAAGTACTTAAACACTCACCCTTGTAATATAGATTATATACAGAGCTATGTGACTTGTTTCCTCTGCAATTGATTGAAAAAATTGAGATAAATTTTATAAATCATTCGTTTAAGCACAGTCTAATGGGACTTGGTAAATTTATGATTCCAATGTAGTAGAGTATCATGTGAATTATCTATCTTAAATAATCTAAACATTTTTTCCAATAATAATAGATGCTATTTTAATTTCATAAGATGGACTTTATATTTAACCAGCTTCCTTCAATGATTTGGAACACTTACAACTGTATGCTATTTTCTGCAAAACTGGCCGTGGTGGGATTGTATATTATTTACCATGCATGGAAGAAAATGTACTATATAACCTGGGCTATATAGTTTGCACATTTCATACTCTACAATATGGGGTTCCTACTACTTTCTGGGAGAGCTCTTAAGGTACTCCATTTTGGCAGAATGATACATCACGTCATGGTAACTTGAAGTGGATCGAAGGCCTGTTCAATAAATCCTGGAGATTGCTAAATTTTACTATGATTTACTATGATCTTTTTCGCCTTGTCCATGGTTCCACATTTTGCATACATGTCTACCAGGGTATTTGCAACCACAACATATGACAAAATTGCTCTATCCTTCATGCTTTGATGGATGTCCATACCATGTTCCAAAGCTCCCCTTTTGGCATAGGCAGGGAGGATGTTGGCAAAGGTTGTTGAGTCTGGCTTTACACCTGCCAATTGCATTTGCTTGAAAGTTTCTAAAGTCTTCTCTAAAAATTCAATTTGTGCATATCCTGCAATCATTGCACTCCATGAGATCACATTTCTTTGAGTAATTTTGTCGAACAGTTCGCATGCTTTGTCTCTCACATTTTGCATACATGTCTATCAGGGTAGTTGCCATTACAACATTTGACAAAGTTTCTCTATCCTTTATGCCTTGATAGATTTGTATACCCTGTTGCAAAGCTCCTATCATGCTATAAGAACCAATGATAACTATTCTTTTGGAACAGGAAGCTGATCATTATTGCTCTGAAACATAAATAGGGTTTTTGGTATTTACACTAACAAATTTGCAATGAATATGAGAACTTTGTGAGCTTTATATATTGGATGTCTGTTAAATAAATTGATACTGCGATGCAACGATTAACTAAGAAAAAACCTTTAAGTTTACTTTCATGTATGGACAGAAACCTAAGCATCCACAAAAAAGAGTTCAGTTATAAAGTTGACATCTTCTTTACTTTGTTGATCTCTGCCCTTTGTGTGTCTTCTATTAATTATGCTTTTTGTACCTTGACTTTTGTGCTCTGGTTGCCATTCATTATTTAATTTTATTTTAGCTTTTGTCCATTTGTGCTCATCAAAAATATGTTCCATCAATTCTTTTTGTTGCTGTGTTGGTAAAGGAATATGTAACAGATGTGAAGACCAGACCTTATTGCTGGACACTCCAGTATCACAACCAAATCCCAAATAAATTGTTTCCCAGATATTTGTTCTAAATAACATATCTTGCAATTTATCTTTTCTACAACATATTGTATCATTGACAGTGATAAAAATTTGAAGTAACAGGATTCTTTTTGGATTTGACTTTGATTTTTGTTGCTATTCAAATGAGTCTTTATATCTGTATTTTGATTAGTTGATACTTTAAAAGTTCAAAGATTAGCAAGGATATTGGCATACTGAATGAAAGTTGAGGTTCTTTTTCTGTTGCTAAACAAGTGCCTTGAGTTTTGCTTATTTTCACCATTTCCACCTACAATTTATGGTACAACGATTGAATGGTTAAACCTTTGAGCTTATCGAATTGTCAAAATGTTTAGACACTAAAGATAGATAGTTCACAGAATACTCAACTGCATTGGAATCATAAATTTACCAGGGACCATTAGGCCCAGCCTAAACAAACGATTTGCAAATAATTTTGGTAGCCATTAGAATAATTAAAATATCTTTGTATTTGAAAAAGCATTGGCTATCTATAATATACAGATGTAATAGAGTGAATTATGTGCAGATACAGGAAGAGAAGGTTGCAAATTAAAAGTTAGAAATATATTTTATATTACAGAATAAGTGATTGGAATTTGTTCAATTGGCAACTTGACCCATAATGATCGTTGCGTCTTCAAATTAGAACAGAATTGCATGATAGTATTTGAGCAGATAGTATTGCTTGGCCCCAAAGTTTTAATTGTATCAATACTTTTTGACAGTAAATAGATCATATTATATAGAACAAATTCCTACAAACTTTCGCCACCTAATTATTGAGCACACATAGTTAAATAGGGCACTATTCCTGTAATGCCCATTGCCGTATGCAATCTACGATTTTGTTAAGCCATTGGGCATCGAAAACTGTATGATCATTATTATATTGAATGAACTATTACACATGAGGGAGATAAATCTCATTGAATGCAGTGAAATGTGTTTATTGTGCTTTTAGGTTGGATGTTCATTGTTTGGTGATCTTATGTGTTTCAGCATAATACTTAGACAGAGCTAATGTTGTTCTTTTGGGTTGGATGTTTATTTACAGTTGTTTGATCTCCATACTGATTTTGCATTTTGGTGAAGTCAATTTACAACAAAACAAAACAAAAATTTATTTACTCGCAAATTAACAATAACTGTATTGTAATAGAAAATGCAATTAATTTGTTCACACACATTCAATATTGCATGTGATTGCAGGACACTCTGCCAATGTGCAAATGGTTAAAATACCAAAGTCTAAGATTAACAGATCAGGCAAAGAGGGTTTAGCTTACACAATTGGGCTTTTGGCAATGGCAGTGAGCAATTTATCTAACAATTTGACATAATCCATGGGTCATTATGATTGTGTAGCTTTGGCAACCAAGATTGCCCTACATTGCTAGAGAATTTTGGCACTTATAGATCAAACGATTTGAATGATTTCTCGAAACTGAAGAACCAGCAAGCTAATTGGAACCTATTCCCCTGTTGAAGTGTCTTCTTACACAAAAGGCTAAAGATTGTGAAAGAAATAGCATTGCAGTATCATATTTAGGCTTATTGCAGGACACCCTAGCCAAGAAGCCTCAATTTGATAGGATACACATTCTTGCTAGATATGGACAGAGCTATTGGGGTTTATCATTCACTTGGATTCCAGTCGCACTTTCCTGGTTAGTGGTGGCTGACCTGATGGTTTTAAGCGATTGGCAAACTTCTTGCTGTGAGGTATTACTGTTCATTGTGAGGTATGGCGATGAACTGTATCTCTATCATGTAAGACGCTGATGCCGATGCAATACAAAATGCATAAGCACAATTGTGGCGGACAATTTAGAATGGATAGGTATATAGACAACTCCAAAAATTGCCAGCATTGATAGTCAAATACAATGTGGCAGTGTATTGTGTTGTTTAGAAGAAATAGATGATGGAACAAATGTAGTGTTATGTTGGATTGTTAGACAAACACAATCCAATATTTGCTAAGACAAGTTGTAATGACAATGCATGTGTGTCAAATGCAGGCATCGGTTCACTGTGTGCTATGAGTGCGAAAATTAGACTCAGATATAATTACAGCGAACCAATACGAATATCCATATCTTGATTTTGTCTGCAGTGGCGATTGCAGTTTCTCAGGTGGAGGTGGACTTATTACATTACCAGTGGCCAGAATGCGATGTGGGTGTGTTTAACTTTGGGTTCATTTGAGGAGCTGTTATTTTCCATCTGGCAAATAGGTAATCCCGATCCTAACGAATCAACTAGCTAAAACGAAAACTGTATGATCATTATTATATTGAATGAACTATTACACATAAGGAAGATAAATCTCATTGAATGCAGTGAAATGTGTTTATTGTCCTTTTGGGTTGGATGTTCATTGTTTGGTCATCTTATGTGTTTTAGCATAATACTTACACAGAGCTAATGTTGTTCTTTTGGGTTGGATGTTAATTCTTTGTATGTTTATTTACAGTTGTTTGATCTCCATACTCATTTTGCATTTTGGTGAAGTTAATTTACAACAAAACAAAACAAAAATTTATTTACTAGAAAATTAACAATAACTGTATTGTAATAGAAAATGCCATTAATTTGTTCACACACATTCAATATTGCATGTAATTACAGGACACTCTTCCAATCTGCAAATCGTTAAAATACCAAAGTCTAAGATTAACAGATCAGGCAAAGAGGGTTTAGCTTACACAATTGGGCTTTTGGCAATGGCTGTGAGCAATTTATCTAATAGTTTGGCATAATCCATAGGTCATTAGGATTGTGTAGCTTTGGCAACCAAGATTGCCCTATATTGCTAGAGAATTTTGGCACTTATAGATCAAACGATTTGAATGATTTCTCCAAACTGAAGAACTAGCAAGCTAATTGGAACCTATTCCCTTGTTTAAAAATGTGCATCATGATTACAAATTAAAGACGAAGTTGAAGTGTCTTTTTACACAAAAGGCTAAAGATTGTGAAAGAAACAGCGTTGCAGTATCATATTTAGGCTTATTGTAGGACACCCTAGCCAAGAAGCCTCAATTTGATAGGATACACATTCTTGCTAGACATGGACAGAGCTATTGGGGTTTACCATTCACTTGGATTTCGGTTGCACTTTTTTGATCAGCGGTGGCTGTCCCGATGGTTTTAAGCGATTGGCGAGCTTCTCGCTGTGAGGTATTATTGTTCGCTGTGAGGTATGGCAATGAACTGTATGTCTATCATGTAAAATGCTGATGCCAATGCAATACAAAATGCACAAGCACAATTGTGGTGGACAATTCAGAATGGATAGGTATATAGACAACTCCAGAAATTGCCAACATTGATAGTCGAATACAATGTGGCAGTGTATTGTGTTGTTTAGAAGAAATAGATGATGGAACAAATGTAGTGTTATGTTGGATTGTCAGATAAACACAATTCAATATTTGCTAAAACAAGTTGTAATGACAATGCATGTGTGTCAAATGCAGGCATCGATTCACTGTGTGCTGTGAGTGCGAAAGCTGGACTCAGATATAATTACAGCCAACCAATACGAATTTCCAGATCTTGATTTTGTCTGCAGTGGCGATTGCAGTTTCTTAGCTAGAGGTGGTCTTATTACATTACTAGTGGCCAGAATGCAATGTGGGTGTGTTTAACTTTGGGTTCATCTGTATATGAAAAATATATGGATCGGGATTACCTATTTGCCAGATTGAAAATAACAGCTCCTCAAATGAATGATCAGATTTCTAACATTGTATACAAATACCTTTAAGCTATCTTAGATGTAATTTTTTTTGTAAGTTGTTAAGGAAACTAGAGCTCAAGGTGATAACAGCATCAATGCTGAATATAAACAGAATACATAAGATTGCACTAAATTTAACAATATTGAAGTCAAATATAGTAATAATGAAAGTAAAATGCAGTCACAAAAGAACTTTACAGGCTGGGATTTTCTATAGTGAAGAAAAAACTATTGCAGTTAAGTCATATAAACAACAATGAGTGCGAGATAACTAGAAACCACCAAAATTTACTGAAAATGCAATAGAGATAGTTTTAACGAATCAACTAGCTGAAACGAAAAGGAGCAGAGAAATAGAAAAGAAACATGAAACTAAAAATTGCAAGAGATACAGGGAAACAAAATTTTTTCTATAATTAAGTTTGATGTTAAGGTGCGTAATATATGTGAAGGACAAATATTGTTTTTAAATTGTTCAGAGTAGTAGTGTATTATAACAAGAAACTATAGCTGTATAGAGTTTGAGATATGGCAAAATCATTATCAAAAATTTTATGTAAGAAGTGTAGGTGATATGTCGTTGGTTCGTAAAAACTGCTGTCTAGTTTTCTTATTTATCTGGTACCGACATATGGATAGAACAGGAGTGGTTAGTATATTGTTTTTTAGTGATAAGCAAGTCTAAGTAACAATAACATGCAAATAATGTAGAAATAATTTATTAAAAGTGCTGGAGAATAAATTATTTTTGTTTGATCTAATTATTGTATTGATAACAATAATGAAGTGGAATAGGAGTGTACTTGTGCATGGAGTGTATTGATTATTCTTGAAGGGAAGTTGCATTGATGATGAGGTTGTATTGATTTAACGTGAATTTACCCTTTTTAGAGAAGTCCCGTAACATGAAGGCAATTGTTGTTTTATCTGCAATATACTTGTCATATGTGAGATTGCTGAGCGTTGGAAGAAGAAGTTGGATGATAGAATTGTCACAAAAACACTGAACTGTTTGATTGTTCTTAGTGGTCACAGTAGTTTTTAGGTAAAGGGAGTATATGTATGTGACATCTTCATCACATTTGAAACAATGAGCTGTTTGGTCTTCTAGGGCTCCATAGTTATGAAACTTATAGTTGCATTGTGGGCAAAATGCATGGAAAGGGGCAGAAAAAGCATTAGCTATTTTTAATGTTCCGCGGACCTGCAAGAGATGTTCAATTTTCATTGGTTCTGGGATGTATCTTTTACTATATAAATTGATTAATGAAACAAATTCAGGAATTCGGGTCTAGTTACCTCAAATGTTGAATGCAATAAACTATTCAAATGATCCAAGGTTCTTCTATTGGTTAATTTACCAATATATGTTGCTTGGCATGTTCGCAGTGTGTTCTCTTTTACATCCATTCTCTTGACAATATTTTTGAACAGCATTGCTGGGAATTCATTTTGCTTCATCTCATCTTTGACTGCAAGGAAATTGCTAGTCAAACTTGCATGTAGTTGCAACTATTTTTTGTATTAGCAAAATTGTTAGTAGTCTTGATCTATCGAAAGAAATATATAGTAAAATTGAAAATGTCAATGATTTGCAATAAAGAGATGATAATAATTATTTACCTGTGCTTTGTCACATTCGGAGTCACCATCCTTGATATCAAAAACATAGTAAACTCCTGTCTTTCTCATGCCAGTGACCAATGCGCCAATGGTGCCAGCAGCATATGCATCTGTACTTGCAAGCAATTGTTTAATAGTGGTGCTTGGTATGAAATTATACTCTTGACAAAGCTTTGGTATTATATCAACAGTGGATGCATTATTCAGCAGCAAGATGCAATCACAGTCACCTCGATCATAGTCAGTTTTTGGAGCAAGTTGAAACCCAGATATGGATATTGCTGATCCTGGAATTATTTTGCTTTCATGTTGCATGATAAGATCACCAGTTATATTCAAGGTGATGGTCATTTCAGCTTTAAAATCTGTGAGGTCTGCGCGGAAAACTTCACGTGTCTTGTTAGCTTTGTCTAATGTAGCTTTGTATGTCACAATGACATCGCTTTCAAAGGTGCTTCCTGCTTTATGAGCATTTAGATCCTCAATAGAAATTAGTTTTGAAGTTCCAATTTTTGACTTGCAAGAGAGAAGATAAAATTAGTTTAAGTTTAAAGATTTGAATCAGCAAAATTTATGCATAAATAAAGAATATTGGTCACCTCTTTGATGTTTGTTCATCAGTGGTTTGCACTTGTTTTTCTGCACTTTTAGTCTTGTCCATTGTATGCTGCATATTAGGAGCCATAAATCATTAGCAAAGATGAGTGAATGTATAGTTATATTATGGTAATTATCAAATGGTTTGATGGTTGATGTTGAAAAATGAAAAGCAATATAGATTATGAATCAATATGTAAAAATGTAGATACTAGGGAATTTTAGAATCCTCTAACAAATGAGCAGTAGAGATTTGTAAGAAATAGATGGAATTTGATGCTACTGACATCAACAAGGAAGAAAATTTTTTTTGGGTAGTAGACAATTATTATGTTTCATCATTATATTTTGTTTGGATTTAATTTTTAAAATGTGTATATGAATCTAATTTTGATATGTCTAATGACATATTGAAGTAGGTTCGGGCTTGTTAAAGGGTTCAAATTTTATGAAAGTTGCAAAATGATCGCTCCAATATGCTTCTGATCTGTAAACATAAAATGTTTCTGAATGTACATTGGACCATACATGGTCAATCATTGGTTTGAATAGTGATTAGGATTCATGTAACAAAAATTGCATATTTTGGTTTTGCATATGTTGTAAAAGTTGTTTTCTTTTGTTGCACTGTGTACACATGTCAATGTTGAAATCTCCTACAATGAACATGATCTTTTGTCTATCTACACATGAAAATACTTGGTTGGTGATGGATATGATTTCTGTCAATGGAGCATTTGGTCTTGCATATAGATTACATATGTTTATCTCATTGTCCATGAAACATATTGTTGTTGTCATGGCTTCCACATTTGTTGTTGTATGTTGCATTGTTTTAGAGACAATAATGTTTTTCCGAGTTAAGAATGATATTCCATGAATATTGTATGATGAGTAACAATTGAATTGTTCAAATTTGTTGTTGGAATTGTTGAGTAGCATATGTATTTCTTGTAGACATACAATGTCAGATGCCATTATATCAATGTCACTGGTAATGTCTTCTATGTGCAGAGATAGATTGCGGGTATTTAATGTACATAATAGTAGTTGTGAACTAGTAATGTGTTTGGTATGTTCATTTTCAAATATCCATTGTGCTGTTGATTTTAGGCGAGACATTTCAAGGTCTATTTTTTTTTTTAATTTTGAAGTTTTCTTTTACAAGAGGCTTTAACAAGAACAATGTATGAATTGTTTTTGTTCGAGAGAGTGCTGTATATGTTAATCCATGTTGCCTTATGCCAGTAGGATCAAATGCCAAACCGTGCATTGTGAGTCCTTGAGATCTGTGGATGGTTCTAGCACAAGCTAGTTGAATTGGAAATTGTTTCCTAATAGTTATTTTTTTGCTGCTTGATATTTTCTGAATTGGCTTAGCAACGCGAAGTATTGGTGTCCATTGTCTGTCAATACTATTGCCATAGCATTGTGCTAGCCTTGCACGTTGATGGTGGCCAATCTTTGGATCATCAAAATTGATCCAAACAATGTCAAAGTCATTGTATTGGGTGTATGCTTTAAATATGCCATCTGATCCATTGATGAGGCCGTCTTGTGTATTGTAATTCCCAGCATAGATTTCTACAAGCATATTTGGTTTCAAAAGTATTTGAGATGGTAAAGATGCTGTATGATTATAGAGACGGACCCCGTTGTAATTTTCATCATGTTCATCAATTGCATTCAATATAGTTATCTCTCCAGTAACCATTGATAACATTTTTTGATTGTGTGCATTAACATCTTTCCTTTTGTAAAATAGGAAAGGGAATGTTGGGTCCATAGGTGGTGGGTGCAGGCAAGTTTCATTCAAATATTCTATATCATTATTTGTCTGTGAACCTATACGTATTCTATTGAGGATTGCAATAAAGTTTTCATCTTTTTGTCGCATAGATGATTGCAATTCATTGAATTTTATGTTGTCTTTCCAAAAGTTGTATGGCATTAGTTCAGTTAAGGTTGGTGTGTTTTCAAAAACAACTGAATCGAGCACAGGCTGTGCTTGGTACAAATCACCACAAAAAAATGTGTCAAGATTTCCAAAGTATGTAGTAGGCATTTGCATTATCTCTTAATCGTCTGTCAATGTAATGCAAAAATGATGCGCCTACCAATGAAACTTCATCTAGTAAGAGCACACGCAGTTGTTGGTAGTGCTTTGACATTGTATCAAGTGTTTCAATGCTCAATGGAACAAATTCTGACTTGTTGAAAGGTATGTGGAATGCTGAATGTAATGTTACTCCACCTATATTGTATGCTGCCTTTCCTCTGTAAGCAACTATTAGACCTTTAGGCTTGTCAGGATCAGTATTAATGGAGTTATTATATATGCGAAGAAGAGATTGAAATATTGCTTTTGCAGTAAATGTTTTCCCAGTTCCTGCTCCACCTGTTAGGAACAAGTGTAGTGGAGTTTTGTTGTTTTTTGTTTTTTTCAATACAATGTCTTTGACAATTGCTTGTTGTTCTTGATTTAACATTTGTCTCAACTTGAAATATTCAACATTGTCCATGATATATGGGTGTTTTGCAATTTCAATTGCATTAGCAAAATGAGTTTTTGGTTTGTTACGCTTTAGTGTTTCAAAATCTTGTTCTATGCTGTATGATTCTTTGTATGGCTTTTCATTTGGAAGGATTGACTGGTTGTGAGTGTGATTATTTTCAGAATTGATCTCATCGAGAGCTTTGTTAATATCACCCCATTTAGAATTGATCTTGTAATTGTATTTGATACGATTTGCATTAATTGTGTTTTCATGAAATGAGTAAGCATGGTGCCATGTATCGAAACCATGCTTAAGTGTCTTTTCATTTATTGTAAAGGGCACATAAAGTAGCAATTGTTCCCTACAATAATTTTCCAAGTCAAGATGTTTGCTAAAACCGATAAAACGTATGATATTTGGTTTATCTTTTTGATGCATTGGTTTTCCATCCTTTCTATATTCTGAGACAAATTGAGCAACACAAATATGCATAATTGGTTCTGGTCATGCTATGTAGTAGTCTATTAAAGACTTACAAGCAATATTTTCTGATTCATCTGGTTCATTGTTCAATTGTTTCACTGACTTCAGGACAAAAGTTTGATCACTATCAGTGCTTGTATCAATGAATATACATTTTTCTTGAGCTATAGCTTAGTGGAAGTGATAGACCAATGTAAGCAGCTTGCTGTGAAGACATTTGCTATAGGTTGAGTAATGAATTTCCAAGTTTACTTATCATTTTAATAGCATCGATACTATTTTGTTGATGGTCCTTACGGATTCTTTTAAATGCGTATGTCATTGTTTTGTCCACTTTTGTCATGTATGAGATGCAATACATTGCTGCAGCGTATGCATTAAGTACAAACTGTGCATCTGTATTTGCTTTCCATATATCAGGCATTTTTTTTGAAAAGCTATTATTCCATATCTCTGAAGGGTTTCATTGCAAGAAAATTGTAGGCCTATGGATTGTTGATTTTATAGCTATGATGTAATCATCTTCATTCATATTCATGTCTTCTAGAAACATTTGGAAGGAGAATGATTGTTCATAATTAGAATGTTCTAACACAGAGAAGATTTTTTTTGGAATTGAAATTGTAACTTCATTGGTTTCATTCAATGGTTCTAGAACCATAGTTTTTTTCATTGGTGGAAATGGGAAGTTGTGTTTACAATAATGCTGCTTTGATTTCCTACATTGCTTTGTATGGTGGTGCTTGTGCACCATAGCCATTTCTACAGTCAAATTATTAGTATTACAACTGATGTATTTGTCAATAAATTGTTCAATATCCACGGTTTTATTTTTACCATAAATTGGTGCATCTCTAATCCATAAGAGGAAGTGGTCATGTTCATTGCCACGATTCTGAAATTCAGTTACAGAGAAATAATCGATGGCTTGTCCGAAGAAAGAGCTATTTGCAAATATCAATTGTTTTAGTGAATTAATTCTATGTCTATAATAACGTACACACGTCACAGGATCTTTTTTGATGACGTAGAAAATATTGTTCTCATGATTTGTGTCATATTGTTGTTGTGAAGATGCGTGATATGTACTATGCAAGTATTCAAGTGTGTTTGATAAGTGTTTCCAATTTTGTTCAGCACTAGCAAATGTAAGGAAAAATGTAGGTGGTCCAAGTTGTCGTATCATAGCAAAAAGATTTTTTTTCAATTGATGTAAATAATCTGGAGATATTCTTATTCTTTTGAAATCAACATATCCAATGTCTGATTTGAGTATTTGCTCTAGGTTAGGTTTGCATTTGACATCTTTTGCTATTAGCTTTCTGCCTTTTAGTTGTCCTTTATGAATTCTTATCCACATTGTAGATAGTACTTGATGTATCAGTATCTTGATAGTTTTAAAAAATAGATTGGTTGTATGGTATGCGAATTGTCTATTTGAATTTCGTAGCTCCCATTGTGCAATTTTTTGATATGAGAAATTCTTGACAATGTTATCATCACGTGGGTTTCCAAAGAACAGTGTAGGGAAATTCATTTCTTCAGCATAAGTATCTTTAAAGATTCCAATAGGGTTATAGTTTTCTGCAGGGGCAACTTCTATAACTTTGTCTTGCATTTCATGTATACATTTAGATTCAGTGAATCCATGTATTAAGGTTTCACAAGGGTTTTGATGATCTATATCAGAGTCTGAGTTAGTTTCATTTGTACAATGTTCATTGGCTATGTCACTTTCATTATATATTTCAAGAGATTCTTTCCAGTTCCTATTTAATTAAACTTTTTCCATTTTGTATAGTCTTGTTTTGCTTAATTGGTTCAAAGCTTTTATTATAACAGTTGATCGAACCATTCCTTTTTGAAAAGCATTTTTGTATTCTAGTCATCTTTTAAGAGCAACTGCAATTGTTGACGTTTCATTGGTAGATCGTGGCAATGCATTTTGTATAATATTCATGTTGACTGGCACATTGATAATAGATCCAGTCAATCCTATTTGAGATCTTTTGTATCCTAATTCCTAGATTTGTGCAAATGCAATCCTCAGTGAAACAAGACGTTCTTCCAATTGTGTAAGTATGTTTACATATTGCAAAGGTTTATTCATCCGAATATGTTGCGGTGTTGCATACCTAGGAAGCTTGCATTGATTCAATGTTTTATGGCATATGCGACAAATAGAATTTGTCAATAAATTGTGATTTCGATTTGTTAGTTTATAATATGTTTGTTTTTCTTTGTCCTTGAAAGTCATAATGTCCTTTTTAAAATGCAAAGTCTGACAGATTGCGCATACATGTCTTGGTGTGTCTTGAATTTTTCTTTGGAATAATTCTATTGGTGATGTTAAGCATTTGTTTTTTTTGGCTGCATTTTTCTTTTTTTGATTGCTGCATATTTGTTGTTTGATCTTTCGAAGCGATGTAGTGTTGCTATTGACTATCTTTTGTTTTTTAACAAAGTTACCAACATGAGGTTGTTGATTAGTCCTTAGGTACTGTTTTATTGTCCTAAATTAGATTTTTGATTGGGTATTAATTGCTTGTATTTGATAGGGTATGAGTGGTTCAAAATGTCCGTGAAGGGGATTTGTGTCATGAAACAAGATAGAGTATGATTGCCCTTGGGACAATTGATTGAAATGTAGGTATTTTTTGCCTGATGTGATTGACCAAAGACATATTTGGATTCCTAGCCACTTGGATAACCAGCGAATACAAAAAATGTCTCCCCATAGACCAACTTCATTGTTATGTGTAGTCGGTGTTGCAGAAATATGCATTCGCCGGAGATACTCTTCAATGTTTCCTACATTATGTAATTCATTTAATGTGTGACTATCCAATTCATAATTATATGAGGTAATTGCTTCTGCATCATGTTGTGCAAGGCAGCTCAAGAAATAGTCTATTGTTCCATTGCGCAATTGAATTGATGTGTATTTAGAATGAAGTAGAAACTGTAATGAGTCAAATAAGCAATTGCCTACATTATATTTAAATGCATGAACTCTATGCAGCCCTTCATTTTCTAGTGCGAAATCGATATTTGAAATGTGAGGTTGTATTGTTAATTTGTAATTGTCTATATCTATGATTTGTTTTTGTTTTTGGTTTATTGACAGCCTTGCTTTCTTCATTTGTTCGCTCAACCGACGACAATATTGCCGATATTCAAATACTGTAAACAGGGTGCACCTGTAATATGTTGATAATCATGTGTTAGTGAGGTTTCAACATGCAAAACCACAAAAGAAATATAAACAATTGAACCAAGAAGTAACTTGTGACCTAAAAGCAATGCCTAGTTACAAACTTAGAATTCACTTTGTTTACATTTTTCTTATTTTAAGTTGGGAGTAGGCATTTAAAAATAGATAAGTTCAACCCTAAAGTACTAAATAGTCAACACAAAGTTTAAAAATTCTGAAAATAACTGTTATGTAAGTCTAAATAGTACAAATCATAATTGAACACTACAAAAGATAATATTCCATAATGTCACAACCTTAGGTCTCAAATAATTTGCAATTTGTATATATGAATAACATATTGAATAGTAAAATTGAAAACAAAAAAAGAAACAAACAAAGAAGACAATTAATAACAAATACTACAAACCAAAGAAAGAATCAGTAGTCATATCTGCTAACTTCACTACCACACTCATAAAACTGTTGATCCAACAACCAAACGATTAGCACGAGGATACAAGGTAGAATGAAACTACGAACTATTTGAAAATAGAAAAAATAAATTACGAACTATAGTGTATTTGCTTTTTTTTTTAATTCTGCTCAACAATTGGCTGACTGGGTTGGAAAAATTGCATCTAACCGATGCATAAGTAATCTTGCCAGCGGCAGGAACTAATAATAATGACATTATTACATTGCAAAACACTTTACAAGTTAAATCTTGTAAGCTCTTTGATGGGACAAACTTCCATGACAATGAATATATACAAGCCAAGTGTGAACTCAATGAATGTGTTTGGAGAAAAAAGCAGTTTGCAATGGGGCCATTATTTGGGTATCCTTGTTTTTAATTTCGCGTACACTTAAATGGGGGACCATTAACACCAAAATAATTTAAATGAAGGCATTATCTTGTTCTACTTTTTATTTCCCATTTAAGTAAGATGCTTCTTGTATTTAGGGCATGTGTACGTTCCCAAGAACATACAAAAAAAATTGTGGTGGGTCACAAAAGAAAATATATTATATTATCTCTTGCATTTATAAAGTTTTTGTTCCCCTAGCCAAATGTGTTTACAAGCACGTCATTCATTTAATACACAATTATTTTGCATTCATGGGTTGGAGAAAATGAGATCAACTATTTTAAAACTATGTAGCCAACTAACTTTTCCTTTTAAGAGCTAAGTAACAATTATGGCTTTTGTTGAATGGAAAGGGGTATGTGGTAAAAGCACGGAGTGGTAATCAGATTAACTATAAAAATATAAAAATATAGCAATCACACTTTAATGTGTAATGGGTAAGTTGATAATGATATGGGTTTTTATTATTGTATTTTTTTATTGTGTTAGTAGATTGATAGGTCTCATCACTGTCTTTTGAAATGAAAAGTCATCGACCAGACATGCTCCAAAAATATACACCACCTAGATTAACTAACAATCCACAAAACAGACTATCGGTGGCATTAAGCTTAACTGTTAACATCAACTGTATCCATTAACATTAAATTTAACCTTGCACAGATTTTGCATGATCTTAGTGGTGGTGGTAGTTGTATATATGATGACACATGATTCAATAAAAAATATTCATTTATCTCTCTAGCTTTTGCGAAACCCAATTCTGTATATGCAAATGTGTAAAGACTATAAAGCGTTGGTTTTATTTAAGTGACAGCTGTTTAGTGGTGGAGAAGAATCCATTGACGTGTCATGTAAGCCTGTTCTAAATTGTGGAAGAGAATGAAAGAGCAGAAATATTTAATGAAAAAAATCAACGCCAGACATTATGGCCACGAAACAAGGAGAAAGCAACTTAAATCAACTCCAGACATTATGGCCATGGAACAGGAAGAAACCAGGTTTACTACCCACAAGTCTGCATAGACAATTAACAATGGTATACAAATTTTTCCATTTCATTTCTGCTCATACAAAATTAACAATTTTTTTTGCTCTATATACAATGGTATTGATGATTGTTAGTATGTAAATACTAATTCTTGTAATTTCAATATTTCTAGGAATTGACCCATTATTGCTTAGTACTTCCTGAGAATTCTTGTCACAGACTATATTAAGTGGGCTTCACAAGGCAAGGATTGCTTGGAGATGCAATAGATGCCAGGCGCATTTCTTAGGACATTAGGGCTCTCTAGATGAAGCAGTATGTCTTATGTTGTAGACATCGAAACACACACAAGCAAGAATAGTAGCAGCGGTAGTTGTGTACTTTGTGCATTTTTAATTTTGTTTTGGGCCATTGTCAATTTTCCACTCAGACACAGTAAATTGTTAGTTGGACAGTGATGGAGAAGCCTAGAAATCATTCCTTCCCATAGAAGTAGCACTGTACTAACTAGACTGGTTAGATGCGAGAATATGAGGATAAGATTTAACAAGGAACTGATTATTTGGGCCTAATCCCTAACGTTTAAGAAGTGAAGAGGAAAATTGGAATGATCCCGTGCTTTGTAAATTATTCATTTTGGCACGGGATGGATGTCCGCTTACAGAAAAAGTCTAGTATACATGTATAGTGCTGATAGACAGAAACAGAGATTTCTGAAAGCCCTAAGGATTCGAATGCCTTACAACATTTTTATCGCAGCAATAGCTCATGAGGGTTACATTCTATCCAGCTCTTTTCAGGTTAGATCCTTTTTTTGCCAAATTTGCTTGAAAATACAATACTGTGAAATACTCTCTTTTAGTCTCAATATCTATCTATCATTTTAGACATTAATTCAAAAATAGATATTGTTGCTAATGGGAAAAACATATATCTAGTAAACAGGAGGAAATTAGGACATTAGATGATAGTTGCGCAAGTTAACAGGTTACAAACCTTATTTTGCAGGCCCACAAAGAGATTCAGCAACCACCGGTTCAGGTTCCCAGCACCTTTTGCACCTGTTCTCACAGTTTCTCCACTGGTTCTCAGCTTGTCAAGTTGGTTCCATTCTCAGGCAGTTTCTTCTAAACATCTATAATAGTGCTGTCAACATGGCCTATTAATTTGAAGATTTTGGCAAAGATTTTTTACAAAAACATTCAAGAACATTCAATGTCTCGAATAAATTTCTATCACATCATGTACTTTATACATTTATAACAAATAAATACTTCATTAATGGCAATTCTAATTGTCCTCCACGAAATGATTTTTCTTTTAAATATTTGAAAAAATAATTTCTCTCCTTACTGTTTGAGGATTTGCCCAATAGGAAACAAGATAAATAGCATTTTCCAAGTTTGAAAATAGAAAAAATAAATTACAAACTATAGTGTATTTGCTTTTTTTTTAAATTCTGCTCAACAATTGGCTGACTGGGTTGGAAAAATTGTATCTAACCGATGCATAAATAATCCTGCCAGTGGCAAGAACTAAAAAAAATAAATAAAACTTATATTAAAACTTAAGTTAGAAACTTAAATAAGTACCTAAAATTAAAAAAAGGTTTAAAGAGCACGGCACCGGGAAAAAAAATATTTTAAAGTTTTTTTTGTAGGGTGGAGGCCGAGCGAGGGAGGGCACAAAGGAGTGCGTTGAAGCAGAAAAAAAATGATTTTAAAAAGGGTTACAAAAGACCTTATTAAATAGATTTTATTTTAAAATTAAAAATTAAAAAAAAAAAACTAAATAAAAAGGTTTTAATTAAATTTTTAATTAAAACATTTAAATTAAAAATTTAAAAGACTTAATTAAAAAAACTCAATTAAGAAAATATATTAAAAATAAATAAATAAAAACTTATATTAAAAAACTAAGTTAGAAACTTAAACAAGTGTCACGTAGTGGTCAGTACCTGCCTTGTAGTGTTGTTATTATAGTATTTGTTTAGTTGTAATTTTTTTTGTTGATTAGCTATTGGTTGTATTTAGTATTTGTTTAGTTGTAATTTTTTTGTTGATTAGGTATTGGTTGTATAGACAAATTGCATTCCAATAATTGAAAATTTAATTTTTGAAGAGTGTTGAAATGTCTTAGGTAAATAAAATTGAAATCTCAAATTTGGTAAAAATAAAATAGGACTAAAATATTTCCTAACTATAAAACTAAACTTTTACAAAGTCTATTAAATAACACAAATATTTCATTAAATTGTAATAATACTAATACTTTTATAATTTAAAATGCATTAAAATATTGTAAGTTTGAAGAATAAAATAAAAAATGTAATAACATGAAATATTTTTTGTGATAATGTAGATTTTTAACTTTTGACTAAATAAAATTGAAATCCTAGAGTTTTAACTCTTGACTAAATGAAATTGAAATCCCAAAACTAATCTAATTTCATAAAATAAAATGTGTAAACCCTAACCCTAACTAGGTGTGGATAGATTTGAAATGTCTGCCTAAAATATTAAAATGTAATAATATTTGAAATGTTTGCCTAAAATATTAAAATGTAGTAATATTGAATACCATTACAATTTAAAATGCATTAAAACATTGTATGTTTGAAGAATAATTACATAATATAATAACAGTGTGGATAGATTTGAAATGTCTGCCTAAGATATTAAAATGTAATAATATTGAATACTATTACAATTTAAAATGCATTAAAATATTGTAAAGTTTGAAGAATAATTACATAATATAATAACAAAAACATATTCATATTTACATCACTACAGTGTTTTATCTTAGTCACTTAATTTTTTATTTAACTAATAATAGTAAGTACTTTTAGACAACATGATTTTAATTATTTTAATTAATGTAATATTGTGGTTTAGTAATAATTTTGGGTGCATTCATTTAATAAAAGTATGTAGTTTAGCTCCATTTAATTAGACATCAATGGTTAAGATCAAATGAATAGTTAAGAAATATTTTAGTGAAATTAGGTTATTTATGTGTAGAACCCTAAAGTATAGTAATAATACTAATACTTTTATAATTTAAAATGCATTAAAATATTGTAAGTTTGAAGAATAAAATAAAAAATATAATTAAATTCATGATACTATATTGTTTAAAGTTTTGACTAAATAAAATAAATAATCTAATTACATAAAATAAAATCTGTAGAACACTAAAAACTAAATTAAAATTATATTATTTTTAACTAATGAAGCAAAAAATCAATTGCCATCCATTTAGGCATGACTTAACTAGTGGAAGACAAAATTTGTGTTCATAATTTGTTTACTTGCCACGTACTCCCTTCAAATCAAAATTCTCTCTGCATTTATAGTTTTTTGTTGCATTCTCCCGACAAACTGACAATCCGCAGAGAAGAGGTCATTTTTTTTCAGTCAATGACAATACAGATAAATCATTTCTAAATAATTTTTTGTTAAAAATTTATCATGTTCACATAGGAAAAGTACAAATTTAAATCAAATTTGTCCGACAAGAAAAATAATCCTATCTTTTGATTGGTTTGCAATAAATAGATTAATAACTAGATAAGTTGAACTCATTGCAATAGTACCAGTTGAAGGCAGGTACTAATAAATACCTAACATTAAAAAAGGTTAAAGAGCGCGGGCACTGGGGAAAAAAATTATTTTAAAGTTTTTTTTTGTAGGGTGGAGGCCTAGCGAACGAGGGAGGTGGCAGAGGCCAAAGGGCCGATGAAGCCCTAAAATTTTAATTTTAAATTTTTTAATTTTTTTTATAACTTTGAAAACATTTTAAAGCTTTGTTTGATATTAGTTTTTTTTTGAATAAATTCAAAATTTTGTTAAACAGGATTAGAAGTTAAATTTTTTAAAAAAAATTTGATTTAGATTAATTTTTTTAAAACTAACCTACAATAGGTAGGGCAAAGAATTTTTTTAATAAAGAAAGGAATAGATTTGTTTTGATAAAAAAAGATTGTTATTGTAGACCCTGCATGCAAGGGAAAAAAAATTAAACCAAAAGGATTAATTTTTTTTTAAATAGAGATTTGTGCAACCAGGGCTTGGGGCCCAAAACACAAGATTTTTTTAAAACTAGAAAAAATATATTTTTAAAACATTGCATAGATCTGCAAATAAAATAAAGGGTCTCCTCTAAATGTTTCTCACAAAACAATGGTAAAACTTCAACAATCCAACTCAATACAAGATTCTAGTATAACTTCTCTGATACCATGAGAGGAAAAATAATAAATAAAGGAAAGTACTAATCAAATGAGTATTGTTTGAAGGAATGATTTTACCATTGAAATGAACCAAAACAAGAGCAATCACTAGCAAATTCAAGAATGAAAACAAGAGTTTTGAAGGGGGAAAAGAAAAGAAAAACCCCCAATGTATAAATATGGCAAGAAGCCTAGAGAGAGAGAGAGAGAAAAAGTGTGTACGTTCCTCCAAGAGGAATGTGTACATGAGTCATCCTTACACATGTGTGAGAATACTCAAATAAGACAAAAATACTTTATAGTATAAATACAAGTATTTAAGATGAAATAAATTAATAACATTTACTAAAGTAAAGATAACCTTTACCAAGTAAAGATTAATATTCTAACATTTTCCTTATCATATCTTATGTTTTATCTTTTACATGATTGATCCTTTATCATACTGCTTCACCACTCCGTTTTATTATCATTTAGATCCTTTTATCTTTTTAATTCTTTATCCTTTCATATTTTGTCTTTCTTTTGATTATCATTTGACACTTTCTTATTCCATGCACTTACAATAATTATATCTATCTCGAATATCATTATCTTATGCATCACATTGACCATATCTAGCTATAATATAATAAGCACTATATCTATGATATATCCTTTAAACATTTGAATATAATTTATGCTACATCCTTGTTATATCTATGATCCATTATTGAAATATCTTGCTACTATAAAGTATTGCTATTTTGATCTTACTGTATTGCTACATCAATATTATTTGATCTCACATTATTACATCTAGATACATCTTAGATTATTTAGATGATGATTCTGTATTGTTATAGCAATCATTGAAAATTATTACAACTTAATTATCACTATTTCTTACATGATGACCTCACATTTCTATATCTTATTATTATATGGGGTGAGTGTAGGATCATGATGGACCAAACAATACCCCTAAGTTGCAATGAAAATGTTAAAAATAAAGTTAAGTAACTTCACATCAAAAATCGAATGAGTTATCTACATAATGTAAAAATAAGATAGTAATAAGATTTGTACAAAACTAAATGTAGTTTATGGCCTACTACTTTTTAAAAAACATTTTTTTTTTTGTGAATATTGGATATTTCAATCACGCACTACTAAATTTTTTTTTAAAAAAGTAAAAATTAGGTGTCATTCTGACCAACCTAAGTATGGGAAAAAGAAAATATATTTTCTCCAAACTTTAGATTTAATTAAAGAATTAAAGAACACAAGATCAAATGTGATGCATATTTTTTGAAATTATCAATAAATAAATAATTTTTTACTATGACTTAAAATTTTTTTTCTAGCCAACCTAACTTGGCCAAAAATATATGAAATTTAATTTTTTAAAAACCTATAGCCAATAAATCTTAGAATGTGATGCATCTTTCAAATTTTAAAAAAAGGTGAATAGTTTGAAAGTTATGAATGTTTTTCCATATGTATATTGATAAAAAAATTAGACATAGTGTATGTAGAAAATTAATAATAAGTATCTATTAAAATTATAATGAGGCATAAATTATATTTTTAGAATCTTTATAGCTTCCTCTACAAACCTTTTTTGTTTTATTAAATGAGTGGTTTCACAAGTTTCTTTGGCAAGTTTTTTTTCATCTTGTCATGCGTACCTACTCATATGTAATACTAGAACTATTGACTATGATGAGAAATGAGTATCCCATACTACTTGTCATCATTCACTAGTTAAGTATTTAAATCACAAACATTAGAAGGAAAACAATAAATATGTTCATCTTTATAATACATACCTACTCACATGTGACACTTGAACATATATGAATAGTTTTATATTATTTACTATTCATTAGAATATTGAAGAGATTAAAAGAATCATTATAACATTGATAAAATCATTATTCACTCACTCATCAAAAGTATTAAATCAAAACTTTATTCATCATACACTATGTGACTACTCCTAGTCACAAAGGGAGCATTGATACAATTGGATTTTTCTCAATCCAAAAAGAATTAAATAACTTTCTTATTCAATTTCTATATGACTCCTTGAGTCATTTAGTCTTTCAAAAAGTTGATTATACAACTTAAAAATAATTTCATTCACTAGTCAAAATCTTAATCAGATTTGATTTCTTTTGGTTCTTTTTCCTCATAATTAGTAAATGATGTTTTGTCGACATAATGCATATGAGAGTATTTTATGGCTTCTTTGCTACTCACGGTAGCAACATTTATACCACAACTGAAGGGAAAATTTCATATAGCTAAGAATTTCTTCAGTTTAGGTTTAGTCAAGGGGGTATCCAATATTTTTTTCGCTTTTTCAAAATTTACTCGACTCGAGGTTGTCGCCAAGGTTTCATAGTCTGACAACCAAATTGTTTCCTCCTAAGTTGAAGAAACATTTGGTTTATCTTCTTGTTTGATCTTAGTCTTAGCCCCTTTATAAATTTCTTCTTCCCTTTTGGTTTACCTTCTAATTTATTGGTCGAGTTTGGTTTAGTTCTAGTTGTAATATTTTCCACACGAGATTTCTCCATTCTAGTAAATTGTTTAATTTCTTATTCCATGACACAGCGTATTTTGTGTATTAGTTAACATAGCTAGCACATGGTCCAGTTTGTCTTGTTGACTTCTCTCCTTGCTGGGACCAGAATAATTAGACGTCTTTATCTGAGCCATGTTGACTTCCTACATCTGAGTAATGCAATCTTTAGCAAGTAGACTCCAAGCCCTAGTGTTGAACTTGGCTCTGATACCACATGTAATGACTAGACTAACTTATCCAAATAATAATAAAATAATAATTGCAATAAATAATAAAATATTTAAATTCTATACCTCAGGAAATTTAAATAAAGCAATAAAAGATTCTCCATTTTTTATTAAAAAAAATCATAAAGAATGTTACCTATTAAATGTTACAACAATCTCCATAATATAGCTTTGTTTTTCCTTAAGGACTAGTATAAAAAATTCATAAAGTATGTTACCTATTGAATGTTACAACAATCTCCATAATATAGCTTTGTTTTTCCTTAAGGACTTGGTCCTCCTACTTACAATAGGCCTTAAAGGCTCATTACAAGGCATTTACAATTACATTTCAAAACATGATATGTCCTGAAATAAATAAAATCATAGGATCTTGTACCATAGACCTCAATCACTAGAGGTACTCCTCAATAGTTAGAAAAAGGAGAGAGAATATAAGAAAACCCAAAATTTGTATTTCTCCTTCGCTGGGAAGTAAAAGATATCTTCTTTCTAAGAATAATGGCGATGAGGGTGAGAGAAAATTTTAGTTACACTTAACATGCCATAAATTTCTCCTCTCCATATGCCTTAACACTCTTATCTCTTTATCTCGTAAAAAATGGCCTCTCTAACTAATTCATCCCTTTGCTTATCTAAATCCAATAATTTATTAACATCTATTACATAAAGAAATAAACTAATATTGGTTATATTAAAAAAAAAAATCATTCTTAAAATCTTTATATAATAGATATATGAATGTATATAAAAGTAATCACTTAATATTTCTATTAATTCTTTATAATAGAAATATATAAATATAATCATAAAAGGAATAACTAGTAATCCCATATTATGACTATATGAATGGATCTAAATGGTTGCAAAAACATGCAATAGACATATGCAACTAGTTCTCTACCTATTACTAAATTATGTGATTGAACAATATTTGCCTATCTATCACAATTGCAGTAAACAAGGAGAGTAGAGACTAACTTGACATCTACCTTCTAAATATGCACAAATTGACCAACAATCCTACATGTGTGTGTGAAGGGACCTTTTCTTTCATGCCAACTTGTCAACCATCTAGAAGCCATCTCCCTGATGATACTCTCTTTGTGATCGTGAGAGTGCCGGTTCCTTCCTATCACATGTGAGGAAGCTAAGGTAGCAGAACAACTTTCTATACTAATCTTGAGGGGAGAGATATGCAGAATTTTTTAGGTTTTTACAATAGTTATAGAAAAAACACAAATAGTAATCATACCACAACACAGTAATTACATGGGGAAACCCTTTCAGGAGAAAAATCCCACACTCCAAACTGGCCCAATATATTATTCAAGAATTAAGATTACAATGTACTTGCAGAGAAAGGTTTCATAGGAGTATAAATAACTAGAGATCTGGAGGAAACTCAACATCTATATGAATCTTACACACAACCTCCATCTCAAGCTCCTTATATATAGGAGATACAGTACAGTAAACCATTAATGGTAATTACAAAACAATGAGCCAAAACCACCCAAAAGCGGCACCCAAATTATCTCTAATCGAAGATGCCTTGTGATGTACCAAATCACACACCAACATGTGTAACTCTCCCCTTTACAGTGCTTTTAAGTATCCAACACATTTTCACATTTCCCAAAATAAGAGATCCAACTTCTGAAGGCCATAACTTTTGATCCGGGTGTCTGATTGATGAACTGTTTGATGCGTTGGAAATTTTGTGAAGAGATCTATCAAGATATAATTGACTTTGTTAGTTACAACAACTTTAGGGTATTTATGGACCTCTAAGTGCCTCAAATCCGAGTTTGAAAGTTTTCTAGGAGTTTCAAAAATGGAAACTTTAATACCTTGCAATCCAAGTATGATCTTGAGTTGAAACTCACCCAAGATGTTTACTTGGCAGTTCTGCACCTTTTGGGAAAATTCCAAGTCCATCTGTGCTCAAATGTAGAGTTACTAAAAATAGTAAGCCCTACCATTTTTATCCCCTTTTGGAAACTTTGAAAGTTCTAAACCATTCTTCAAGATAAAGGGTATTCGAAAAGACCAAAATTGGAAAGAATAGAAACCTTTTGTAGTTGCAAGGCTGGAACACCTTTCCTAACATCACACTCACAATAGAACACAAAATTGTAGTTAGTCATTATTGAAACTTTGATTGACTTAACATTTAATATCAATAATCAAATATATTTCCTAATTGTTCACTATTCAACATTTTAATATAGTAATCATGTATTTGACTCTATATTTGACACTTATATTTGACTCTATTTCCATCCCATTGCCATGCTTCTCATCTACACTTCTAGTTTTGTTGTTGTATCTTACATGCTTTGATGATTCATAAGCACTTACATGCTTATCTTTTATTATTGGTTGATCACATGACTATAATTATGATTATCTCATGTGATGCATTATGTTGTCAATCTATTCTTATATGCTTATGTTTATTATTGATATATCTAATAAGATCTTGTTTCAATCAATTGCACCCTACAAGAGAAATCTTGAGGCATTTAATTAAAGAGATGCATACATGATCACTAGCATTCTCATTATTACATTTGATTCATCTTATGAGTTAGAAGCTACTCATAGAATCCTTATCCCTTGTCATTCAAGAATTTATGGGAGAACATATGCAAAAGAAAATTGCATCGAATGAGAATCTTCATCCTTTGTGTACTGCATGTGCATTTGCTTGTTGCATTTAGTTTATGCATGTTTGAGAATGAGCATACTTAGAGATGCATGATTCATACTTAGAGATGCACATGCACCTCAAAGTGGGGGTAAAATGTAATGGTGAAAAATGTATTCTTGATGCATTTTCCCATTTAGTTTTGTGCCTAGTTTTGGGTAATGTCTTGACCCAAGGCTTAAATTTGACAGTTGTATAGCTGTATTTAGACATTTTTGCTGTAAAATACAATCAAAATTTTAAGTATCATATGAAAAGAGAGATTTTGGACAAACTGTCAAAATTTATATAGGATTATGATTTTATATATATATATATATATATTTGTTTTTTATATGATTGACTTATATTAAGACATGTCATAGTATTTGAAGGGCACCATTAAATAGATAACTGTCATAAAAATCTCTTGATAGGTAAGGTCGACTGTCAAATTTAAGCCCTATTTTGACCCATTTATATAGCTACAAATTGTGTATTATGCATAGTTAGGCTTGCATACCTAGCCTTGCTTGCACCTAGCTCGATGTTTATTACTTAAATCTCGATGCTTATGTCCACAAAATCCTAGTCCAATTGGCTTATATGTTTGATTTTGAGCATTCATCCAATCCAATCCATCTTGGGCACTATTCCAACCTAGTTGTCTAACCCAGGTAGTTTCCATAGGTGCAAGGTCATCCTCACACCAACAATCTTAATCCTTTTAAAATGTAAAGTTAAAAAAGTACATTTAGTCAATTGACCCCATCTTACACTTTGGTCCCATGATGACACAGTACAAATCTTCACAAATTGGTGTCATGTCTGGATGTATAAAAGATTCATTTCATTCATCTTAAAAAGATCTCATCTCATATCATTGGAATCCATCCACACTTGAGATCACTAATTATAACATTTATGATCATTCACATTTGCACTTAAATCAAGCAAGAAATATGGCATATTTGATCACACTCATGCTAGCAAGTGAATCATCTATCAATCATTCTAGAATTCATATGCATGTTTGAAGTGTGTTGTCTATCAAAGTATTTTTTTATATCACCGGATTAATAGAAAAACCCTAAGGGTGGAGTAGAGAATAGTGTTTTCTAGCAATCTATTTTTCTAATAGTTAATGTAGCAAAATCCAAAGATCATCCTAGTTCAAGTTCACAGTTGTAGAATAGGTTTGCAATGGCAATTCAGATCTGAATCCATAAAGCCAATTTGATACAATGTGAAAATAAATATTTAGAGTCTAATCCACATACATGATTGTCTAGAACATCTAGTGATTATGAAACGCATCACCTTCACTATTTACATTAATGAGCACTCATCTTCAATCATAAAACTAAAACTAACTGACATCATCTTTCATTTGTGACAATTATATTTGATTTCCCATATTAATTGACCCATTGTATTTCACTCCATTTAAAAACACATGGCATATAAGAATACTTCATAAAGAGGGCCATACATGATCAGTAGCATTCTCATTATTACATTTGATTTGACTTATCCTTCTCAGTAATTAGTAAAACCGAACATTTGTCAACAACTACTTATTCTCTGATAGGCAATATCTTTGGGAAAAAGAATGATTGCTTCCCATAATTGCAATGACATCATTGCTGTAAGCGATTTTTCAGTTCGAGAAAGCTTTTCCGTCTCTTCAAAAGCAAAACAGATCAGGTTATCATCGTTGGCGAGCACGATGAGTGCTTCAACAGACCCATTTCAGGCTAACGTCAGACGATCTAACATTCAACTCTTTGAAAAGTTCCTATACATGACTCATGTTATGTGTCCTGCAATTTATCTGTAAATCTAGCCACAGGTAAACCACGTGGTCTGCTTTATATGTATATATATATATATATATAGAGTAGAATTCTCTAAAGAGGCTGCTAAGAGTTAAAGCAAACCCTGCAAGCTACAGTTGCACCGACGATCCTGTGCTCCATTAAATATATCTGCAACTCTTTAATGAAGGGCAGACTCGAAATACTCAGTTCAATAAATGCATCGACATTCAAAAACAATATTGATCAATTTCAAGTTTCCAGTAGCAACAAATCCAATATTGGTCTGGAATTTGCAATCATCGAGAACCTAGACTTGACAAGCCAACTTTATCTAGAATTAAATTTCTTACCTGTACAATCAGATTCAATCACGTGCCTGCGATGTGACCTAAGTAGTTGTTCAACGGACAGTTAGATTTCACAGAGATTTTAAGTACCGTAACTTGCAAGGCTAGAAGTGGAGTTCATTATATCTTAGCAGAGATTGAAAGATTCGCAAATATCTAGCAATAGCCCAAAAGTTCAAATCCAGACTATGGAGCGAACTCCTTATGATGAGTGTCACAATTTAAGGCAGAAGAAAGGTCCCTGGGCGCCTGAAGAGGATCTTTTACTCATTAAATACATACAGGCTAACGGTGAAGGACAGTGGCGGACATTGCCCCATAAAGCAGGTTTCCAGTAGTTGGCTATAGGAAAGAACAATCATATCTTTTATTTTAATATAGGTTTTTTAGCCACAGAACTGTTTTCTTCTGTATGCACTGATGATTTTTTCTCCTTTCAGGTCTGCAACGTTGTGCAAAAGGTTGCAGATTGCGCTGGATGAACTATCTGCGTCCAAATGTAAAACGGGGAAACATATCTTTGGACGAGGAAGATCTCATTATCAGATTGCATAAGCTCCTCGGCAATAGGTATAGACATATAGAATTATATGTACATTAAAGACATAGATGTTTCCACAGTTCATCTAATGAATACAATTTTTTTTTATTTTTTATTATTTTTGGTGTTTGGTAAACTTTTTTCACCTGGTACCACGGGGATGGAGGGAGACTGAACCTTGTGACCATCTTTACCGTAATGGAATTACTTAGCCAATCGAGCCAGGGCCCCCGCCCCTTACCGTAGTCCATTTTTATCAGTCCATCTAATGAATACAGTTTTTTGTCTGGAGAAAAATTGTATAAGTCTTTTTTTGCATTGGATCACACTCCATGATCCATTTTTATTCTCTTCCTTGATGATGGACCATAGATTGTGATCCGAAAGGTCAATACAAAAAAGCTTCACACAGTTTTTTCCCAAAAAAAAATGTATTCATTATCTCTACATTGTTTTTATTGTACTTGTATCCCAAAGGGTTAAAATAACACTTATCTTGTTTGATCGTTTTGCTTTTAAATTCAGATGGTCTCTGATAGCAGGAAGAATCCCCGGTCGAACAGATAATGAAATCAAGAACTACTGGAATTCTCATTTGCGCAAGAAACTCACTCACAATGCCTTTCTCCACAAAGCCTGCCATTACAAGAGACCATCTACTGTCCTAGATGTCTCTAACATCAATCCATTGAAGCCCTTCAATGGACAGTTGCAATGTGGTACAGTGGGTTCTCTGGTGGAAAATCAAAGATACAAGAGCTTGCATGCTTGTCCAGCTGATCTCATCAACAACAAAGTCTTCAACGACAGCAGCGCTCTCCCCAACTATACGACGGGCTCTTTGACAACTCAACAGCATTCAAATGGGGAACATCTCCTGAACAGCACCCATTTCAATATTGGGGATACTCCAAACTATCAGAATGATATAGTCACAAATAACGAAAGATATGAACATCAGAGTCCTCCTCAATATGCAATAGATGCAAACTTCACAGGCTCTTCGCAATGCCATATTGCATACTTCAATGCAGTTGATCAGTTGAAAGAATTGTATGGTGTAAGAGATGATCTCAAACTCTCTGTGATGGGAGAAATAGAAACATCACAACAAGTACAAGGTTTACTTAGTGAGAGAAATGGGTTTATATTCCATGTAAGGCCGAACAATCAATACTCACCATTACCATCACAGTATGTTGGTGGTAGTGTTGACGATGGTGCTCATCACCATGGAACATGGAATCAGTTCTCTGTTGGTTGTAAAGATCTGCAACAGACTCCTCAGCTCACCTCATATGATGGCCTTCTGTCTTCATTATTTGAGGATTATTCTACCATTGATGTTGGTGAGGACACAATTAAAATGAGCTGGGATGATAGTCTAGGGTCTAGGCAATTACAACTCAACTGAAAGGAGATAGCCTCACAATGCACTAGGGATAACAGTAAGGCTTTGGAGAAATTGATTGCTCTGCATGAACTGTCAAACTTCACATTTGTGTACAAGATCTTAAAACAAAACCTCTTTTAGCCTACTCAATAGCCTTCTCAATGTACTTGGCCAGATGAACAACTACACATTTAGTGATGTTTTCTTG
The DNA here is from genome assembly GCA_027924645.1 of Cunninghamia lanceolata. Classification (NCBI taxonomy): domain Eukaryota; kingdom Viridiplantae; phylum Streptophyta; class Pinopsida; order Cupressales; family Cupressaceae; genus Cunninghamia; species Cunninghamia lanceolata. The sequence goes on from BSBN01000064.1 coordinate 1,242,955, forward strand.
GTAATTGCTATTTGAATTATAATGCTTAAAATTTCAGCGCTGCATGAAAATTTTCTTTTCCTTACCATTTTGACTTTCACTGGTGCATCTGATAACTCACGAGCATATACAATATACTTTATCTTCTATGCCATCGAAGGACATGGTGGTTTTTGAAGCGGTCATTCTCTACTTTATCTGTTTTCTGCTGGTTTGATTGAAATCAAAATTAATGGAGTTTAAAGCCTAAGAAGGGTATGATTATTAGCTGGGAGTCTCTTATTGATGGCTTTGTTTTAGTTGGTGTATGGGAAAACAGGATGAATGTGACCCTCCTCCGCCCTTAGTAGTGTAGCTATCACTGCTTGAACAGTTTTTGTCTTGTTACTCTTGCTTGTTTGTGCAAGCTTTCCCCTACTATAGATACCCCAGGCTTTACCTTACTTAGACTTTAACGGTGTGCCTTCTGCCATTGAACAATGTATTATTTTTCTAAAATTTATAAAAATAATATAATTATTAATTTTTTTTAAATTTATAAAAAATAATATAACCATTATTAATTAAAAATATGAAATTTGACAAACTTTAATTACCATAATATTTGTACTCAACGCAGCATTGTAACATCCACGTTCAAAGGTCAATGTTTATAATGCAAACAAATACAATGTTAGATTTAGTGACATTTTACATTAAATTACAACATTAGATACTATCAACATTGAGAATTAATTTCATAGGACATTTTTAGCAATATCAAAATTTTATTACAATTTTCCATCTTTATTACAGTGCAAACATTTTAGAAAAGAAGTAATATAATGGTTAAAAGTGAAAATTGATGGAACAAATATTATATTGTTGGATTTTGTTTGGCACTTCAATGTCAATATTTACTTAAATCTTTTTCTTGAGAAATGTAAACTCCCCAATTATGGGTGGTGAGTAATTCAACATTTGATTTTCCTTAACAACTAGTGTTTGAAGTAGTCAGTTAGATCATTTAGTTTTCTATTTCAAATAATTATTAGTGTATACATTGTGTGGCTTGTAAAAAAATAGCATATAATTGCAAGTTTTGATTTCCTACAACATTTTAAAGAAGACATCGAGACGTTGCTAAGGAGATAGTAAATGGAAGGCAGACCACATTGTAGATGCCTTCCAGGAAGTTGAAGAGATGAAGATTCTCTCCTGGAATATTAGAGGACTAAATAGTCCTCACAAATAGTTTTTGGTTAAAAATTGTATTTTTGAAAATAAGATTGATATTTTGTTGTTACAAGAAGTGAAGATGTCTGAAGGTAATTGTAAACTTGTTGCCAATAACATATGGCTTAATGCTAACTTTGCAATTAGTGAAGCCCAGGGGGCATCTGGTGGCATCGTTATAATGTGGTGGCACAATGTGAAGGGTTCTATTGTCACCCACACTAGGCATTGTCTTGAAGTCTCTTTCTCCTATTGGGACAACGATTGGTTTGTGGTCAATGTCTACGCCCCTAAATCTAGGGTGGGCCGAAAGGAGGTTTTGGATTTGTCTTTCGGAATTAACCATAACAAAATGTTTCATTGGATGGTAGCGGGTGACTTCAATACCCCTCTTTTCCCCTCAAAAAATTGGGAGGTATTATGGACTATTCTAATAGTATGACAGATTTCGCAGAGTTCCTGAATAATGTCAGCCTTATGGATATTGAACTCTCTGGCCAATCTTTCATATGGTCTAATAGGCATCAAGGAGACCACCTTATCCATGTTAAGCTAGATAGGGTCCTTATTTCTTCTAACTGGCATATTGTTAACTTTCTCAAGTTGGAGGCTCTCCCCAGAATTGGTTCTAATCACAACTCTCTCTTGTTGAGCTGTCATGAAAGAACTCATAAAGGACCTTATCCCTTTAGGTTTGAAATGATGTGGGTTGTTCATCCGGACTTCAAGGACTGTTTATCCAACTGGTGGAGAATTCCAGTCTAAGGGACGACTATGTTTAGATTGGGCTGACTATGTTTAGATTGGGCCAAAAACTTATTAATGCCAAAAATAGTGTGAAGGGTTGGAAGCGGTTCTCCTTTGGGAATGTTCTAGAGAAAAAAAGTTTTGGCTAATAGATTGTTCAAAATTTAGACCAAAATGGAGTAGGGGATAGTTCGGAGGGGATTTTCGCTCTGGAAAAATCCTTAACTAAGGACTGGTATTTGGTTCTAAGGAAGGAGGAGCTCTTTTGGAAGAAGAAATCCCATATCCAATGGTTGATGGAGGGAGATAGAAATACTTCCTTCTTCCATCGATCTACTCTGAGGCACAGGAAAAGAAATACTATATCTAGGCCTTGCTAGATGAGGAAGGTATGGAAGCTACTTCTGATAAACAACCTGGGGATCTGGCGTCTAGGTATTTTCAATCATTGTTGGTAGCTCAACCTATTAGTTTCTCCCCCTTTGAAGAAGAAATGTTGCTGAGTCATATTCCCTCACTCTTGTCTAAGGAAGATAACTTCCTCTTGACCAAACTAGTCATGGAGGATGAAGTTAGGGTTGTGGTTTTCTCAATGGGGGCATTCAAGGCTCTAGGGTCGGATGGGTTTCCCCCTTCTTTCTTCTAATAATTCTAGGAAATTGTTGGAAAGGACATGTGAGTGATGTTGCTAAAGATTTATTTAGGACTGGGAAGCTTCTACGGTAGTTGAACAACACATTCTTAGCTCTTGTCCCTAAAAAGCGTAATCCTATTTCCATGATTGATTTTAGACCCATAAGTCTTTGTAATATAGTCTATAAGATTTTTACTAAGATCATGGTGTCCAGACTCCAACCTCTGTTGGATAAAATTATTATTGTTAATCAGAAAGGCTTTGTCCTGGGGAGACAAATCTTTGGTGTAGCCATATCCACCCATGAAGTCATCCACTCCATATCCAAGAGTACTATTCAAGGTATGGCTTTTAAGCTTGATATCTCTAAGGCTTATGATAGGGTCAGCTAGGATTTCTTGTTCAAAGTTCTCAGGAGATTTGGGTTTCATGAAAAAGTTATTAGTGTGATAAAGGAATGTGTTTCCACTGCTAGATTCTTTGTTCTTGTTAATGGAATCCCTTATGGATTCTTTCCAATGGGCAAGGGAATTAGACAAGGGGACCCCTTATCTCCCTGTCTTTTTATCATTATGGTTGAAGTCTTGGGAAGAAATGCTTGCAATATGTTGAGGAAGGGTTCCTTTCAAGGTATCAAGCTAGCTTCCATAGCCCAAACTTCGGTCATTCAATAGTTTGTTGATGATATGATCTTTTTGGTACTGCTTCTGTAGTTGAGGCTAGAAGGTGGAAATATCTCTTGAATGACTATGAGGCTATTTCTAGTCAAAGCATCAACTATGAAAAGAGCCAAATTTACTTCCTTAATACCCCTACTGATTTGCAACTCAAAATTAAGGGTATCCTGGGATGCTCTAGTGCATTTCTGCTAGCTATTTATCTTGGGCACCCCTCTCACTGTTAAAAAAGTTACCTTTGACTATTGGGTGAAAGTTTATAACCGTGTCACACTTTTATAAGGGAACGACTAACACAAACATATTTTTCCAACTTAAATGTAAAAAAAGGTCATATATGTATGTTTTGAATTTTAAAATGACATAAACTAATGAAATGTAGAATTTTTTATTGTAGTTTATGCTTATAATTTTTTTAAAAAAATTTAAAATAGGTGGATTTTTTTTATAAATTTAATTGATGAATTTTAAATGCTATATTTTTTTGAAAAACGTGACATCAATGGGATGCCAAGAAAAATATAGCAACATTAATTTTTTTTCTTTAATTTTTTTTCCTAATTAGCCAACTCAAATATCTAGTGCATGGATTTTTTTTATTTTTGCTAAATATTTTTATTAAAAAAAAATTAAAGTCAATTTTAATCAAAACAGAGTAGTTTCCATGGGACGTCAACTTTTTTACAATATATATTTTTTCTTAAAAAAAAAGGCCCCTTTTGGAGAGGATTCTCTCCTTTAGTGAACCATGTATTTTTCAAAATTTTTGAATACGTTTTGCCTATTTATTTTCAATTTATTGCAATAAATTTAAAAATAATCCTAATAAACTTATCAAAATCTATAAAAAAAATATATTTCTAATATCTAGACTCTGATATCTACCAAAGGGTATTTTTAAATTTTCATGCAAATGCGCTTTGGTTTGAGAAATTTATAGTTGAACTTGAAGTTTTGTTCAATTTGTTGTAAAAGGGGGGGTTGGATGCCACATGGGATGCCACATAGATAGTTTTGAGCGGAGCCGTTCTGGGCATAACCCTTCTAGGAAGAACCTTCAATGTAAACAAACACATTTTTTAAAATTTAAATCAAATTTTATATGTTTTTAAAATTTGGGGAAAATTATTTCGCCTAGAACTATTCATGCCACACAATGCCACATAAGTGCTACGTGGTTCCAGGTGGAACCCTCTCTATAGAAACTATTTATTTGGTTGAAAGTGTGACATTGGTTTGAACTTTTACCCTATTGGCATTTGGTCCTTGAAAGAATTCAGAAGAAATTAGTAGGATGGAAAGGCAGGCTTCTTAGTCAAGCTGGGAAGTTTCAGCTTCTAAAGGCTTCTCTTTAGGGAATTCCCACCTATTTTCTTAGTCTCTTCAAAATCCCTAAATACTTAGTTGAGAAGTTTGAGCAGATCCAAAAAATATTTATGTGGTCGAGTGTGGAGGAAAAAAGAAGGTTAGCATTGGTCAATTGGGACAAGGTCAATTTTCCTAAATCCTAGGAAGGCTTGGGTATAAGAAAAATTCATCTCATGAATAAGGCCCTTCTGGCCAAGGTTGGGTGGAACTTAATCATGGGCAACAAAGACTGGGGGAAATCATGAAAGGTAAATACTTCAGGGGTGACCAGGTCACCAATTTCCTCTAAGAACAAAATTTCCCTAAGGGATTTGTTATTTGGAATAGTACCCTAAAATCAAGAGGGCTCCTATGCAAAGGTATCAAATGGAAAGTGGGCAATGGAAGGAATATCATCTTTTGGGAGGACAGATGGGTTAGGGAGTAGCCTCTTAGGGAGCTCAGTTTTGGTAGGTTGGCTGACAAAGCCAAAAAATTCTTCGGTTCTTTCTCTGCTTATATCAATCACAATGGCTACTCCAGAAGTTGGAAATGCTTGTTAGATTGTTGTCTTGATCTGAATGAGGTTAGACACCTTGTTTTGTAGCTTCAAAGGGAATTTGATCACTATAGTCTCTCTTTGTTCCCTAGAGAGGATCAAAGTGTTTGGGATAAAGATAATACAGGTTTGTTTATTATGAAAAAAATGTACAGTTTGTTGTTAGATCCTACTGAGGATAGATTTTGGAATAAATTTTGGAATTTTAGACTTATTCCTAAAACTAATTTCTTCTGGTGGATAACTAATCACAACAAAATTCTCACATTAGACAACCTTAAGAAAAGAGGATTTCGACTTCCTAACAGGTGTGTTCTATGTCTAAAAGTTGAAGAGTTTGTTTTCCATATGCTCTTTTCTTGTGAATTTTCTAGGGAAGTTTGGGGTTTAGCGTTACAAAGAATGGGTGTGGAATGGGTGTTCAATGACAATTTGTAGGCCTTTGTTAAGGAATGGTCATCCCCCTTTTCTTTCCCAGTGGTGAAAGAGCTCTAGAGACAAATCTCTCCTCATCTTAGGTGGAATAAATGGAAGGCGAGGAATAACAAGATTTTTAGGGACACCTCTAGAACCCCCCTTGAAGTCTTTCAGGCCTTTTCCAGACTTCTGATTGAAAATCTATCCACATGCAATTTTGAGTCTGCTGAGTCCCCTCCTAGCCAAGCTAAAGTGGATCTTGTGAACTCTTGGGAGGTTACGAAGGGCTTCTATCCAGTGGATAACTCCAAGAAGCTTGCAAGAGCTAATACTCATTGGAGTCCCCCTCAGAAGGATTGGTGCAAATTGAACTTTGATGGGGCATCTAAAGGCAATCCGGGTTAGGATAGTGGAGGAGGTATCATTAGATCTAACAAGGGGGCCTTTATGGCTACTTATGCTGGAGGTTTATGAATTAGAAGTAATAATGATTCTGAGGCTCTTGCTATGTTATGGGGAGTTAAACTGGATCACTCATTGGGCATCAATAGACTACATGTGGAAGGATATTCCAAACTCCTTGTTAATGTTGTCCTTGGTATTTGTAATCCTAGTTGGCATCTAATGGATGTGGTTAGTGACTTAAAAATTCTTCTAAGTAGCTTTGAGGAATTCGTTGTCTCCCATAATTTTAGAGAAGGCAATGTTGTTGTGGATGCTATGGCTAATTTTGACATTAACAAATCTTCTTGGAGATGTTTGAGAAAGGCTATGAATTTGCCTAGTAGAGTTCAAGCTCTCATTGTTAAAGACGGTAATAACCCCTAATTATATTTTGGATCTTGAACTCCATTGTGGGAGGATGGACAAAAGGGGGAGATTTAGGTGGGTTATTTGGGTCATGTCTCTCTTCTTGGGTGCTGGGAGAAATGTGGGTGTGTGGAAAGGTATGTCTATCGATAGGACCATGGGGAAAAAAGTGTCCTTGGGAATGAAATTCAAATGGAGGATGGAGCCATTGAGTTTCAAATCCTAAAAAGCGGGAGGGGTGAAGTGGACTGGGAGTTTAAGAGTCAACAACTTGTTGCTGACTGAACTTCTAGTATGGAAGGAAGCCCACTTGCTAGGGAAAGCTAGTGGACAAGTTGTTAAAATATCAATCCTCATGATATCATCTTCTATCACATTTGCATTGAGTTCGACACAAGGTGGCAGGCGTACGTTCTCCCCTGGTGGCGAAGTAAGGTGGTAGGAGCTCCTCATGTATTATCCATCATTACTACCCACATCAAATCCATCGGAGCACGAGTCATTTGGGTGATATAGGATGCACGGAAGGATCAAGAATCCAAAGTGCCCTTTACCACTTAAGTTGGTTCAATCCATGCAGAAAAGTCAAGTTGCCTATTTCCGTGATGTATTTGCTACTATGTGAAAATTATAGAAGTGTTGCCATAGGAGGAGACATTCCCAAAGGAGAACGAATTCCAACCCTTCACACTATTTTTGACATTAATGAGTTTTTGGTTACAATTCTTGTGCAGGCGTATGAATCAAATCATTGTGTTGTTGACAAGGAAGACATTTCTTGACAAATTGTTGTGCATATTGTTCCATAGTCAGCCAATAATATCCTATTCTCAACAACTTTTTAACTAAGGTTGGACCATTAGATTGTGCACCACAAATACCTTCATGTATCTCTTGTAAAGTAGTTTTGGCATCTTTTGTGTTAAGACATCTAAGGAGGATTCCATTGAGTGTCCCTTGATAAAGTGTATCACCGAGAAGGGTATAACAGGATGAATGAAGATAAAGGTTTGGTGTTGGGCAGGTGAAATATTGGGTGGTAAAATGTTATCATGAAGATAGGTATATACCTTATTGTACCAAGGTGTATTAGGAGGTCAAAAAGTTCACAAACAAGCTCAGATTCTAGAATGTTAAAAGTAGGAATAAAAAGTTTCTCATCCAAGAATTTGGATTGTAAACTATTTGAAGGAATATCAGTTAATGAACCAATCATTTCCATTGCATCAACATCTTTATTATTTATCCTTGGAATCAGATCCATAAAAATGAAAACTTGAACATGTCAACCAATTTATTATAGGGGAGAAGTTTGTCATCTTTTTTTATATTCATCATTGAGTTGGTGTATGACAAGTTGAGAATCACCATAAACTTGAAGTTATTTTATGTTCCATTGGATAGTCATTCTTAAAGCTTTGATGAGTGCTTCATATTCTACAATGTTGTTTGTACAAGGGAATACAATGCTATAGGCTTTTGGTATGAAGTTCCCTTGTGGTGTAACAAAGAGGATCCCAACTCTAGAACCATGATGTGTGATACTTCCATCAAATTACAACTGCCAATTTGTAGGAGGGTTAATGACAAAGATTGATCCATCTAGAAATTCTGAGATTAGTGGATGGTCTACTTCAAGTGGTGCTTCTGCCAATTGATCAACAATTACTTGTCCTTTTATAGCTTTTCTATCCACATATTCAATATCAAATTCACTTAAGATCATGATCCATTTTTCCATTTGTCCTATTAGAGTAGCCTTAGATAAGAGATACTTTAGTGGATCAATTTTTGAAATGAGCTTAGTTTGGTGATTAAGCATATAATGTCAAAGCTTTTGTGAAGCAAAGATAATGGGAAGACACACCTTCTCTATTGGAGTATAATTCAACTCATAGCCCACTAGAGTACGACTAATGTAGTAAATGGATCTTTCTTTTCTAGTGTCATCATGTTGTGCTAACAATTCTCCTAATGCTGCTGATGTGGCTGATATATAAGAGGAGTAGTTTTCCTTGAATAAATGGTACCAAAACTGGTGGAGACACACGATATTCTTCAATTTGTCAAATTCTTGTTGGTGATTTTTATCTAAATGAAATTCTATGTTTGTCCTTAAAAGATGTGCAAAAAGATTACACTTATCGGCAAGTTGTGCTATGAATCTTTTGATAGATTGTAATTTCCCTTGAAGACGTAATTACTTTAGATTTTTTGGTGGTGACATGTCAACTATATATTTCACTTTAGCATGATCCACTTCAATGCCTTGTTAAGAAATAATGTAGCATAAAAGTTTGCTAGATGTGCCACCAAAGATAGACTTCTTTAGATTAAGGGGCACTTTGTATTCCTCTAATCAGTCAAAGATATTAGCAAGGACATATAAATGACCATTTTTTTTATTTACCAAGGATATGATCAACATAATCCTCCATGGTTTTATGATGCATATTATGAATGATGTAACCGAACTTCACAACATAAAATTCAACTCTATTATTACAAAAGAATACCCATAAAACTTAGAACTATTTTCAAATTTCTTCTCATTCCATCCCATCCTACTACAACTAAAGATAAATATCCAATTTATACAAAAATAAAAATTACCATTTTTGGCAGATTTTCACAACTTTCTAAAATTGCCATTTTTGGTAACTTCGCATCCTTATCCGTATGACCATGAAAGTTTCTAAGTATTTGAAACTTACTAAAAAATAATTAATCGTCAACTTTCTAATCTAATTGCAAGTAAATCTAGGAAAAAATTTAGAAAAAACTAGGAAAATCTCAAAAAAAACATTAAAACCTCATTTTGAGGCCCTAGATGATCGAATAAGGTCCTAAAAAATTGTCAAAATGACAACCTACTGAATTTACTAATTTAGTGGGTTTTTTATTAAACTCCTCAAGACACATTTGCCCACCAAATTTCAGCTCCAACGGACCTCCGGGTCAAAAGTTATGACCTCCAGAAGTTCCTGCATCATTCTCCTCTGGTTGAAAAAACGGAGCTCCTACAAGTTATTTTCCTAGAACTTGTGCCACTTGTCTATATCTAGCTTCTTCACTTCCCATTCTAGAATCCATGTATTATTTGTTTGTGTTAAACCTTCCCACTGTACCAGAAACTTGTTGTATTGACCCTATCAAGCGTCTATTGTCTTCTTGTCCAGAATTTATGCAATCTTTTCCCTTTTTTTTCTCAGAACCTGTTGTTTCCAATCTAATTCAGCCTTACCTTCTTCATTAGGAATGCCACCATGAAAAACATATAAATCAGAAACATTAAACACAGGAGAAATCTCTAATTGCTCTGGTAAATCTACCTCATAAGCATTGTCATTGATTTTTTTTGTAATTCTGCAAGGGCCAATTTTCTTATATTTCAGCTTGTTGAAAGTTTCGGTGGGAAACCTCTCTCTTCTTAGATAAACCATGACTAAGTCACCTTCATTGAATACTAGATGTCTTCTACTAGCATCTACTATAGTTTTATACTTTTCATTACTTTCTTGGAGCTTCTGCCTCACCTCTTTCTATAATTGTTGAATATGTTTTGCATACACTTCTCCATCATCACTAATCCTGTCTCCAATTGGTAGCTACACCAAATCTAAAACACCCTTAGGATTCCTGCCATAAATAATGTGAAATGGTGATTTACTTGTAGATCGATTGATTGAACTTTTATAGGCAAATTCAGCTTGTGGTAAGGCCAAGTCCCACTATTTGGGTTTTTCTCCAATGATGCATCTTAGCAAGTTTCCCAAACTTTGATTTACAACCTTTGTCTACCCATCTATTTGGGGGTGATAAGCATTTCTAAACTGGAGCTTGGTTCCCATCTTTTTCCATAGGGTCCTCCAAAAATGACTAAGAAACTTGGTATCCCTATCAGATGTGATAGTTTGTAGAACACCATGCAATTAAACAACGTCTTTAAAAAATAATTCTGCCACCCTAGTTGCATCACTAGTTTTCTTGTAGGCAATAAAATGAGCCATCTTAGAGAACCTATCAACAACAACAAAGATGGAATCATTACGTCGTTGTGTGTTTGGCAGCCCTAACACAAAGTCCATACTTAAATCAGTCCATGGTTCAGTAGGTACTGGTAATGGCATATACAACCCCATATTTTGTGAATGTCCTTTAGCCATCTGACAAATTCTACACCTTGTCACATATCTTGTTATGTCTCTTTTCATCTTTAGCTAGTAGTACTTATCTTCTTCCAGAGCTATGGTCTTATCCTTACCAAAATGTCTAGCCAACCCACTGCTATGAAGCTCTCTTATAATATTCTCTCTCATGGACCCAACTGGAATACATAATTGCTTTCCTTTAAAGAGATAACCATCTTGCATAAGATATTCACCTTGAATGTGGCCCATGCTGCCCACTACTGGGGTTTTCAACTGTTCCACAATCTCCCAAAAATCATTGTCAGATTCATATAGATCTTTGATGGCATCAAAACCAATCACCTCATTTTCCATTGTTGTCAATAGTGTAACACGCCTTCTTAAAGCATCTGCAACTTGGTTTTGTTTTACTGACTTGTGCTCGAGAACAAAGTTGTAGCCATGTAAGAAAGAAACCCATTTTGCATGCCTACTATTCAATTTTTTTTGTGTTCAAGTATTTCAAGGCAATATGGTCTATAAACAACACAAACTCCTTTGGCACTAAGTAGTGCCTCCAATGTCTCAATGCTTGTACAATTGCATAAAATTCTAAATCATAAGTTGAATAGTTCTTCCTTACCTCATTCAACTTTTCACTAAAGAAGGCTATGGGTTTACCTTCTTGGCTAAGTACAACTCCAATGCACACATGTGAGGCATCACAATCCACTTCAAATACCTTATCAAAATCTGGTATTGCTAAAATAGGAGCTTTTGTCATCTTCTTCTTCATAAACTTAAAAGCTTCCTCAGCTTCCTTAGTCCACACAAAATCCCTTCCTTTGGTGCAATTTGTTATGGGTGCTACAATATACTACTAAAATTTTGAATGAATTTTTGATAGAATGTGGATAACCCATGAAAACTTCTTACCTCTGTTATGCTCCTTGGACTAGGCCACTCTGGAATTACCTTGACCTTTTCTATATCCATTTTGATACCATCTGCGAAGATGACAAAGCCTAGGAAGACCAAACTTTCTTGCATGAATCTGCACTTCTTTAAGTTTGCATAGAGTTTCTCTTTTCTCAACACATCTAATACAATCCTCAAGTACTACAGGTGCTCCTCTTTACTCTTGTTAAAAACCAAAATATCATCAAAGTAAACCACCACAAACTTGTTGGATCTAAGGCATACAACTGAGAGGGGGGGGTGAATTAGTTGTATAAAACTTGCTCTTACTTTAAACACTTGATTGTTCTTTGTTAGTTAACAGCATATCAATTAACCATCTATGAAAGCATAATGCATAAACTCAGAGCAGATGAACATCAACACATTGAGCACCAAGATTTTGACGTGGAAAACCCGGTTAAGGGAAAAACCACAGGGTGATTAACCCAAGAATTATTCTCTGTTAGAAGAATAAATAAGAATGAATGGCACATGCCAATTAGGGCTCACTGCCCGAGCACACTGCTCACAAAGAGGCCCACTGCCTACAAGGAGACACACTGTCTACAAAGTGATAAAAATCACAATCTTGAACTGGAGAATGACATCTCTACTATGTCCGGATCAGTTCCATTTAAGCCCAAAACCTCTGCTCTGTCTTTCGCACCTCTCTTCGCTATCCCACACTCATCCACTCCATTCACACTCGAAATGAACTCACAAACCTTTATTTATACAAGACATCGACTTAGGAACAATCATCTAAGTCGGCAATCAACCATAAGAATATCTACAAGATGAATAACACATCCGGTCGGCCACCACAAGAACATTCACAGGATGATCAACTCATCCGGTCGGCTAGTCTGAACAAGAACTTCATCCGGAAGAATATCTTCAATTCTGGGCTCTACTACCAATGCGGATCAACAACACAACCTCAACACGATCCAAAAACCTTCACAAGCCTGCCTGAACGACTGGATACATCCGCACTTCCTTTACTTACTGGAATCTCTTGTCTTCCTCATCCGGAACTTCAAGAACACAGTCTGTCGCCACTGTCATAATGTAAAAGGTACTTCCGGACCTCCAAATCATACACAAATTAGGATGACACATCACAAGGACATCCCAAACACTCCTTCCAATCCGCAGATTATGATAATACAATTCCGGACCTCACCGGACCTTTCTGTGATCCTTTGTCACCTCTGAACACTTGCAGGAACCGGTTCCATACCGACAGCCACAACTCCTTCAGATCTTCATGCGGACCTCTGAAATCTTAACTGAAGCATCTCAAGACTCATATCTACAGACCCTTTAATCCGCATCCTCCGGTTCTCATCCTATACCGTATATTTGCCTTCTTCTCATCACTATTCTTCACTGTTCCTGACTGAGGCTAATTTTCTCAATATCCTCAGCACACTGCTCATCCAATCCGTCTTGTCGATGCAATATGAGTATGTTGACATCAATGACAACACTGGTTTACCTCATACTTGCAACAATCTCCCCCTTTGTCATTGATGGCAACATATGATGTGAAAAACCATCAAGACAAGAACTTCTCCTTTCTGTCACAGCTCCCCCTATCAGCGACATGTCTTCTCCCCATTTACTGCTCCCCCTTTGATTATCAGCTACTTGTTTTTCACATGTCTTCTCTCCCCCTTTGACATCAATGGCAAAGGGCTCATACTTGCAATTCTCATACATCAGAATCATACCAGCTGCTCCCCCTTAGTTGCAGCTCCCCATCATCAATCCGGATCACAAGATATGACTGTGATATCCACTGGACTGATGCACATCAGTGCATCCTAGTTCATCACTGGAGGGGCCATGACCCCTAACTTCTCCCGGAGATATTCAAAAGAGTCCTTGGGAAGAGGTTTAGTAAAGATATCTGCAATCTGATCCTTGGAGGGAACATACTCCAATCTAACTTCTTCCTTGTTCACTTGTTCTCTCAAGAAGTGAAACTTGATAGATATGTGCTTAGTCTTAGAATGCAATACCGGATTCTTAGAAATATTAATTGCACTTGAATTATCACAGAAAATTGTGATAGGCTCCTCATATTCAACTTTAATGTCTCTTAGCATCTGCTTCATCCATAAGATTTGAGTGCAACTACCTGCTGCTGCAATGTATTCTGCTTCAGTTGTAGACAGAGATATTGCATCTTGTTTCTTGCTTAACCAAGAAACCAATCTCTTCCCCAAAAAGAATGCTCCACCACTAGTGCTCTTCCGGTCATCCACATCTCCTGCCCAATCTGCATCTGTGTAAGCATGAAGAGAGAAATCCGGATCTCTAGGGTACCATAGATCATACTCAACTATTCCTTTCAAGTACCTAAAAATTCTTTTGATTGCCATAACATGAGATTCTCTAGGATCAGCCTGGAATCTTGCCACAAGACCAACAACCTGCATTATATCTGGTCTAGTTTGAGTGAGATACAACAATCCACCAATCATTGATCTATACTTTGTCTGATCTGCCTTTGGAGAATCATCATCTTTGCTTAACTTACATCCGGTTGCCATAGAAGTGTTCATTGGCTTTGAGTCTTTCATACCAAATTTCCTTAACAATTCTTTCACATATTTGGTCTGAGAAATGAAGATCCCTTCTTTTGTTTGAGTAATTTGCAGACCCAAGAAGAAATTCATTTCACCAAGCATAGACATTTCAAACTCACTTTTCATCTAATTTGCAAAAGTTTTGCACATACTATCTCTTCCTCCAAAAATGATATCATCCACAAACACTTCAACAATCAAAATGTTTTCATGATCAATTTTGAAATATAAGTTACTGTCAGCAGTACCTTTGTTGAATCCAATCTGCACAAGATGCTTATCCAACCTTTCATACCATGCTCTTGGGGCTTGCTTCAATCCATACAAAGCTTTCTTCAACTTACAGACCATATCATCATTATCAGACAATTGAAATCCATCTGGTTGTTCAATGTAGACTTCTTCTTCCAAATCACCATTTAGGAAGGCAGACTTGACATCCATCTGATATACCTTGAAGTCTTTGAAGGCAGCAAATGCAAGAAGTAATCTGACTGCTTCAATTCTTGCCACCGGAGCAAAAGTCTCTTCAAAGTCAATTCCTTCTATTTGAGAGTACCCTTTGCAGACCAATCTAGCTTTGTTTCTGATTACTTCACCAGCTTCATTTAGTTTGTTCCGGAAGACCCACTTGGTTCCAATTACATTCCTGTCTCTAGGTCTGGGAACAAGATCCCAAGTATGATTTTTCTCAATTTGCATCAATTCATCTTCCATTGCTTTGGTCCAGTTTTCATCATTGCAGGCTTCATTTATTGTTTTAGGTTCAATCTTTGAAATCAGACAACATTCATCCTGATTTTGAGCAACATTCCTTCTAGTTTGTACACCTTTGCTTCTGTCACCTATGATCTGATCTTCAGAGTGGTTCAGTCTTACATACCTTGGAATTTTGGGAGTATCCTGCACTGCTGCTTCTTGATCAGGCTCATTCAAACCTATCTCTTCTTCCTGATTTACCGGATCAGGCTGACTCTGTCTCACCGGAGAGGATTGAGTTCCTTGAACACTGTCTTGGTCATCTTCATCAAACTCATAAAATCTTGAAGGCTTCTCAATTCCTTCATCAACTTTCACATTGGTGCTTTCTATCATCTTCCTCAATCTCTTATTGTAACACCGGTATGCTTTGCTTTGAGTGGAGTAACCCAAGAAAATTCCTTCATCACTTCTAGCATCAAACTTTCCTAGATCTTCATCTCTTTTAATATAACACTTGCTACCAAATACTCTGAAATATTTCACAGTAGGAGTGATGCCAAACCAGAGTTCATAGGGGGTCTTACCGGTGTTGTTTCTGATTTGAACTCGATTGAGAGTGTAGACTGCAGTGCTGATAGCTTCTTTCCAAAACATTTGAGGAACATTTGCTTCCAACATCATTGTCCTGGCAGCTTCGTGGATGGTCCGGTTCTTTCTCTCAACTACTCCATTCTGCTGTGGAGTCCTAGGAGCAGACAACTGTCTCCTTATACCCTGCTTCTCACAAAAGTCAATGAACTCACCAGATGTAAATTCACCACCTTTATCAGACCTTAGACACTTTAGTTTCAATCCGGTTTGATTCTCTACCATAGCTTTGAAGATTTTGAACTTCTCAAATGCTTCTGATTTTTCTTTTAGAAAGGTAACCCACATCATCCGGGAATGATCATCAATTAACAACATGAAATATCTATCACCTTGCAGACTCTTGATTCTTGTCGGACCACAGAGATCAGTATGTACTAATTCCAACAATCCGGTAGAAGACTGATCTTGGCTTTTCAAAGAGACTCTGCTTTGTTTACCTAGCTGACATTCTTTGCACAAACTATTTGTAGGTTTCATCAATTTTGGAAGATCTCTTACAGCCTGAGTATTGCTTATCTTGATGATGTTATCAAAATTTATATGACACATTCTTCTATGCCATAACCAACTCTGATCAATTTGAACAAACAAACAACTTTTATTTGAACCAATCAGATGAAAGATATTACCTTTTGTCTGAGTACCAGATGCAATTTCAGTTCCGGAGCTTGTAAAGATTTTGCATTTTCCATTCTTGAACCGGAGATCATAGCCTTTGTCCACTAACTGACCAACACTGAGAAGATTGTGCTTCAATCCTTCAACATATAGTACGTTACCTGTTTTGCTCTTTCCATCAAAGGAAATAGTTCCCCTGCCTCTGATTCTGCCAGCAGAATTGTCACCAAACTTTACCATTCCTCCTTCATACCTTTCCAAATCTAAGAACTTATTCTTGTCACTAGTCATATGGTGAGAACATCCACTGTCAATAACCCAATCATCCTTTTCTTCCACTTGAGCAGCCAAAGCTTTTTCAACAACTTTGTGATTGACAGATTCAGAGAGTATTGAATCTTCTTCCTTGATGGCAATAAACACCCACTCATTTCCGGATTTGCTTCCTAGTTCTGATTCATCATCTGTTACTCCTTCATTGTCATCTTCTTCATGAACATAATAGCAATTCTTTTGAAACCTTTGTCTGTTAGTATTAGACCTTGCAGATCTTTCCAGACATCTTGAAGCAAAATGACCAATCTTATTGCAGTTGAAACACTTAAAGGGTAGTTTTCCTTCATACTTACCGGATCCTCTTGGCAGTCTCTTTGCAATGAGGGCTTCAAGTTGAGCTGTTTTTGCTTCTTCTTCTTCCGTGTCTCTTCTTGCTTGATCATACCATGACATTTTCCTTGATGAGTTTTCTCTCGGATCAAATCTCTGTTTGCCTTTCACATAGGCACTGGCTTTGAAAGCAGATTCAGTCTTGGGAGGATCATCTCCAAACTCGGTCATTTCAAATGTAGCTAGTTTGCCAGCCAGTTGTTCTCTTGTGACAGTTGTGTGGGCTCTGAATTCATCAATGGCAGCAACCTTGATTTTGTAGGCAGCAGGAAGGGATCTTAGGATTTTGTAGACAATCTCATTTTCATCTAGAGTTCCACCAGCATTTCTAATTCCACATACCAGCTCATTCACTCTTGGCATAAAGGTAGTGATGTTTTCATCATCTCTCATCTTCAATCTTTCAAATTTCCCTTTCAGACTTTGCAACCTTGCACTTTTGACAAACTCATCTCCTTCATACAGAAGTTCCAGTTTAGTCAGGATCTCATATGCAGTTGGTAGGTCAATAACATTTGAGAGATCTGAATCATTCAATGTGCTTAGTAGGGCTTCCTTGGTCCGCAGATTATTTTTAGCATCTGTAATCTCATTCAGAGTTGTCAGACTACCTTGTGGAGGTACATATGGTTTTGAGACCATAGCCAAGTATGCTTTTCCCATACATTCCAAGTGACACTTCATGCGACCTTTTCAGAGAGTGAAGTTGGTTCCATCGAACTTCGGACTATCCTTCTTGTATGACGACATCCTGGATCTCCTCAAGCGGTTAAGCTCCTTTCAGAGGAACGTGGCTCTGATACCAATTGTTGGATCTAGGGCATACAACTGAGAGGGGGGGGTGAATCAGTTGTATAAAACTTGCTCTTACTTTAAACACTTGATTGTTCTTTGTTAGTTAACAGCATATCAATTAACCATCTATGAAAGCATAATGCATAAACTCAGAGCAGATGAACATCAACACATTGAGCACCAAGATTTTGACATGGAAAACCCGGTTAAGGGAAAAACCACGGGGTGATTAACCCAAGAATTATTCTCTGTTAGAAGAATAAAGAAGAATGAATGGCACATGCCAATTAGGGCTCACTGCCCGAGCACACTGCTCACAAAGAGGCCCACTGCCTACAAGGAGACACACTGTCTACAAAGTGATAAAAATCACAATCTTGAACTGGAGAATGACATCTCTACTATGTCCGGATCAGTTCCATTTAAGCCCAAAACCTCTGCTCTGTCTTTCGCACCTCTCTTCGCTATCCCACACTCATCCACTCCATTCACACTCGAAATGAACTCACAAACCTTTATTTATACAAGACATCGACTTAGGAACAATCATCTAAGTCGGCAATCAACCATAAGAATATCCGCAAGATGAATAACACATCCGGTCGGCCACCACAAGAACATTCACAGGATGATCAACTCATCCGGTCGGCTAGTCTGAACAAGAACTTCATCCGGAAGAATATCTTCAATTCTGGGCTCTACTACCAATGCGGATCAACAACACAACCTCAACACGATCCAAAAACCTTCACAAGCCTGCCTGAACGACCGGATACATCCGCACTTCCTTTACTTACTGGAATCTCTTGTCTTCCTCATCCGGAACTTCAAGAACACAGTCTGTCGCCACTGTCATAATGTAAAAGGTACTTCCGGACCTCCAAATCATACACAAATCAGGATGACACATCACAAGGACATCCCAAACACTCCTTCCAATCCGCAGATCAGGATAATACAATTCTGGACCTCACCGGACCTTTCTGTGATCCTTTGTCACCTCTGAACACTTGCAGGAACCGGTTCCATACCGACAGCCACAACTCCTTCAGATCTTCATGCGGACCTCTGAAATCTTAACTGAAGCATCTCAAGACTCATATCTACAGACCCTTTAATCCGCATCCTCCGGTTCTCATCCTATACAGTATATTTGCCTTCTTCTCATCACTGTTCTTCACTGTTCCTGACCGAGGCTAATTTTCTCAATATCCTCAGCACACTGCTCATCCAATCCGTCTTGTCGATGCAATATGAGTATGTTGACATCAATGACAACACTGGTTTACCTCATACTTGCAACAAAACTTACCAATATAAGGACACAATATAGTATTCGTTAGCCTCATGAAGGTGCTGGGTGCATTAGATAACCCGAATGGCATAACCATCCACTCATATAATCCATTCCTAGTCTTGAATGTTGCTTTCCATTCATCCCCCTCTCGAATCTAGATCTGGTGATAACCACTGCGTAGATTAATTTTGCTGAAGTATTTAGCCCCTGCAAGCACATCCATCATGTCGTCCAAATGAGGGATGGGGAACTGATATTTGATGGTGATTTTATTGACTGCTTTTCTATTTATGCACATCCTCCATGTTCCATCCTTCTTTGGAGTTAATAGTGTGGGTACAACACATGGGCTCATACTCTCCCTCACCACACCTTTGCTTATGAGGTCTGTCACTTGTCTATTGAGTTTTGCATGGTGGGTAGCGCTCATTCTGTAAGTTGCTTGATTAGGTAGGGATGCTTTTAGGATCAAATCAATGTGGTGCTGAATATCTCTCTTTGGTGGTAGACCATCAGGTAACTCATCTAGCACAACATCAGCATATTCTTCTAACTTATTTTTGCTACTTCTGCTAGTACTGGTATTTCCTCATCATCTTCTATTTTCACTACTAGTGCATAACAAAACCCCATCACCTTCATTTCCTTCATAAGTTCTCTTGTGGACAACATACTCTCAACCTTCCTTTCATCCTTGAGAGGCAATGAAATCACTTTGGAACCTTCTTTCCCAAAAGTGTATGTATTTTTTTCTCCATCATGCATTACCTTCCTGTCATATTGCCATGGCCTTCCCAACAAAAAATGGCATGCATCCATTGGAATGACATCACACCATATTTCATCCTTATAAGTCTTTCCTATGGAAAACTTAATTAAACACCTTTTATCAATAGTGACTTCATTTTCCTTTTTGAACCATGCAATACAATAAGGATGGGTATGTTTTTCACAGTGTAGATTCAGTTTATCTACCATTTCTCTAGAAACCATATTTTCACAACTACCACTATCAATAATAACTTGGCATACCTTTCCTTTTGAGGTGCACCTGGTTCAAAAAATATTGGTTCGAAGCCAAGAATCATCAGAACCTTATATTTGCTCCTTTTCTGGAATCACCATTGCTCTTCTCACCATGATATTCTCACCCACATCTAGTGGAACCTCTAATTCTGCCTCTTCTCCTTCATCCTCAGTTTGAGCCAAGTTTAACCTGGGTTGTTCTCCTTGTTTCCTTTCTTGCATGTGATAGTTTGGATAGTCAAATGCCATGTGACCCTCTTCACCACACCTATAACAAATGAAAGGTTTTCACGGGCTTCCCATCCTCTACCACCACCGTAACCTCTGCTCCTCTGAAATCCTCTTCCTCTTTGTTGACTTTGAGGATCTTGTCGAATATCTTTTGTTTTCTCTGTTCCTTGGGATGATTCTCCCCGACTAAAATTCAGATCACCTCGCAAGGGAGATGATGTCCCTCTCCTTGCTCCTCTATTCCTTTGAAAATATTGTCTACTTTGCTTTTCTTCTGCCTTTAAAGCTAATTGGTATGCGTCTTCCATATTGTTAACCCTATGCATGCTCAATTCATCTTGAATAGTTTATTTTAGACGATTTACATACTTGCAGCCATCTGTTCATTAGTTTCTTAATTCTCCACATGAATGGACAACTTGTAAAATTCATTTGTATAGTCTTGCACAGTAGATAAGTTTTGTTTCAAATTTTGATATCTATGAAAAAGAGTTTGTGCATAGTCTACAGGCAAAAATTTCTTTCAACTTCTTCTCTATTTTGTTCCAAGTCTTGATTTTATCCTTTCCCTTTCTAGTTCTTTCCTTTTGCAGATGATCCCACCAGATCATTGCATGACCCTTTAACTTAGTGCATGCAAGCTTTACCTTCTTTTCCTCTGTCATAGTCTTCCATTCAAAGAATTTCCCCATTTCATTCAACCAATCTATCAACTCCTCTAGTTTGAGACTGCCTGCATACTCAGAAACTTCAATTTTAATCCCATCATTTTTTCCCTCTAATGCTCTGAGCATCCTTTCTTTAAAAGTCGGGTGCTCTAATTGTGCTTCCTCTTCAGCTCCTACATGTTGATATTCATCTCCCTAGCCTATTTCTTCATCAAAATCATCTCTTTGTGGTCTCAATCCTTGATTGGCCATCATACCTACAGGTTCTTGCATTTTTCTTTGTAGATCATGTATATCCCTATGCATCTGGGCATTACCTGCTCTTCCTCTTCCTCTCCCAGCCATCTTCCCTCTCTGATACTAGATGATGTAATCAAACTTCACAACATAAAATTCAAATCTATTATTACAAAAGAATACCCATAAAACTCATAACTATTTTCAAATTTCTTCTCATTCCATCCCATCTTGCTACAACTAAAGATAAATATCCAATTTATACAAAAACAAAAATTACTATTTTTGGCAGATTTTCACAACTTTCTAAAATTACCATTTTTGGTAACTTCGCATCCTTATCTGTATGACCATGAAAGTTTCTAAATATTTGAAACTTACTAAAAATTACTAATTGTCAACTTTCTAATCTAATTGCAAGTAAATCTAGGAAAATATTTAGAAAAAACTAGGAAAATCTTGAAAAAAACATTAAAACCTGATTTTGAGGCCCTAGATGATCGAATAAGGTCCCAAAAAAGTGTCAAAATGACAATCTACTGAATCTACCAATTCAGTGGGTTTTTTATTAAACTCTTCAAGATGCATCTGCCCACTAAATTTCAACTCCAACGGACCTCCGAGTCAAAAGTTATGACCTCCAGAAGTTCCTGCATCAAAAATTATAGTCATCGCTCATTGCTAGGTTGCTCCTGCATTCTTAAGACCAAAATGAATGAATTTCCAACAATAAACTCCCTACGCACATATAAATACATCCATTAACGATAACATTTCATGTCTAGCTATTAGGTTGACTATGATATCAATGTTTGGCAATGGAAAATCATCTTTATGACATGCTTTATTCAAATCTATGAAGTTTGTGCAAACTTGGATGCCCCTAGTAACTTTAGAAACTAGAATTATGTTTGAAACCCATTTTGAATAGTCTATAGGTTTGATGAAGCCAACTTCTAATTGTTAGTGAAGGAATATTAACACTATTACGTATTATTTAAATAAGTAATTATGTGTATATTCCCCACATGGCTTTAAGACACCTTAGGTAGTTAGGTGTTGACTTGGAGAGTCCAACACAACTCTCCAACGCACATGTCGACTCTCTTTTTTCCACCTCTAGTTGAGTGTGGAAGTCGACTCAACCTCTCTACCCTATATGTACAACTACCTTGTTCATAATCTATTCCTCCATTTTGTAATCAACAATGCGTTAGTCGATTCCGCGTTTCTAGCATTGTATCAGAGCTACACTAATTAACTTGTTGGTTTGTTTGGAGGCATAAATTCCCTATTTGATAGAATGTTTTTGTTAAAAATGCTATTTTTTTAAAAAAAATTGACATTTTGCAAGTTTTTGTTCATAGATTTTTGTTGAAAATATAATTTTTTTTTTTGTAAAATCAACATTTTGTAGCTCTCATTTGTGGGTTTGAAGAAATGTTAGGGATTTAGTTGATTTGTGGCCTAGTTGGCCTATTTTTCTGCTCCATTGAAGCATTCTTTCTGGTTCGAGGGTTTCAATCTATTGTTTTTGGATCTTCATTTGGGTTCTGGGCGTTGCCATTGCATTAACAATTTCTTTGTCAAGGTTAGTGGTTTCCATAATAGCCGTTTGAAGAAGTGCAAGGTTTGCATCCTCTACACAAAAGTCTGCAATATTTTTTGGCTTGTAGCCTCTGTAGAGGGTCTACAGCTTCTAAATAAGGCCGACAACCTTCTCATGGCTTGCAGTCTATCTCAGAAAGCACGCAACCTTGTTAAAAGGTGGTGTTTTTCCTATGTAAGGCAATTTGTGGGTCAGGCAGGAAAACTGACTATATCCTCGATGTGCTTGCTCTCACTCGCTCTCTCTAGCTTACATGCATATCTCCATTGTCCTCCCTGAAGGAGGTTAGGTTATGTTTCGTGGGTGCATAAATGTATACACACAAAATAGATAAAGCCGAATGAACTTTTCCTATGTATACTCATACATTTCCCTGTGGGGGTGAGAGTCAAGCTGATAAATCTCAAGATGCTTAATCACCTTGGGAATGAATTCCTTTGCAGCAAGGGATTGTGCAATACTTGTTCATGATGCCAATTCTAGAGCACTCAATGCCTTTGCATTGCACAGAGCATCACTATTCCCTACGTGTAGAGCAAGGTAACACAACAGAATGAGGGCTGGCAACTGCACCTTCTTCTCATTCGATTTCAACAATCTTACCAGTGGGGGCAGACCACCTGACTCAATTATCCCTTTGGAGTGTTCAGTGTGCAGGAAATTGGTGGGGTTAGCAAACTTCTACAGGACCGTGGCGGCCTCCACACTACTCTCTATTGACTGCCTGATCCACGACTCATTCCAATCTCCATGCCTGGCAACACAGTTCCTGTAGTTCGAACCAGTATTTCAGTCCTCTTTAGACTTGGCCTCTGCTCAGGTCATCTTGGCTTATTCCATGGCTCAATTTCTCAAGTTTTATTGAACACTAACACTTATTGTGTCACATTTGTTGTTTGCAAATATTGTTTAAGTGATTCCATAAATATTTGTAATTATTTATGAAGGATGTTACATTATTAGTTACCTTAACTATTTATGTTAACTTTGGCATTTAATGTTCTCTGCCATAGTTAACATCCAATGTAATCTTAAAACTTAACTATTAGTGGTTTCTTGCAAATGGTCAGGAAAGACATCATGTTTATGCCAGAGCAAAAATTTTGTTCCAACAACAAATGCTAACCTATAGAGGTTAGTTAACTATTCGTATGGTGCCCACAACTTGTCAGAAAAAGTTGAATTTGCTAAAAAAAATTGCTCAAAAAGACCTTGATTTTGCATGGTGTGTGCAAAGAGGGGGTTTTTCTCATTTTACCATAACTTTCACCCACGGAGGTGAAATTGGGCATATTTGTAGTCAATAGGAAGTTGGTTCAAGTGTTGACAAAGTTGTGGTGAGATGATTTGGGAATTGTCCCATTTTTCTCAAAAAAATTTCCCTTCTTTATACAGCTAGTTAAACAACTTGAAAAACAATTGTATATTTTGATTGGCAAGTCGAAATTGAGTGTTGTTTTTTTAGAAAGTGAATAATTTTTCAAGACTAATCTATTAGAAATGATTTCACACTACTGTTATAAATTGTCATTTTTTGTTTGAAATAGACTTTTTAACGCACTATCATTATAAAGTGCCAAATTCAGGGGGGATAAAAATATTGAGTCACAAAGGGGCTTCTCATATATGGGATAAAAATATTGAATTATGGGGGGGTTCATAGAGTTGTGTCAAGAGAATTTCTGAGTTGTGCCATGAGCACTTCCATAGAGAGATGTTGAGTGCATTTCTGAGTTGTGCCAAGAGCACTTCCATAGAGATATGTTGAGTGCATTTTTGAGTTGTGCCAAGAGCACTTCCATAAAGATATGTCAAGAGCACTGCCACTACTCCACCATTCTTCAACATTTTTTTCACATTATATTGAGTCATGTCAAGTATACTTTCATTGATATGTGTCAAGAGCACTTCCACTACACCATCACCTAATGCTACATGTGCATCCAAAGTTAATTCTTCGAGGACTTCCAAAGATTCATCATAATAGAAGATTGATATCAATTCATGGGTAAGTGCAAGAAGATGGGGGGCCAAAAAGGGGTCTTAAGTGGCCACTTTTTTTCTGAAATCAGGAAATACTGGCCTTGGATGAGAAATTGAGCAGAGTTACACTCAAAATTTGGAGATGCAACAAAAACAATGTTCATAGTGCTCCGAGTCTACTTTCTAAACTACTATTTTTTTTTGAAAATGACAGAGATTAAGGGGTTCAAAAGAGGGAGCCACATAAATTGGTGTTGTTTCTGTCAAAAAAACATAACATAGCATGTTTTGTGGCTCCATCAAAAGGTCAACTTTTTTTTTCATATTTTTAAAATCAGTTTGGTGAGAAATTAGCTAATATCATGTAGTTTATGCCCGATTTTTCTGATAATTTTTTGATGAATATTTGATTTTTTACTAATTTTCAAGGTGGACACATCCTAAAAAATAGAATTTTGGCCGTGCTACCCCTATAAATTTTGAAAACTAATTGAAAATTATTTTTTTCTTTTTTTAATAATTGTAGACTGGAGTCTAGTTTCTAAATATGTAATTTTTTTGAAATTTCAATGAATAGTTAATTTACAATGAAAAAATGACCAAACAATGGTTTTTGCCCAAAAACGGACACACAAACAGAAGAAATTAAAGATGAAAGGATTAACATTGTTAAAATGTGAAAAAAATCACATCGTCAAATAGTTAAGAGAAATCCTAACATTACCTAGGTGTTTGATTTGTTCGACCTTGAAACACGTGCAAATATGAGGGTTAGCACGAACAAAATTATATGAAATCTTGAAGAATATGGAAAAACACGTCTATGGATGTTGAAAAGGCACTCCAAGCCTTTGGGTTGGAAATCCAAAGCAAATCCCAAGCCCAAGGCTTGGGATTCCCAAAGCAAAACATAACGTGCTCACGTTAGTTTTTGCTTTGCATTTTTCTTTTCCGCAAAAGTTTGTGTTGTTTATCATGGGGAACATAACGCGAGCACGTTATAACGTGCTCGTCTTATGTTCCCCTTAATTTTTTTTATGTTCAAGGCTATTAATCATGTATGTATATATGTATGCCTATATGTATGTATGTATGTATGTATGTATGCCTATATGTATGTATGCATCTATGTATGCCTATATGTATGTATGTATAGTGTCGAGGGTAGAAGAGGGTAGAGATGGGAGTGAGCCAAATAAGGGAGGAGAGGGGTGGATAAGGATTGAGTGATTAAGGTTTAAGGTTGAGGGTTGAGCATTTAGGGATAGGATTTAGAGTTTAGGGATAGGGGATTAGAGTTTAGGACCTTGAGGGATTAGGGTTTAAGGTTGAGGCTTTAGGGATAGTGTTTAGGGTTAAGGGTCGAGGAATTAGGGTTAAGGTAAAGTGTTGAGGGTAGAGGGATTAGGGATAGGGTTTAGGGTTGAAAGTTTAGGATTGAGGGATTAGGGTTTAAGGTATAGTTTAGTAGTTCTTGTGGATAGAGCTAGTAAACAATGGGAGATTATTTGCCTGTTTCATAACAATATACCTCCCCTAAGTGCGGGGTGGACAACAAGAAACATAGATGTACCCCAATGCAAATCTTTTCTCATAATGATCATCCTTCTGATTTCAACTGTTAATTACTCATTGTGGATGTACCATACGCAAAGCTTTTCTCATAGTGTGTACACCTATTGGCATAATGAACCCTAGATGGGCCAGAAAAACATGCCATATAACATTACTAACATTAAAAAAGTTCATAGCCATTTTTCTGACATATTCTTGCAACTCAAATATCTTTAAGAGAAGAGTGTCAAAAATGATGTGTAACATCCACATTCTAAAACATAGTAAAAACCAAAGATTTCACCTTAAAGTAACTTTACAAGGTAAAAATGAGACAGAATTTTTTTTTTCTTTATTCAATATAAAGTCAAGTAACTACAATTACAAGATACCTCATTACAAATTCACTAACCCATATTGACTTTCTCAAGTACAATGTTTACAAAAATAAATTTACTATAAATACCTGAAACAGATAATATTTTACTTAGTCTCAATAAACACAAGTCTCAGAGATATACTGCATCCAGAAATCTGACATCTTTATCGCAAGCCTCAGCATGTCTTCTGCTAGAGAGAGAGAGAGTATCTTTCCAGTGATTTACCTCCAACCACAGACCGTCGGTCTCCCGCACTCCTTCCTAACCGGAAGTGGCCCTTCCCTTCACGAGAAGTATAGACCAAGGTGACCAGTGGTAATTTGCCTTTTCGAGTACATAGTGTTGTATCTTACACAATCTCTATCTATCATACAACCCTAGATACCCTCTAGCTAAGTATGATTCCCGATAGGACGTGCAATCCAGATACAGTGAACCGAAAATGCATGCAGAGACATATGCATTACTATGGCCATAGTTTCAATATAAATTGACGTTCACAAAGAACGATGTCGTATTGTTCACCCACTCCAACTCGACTTGGATACTATCATATTCCTACAGTTTGACTTGGTCATATTTGTTTAACTTAAGAAGTATGATGTTTGAACAATTGAGTCTTCCCGACCCATACATGTTTTCTTACATTATCTATAATCCATAGACCTGATCAACTTTCTTTCTTTATGAGGACTGTCATTGCTTCATCGCAATTCCCGAGGTTGATGACTTATTGTCTCATAATATATATAGATAGATTAATTATGACTACGATGATAACCTTTCCCAGATTAAGCAATATAGTCCAGGAAACCAATTCCCTTCTTATAAGTAAGAATAATTACACATAGTCAGGGTACATGACCCTTCAATCACGCTCTAAATAATGACCTCATTGTCTTAATATAACAATTACCATATCTATGATAAGTCGAGGTTTAACTGAAGAATTTTGACTAACTCAAACCTAGTCTTTCTAACTTAGGTGATTTCACAAGACTCTGTCGTTGCTCTATTAATCATTATGGATTGACTACCCATTCTTAGGTATCTTTCTTTGCATCTTTGCAATGTTTGAGATTTACTCTCCCCTTTGTCGTCAAGTAATAGCTTAGAGAAGTTGTGATATAAAGATATAATGATTTTTAATGTTTGACTAATCCATTAATGGTACCTCTTGCATGCTTGCAAAAATTTGAGGCTTACGACTTGTATTTTAAGTCGTCTTGAAGCCTATCACATGGTTTTTCCCCCTTCCTAGGGTTAAACATAGTCGATTAGAAACTAATCTCTTTTCAATAAGATAGACAAGAGCAATACCAGATTAGGGTTCTCGACCTTCTTTGTGGACCCATAAATAATCCACTAAACAAGTTGTGACCCCAAAAGGTATAATTATAACCTTACCCTACTGGGTCACTCTAGGGTCTTTGTACTTCCTTTTCCATGAAAATGGAAAATCAAGAAAAGAGTTTAAGTATACAACTTTCCTTCAGTCTTCTTTCAACTTAAAGGTTGTTTTCAAACTTCTAAACAAATCTACTTTAAATTATAAGAGGTATCCTCAATATCAATAACGACAAACAATTCGACTCCAAGTCTAAGTCTCCCAAGTTTAGTTGATTCTAACTGGTTGATAGTCTAACCCCCTTTGTCATCCATTGAAATCATGTTTAAAGTTCTTCTCCTTTTTCATATTGAACTATGTAGAGTCAAACATAAACGAGTGTTTTTATTCTAAGTTGATGTAGGGAAAAACCCATTCTCTTTGAACATCCCTAGAGCAAAGTATTCTCCTAATGACTTTAAAAGTATAAGAGAATACTATTCTCAAGACTTCTCAAGACTTGCAAATTCTTCTCTGCCAAGTAAGAATTAAACATCCATATAGAAGTACTAGCCCTTCTCCTTCTTGATCATATGGTGATCGCAAAAGTCATTTCTTGGTTTCCCAGCTCTTGACAAGGTAGAAGATAGTTTTCTAGCATTGTTAATACTAAGAGATCATTCAATCCTTACAAAAGAAATCATGTTAATATTAACCCTTGGATTCCAAAGGAATCCAGATTATTGACTAAGACTTGATTAGATATCAATGATATACCAAGACTAGTTCAGGTTGTTGTCAACCTAGTTTTAAAGTCTAAGTTGGTTTCCACATATCTTAAATATAAATCTAAAGTATTCAAAGTCTCGCTATTTATTTCGGGTACCTATTTGCACAAAACAAGCTATAATTTCAATAGCTATTCTAAAGTGTTCAAAACATGTTTTCTCCAAACACGGGGTGACTTAGTCATGAAACAAGTATACTAAACCCGTGCTTCACAAATTTATGATTTCATTTAATCATGATCCTTATGCACACGTTAATGTGATATGATTTTGTTGTCTCCAAGAAGGCCAACTATAAAATAACGAGAATGGAGACATTTTTTTTTTGTTTTAATACATAAAGAATTGAATCTTCAAAGCATAAAATATATATAGATATAGGAATGCATTTTTAATGATTATGCAATATACTCTCGACTTCAACTTGAATTCCACAATCTTATCAAAATATAAGCCTATGTATGACCTATGATTCATGTATGCTATCGATTATATCTTTTGCCAAGTTAACTGACAATGGAAAAACTATCCATTCAAGAGAGCGTCTCATAACACAGAGCTAAACATTATACACATCTACCAATGCCTACCTAGACTTCACACTTTCAACCCTCTGTCATACCAAATACATTGGCTACTCACCGTTAAAGTAGCAATTTAAAGAGTGCAAGATAACAAACTAAAAACCCATATTGAAAGGTCTTGCAAAACTTCACAAAAGGATAGGAACCTGTCGTGGTCTTGCAGACTTCACTCCAGTCAGCATGTCCTTGCTGACTTATCAACAGCATTCTTCTTCCTTTCTCTTCCGCGTCCCCTGCGTTCCTCTCTATTTTTATTTCGAAGTTGCTACGTTAGTCCAAACAATTTCATTGAAAAATAGACCATAGAAACTTTCAGGTAGATGTAATGTGCCGCCCCCAGGCGTAAGAAAAGATCTGTATAAGACTATGGATGCATTAAAATTCCTGTGAATTGTTGACAAAATTTCTCAATGAGACGTTGGCCTCCCAGAAAAAGAGAATCATTGCAGGATGTACACCATATGGGTTTATTGATTAGCCTCACAGTTCCACTTTCTTCTTAACAGATTTCCCTCCTCCGAGCTTAGCGAAGAAGATGATGGCCTTTTTCTGCCGACCTCTAGTTTCTAACCACAGCAGAACTCCCCCTCACGATGATGAAGCATCCCCTTTTAACTCTTAGTTACCCTTTCATTTAACCACCTTCCCACGATGAAGAAGCACTCAAGTAATTACTCAGCCATCCCACAACTGTCCACCATGCCTCATAAGATGGCCAATCTTATGGCATGTATGGTTGGCTTTTAACCATCCGCTAACACTCTCCCCATAATGGAGCTTTTTAAGGCGATACGGCAGTTGGAAAAAGTAACAACCCTTCCACTACACATGAGATAAGGGCTTCAAAACCACGTTCTTTGCAATGGTGTTCAACTCTTGCAGGGTGGCAATTATAAAAGAATAAAGTGTCCCTAAAGTTGATCAAGAGAATAAACGAAGGGCAACTTACCAAAAATAAAGATTAGATCAGTAATAACTCAAAGTCTTAAGCTAGAAGGAAGAAGACTCATTCGAAATGGAAGGCGTCAAAACAATAGCACTTGGGCGAAAACCTACTCGGCTTCGACGAGAAAAATGACATCAACAAACTAAAGGAAATACCTCATGTTTACCAAGAAATATAACTAAGGCGAATTTGGAATATTCTTCCAAATAACGACCATAACAATTATAGCATATAACGACTTCGCATTCGACTTTCGTCGATTTACAAAAGGGAAACAAATTCACAACACATGATCAACGCGTTTTGCCGGCAATCGCGACGGATTGGGCGTAACACAACACAAGTTTTCTTAATCGTTTGATGCACACAACGACTTCTTGCATCTTTCGACTACGAGATGTGATCCACAAATCTGCCACAAATACGTTCATCTATTGACGTTAAACGTTTACAATATTAGCGTCATCTAACTTGATGGGAACGTCTTAACGTTTAAGAGCCGACAATACAACCTCAAGCGACACAAAAAGAATAACGCAACCATTTTTTTATGGCTATGACATTGTTAACTTAACAAGCGACTATGTGGACTCATCATCGAGTTGACTAGATGATAATCAAGGTATTGACTACCCGTCGAATTAGATTCAAAAGTAAGTGGCAAGACAAGACATACCTCATACGACTCATTGATTCACATTATCGTTTAATACTAGACTCGTTTGGCAAATTGACCACTCATAATCCAAGGTCTATCTCTCTTCTCGAAAGATACTCTCTCTCTCCTCTCTGAGAGTCGATACCCTGTAATCCTGTTTCACTTGTCATCAAACAATAAGAGATCAATGCATCTTTATTCGATAAATTCACTAATAAATCAAATCTTATAATACAGTTATTAAATCAACCATAACATAATCATTTCCATGATTTCATAATTGATATTCAATACAATTCCATGTCATATCCTGTCTTAAGTCTATAACATCTCAACAAATTTACTTATGCCCAAGTAAAAAGTAAAAGTATAGCAAGTTAGAAAATAGGGATGCAACATATCCTTCCCCTAAAGATTCATCGTCCTCGATGATATAAAGTA
This sequence comes from Cunninghamia lanceolata, assembly GCA_027924645.1. Taxonomy (NCBI): domain Eukaryota; kingdom Viridiplantae; phylum Streptophyta; class Pinopsida; order Cupressales; family Cupressaceae; genus Cunninghamia; species Cunninghamia lanceolata. The sequence continues at coordinate 1,274,188 of BSBN01000064.1, forward strand.
TCAAGACGCAACTTAAAAACATATTCATTGCTTAATTGCTATCAGCATAAAGTAAATGAGGAAATTTCTGCTAGAATTCATGGTAATTTCTCCCCATGCAAAACTATTCTATGCATACTGGTCCCACTGGACCTCACACATCATAACCTCTATGTTACACAAGCATTGCTTATGATCTTCAAGTATTTCAAAAGCTTGATCATAACATCTCATAGGTTCTTGTACTTTTAAATCATTCATAGATTATAACATTTATATATTACATGAATATATTCCTCATATATAAATCACAAAAAAAACATGTTGCCTCCTGGCAATAATTGATAATATATAGATTCTAGATATCAATAAAATTTCTAACCTTAAAGTTTAGAAGGGTCCTTTATGCTTAGGAATTTGGTTTAGAATACTTTTCATTCTTTAGGAAACGTTTTTAGGGGTTTAACCCTTAAAAGAATTTTTCCTTCTCTAACCGAGAATTGTCTTGGTGTACGCTTAATCTTTAACGTTGCTTTTCTATTCATTATCCATTTCCTTTGATCTTTCCTGATCAGTTAAATCTTTTTACGCATTCTAATAACATTTCTGGACTAATGCTAATCCTACCTTCTAGCTTACCCAGCTTATAGGAGTTCGGCATCTTTCTGTCCAATGTTTCAATTCAAGCCATCTTAATAGCAAAGTTAAGTATTGTCAAAAATTTCACGTGGTAAGTAGCCTCCCTACTTGTATTGCTAATCTATGCAACATGTTTGGAGCAAAACTTCTAAAACCTAGTTAACTTCCTTAGTTTAACCATTTGTTCACAGGATAATAGATTATACTCTTTTAAATTTCAGTCCTTAAAATAGAGGACAAGTTTGCCAAAACCTTGACATTACATGCATATTTCTATCTAAGATAACCTTCTCAGGAAATCAAACAGTCTAAACACATCTTGCACAAAATGTGTGCTAACACTGATGCTCCATCAGTCCAATCTCCTGGTATATAATGTGCTACCTTCGAGACTTTATCCTCTCAAAATGGCATTGTGTCTTTTCCCAGACATAGAAGGTCTTCGTACAATATCCATGCAAACAACTTGCCATTTCCATTGTGGCACGTGATGTGGATACATCAATCCTACAGGAGCTGATGTTCTACTCTTTCCTTCTGGCATTCCAGACAATATGCTACAAATCTCGCAACATCATTCTTTATTTTTTTCCAAAATTAAAGAGGTTTTTATATCTATTAGTACTTGGTTAACCCTAGATGTCCTGGGTATGGTGAAATATGAACTTCTTTCCACTCCAGCTTTCTTATTTCAGGGGAATTAGAAACACACATTCTTTCTCCGAAACTCAATAGTCTATGAGACTTTAAAATGAAAAACCTTTCATACCTTGAATCTTTTAAATTTTACCACAAGAGCTTTCTAAATTTACTCATCATGTAAAGGTACATCCCTTAAACCAACTCCTGAGGCATCAATTTTTCCTCAAACTATCCTTCGGAATAGGAATTCATAGCATTGGTGCTGTTGTAATTTCTCTTACACATTATAGAATCACTTGCACATAAGGATAAAGTTTCCCCTTCATGCTTAAAATAAATAAGTACATCTTCTAGAAGACTAGAACAAATATATCTAAACAATCTCTAGACACACTGCTCATGAGATTCATGAATACGACAAGGTATTTGTATGTTCAAAGGACAACACTGCTAACTCACAATGCCCATTCTTGTCCAAAAGTTGTTTCAAGGGTACCCTCATCCTTCACTCTAGGAAAACATAACAACTCTACCCATCTAATCAAAGAGGTCATCGATACGTGGTGAAAGATTTTTTCTCCTTATCATGGTTTTAACGGGCATGTGATACTCAATACACAAATTTAGAGTTATGTCCTCCTTGGCAGAGATAATATCTAGTGCAACCCATGGTAACATACTAGATCTAACCAAACCTTTTAGCCAATAATTCTTATAAGGGCTTTTGATTCCATTAATCCTAAAGTTGTCATAGGATAAGGTACTTTTCCAGGTAACTCATCCCAGAATTCTAAGAGGATCAAGGTTTTCCGTTGATTCAATCACTGTTCCATCAACTTTGGTGGTATGACTTTCTTTTCCAAAATACTAGGTATCTCCTTGGTTTTAAACATGGTGAGGATTGCTCTAATTTGATCAAGAGATTAACTAAAGATTTGTTCTCTTTTAGACCTTCACCCTGGTTTGGTTCTAGTATGATACATGCTCTCATTTTCCTCATACCAGACAATTAGATTATCTAGCAGTTTTTCTGAATCTAAAGCATCTCAAAACATCAAGACATATATTTATCTCATAAATATCCAAAGATTGGTATAAAAACATTGCCATCTTTATTATAAAGTTTTTAAGAGTAATCACATCCTTCTTAATATAGTTGATACGACAAAGCTATATGACACTGTCATTTTACAATCATCCTGTTTAACAAACATAGAGGGTGGAGGTACACACAAGTACTCCAACACTTTTAAAAAAAAAAAAGAAACATTACATCAATGTTCAAGTGACATGTTGTAACTGGCTACAGCTTACTAGGTTTTACTACACCAGTAGAATTAGTAGGATTCTTGGCCAGTTCAGAACATTGTTTTCTTTCTAGCCGAATACGCTTAAGCGCATCAGCAAAAGTCTCTGAATCCTCCAGCCATGCACCTTTAGATTAAACAACATGCTCTTTAAGTTCAACCTCCTCGATAGGTTTCTTCTTAATCACTAATCTAGGCAAAAGCTGGAGTACAGACTTCCTAGTTGTTTTCTTGGTTCTTCTCCACATCATTCTGGCACAAGAAGATTCAAACATTAGCTAACCGCATAATGTTGACTATAGGTTAGCACAGTGGACTCATAAGCCCTAGTGTTGAACCCGATAGCTCTGATACCATATGTAGCATCCACATTCTAAAACATAGTAAAAACCAAAGATTTCACCTTAAAGTAACTTTACAAGGTAAAAATGAGACAGAAATTTTTTTTTTTCTTTATTCAACATAAAGTCGAGTAACTACAATTACAAGATACCTCATTACAAATTCAATAACCCATATTGACTTTCTCAAGTACAATGTTTACAAAAATAAATTTATTATAAATACCTGAAACAGATAATATTTTACTTAGTCTCAATAAACACAAGTCTTAGAGATATACTGCATCCAGAAATCTGACATCTTTATCGCAAGCCTCAGCATGTCTTCTGCTAGAGAGAGAGAGAGAGAGAGAGTATCTTTCCAGTGATTTACCTCCAACCACAGACCGTCAGTCTCCCGCACTCCTTCCTAACTGGAAGTGGCCATTCCCTTCACGAGAAGTATAGACCAAGGTGACCAGTGGTAATTTGCCTTTCCGAGTACATAGTGTTGTATCTTACACAATCTCTATCTATCATACAACCCTAGATACCCTCTAGCTAAGTATGATTCCCGATAGGACATGCAATCCAGATACAGTGAACCGACAATGCATGCAGAGACATATGCATTACTATGGCCATAGTTTCAATATAAATTGACGTTCACAAAGAACGATGTCGTATTGTTCACCCACTCCAACTCGACTTGGATACTATCATATTCCTACAGTTTGACTTGGTCATCTTTGTTTAACTTAAGAAGTATGATGTTTGAACAATTGAGTCTTCCCAACCCATACATGTTTTCTTACATTATCTATAATCCATAGACCTGATCAACTTTCTTTATGAGGACTGTCATTGCTTCATCGCAATTCCCGAGGTTGATGACTTATTGTCTCATAATATATATAGATAGATTAATTATGACTACGATGATAACCTTTCCCAGATTAATCAATATAGTCCAGGAAACCAATTCCCTTCTTATAAGTAAGAATAATTACACATAGTCAGGGTACATGACCCTTCAATCATGCTCTAAATAATGACCTCATTGTCTTAATATAACAATTACCATATCTATGATAAGTCGAGGTTTAACTGAAGAATTTTGACTAACTCAAACCTAGTCTTTCTAACTTAGGTGATTTCACAAGACTCTGTCGTTGCTCTATTAATCATTATGGATTGACTACCCATTCTTAGGTATCTTTCTTTGCATCTTTGCAACGTTTGAGATTTACTCTCCCCTTTGTCATCATGTAATAGCTTAGAGAAGTTGTGATATAAAGATATAATGATTTTTAATGTTTGACTAATCCATTAATGGTACCTCTTGCATGCTTGCAAAAATTTGAGGCTTACGACTTGTATTTTAAGTCGTCTTGAAGCCTATCACATGGTTTTTCCCCCTTCCTAGGGTTAAACATAGTCGATTAGAAACTAATCTCTTTTCAATAAGATAGACAAGAGCAATACCAGATTAGGGTTCTCGACCTTCTTTGCAGACCCATAAATAATCCACTAAACAAGTTGTAACCCCAAAAGGTATAATTATAACCTTACCCTACTGGGTCACTCTAGGGTCTTTGTACTTCCTTTTCCATGAAAATGGAAAATCAAGAAAAGAGTTTAAGTATACAACTTTCCTTCAGTCTTCTTTCGACTTAAAGGTTGTTTTCAAACTTCTAAACAAATCTACTTTAAATTATAAGAGGTATCCTCAATATCAATAACGACAAACAATTCGACTCCAAGTCTAAGTCTCCCAAGTTTAGTTGATTCTAACTGGTTGATAGTCTAACCCCCTTTGTCATCCATTGAAATCATGTTTAAAGTTCTTCTCCTTTTTCATATTGAACTATGTAGAGTCAAACATAAACGAGTGTTTTTATTCTAAGTTGATGTAGGGAAAAACCCATTCTCTTTGAACATCCCTAGAGCAAAGTATTCTCCTAATGACTTTAAAAGTATAAGAGAATACTATTCTCAAGACTTCTCAAGACTTGCAAATTCTTCTCTGCCAAGTAAGAATTAAACATCCATATAGAAGTACTAGCCCTTCTCCTTCTTGATCATATGGTGATCGCAAAAGTCATTTCTTGGTTTCCCAGCTCTTGACAAGGTAGAAGATAGTTTTCTAGCATTGTTAATACTAAGAGATCATTCAATCCTTACAAAAGAAATCATGTTAATATTAACCCTTGGATTCCAAAGGAATCCAGATTATTGACTAAGACTTGATTAGATATCAATGATATACCAAGACTAGTTCAGGTTGTTGTCAACCTAGTTTTAAAGTCTAAGTTGGTTTCCACATATCTTAAATATAAATCTAAAGTATTCAAAGTCTCGCTATTTATTTCAGGTACCTATTTGCACAAAACAAGCTATAATTTCAATAGCTATTCTAAAGTGTTCAAAACATGTTTTCTCCAAACACGGGGTGACTTAGTCATGAAACAAGTATACTAAACCCGTGCTTCACAAATTTATGATTTCATTTAATCATGATCCTTATGCACACGTTAATGTGATATGATTTTGTTGTCTCCAAGAAGGTCAACTATAAAATAACGAGAATGGAGACATTTTTTTTTTCTTTTAATACATAAAGAACTGAATCTTCAAAGCACAAAATATATATAGATATAGGAACGCATTTTTAATGATTATGCAATATACTCTTGACTTCAACTTGAATTCCACAATCTTATCAAAATATAAGCCTATGTATGACCTATGATTCATGTATGCTATCGATTATATCTTTTGCCAAGTTAACTGACAATGGAAAAACTATCCATTCAAGAGAGCGGCTCATAACAAAGAGCTAAACATTATACACATCTACCGATGCCTACCTAGACTTCACACTTTCAACCCTCTGTCATACCAAATACATTGGCTACTCACAGCTAAAGTAGCAATTTAAAGAGTGCAAGATAACAAACTAAAAACCCATATTGAAAGGTCTTGCAAAACTTCACAAAAGGATAGGAACCTGTCGTGGTCTTGTAGACTTCACTCTAGTCAGCACGTCCTTGCTGACTTATCAACAGCGTTCTTCTTCCTTTCTCTTCCGCGTCCCCTGCGTTCCTCTCTGCTTTTATTTCTAAGCTGCTACATTAGTCCAAACAATTTCATTGAAAAATAGACCATAGAAACTTTCAGGTAGATGTAATGTGCCGCCCCCAGGCGTAAGAAAAGATATGTATAATACTATGGATGCATTAAAATTCCCGTGAATTGTTGACAAAATTTCTCAATGAGACGTTGGCCTCCCAGAAAAAGAGAATCATTGCAGGATGTACACCATATGGGTTTATTGATTAGCCTCACAGTTCCACTTTCTTCTTAATGGATTTCCCTCCTCCGAGCTCAGCGAAGAAGATGATGGCCTTTTTCTGCCGACCTCTAGTTTCTAACCACAGCAGAACTCCCCCTCACGATGATGAAGCGTCCCCTTTTAACTCTCAGTTACCCTTTCATTTAACCACCTTCCCATGATGAAGAAGCGCTCAAGTAATTACTCAGCCATCCCACAACTGTCCACCATGCCTCATAAGATGGCCGATCTTATGGCATGTATGGTTGGCTTTTAACCATCTGCTAACACTCTCCCCATAATGGAGCTTTTTAAGGCAATACGGCAGTTGGAAAAAGTAACAACCCTTCCACTACACATGAGATAAGGGCTTCAAAACCACGTTCTTTGCAATGGTGTTCAACTCTTGCAGGGTGGCAATTATAAAAGAATAAAGTGTCCCTAAAGTTGATCAAGAGAATAAACGAAGGCCAACTTACCAAAAATAAAGATTAGATCAGTAATAACTCAAAGTCTTAAGCTAGAAGGAAGAAGACTCATTCGAAATGGAAGACGTCAAAACAATAGCACTTGGGCGAAAACCTACTCGGCTTCGACGAGAAAAACGACATCAACAAACTAAAGGAAATACCTCACGTTTACCAAGAAATATAACTAAGGTGAATTTGGAATATTCTTCCAAATAACGACCATAATAGTTATAGCATATAACGACTTCGCATTTGACTGTCGTCGATTTACAAAAGGGAAACAAATTCACAACACATGATCAACGCATTTTGCCGAGAATCGCGATGGATTGGGCATAATGCAACACAAGTTTTCTTAATCGTTTGACGCACAAAATGACTTCTCGCATCTTTCGACTACGAGACGTGATCCACAAATCTGCCACATACGTTCATCTATTGACTTTAAACGTCGACAATATTAGCGTCATCTAACTTGATGGGAACGTCTTGACGTTTAAGAGCCGACAATACAACCTCAAGCGACACAAAAAGAATAACGCAACCATTTTTTTACGGCTATGACATTGTTAACTTAACAAGCGACTATGTGGACTCATCATCGAGTTGACTAGATGATAATCAAGGTATTGACTACCTGTCGAATTAGATTCAAAAGTAACTGGCAAGACAAGACATACCTCATATGACTCATTGATTCACATTATCGTTTAATACTAGACTCGTTTGGCAAATTGACCACTCGTAATCCAAGGTCTATCTCTCTTTTCTCGAAAGATACTCTCTCTCTCCTCTCTGAGAGTCGATACCCTGTAATCCTGTTTCACTTGTCATCAAATAATAAGAGATCAGTGCATCTTTATTCGATAAATTCACTAATAAATCAAATCTTATAATACAGTTATTAAATCAACCATAACATAATCATTTCCATGATTTCATAATTGATATTCAATACAATTCCATGTCATATCCTGTCTTAAGTCTATAACATCTCAACAAATATAATTATGCCCAAGTAAAAAGTAAAAGTATAGCAAGTTAGAAAATAGGGATGTAACATGATGGGTTTAACAACCTAACATAAGGCAAAGCAGTTTTGTTGGGTTTAGGGTTGAGGGATTAGGGTTTAGGGTTGAGGGATAATGGTTTAAGGTATAGTGTTGAGGGTTGAGGGTTTAGGGATAGGGTTTAGGGTTGATGGATTAGGCTTTAGGTTTGACAGATTAGGGTTTAATGTTGAGAGTTGAGGGTTGAGGGTTTAGGGATAGGGTTGATGGTCAAGGGATTAGGGTTAAAGTAGAGTGTTGAGGGTAGAGGGATTAGGGATAGGGTTTAGGGTTGAAGGTTTAATGATTGAGGGTTAAGGCTTTAGGGCTGAGGGTTAAGGGATTGGGGTTTAAAATATAATGTTGAGCGTCAAGGGTTTATGGATAGGTTTTAGGGTTTAATTTCTAAGGGTTTGTAGATTAGGAAAACAAAATGAAGATAGAAACATAAACTAAATACATAAATACATGAAGTTATACCTCACATGAAGACCCAATCTCATTAAGGGAGGAGAAAGCTTGCACCCAAGAGCTCCTAAGACATGATATTCCCTATTTGATTCAAATGTGGATTGCTCTTGCTTTTCAACACAATATGATGATAGTATGATGAAGAGATTTGAGAGAGATTTGGGTAGAGGTCTGATGCATGAAGAAGTCTCCCTAATGGCTTAGAGAGGGGTCCAATTTATAGAATTTTGGAGATGAGGATGGAGGGTGAGGATTTAGTTGATGAGATCAAGGCTTAGGAATAAAAGTGAATCTTTTATTCCTAGTGGATGAATTAATAATTCTCATTTTGGGAAGAGTGGAGGATAGTGGATGAATTAATAATTTATTTTTGGGAAGAGTGGAGGATAGTGGGGGACAACTGAATTTTAAATTCAGTGAGTGGAGGATAGTGGGGGACAACTAAATTTTAAATTCAGTGAGTGGATGATGAGGTAAGCAAGGTTAATTAAGTATTATCTTAATTAACTTAAGCCTAGGTTAATCAGATAATCATGATTTATCTAATTAATAGGGATTAGGGAAATAGATAAATTAACTAGATAAATATTAGGAATATTCATTCAATTAATAGGATAGGGTTGTAAGATTAAATGGATTAATTAGGTGAATTAATTGATCACCAGGGATATGTAGATGGGGAGAGTGGATTAGTGTAGAGGTATGGGAAATTGGTTTGTAGAGCAATCCAATTTTCAGTGTTCCAATTTTCGGTGTCTCTACACTAATCCACTCTCCCCATCTGCATATCCCTGTGATCAATTAATTCACCTAATTAATCCATTTAATCTTACAACCCTATCCTATTAATTGAATGAATATTCCTAATATTTATTTAGTTAATTTATCCATTTCCCTAATCCCTGTTAATTAGATAAATCATGATTATCTGATTAACCTAGGCTTAAGTTAATTAAGATAATACTTAATTAACCTTGCTTACCTCATCATCCACTCACTGAATTTAAAATTTAGTTGTCCCCCACTATCCTCCACTCTTCCCAAAAATAAATTATTAATTCATCCACTATCCTCCACTCTTCCCAAAATGAGAATTATTAATTCATCCACTAGGAATAAAAGATTCACTTTTATTCCTAGCCCTTGATCTCATCAACTGAATCCTCACCCTCCATGCTCATCTCCAAAATTCTATAAATTGGACCCCTCTCTAAGCCATTAGGGAGACTTCTTCATGCATCAAACCTCTGCCCAAATCTCTCTCAAATCTCTTCATCATACTATCATCATATTGTGTTGAAAAGCAAGAGCAATCCACATTTGAATCAAATAGGGAATATCATGTCTTAGGAGCTCTTGGGTGCAAGCTTTCTCCTCCCTTGATGAGATTGGGTCTTCATGTGAAGTATAACTTCATGTATGTATGCATTTAGTTTATGTTTCTATCTTCATTTTGTTTTCCTAATCTACATTTGGCAAGCCCGGTGGGACCCACAAGGTCCAAATCTAATATGTTTGAGTTTTTGTGCTTAGGATGTGTTTTTGTAGGAGCAGCGCCATCCACCCCATGCAGTGGCTCTATCCTTGGTGAGTTTTAGCGCTATCTACTATTTTAGCGCCATTTCTACGAAGCATTCTCTATTCTAACTTCTACTCACATGTCTCACACGTCTCTTCTTAACAATCTTCCCACTGTTTTTGTGTCTCTTTGCTCTCTGTTTTTGCAGGAATCTTGAATGAACAAGGGGAAACTATGAAATTTTTTTCCTAAAATCATCTATTGACCAAACTCGGTGCCGTATCAGCGCTATCACCCAGTTCGGCGCTATCTTCCTCACAACAGACTAAAAACTAAGATAGAAACACAGTTTAGCACTATCTTGCTTCTATATTGGCGCTATTGTCTGTATTAGTGCTATCTTGTGTCTGTATTAGCACTATATTGTGTTTGTATTAGTGCTATATTCTGTATTAGCACTATCTTACGTCTATATTGGCGCTATCTTCTGTATTAGCGCTATCTTTTGTATTAGCACTATCTTACCTCTGTTTTAGAACTATTGTTTTGTACTAGCTTAGGGGTTTGTGCAGGGTTTGGTCTCTATTTCGCAGCATATTTCAAATAATCTCAGGGCACAATCTTGAAACTACTAACATCTTTTGTAGGGATTTAGTAGGTTAAGACACATCTTTTTTTGGTGCACTAAAAAGAACCTTTATTTTCTTAGCCTAGAAAATATTTATCTTTGGTGCACCTAAAATGAATCTTGCTTCCAAACAATCTACAATCAAACATTTCATTTTGGTGCACCTAAAAAGAATCCTTGTGTGCCTTAGTGTAAAGAACATTTGATTTTGGTGCAACTAAAATTAATCATTGCTTGCAACAAACAACTTTAGGCACATTTTCAATTTGGGCTTAAAATGAACATTAGCTCTTGTTTGCCGTGTCTTGTGCACTTGCACGTTTGTGTTATCCCATAGGGTAGAATCAAAGTATCCTCTCCCCTTGCCTTCAAAAGGATCTTGGGTGAAGAGAAATGGTTCTATTCTATTTTTCTTTTTAGGACGTGGGCCTGCCCTTGAGACACATCCATTCAGAGAACTCATTGGCGACCCCAAGCGGTACTTTCATCTGGTTTGCTATATGTAAATTGAGGATAAGGTGAAAGCCAAGTCTAATCGGTATGAGCACTTACCATTCGGTGCTAGCTTGAAAGGAAGTAGTACCCTTGAGGTATATTAAACTCCTAGTAGAGCTAGTCAAAACCTTAAGTGGTTTATCAGATGCTCGTAAGGTGCTGATCCCCCGGATGTTCCCCCACTATGAACCTTTGTTTTAGTGGCCCAAATCCCCCTACTTGTCCCACAAGTATTGTCATTACCTTGCCTTAGGTTGCACATGCTTGTTTATCACATTTTTCATAAATCAAACCTTTAACCATAGTGTTTTCTTGCTTGATTGTTTGTCTACTTGCCAAGAAAAATCAAATTCATCCATCAATCCAACCATTCACATCCTTTAGCGCCATTTCCTCTCTATTTCAACGCCATTTTCCATTTGTTTTAGCACCTTCTTCATCCATGTCTAAAAATCAAATTTTCCCATGAAAAACATCAATTTTATAAGCCCATTTTCAAAAAAATTCTGGTCGGGAGGCTACGCCCCCGAACCCCTGTCAGTGGGGGGTCACGTTCGTCCCCCCCACACCCCCCTTCACGTCAGGCCTGGTTTTCCTCCCAACGCCACTAAACCATCCCCCCATTTATCAAATCCCAAATCCAACATCAATCATCCCTCATCCATTGTCAACTCTAATCAAACATTCCAATTCCTAATCCTTAATCAAAGATCATCTTTTGCAAATTAAACCTTGGTTAAGGACCTAGTCTCCTACATTCTCCATCAATCCCCTCATCCAAAATCCCAATCACAATTATCCACATCATCAACCAAATCCCCCAACATCATTATCAAACTCCAAATCCAAATCAACCCAATCAAAAATCAAGACCTTAATTGATCACCTAATCAAATCAACCCAATCAACCCTCTTGCTTAAGATCATTAGTCTATCAAAAGCATAGAGAACCATTCATCAAAACAAATCAAATCAAATCAAATCTAAGGTCTTGAAATTTTGATTCCCAACATCACAATCATCCATCATCCCCCATCATCCCATACCATCTCCAACAAAACGGATCTTTATGCAACAATACAACAAATACAAAGAATTAGAAATGTCTATGAGAATATGGATCCTAATGCTAAGGAACAATTCAAAAATGACATTAAAGATCATCCCTTAGCACACCTCATCATTGGAGAATCCCAAACCCCTCCCCCATCTTCATCATATCAACCCTCATCATATCAACCTTCAACATCTTACATATCCACACCATTGACATCATACCAACCTTCATTATATCAACAAGCACCCTACACCTCATCCCCATCCACATCATATCAATCGTCATTCTTTCAACCTTCATACCAACCTACATCTTACATATCCACACCATCAACCTCCCATCAACCTTCATCATACCAACTTCCATCATATCCACCTCCATCATCCTCATATCAACCTTCAACCTCATACCAACTTCCATCATATCCACCTCCATCATCCTCATATCAACCTCCATCATCCTCATATCAACCTTCAACCTCATACCAACTTCCATCATATCGACCTCCATCATCCTCATATCAACCTCCATCATCCTCATATCAACCCTTAAATTCATACCAACCCCAAAACCTTTCATCTACATATCCTACCATTACACCTATCTACCAAGACTATCAATGGCCTGCCCAACAAGCACTAGTGAGCCCAAATCCACCTTTGCAACAAGAAGCACATGCAAGTCCAAGTGGTCCCTTGTACATAAATAAAATGAGTCCAAGTTATCCTAGGCAAGATCTAATCACCTTTGACAAGGGAGATACCAATCTAGAGTGGCCTCCACCATCTAATCCCACACCTATCCTTGAACCCACCCAAGAACCATCACTACCTAATCCTATCACCCACCTATCCAATCCCAATCCTATTTCTACACCATCCACCATCATTATCCATCCATTATATTGCTCTTCCACCCATACACTCATGAAGGATGCCATCCATTGGCTATTAGCAAGGAATCAAACACCCTCATGCAATCCAACATCCACCAAACCTCTTGAAAAATCTCCTATCATAACTCAAGAACCATCATACAACCATGTTCAAGAACCCATAAGTCAAGCACCTATCACATCCATCCAAGCACCCCCCACATCTATCCAAGTCAATCCCACTTCTATCCAAACACATGAGCTATGTCAAGAATCAAATCCAAAGCATGTTGAAACATCAACCCCTTCTCCTAATCAAGATCTAATCATCCTATCTAATCCCATCCTCGATCCCCTACCATCTATTGATCACCTTATTCATTCCACATCAACCTCTACCACCCCTTTACCATCCCCCATGAATCCTTTACCTCCATCTACCAATCCCATCCCAAATCCATCCTCCTATTCACTTGGAACAAGCACTTTCATCCGTGGTGACTCCCTCGTAGGAGGTGAACAACTTCCATCCACCACCTATCTTTCTCCAACAAATAATGGACTTGCGTCTTGTTTCTGAAGCACCAAACATCCCATTGCATGTTACATGCTCCAACTTATGAACTATCAAGGCAAAGGCTTAGGCCTTCATGAACAAGGCATCTTGGAGCCCATTCACACCACATTCCATCCATCCTCACATGGCCTTGGCTATCCATCGCAAGGCAAACAACCTAAACATATCAGTACCATCCACCCACCTCCTAAAATCCATTCATCTAATCCCAAACATGGTGCATCTCATCGCACTCCCAAATCTTATGTCGCCATCCCTCCTCCATCATCCTACCATTTGCAAAAGCATGTGACCATCCATCTTCCTCCATCAAATTTACCTCCATTGCTTCCAACTCCAAATATCCCTATCAAATCCACTCTACCTCCTATCCTACCAACTCCTAACATCCCTATCCACAAATCCTCTTATCCTCCCATCCTCCCAACTCCTAATCTCCCAATCATCAAATCACTTCACCCATCTATCCAAAAATCTACTTTTTACCCCTCCATCCATAGAACCACTAAAATTCCCAATCAAGACCAACAAAAGCACACATCTTTCAAATATGAATCTTCCACCAAATCCATGGGATTCAAATATTTGAATGCATCAACTCATAAAGCACAAAAGCCTAAGGATATTATCCTTTCCAATCAACCTGAAAAATCAAAAAGGCTATCAAATCCCACACCACCACAAGAAAAAGCAAAAACAAAAATGGTGTGGGTCCCTAAACAAAAAGAACCAAACTCTAATGAGGCATCCACATCCCAATCCACCCCAAAATCCCAAACACCCCACTCCCCATCTAAAAATCCCCCAAAGTCTATGTCTATTTGGGTCCCTAAAACCCCAAATCGACCATCCAAATATCCCCCATCCCAATCTCCATTACTCCCAACTCCACATCCAAAGTATAAGCTTCCAAATACATCACGATGTGTGCAACCACTGGTCTTGGTTCCCCTCCACCACTTGCAATTCCCACATACCCCCGTTTCTCCATCTTTCATCCACTATCCTACATATCTTCCCCGTCACATTCCTATGGTCTAGGCTTTTGCATAATCCACATCATAATCCACATTATACACACCATAATCTAGTATCCATAATCCATTCCATTTTTGCCTATCTACCAACATCCATGCAATCATCATCCATAATGCTATCCAACATGGGACCATCTTCTCCTTGCTATGGAAACAGACGCTAGAGTCCCCATTCCATCAAAAAAGTAAAAAAAGTAAAAAACGCAAAAAAAAAAAATCAAAAAATCAAGAAAATAGTAAAGAGAAAAAATCCGTCCAATGGTGAAAACCACTCCTTGTGGTGCCTTGGGCAAGTACCATGATGAAAACCCCTTGTGGGCATCATGCGTAATCCCTTCTCCATCCATTTTGTATCCCTACACTTGGGGGCAAAACCATCGAATCATCCAAATCCATAACATCCTTTTGCATATCCTATCCACTATCCCCTATTTATCTTATCATATTCCTATCTACCATCCCCTATTCATCCTATCATTCCCCATCCATTCTATCCACTATATCTCCCACCTTAGATCTTGATAAAGACAAGGGGCAACATATCAACAACATGCTTTGGAGACCTCTTGGCATACTTCCTTTCCAAGTATATCCTCCATTCATCTATTGCAAAGACCATCCATTCACACATGAGCCCATCATGCAAGATTCTTTAGACATTGGGGCATATGATTCCTTGCAACCTAGCCCTTGGAGAAAATCCTGCAATCCCCCATCCATATATCATGCATACCTATCCTACCCCTCATCCTTATCTTCCATCTATCTAACACGCATCCCTATCACTTGTCCATTCATCTATCATGAATCAGCTATCCAATCCCCCTATCCAACCCCATCACTTTCACCTCTAGACTTGGTGTTCCCTTGTCATTGGTATCTAGCGCACAGGTTATCCACATGAAATCCAATGCAACCATCTCATAATAAACCATTCCTTTTCAAAAATCAAAAAATACAACATCACAAAATCACAAAATCCAAAAATCCAAAAATCCAAAAACAT
This sequence comes from Cunninghamia lanceolata, assembly GCA_027924645.1. Taxonomy (NCBI): domain Eukaryota; kingdom Viridiplantae; phylum Streptophyta; class Pinopsida; order Cupressales; family Cupressaceae; genus Cunninghamia; species Cunninghamia lanceolata. The sequence continues at coordinate 1,289,592 of BSBN01000064.1, forward strand.
CAAAAAATCAAACAATCCAAAAACATCAAAAAATCACACCCATCCAACCTGCTGAGCTTACACTAGATCCAAGCTTCGCATCACCTATAAAAGCATTGTCCCTTAATCAAAATCATCAACTATCAAATCAGCATCAATCATAACTTGTCACCATCATATCTTGAGCCAATCTTACATCAACAAAACATGATCCAATCATCAATCGATCCTTGCCTTAAGATATGTCATTCCTACGATAGGCAGAATCTATCCAATCATCACAACATCATCAACTCATCTATCAATCCCTGCCTTAGGATATATCTTTCCTACGATAGGTAGCATCTATCACATCATCATCCATTTTGGCAAAAGATACAATGGTTACTTGTTTGGTTCGTTGGTCTTTTCATTTTTGATTTTTATCTTTTGTCCTATTCGAAGATCACATCAAAGCTACCTTGATCTTATTATATCATGGTATGTGGCGAAAACATCTAGAATGGGGCATGGTCTTGCTTTTGTATGCTGTGCTTGTGGGTTGGTCTCATTACTCCAAGCTAGTATTCATATCTTGATCGATCATCGGGTCAGTTCTAGCATATTGATCTCCTTATGCATCTAAGGTTCATCATACCTTTTTTGTACTAAGGGCTTATGCTATGACTCCCCTTCCCTCGTCTAGATAAGGTTGTACTATCTTGGGCATGCATGGGATCATCCCTTTGTTTGCATGTCTAGTCCATGCAAATGTTGGATAAACATCATCACCCTGGTCTTCTATACCTTGGTGAACATATCCACTTTGCTATATCAAACCTAGGATTGCTCTAAGTCAGTTTCAGCACAATGATCATCCACCAATCATCTCCGAACATCATCATCCTTTTATCCCACCACTTATCCTCTGACCACATCTACCAATTTGTCCCATCCATTTCGAGAGCACAACCATGTTCTTGCAACCCGCCTATCCTCTCGAGGGGGCATCACCCTTACTAATTATCCCCAAACCTTACCCTATTCTTCCAAACCAAAATCTTTTTTCTATCCAATCCATCTCTATGTTCTAAATTCTTTGAAATGATGTTACTTAGCCGCAACACCATCTCAAAGAGGGGCAAATGTAGACACCGAAAATTGGATTGCTCTGCAAACCAATTTCCCGTACCTCTACACTAATCCACTCTCCCCATCTGCATATCCCTGGTGATCAATTAATTCACCTAATTAATCCATTTAATCTTACAACCCTATCCTATTAATTGAATGAATATTCCTAATATTTATTTAGTTAATTTATCCATTTCCCTAATCCCTATTAATTAGATAAATCACGATTATCTGATTAACCTAGGCTTAAGTTAATTAAGATAATACTTAATTAACCTTGCTTACCTCATCATCCACTCACTGAATTTAAAATTTAGTTGTCCCCCACTATCCTCCACTCTTCCCAAAAATGAATTATTAATTCATCCACTATCCTTCACTCTTCCCAAAATGAGAATTATTAATTCATCCACTAGGAATAAAAGATTCACTTGTATTCCTAGCCCTTGATCTCATCAACTGAATCCTCACCCTCCATCCTCATCTCCAAAATTCTATAAATTGGACCCCTCTCTAAGCCATTAGGGAGACTTCTTCATGCATCAGACCTCTGCCCAAATCTCTCTCAAATCTCTTCATCATACTATCATCATATTGTGTTGAAAAGCAAGAGCAATCCACATTTGAATCAAATAGGGAATATCATGTCTTAGGAGCTCTTGGGTGCAAGCTTTCTCCTCCCTTGATGAGATTGGGTCTTCATGTGAGGTATAACTTCATGTATTTATGCATTTAGTTTATGTTTCTATCTTCATTTTGTTTTCCTAATCTACAGGGTTAAGGGTTGAGGGATAGGGTTTAGGGTTTAGGGATAAGGAATTAGGGTTTAAGGTATAGTGTCGAGGGTTGAGGGTTTAGGAATAGGGATAGCGTTTAGGGTTTAGGGATGAGGGATTAGGGTTGAGGGTTGAGGGATTAGGGTTTAAGGTATAGTGTTGAGGGTTGAGGGTTTATTGATAGTGTTTAGGGTTGAGGGTTGAGGGATTAGGTTTTAGGGTTGATGGATTAGGGTTTAAGGTATAGTGTTGAGGGTTGAGGGTTTAGGGATAGGGTTTAGGGTTGACGGATTAGGGTTTAGGGTTCACGGATTAGCATTTAATGTCGAGGTTAGGGTTAGAGTGTCGAGGGTAGAGGGATAAGGGATAGGGTTTAGGGTTGAAGGTTTAAGGATTGAGGGTTGAGGCTTTAGGGATGAGGCTTTAAGGCTTAAGATATAGTGTCAAGTGTTGAGGGTGTAGGGATAGGGTTTAAGTTTTAAGGGTTAAGGGTTGAGGGATAGGGATTAGGGTTTAAGGTATAGTGTTGAGAGTTGATGGTTTAGGGATAGGGTTTAGGTTTGAGGGATTAGGGTTTAGCGTTGATGAATTAGGGTTTAATGTTGAGAGTTGAGGGTTGAGGGTTGAGGGTTAGGGTTGAGGGATAGGGTTAATGGTAAAGGGATTAGGGTTAAATAAGAGTGTCGAGGGTAGAGGGATTAGGGATAGGGTTTAGGGTTGAAGGTTTAAGGATTTAGGGTTGAGGCTTTAGGGATGAGGGTTTAAGATATAGTGTCGAGTGTCAAGCATGTAGGGATAGGTTTTAGGGTTTAAGTTTTAAGGGTTAAGGGTCGAGGGATCAGAGTTAAGGGTTGAGGGATTAGGGTTTCACGTTGAGGGTTGAGTACATTGAGGTTTGAGGGTTAAGGTTTTCGGGATAGGGTTGAGGGTTGAGGGATTAGGGTTAAAGTAGAGTGTCGAGGGTATAAGGATTAGGGATAGGGTTGGAGGGTTTAGGGATAAGGGATAGGGTTTAAGGTATAGTATCGAGCCCATTGAGGGTCTAGGAATAGGGATAGCATTTAGGGTTTAGGGATGAGGGATTAGAGTTGAGGGATGACGGATTAGGGTTGAGGGTTGAGGGATTAGGGTTTAGGGATAAGGTTTAGGGTTGAGGGATTAGGGTTTAAGGTATAGTGTTGAGGGTTTAGGGATATGGTTTAGGCTTGAGGGATTAGAGTGAAGGGTCGAGGGATTAGGATTTGACATTGAGGGTTGAGGGTTGAGGGTTGAGGCTTTAGGGTTTAGGGTTAGGGATAGGGTTGAGGGTCGAGGGATAGAGTTAAGGGTTGAGGGATTAGGGTTTGACATTGAGGGTTGAGGGTTGAGGTTCGAGGGTCAAGGGTTTAGGTATAGGGTTGAGGGTCGAACGATTAGGGTTAAAGTAGAGTGTGGAGGATATAAGGATTAGGGATAGGGTTGGAGGGTTTAGGGATAAGGGATTAGGGTTTAAGGTATAGTATCGAGTCTATTGAGGGTTGAGGGATTAGGATTTGACATTGAGGTTTAAGGGTTGGGGCTTTAGGGTTTAGGGTTTAGGGATAGGGTTGAGGGTCGAGGGATAGAGTTAAGGGTTGAGGGATTAGGGTTTGACGTTAAGGGTTGAGGGTTGAGGTTCGAGGGTCAAGGGTTTAGGGATAGGGTTGAGGGTCGAGGGATTAGGGTTAAAGTAGAGTGTGGAGGATATAAGGATTAGGGATAGGGTTGGAGGGTTTAGGGATAAGGGATTAGGGTTTAAGGTATAGTATCGAGTCTGTTGAGGGTTTAGGAATAGGGATAGCATTTAGGGCTTAGGGATGAGGGATTATAGTTGAGGGATGACGGATTAGGGTTGAGGGTTGAGGGATTAGGGTTTAGGGATAAGGTTTAGGGTTGAGAGTTGAGGGTTGAGGGATTAAGGTATAGTATTGAGGGTTTAGGGTTGATGGATTAGAGTGAAGGGTCGAGGGATTAGGATTTGACATTGAGGGTTGAGGGTTGAGGGTTGAGGGATCAAAGTTAAGGGTTGAGGGATTAGGGTTTGACATTGAGGGTTGAGGGTTGAGGTTTAAGGGTCAAGGGTTTAGGGATAGGGTTGAGGGTCGAGGGATTAGGGTTAAAGTAGAGTGTGGAGGGTATAGGGTTGGAGGTTTAGGGATAAGGGATTAGGGTTTAAGGTATAGTATCAAGTCTATTGAGGGTTTAGGAATAGGGATAGCATTAAGGGTTTAGGGATGAGGGATTAGAGTTAAGGGATGATGGATTAGGGTTTAGGGTTGAGGGATAAGGTTTAGGGTTGAGGGATTAGGGTTTAAGGTATAGTGTTGAGGGTTTAGGGATATGGTTTAGGGTTAAGAGATTAGAGTGAAGGGTTGAGGGATTAGGATTTGACATTGAGGGTTGAGGCTTTAGGGTTTAAGGATAGGGTTGAGGGTCGAGGTATCAGAGTTAAGGGTTGAGGGATTAGGGTTTGATGTTGAGGATTGAGGGTTGAGGTTTAAGGGTCAAGGGTTTAGGGATAGGGTTGAGGGTCAAGGGATTAGGGTTAAAGTAGAGTGTGGAGGGTATAAGGATCAGGGATAGGGTTGGAGGGTTTAGGAATAAGGGATTAGGTTTTAAGTTATAGTATCGAGTATGTTGAGGGTTTAGGAATAGGGATAGCATTTAGGGTTTAGGGATGAGGGATTAGAGTTGAGGGATGACAGATTAAGATTGAGGGTTGAGGAATTAGGGTTTAGGGATAAGGTTGAGGGTTGAGGGTTGAGGGATTAGGGTTTAAGGTATAGTGTTGAGGGTTTAGGGTTGATGGATTAGAGTGAAGTGTCGAGGGATTACGATTTGATGTTGAGGGTTGAGGGTTGAGGCTTTAGGGTTTAGGTTTTAGGGATAGGGTTGAGGGTTGAGGGATCAGAGTTAAGGGTTGAGGGATTGGCCTGAAGAGAGTTTTTGTCGTCAAATACATATTTATGGGTTCGATTATATTGATTGCCTCTCCAGTTTTGGGTTGTGGATGTTTTGAAATCAATCAAGAAGTCTTCAGGAGACTTTGTGGAAGTGGATTGGCAGTCGCTTGACAGAACCCCTGCTATTTATGCTTGGATAAGGATTTGTCACAAACTAGAACTTTTGCTTCCAAAGAAGATCTGTCTTTCTTCCTCGATAGGCATTTTCTATCAAGAACTTGATTATGAGGGCTTGCCCCTTCATTTTTATGCCTATCATATGGCAGAGCATCTGGCAAGCTCTTGCAGGAAACAGGAAATGTTCTCCCTCAAAAACCTTGTGGTCATTCAATTCTGAAGGGGAAGGTTTGGAAAGAGAAATGAATCACCAAAGAGATGAAGAATTTTTATTTCTCAAACACCATCAGTGGTTTTTCTCTGATGCAGAGGATCTACCAAGATGGAAAGCATTTAAAGATTATATGATCTCCAAAGGAAAATCTCCTAATTCTCCTAGAATGTCATCCTTCAGCAAGGCGGGACCAAGTGGCTTGGCTCTTCCAGTCATGGATCCTCCCGTATTTAAGAGGAATTGTAAGGCTTGGAAGTGTCAGTTGATGAAGCACAGGATGTGGTCATACCTGCTTGTGTTAAGGAAGATAATGCACAAGATGTGATCAATCTATAGCAGGACAAAACACGAGTGCATTATAACGCGCTCGTGTTTTGTCCTACTATAGAAATGGTAAAAAAGTGTCAACCCCCGTGATCCAGGCCCACATGCTCTATTTTCATACTGATTATGTGCGTGCTCTGAAAAAAAAGTTCTTTCATGCTGTTGGGAAGTTCACATGCACATTTTACAAATTCTACCACCTTTGCATGATCTTTCCACCATCTTTTCTTCTTTGCCAACTTGAGAAGGAGGAAATAACATAGTTTTCACACCAAGTTTGATATATATCTATTCAAGTTTCAATTTTTGTAGTGTTGCAATGTTAATTGTGATTCAATTTTAGGAATTTAACATTATAGATTGGTTAATAGTATTGTTGTTAGTAATTATATTTGAGTGTTATTCAATTTAACATTGAAAAGGAAGAAAGTGGTGAAAAACTCAAATTGTTGAGGAGTTTGATGCAAGAAGAAAAAACACTACATAATTGGGTACTCTCTCCATTCGAATCTTCATTTTTTAGGTATGTCTAGTCTTTACATGCATGTTATTTACATTTTCCTTAATTCTATTTGAATTACTTTATTATGCTTTATCATACATGTTTAAAATAGACACATTCCCAATCAAGAAAGCAACCTACAATCTCAAATGATGCCATGTATATTTTCTACACTTGGGCTCTTTAATAATTATGTGTAATAAACAGACCTTAACATACCATGATGTCAAACTATACAAGAATAAATCCTTACAACATAATAAAAATACAATCCCACTATTATCTTGTATTCATTTCTTAGGAACTAATATTGGTCTCTTTATCATGATACAGACAAATTCTCTGTCATGCCGAGGAAATGATCAAGAATTAAATGAACACAGCAAGAGATAGAAGCTAAGAATGCAAAGAAAGCAGTGGCTATGAGGGGACTTCGTGAGAAGAGAAAATTGGACACGATAAATGAAGACATGCCAATTGAAGAGGAACCACAACCATCACAAAGAGATATGGTATTGGCAGCATAAAGAGAACAAATGCAAAAACTTTGTGCTATGAGAGATTTGAATACCATAGTTGGAGACACGTCCTCTACCGCAAGTCAACATGTAGGGACACCATCTACCACATCTCAAGTTGAGAGTACATCATCACTCACATGTGATGAAGGAGGTACGCCATTGTTCCCACCTCAACCTCAAGGTATGTCATCTATTCCATCTTCGATCAAAGGTATGCCATCTAGCCCATCTCATTTAAATATTGATGAAATTCTTAATGTTGAGATGAATTTACCTAACTTAACAACACCTAGAATTTTGCATAGAAAGCCAAAGTATTTGATTAATATTGATGAGAATATTTTGTAGCCAATGGAAGGTAAGATTCCAAAATGCACTTGTAGAAGATATGCTCATAAGATTTAGAGATTGTTCTTTGAAAAGTTAAATGAGACTGCAAGATGTCAACTATTGATTGAAATGATGTGAAGTATAAAGTATAGGTCCATCATGAAGATTCTTGGGTTGAAAACATCAAAGGCTTCAAGTGAAAAATCTATTGTCAAGGATCTAATGAGTGTGTATGAGAGTGTGGGTAACACCTCACACACAAAAGATAGTAATACAACACGGCATGTGATTACATCAACTATAGTAAGTAGTCAAACGAGGAAAGCTCGTCTCATTAGAAAGACGAGTCAAGAATTCAGAATTAATAGGAAAACTCTCTCAAGAGCCATTGGAAGATGCCAAAGAATTGAGGACACTAATGCCAATGAATTATGGGCGTTCTTGGGGAGACTACCATGAAAAGATAAACCAATTGTTGAAGCATTGAGATCACTAATTGAAGACTTTTGGAAGAATTACATAAGGGTATCTCTGAATCAAAGGGATGTGGTAAGAAGGAGAATCGGTAGTCAGAACCATGAGCCACATCCAAAGCATTTTTTGGATGAGACTCAAACACAGTTTTATGGTAAATTTCAAGAGAAGTATCCTCAAATTAAAATTTGTCAAAGATATTTTGAAATACTAAAACCTTTCTATGTCAAGATAAATCACACATGCACTACTTGTTGTTGTAGATTACATATTAAATTTTCTAACCATTTTGATGTTTATAGGTCTATATGTTTAGATATGCATACTAACAATATTTTGCAGGGTTGTACCATATGTGCCCCACCAACATCTTCAAGAGACTTCATATCAAGAATTTTATGTGAAAAAGAGGAAGGTCAAATATTCTACAAGAAATTATGCTTGGATGGCACATGTCATCGTTGCAGTGGCTTGCAACATTTGCCAATATGTGAACATATGGAAAGAACACATGTGGTTGGAAATGAACTAGTAGAGTTTGGCAAGTATAAAACAATGGCATACAATACAAAAGATGGTAAAGAAGCAAAGAGGTGTGAATTGGTTATTGAAAAGATTCCAGTGTATCAGTTTATGCCTATATTCGTGACAGCATAGTGTATGAGTATGCAAAACATGCCTATAGAGCTCCATGGTTAGAATTGTAATTCAAGTTATGCAAGGACACATTTCCAGTTGGTAGCATTGTTTCAGTCGTTGACTTTACAGAGAAATACAGTCTACAGCCACAACATGAGGTGCAATCACAATATTACAACTCCACACAGGTTTCTATATTTGTGCACATTGCATTCATTCATGTGAATGATAGTACAGAGGATGACAGAAAGATCATAAGGGAGTATAATTTCTATATTAGTGATGATCGCACACATTCTACAGAGTTCGTGCAAGGTTGCTTTCAGGTGTTCTACAATGATTTGGCTAGAAGGGGCATATCATTCAGTTAGCATATCATATGGTTAGATTACTGTGCGTCACAATTCAAGAACTCACAGAATTTCTATTGGCTGAGTAG